>CM034156.1:20650414-21850414 GCA_019776745.2 Taxus chinensis
ACGATTACTGAGAGAAAGATTAATTCTATGATAATATGTAGATGGAATGGAGGATACTTGATTAAAATGTTGGTTTAGGTTTAATTGATGCTTAAAACACTTGATAATGTAAATGATTGGAGATAACTTGTTGTTGTTGTGGAAATGAATATATAGAGTTGGAGAAGCCTTATAGAGATTTGTGGATGCTCTAAGGGCTTAACAGAGTTATCGAGGATGTCAAAATGTTGGTGTTCATGTCATCTAGGTCCGACATAAAACATAAATTTGTTTCAAGAAGGTTTAGTGTTGCTTTTATAATCGTCGATGATTCTTGTAGGACCACTGGCGATCCGGAAAATGTGGGGAAAACTCACTTAGAATTGGTCTTAACCACTTTCAAATAAGGTTTTCAGGTTTAGGTGTGAGTGGGAATGGTTGAGGAGGTTTTTAGAGAGTTAAGAGGTTGAGTGTTTAGGATAAAAATGGGTTTAAATGGGTTATGGGTGGTTAGGGAAGTTTTAGGATAAGTAAATGGATTTTACAGCGGGTAGAATGTGTTTTTAGGGGGGTGGAGTCATGTTTTAGGATAGTGAGATAGGTTTTAGAATTTTTAAATGAGGGTGTGAGGGGTGTACCAGGAAATAGGTGTCTACAATAATCACAAAATACTAAAAATTTTCAAAAACTTGAAAAATCCAAATGTAGACAAAATCACGCACACATTACTATTTGACTATGCCGTGAAGTATGTTGTTATATGTATGTATCTTAAGTAGGAAAATTATTCACTGGTGACATAATCCTTTGTCCATCTATTTGCTTTTATTATTTCTATTGTCTTTATCTCTCACATTTGTCATTTTTGTACCGAGTTCCGATCAGGTCATAGGGATCCATGTCTGTCAGTCTTTTCACACCTGTCGTTATTTCTCTCAGGACGCTAACACTCATTTTAGACACCAATGCCAAGGCACCTGTGTCCATTCTGGGAACTCTTATCATGTTCATTCTTTTTACTTATTTTGACATTTGTGGTTGGCCTTTCTAGTTTTCATATCTTTATCATGAGCTCATAGTTGGCCTTTTAGGTCATTGGCGTCAAAATTCAAACAAGAGATCCATATATATACACACATACACTATTATTTTGGTTGACAATTCTAAAGGGAAATCTCATTTACATACTATCACTACCATTACAAGGGACTACAGTTTTGGGCTGCATAGAAATGGGAAGTGCTTGATTTCGTTTCACACATTCACATCTTATCTAGCCATTACCCGCTATCTTAGCATCATTGGCACAGGGACAACCTAAGGACACTATTACACACACAAGCACATATAACTACATTGATTTTGTAATGTGGTGTAATGTTTTGTCATAAGTTCACTCATTAAGTGACCGTTGAGGTTACAGGTACCCTCAGCGATCCAAGTGCAAATATCAGGCGATCAACATGAAGTGATAGTGAAACCCTAGCGGCATAGAAGAAAATAAATTTCGACCTTCTGCATAGTCACTAGCACCCGGGTGCCTCTTTCTAGTACCAAGCACCCGTGTCTGGCATTATTCTCATAACCTTGATTTTACAAAGAGCAGTTGCGACATAGTTCCATCCCTATTTAGCACTTTACATCATCCAGATTGGTTCCAGATTGTGCAAGATTTAGGTAAGTCATTTTCTCTCTCATTTCATCATAGTAATGCATTGTTTGAGTACTTAGCATTTGTATATTTATTGTATTTCATCATATATGTTACTCTATGATTAGATTTAATTCATATTTTATTAAATCATTTTGTGAACCTGCTTTACTTTGAAATTCTTGCCTTACAATCCCCAAAACCCTCATGACTTCGAAGAGGTCCCCATCTCTTAACACTATATGGCTAATACATGCTTGAACCCCATCACTGACGATGTTATTGTGTGAGCTAAACTTCATGACCTTTATCAAAACCCTCGATGTGATTTATCCATCCTTCAACAACTTCTTTCTTTCCAACAAACCCATCCTAATAACTTTCAAAACTCTAGTGTTTGCATAGTCTCTCCTAACTAAAACTTTACTGCATGTTTTCCTTTCTCTTCCATAGTCACTCATGTTGTTGCACCTTCTTCCACTCCTCGTATAGCAAATGATAGTATTACTAGAAATTCTTTGATTGATTGTCTTCTTGGTTGTGATACTATGGGTGCAAATACTTCTACTTCTCATGTTGAAAATGTACATTTGCATGATGTTATTTCTTCTAGTAATCAAGATGAATGCAAAATTTAATCTCCTACTCCTGCTTCTGAAAGTTCTTCTAATGAATGCAATGATAAATCTGATGTTAGTACTTCTACCTCTTATTTCTATGCTGATGATAGTCTTGATGAAATACATGCTTGTGAAAATATGTTTGATAGTGATGTAGACTATGCTTCAGATCATGAACATGTTAGTGTTGATGTTACTTCTCTTAACTTTGTTGAATGTGAATTTACTAATCTTTCTTCTCTTTCTGAAGTTGTTCCTCATGATGATTCTACTTCGACTAGTACACCTCTTATTATTTCTTCTGACTCTCCATCTTGGATTCCCATCGATCCTCCATGTTCCTCTCTTCCTATTACACCTCTTTATTCGTCTTTCAACATTATTACTCTTGATGTTTCTACTCCTATTACTATTACACCACTTATTATTTCTTCTAAATATATGGCTAGCATTCTTATCGATCCTCCATGTTCCTCAACTCCTCTTCCACCTCTTTTCTCTTCTTCTAATGTTGTTACTCATTATGCTTCCATTCCTACCACTAGTACACCGCTTATTCTTTCTTCTGACTCTACATCTAGTATTCCCATAGATTTTCCACATTCTTCTCCTCCTTCCACATCGGCTCTTCTTCTCACATTCCCATGATCACTCACAATGGCAAGATCCAACTCTCAATATTCCTCTCACTTCACTAACCATTCCTTCACATGATATTCTATCACTCATGCATGCTTTTGGAACTTTGCAATCTCAATTGCATGCATTCCCTCTTGAAATTAAAGCCTATTATGCTTCAATTGACCATAATTATTTGCATGGCAATCCTATTCCCAAAAATATTCATAATCTAGCTTTCCCAAAAGTCTTTTTCATGCCTAGTTTATCATGTTTCGGGCACCGACAATCCTTATTTACATCTTAAGCATTATCGATCAGCCATGTCTATTTATTCTAATGATTGTTTGTTACTTAAAGTGTTTCATCATAGTCTTGTTGATTATGCACTCCAATGAAACACTCATTTGCCTTATGGTTCCATTTGCACTTATTATGATATGGAGGATTTTTTTCTTAGACAATTCAATCCTAACAATGGTCCTAAAGTCACATATGAACACTTTCCTACTTTGCATCAAGGAAAGCATGAACCTATTTTAGATTACATTTTACACTTCAATTCTTGCATGCATCAATTATTATTTCAACCCATTGATTTAGAAAAGAAATTTATCTTTTTTCATGGCTTAATTCCTGCATTGAAAGAAAAACTATTATATGATACATGTGAATCTTTTAATCTCTTATGCTACAAAGTTATTGATTTAGAACTAGATTTAATTGTTGCACATGTTATATCATCCTCTTATACTTCTTCTACTACTTCATCATCTATTAGCTCTTCTCCTCTTCCATCTATTAAGCTCCCTCCATGGTCACCATCTCCTCCTCCACGTAAGTGTCATTCTTCTCCTCCACCGTGTCAGCATACACCTAAGTCTTCTCCACCTCCTACTCGTGAACCATTGAAATTCTCACATAATGCAAAACCTCATGATGTGTTTTGTACTTTGCTCGACAAGCACTTAATCCACTTATCTTCTATTGAGGATCATCCACCTCACTACTTGAAATGTTGGCATGATCACCCTTTCTACTTTTCACCACATCAATGACCATCGTGATAATTATTTTTTTACTCTCCATGATTGCTTGCAACAATTAGATGACAAAGGTGTCATTTCTTTCTGCTCACCTTCTCGTGAGTGCTCTCTTTCACCTATTCTACATAAGCAAGCTTCCACCATTGTTCACTTATCTCCTTCACCTCCTTCTAAAGTTGTCATCCATCCATTTACATCCTCCATCCGATCCACCTATGGTTACACCATCTTGTGCTGCAGAAATTGCCACACTACCTCATTGGTGTCCTAAACCTATTACTTCTACACTTCCTCTCACCACTTCTTCTATTCTTGGTATTATTCCATCTAGCATACAACTTGGTACTTATTATCATGTTGTTGCTACTTCAACGGCTCCATATATGCCTTACAGGCCGCTTAATCTCTGGTAGATGACATAGACTTTCCATTTCATTACCATATGATGCACTCTTTTCATATGGTTCACACTTGATTGTTGAGGGAATATTACATACATTAACATTTCCCTTCACACCTCATGCTCCATGCTTCATGTTATAACTTTCTAGCACATATTTACAAACTCATTTCCCGATGACACACTCTTGTTCTATGGTTCATTCTTGATTGTTGAGGGGGCATTTATAAATAAACCTCATTTTCACACTAGGAGCCAATCACTCATCTCCCCCCCCCCACACACATTCTCATCCAACGTTATTATGACTCTTAGTCGCATCTCATCATTATTTGGCTATCAACACATCATTAGTTTCCTCTCTTATCTTATCTAAGTCACATTATTATTTTTATTTTTCCTACCACATTATATCACATACATCTATTTATACTCATCGCATATTCTCACTCAAATAAAAATTCTATTTTAATCCTTGTTTATCTATTTTTTTCCACGTCATCATACATTCATCAATTAAAACAACCATTCCAACAATGCATATACAATATATCACATTACACAATGCACAAATCATAATCATCACATATCATATAACACCCATAAAACAACAAATGCAATGACAATATCCGTATACTCATATATCATCCAAAATCATAAGTTTCAATATACAATCGTTGGGGGGCAAGCTCCCATACATCGCTATAACATATACAATACATAATACATCATCATTTCTATGATTCTGTACAATTATGGGAGCTCTCGAACTAGAAGCTTTATCACTCAATCTACAACACTAACCTTAGCCTCTATATCTCTCTAATTGAATATGTAATAGAGAAATCTCAGCCATATGCTTTGCAAGTTAGCCCTATAACTCCACATATCTCACAAAAACATCTTGAGCTAGGGCTCCTCCTCCTACAACATGCCTATCTCACTCAGTCTCTACACAAGCCTCATCATGCTAGCTCAATAACATGGTACACGTGGTTGTTGTTATAGCCACTAGCTCGAACAAATGGGCATGCTCGCCCACAATAGCATCAACTCTCTCCAGCAAACCACCTCCCACGAGCACATCTAGAGGCACATTCCGCGTCAACGTGTGTATTGACGAATCCATAATCAATGACCAATATGCATCACCTGTAATCATAAAAACCAACATTCATTATTATATACCTTTGTAATATCTAATAATCAAATAACAACTAACAGATAATAAGGAACAATACTTACGTTCGATTTGTGCTATTTTTATACCATCTACATTAGGGGTAGGTACTTGGCCCTCGCCTCATCCTAACTCTGGCCCACCAACTGCATCCACCACTACTGGAAATAACAACTCCCATCGATGTGTCATCCACCACACACTATAGGCTTGGGTTTATCCCGCATCATCCACCTGTATAGGCTCTATAGTCACATCCATCTCATCTGGACTAGTATGCACTAGTTGTGATCCTGTTCGACCCGGTCTCACCCCTAGTTGTCTAGCCACTATAGTAGCTCTCAACTATATATTTGGCTCCAGGGGCACATCTTGGGCCATGCCAAACTACTTCGATATGTGCTCACCCTTGGAACAACTTTGTCACCCATGGGAAGCAATCCTCTAACCACGTGACGTGTCATATGCGCCGCAACTCCACATCATCCTCAACCCATCCACCATAATCTCTATATGGTCTCCATATAATGGCCCTAGGGCCCATCTGATCTAGCATCGACCTATATGTGGTCATGTCCATCCTCCTACTATGGGTGCCTACCCACCTCGCTACAAATATCTCGAGTTGAGCCCACTCACCCCATGGCCCATTTAGTGGCCTCAATATCGTTATGTGCTCATATGTCCATATGTGAAACAAAGTCGTGGCTCCTAGTCCACCCCCATTATCCTCTTGAGAAAATCTATATAAATCTTTATACAATTGGGCCAATACACACCGTGCCCATGCATACCAAGTCCCATGCTCCTCTATATTGGGACAAATATCATGCATTTTGTATAATATACCAACTCCACCACCATCCACTATAACTGATGAAGCTAAAATCACTACAATAAAATTCTACAACCGCGGAACATTGGATTTCACTATCGCATCTAAACTGGTATGAGTCTTTGTTTATACTCACATCCTTGTAAAATACCACCTCACTACCCTCATCTGACTCTGGGATCTACTATAGTCATCACCTGTGCTCTCTCGCCTACAATAGGCAACTGTAATGTCATGTGTACATCCTCCAAGGTCACCATCATCTCACCAATAGGAAACCAAAATGTATAAGTATCTGTGCACCATCACTCAAACAAAGTGGTCAACATATGCTTAGTATGTGGTATCTCCCCCAATCTAACAATGTGTCATGAGCCGACATGGTTTAATATATCCCACTCTGCATTTGACAACCCCAAAGTGAACAATGTACTCAAGTGATGACCCATGGGAAAATCTCTCGAGTGTATATCCCTCTACATAACACAAAAAGAAACAAATTCTTCCATTAGTACACTATACATAATGCAATAATCACTCATCATAGTAGCGAAATGTTCAGTATGTTAGAAAATCACTCTACAGTGCCCAATTCCTTCTCTTAGATGCCAACATCCAAGAGCAAGTCACAGGTTCCTAGCATCAGGTCATCAATGCATAGAACTAGGCGGTGGTGTCCCAAGGATAGAAACATCCTAGATACTTCCGCCCAGGTCAGAAATGCCAAAAAATACTAAAACTCGTATTTCTCTAAAATTGACAAAAATAAGGACTCAAGGTCTTGGGTTATTGGTGAGTTACAAGTAGTTTGTAATCATCAACCCAAGTTCCATTCTCATTGAGTCCATTGGATGCTTTCAATAAGTGGTCATGGGGACACCTTGAGGTAGGGGTTGAACTTCTCCATATGGACCATTTCTCAGCGGACATTAAGGACCCAAGCCCACCCTCATGTCTCACTTAGAGAAAGTGCTCCTCCACCACTCAAATTCATAACTCTGGTATAATAAAATTGTTTACCTTCAAAATTTGTATATGGGGTTTGGTGGATCGGTTAAGACAGATATTTGCATTCATATCCACCCATGTTTGAATCCCTCTAGGCAAAATATCATTCAGGGTGGTTTATCGGTGGTGGAGGGGGTTGCATCACCGGTAGGTTACAATAGTTATCAATGGTGGCAAATGTTGCATCATTGATGGTTATGGCTCGTGGTTTTGGCTGGTGATTATCAACGATGGACTCATTTGCATCATTGGCATTAGCTATGGCTGGTGGCTCTAAAAATGACGATGGCTGATAAAAGTTACATCGTCAGTGTGGGATTCTTGGTCATTGTTTGTGTTAGTTTAATTATAATATTTCATCTGAAGGACATTGTAGGGTGGGGCCCCACCAACCCTCCAGTTCATAGCTCCAGTCAAAAGCATTTATCAATAAATATTTTTTGACAAAAACAAACATATTTGACATAATTTTCCAAAAATCAGCATACTTTTCAACTCATTGGTCATGTGCGAAGCCACGGTCACCGCTACTCACTCAAATCTAACAAAACTTGTTGCTCTAACACGTGGCATCCTCATAGCTCAAAGATCTAAATCTCAATCAATCTCAATACAAATGAAATACTATTCACTTTTTCACTATTACTATATATAGCAATTCTATTTTTTTCCTATACAATAGTTACTATTTGCAATCACTTTTATAACTAATACATGTTACATAGTTTCACTCATAGTTTAACTTTTTTTTTCTCGTCGTTTACGCTATACAGATCATATTTTCCTCTAGAACCCTACCATACACATTTCAACATCTCATATTCACATCTAGCACATGTACTATTCTATATCTATTCACATTGCAACTATACTACCTAATACTATTTCACATTTACTATTGTTTTTGGCTCACTACTAATTTCTACACCCTTTGCCCTTTTGCGGAAGGGGGGCATACAATCAGGATCATCCTATAATCCCTCTCAGGTTATAATATAATCAATTGACACTCCTAGCACATTACTATTACAATTTGTTCTGAACACATTCGAACAAAGGAACAATCATTTATACTGCAATCAATACTTTTTACTATTTAAAATCTATTCCCCCAAATGATCTAACTTGGGGGCAAAGAAAAAAAACCTCTATATGAGAAATTTACTAAAGTACACAATCACAAAATAATACTCTATGATTCAAATCAAATCAATCAATTGATACAACAAGCATAGTTTATTATCTCTCTCAGATGACCTAACTTGGGAGATACATTATTCTACTATCTCTCCCAGATGACCTAACTTAGGATTTATATTACATTACTATCACTTCCAGATGACCTAACTTGGAATCCATCTAGCACATTGTTCAAATCAGAACACCCTTTACTGTAGGAGTGGGGGTGATGAGACATCATT
The DNA here is from genome assembly GCA_019776745.2 of Taxus chinensis. Lineage (NCBI taxonomy): Eukaryota > Viridiplantae > Streptophyta > Pinopsida > Cupressales > Taxaceae > Taxus > Taxus chinensis. Next base: position 20,659,173 of record CM034156.1, read on the forward strand.
TCCTTTTCTATACTGCTCCTACATGGGTTCTTCAACACAAAAAAATTAGAACTAAAATGGAACTAAATTTGGTCTCTATCCATCTACAGAGGTTGGAAATTTTAGCCATGCAGTCATGAATGGAGAGTAAAACTAGACCTCTATCCCCAACACTCTTCCTCTAGTGGCAAGATGCCCAAATCCTTCCATTTACAAACAAATTGGGTTGGGAATTAATCACTCCCTACCCCTCTCTTTTACTTGGAACAAATAATCAAAATATCCAATATCTCGAATGACATCATGACTATTTCTCCAAGTTTTCCTTACAATGGTTTGTCATCTCCACTTACGTCACATGGGTCAAAGCATTGATCCATGATTCACCATGCTATAAGTTTCAACACTCTACATGCACTATGCAACATGGATTCTCTAGGATTTATATAGGTATGTTCCTTACTTCCTTTACACTACTTGAATTTCATTCAAATAGCATAAAGGGGGGAAATGTAGACACAAAATCATGCACACTTTACTATTTACTAAGTCGTCAAGTATGTTGTTATATGCATGGATCTTAAGTAAGAAAAGTATTCACTGGTGACACAATCCTTTTTCCATTTGTTTGCTTTGATTGTTTTTATTGTATTTCTCTCTCACATCTGCCAATTTTGTACCTAGTTCCAGTCAGGTCACGGGGATCCATGTATGTCAATCTTTTCACATCTATCGTTATTTCTCTCAGGACACTAGCACCCATTCTCGACACCAGCATCCAGGTGCTCGTGTCCATTCTAGGAACTCTAGTCGTGTTCATTCTTTTTAATTATTTTGACATTTGTGGTCGGCCTTTCTAGTTTTCTTATCCTTATCTCAAGCTCATAGTCGGCCTTTTGGGTCACTAGTGTAAAATTTCAAACAAAAGATCCATATATATACACAACATACACTATTTTATTTTGGCTAACAATTCTAAGGGGAAATCTCATCTACATACTATCACTACCATTACAAGGGACTGTATTTTTAGGTTGCATACACTACATAGAAAGGGGAAGTTCTCAATTCCATATCACACATTTGCATCTTATCTAGCCATAGCCTACTATCTTGGCATCATTGGCGTGAGGGCAGCTAAAGGACACTATTAAACACACAAGCTCAAAGAACTACATAGAGTCTGGAATGTAGTGCAACGTTTGATCATAAGTTCACTCATAAGGTGATTGTTGAGGTTACAGGTACCCTCGGCGATCTAAGTGTGAATATCATGTGACCAACAAGAATTGATAGTGAAACCCTAGTGACACATAAGAAAGTAGATTTTGACCTTTTGCGTAATCACCGTCACTCAGGAATAGTCATCAGTGCCTTGGTGCCCCTGTCCAACACAAAATGCCCAAGTCCGACATTATTCTTGGGGCCTTGATTTTACAGAGAGTAGTTGCGACACTGTTCTAGCCCTGTTCAACACTTTACATCATCCAAATCGGTTCTAAATTACACAAGATTCATCTAAGTTATCTTTCTCTCTCATTTCATCATAGTGTTGCATTGTTTGAGTGTATGTTGTATTTCATCATATATGTTACTCTGCAGTTAAATTTAATTCATATTTTATTAAATCATTGTAATTTCCCCTTTCCTATGCCAAAGGCCTAAGGGCCAAGTCGAGTCCAAGTAGTGGTCATACCCAAGAGGCTGTGGACACTAGGAGCTATTGGGAAGGGGCTGCATGGTACTAATATTCAAGATTTGCATTTGGGGGTCACTTTGGACCATGGCGACTTAAATAGGAAAAAGTAACTTTAGTTACTTTTATTTTATTGGCCCCTCCATGGAAACAAATGCGTCTAGGGTTATTGGGCTCTTTTTCCTTGGAGAAGTATATAAGGAGTTGGGGGAGAAAGGAAAAGGGACTTTTTGCATACATTTTATTCTCCTTCACGTGCAACTGTTGTTTACGAATCTATAGATTGTGGAGTGAAATCCCACAGGGACCCTAGCTTCAATGGTGAGAGATCCATCCCTAGCTGTCATTTTTAAGCCGCTTTCTAGGCTGTGTTATAAAGATATTGAAGAGGTTTTAGAGAAAGGATTTTGTGGGTTTTGGGGGCATTTTAGGAAGATAATCAGAGGGTTTTTAGATCAGATTACAGCAGCCATTTGGGCAGGGCTGAGTCTCGCTTTGAAGGCGTCTTCATCTATTTCCAAGCTAGGTGACTTGCAGCCTTTATTTGGTGGGTTTCCAGTTGGCCATGTCTAGATCTGAAGGTTGAAATATCATTTCCTATATTTTTTAATGTTATTTCCAAAGTCTCATAATTTTTGCTCTTGTATTTGGAGAGTTACAAATTTTAGAAGTTTTCTAGTTGTCCAGGGCATTCTGTAATTTTCTGGCAGCATTTTAATCTCTGTAAAAGTCTAAAAATAGTTTTCTTATGTCCTTTATAATATTAGCAAGCTCTCTCTAAATTTTCAAGTAATTCAGGTGGGTATTTTTGGAGATATTAAATTTCCTTAGTTCGCTGCCCTAACTGTAAAAAGCTGCAAAAATTAGTATTTTATTTGGCTGCAAATTTTCAATATTTTGTGCATTTTTAAGTGGTAGCCATAAGGGATATTACAGTGGTATCAAAGTTGTTATTCCTCCAACATGTGTGGGTTAAATATGGTAGTTTGGAAAGATCTCAATGTGGGTTTTATGAAGGAAATGTTCACCAACGTGGTGAAACAACAGGAAGCCACTAACCTTTATTTAAGCCAGCTCACTCAAAATTTGAATCAAATAAATTCTTAGGACAATAAGGAAAAATGTGAGAACAATAATAAAGGGCACCCAATAGAGGTGATGGATGAGGATTCTTGTTGGAGGAAATACCAATCTTTGAGTAAGGGTTTCAGAGATAATATGCCATTTCCATATTATTGCATGATGAAGATGCAAGGAAGTCTACACCCACGAAAGAAGACTCTATGGAGCAACTAGCACATGAGGAGAAGTCTCACATGGACACGTGTGTGGAATTTCACACTGTTGCAATTTCCAAACAAATAACTCATGATAAGCTGATTTATGAAGAATTTCAGCCCATTGTAGACCAGAATGCTCAGGATTTATGGCAGAAAAGTCAAGTCATTTTGTAGACCAAGCTTAATAAGGATACTCCAAGGTATGACGTGGATATGTCTTATTTATTGCTGCCTATTCCAATTTATTTCCATCATGAGATGCATGGTATGGTAGATGATGAAGTCTTCATTATGGAGTTTGTTGAACCATTGCTCCAACTTTGTGTATATGAGCATAAAGTTGTGAAAGGTGTTGATTCTCGTTCCACTTATTCTCCATATAAAATCATGAACCACAATAGGGATGGTGTTTTAGAGGTTTCTAAATCAGTAATAGAAGGTGAACCTTTTGATGATATTCTTTATAAGGAGCTTAGTAGTAGCACGGATTTATTTCATCATCTTCATCCTATATCATTACAGTAGTTTTATCATGATGGCATTCAGCCTATTGTCGATAATAATGCTAAGAATTTGGTACATCAAAGTCAATTCATCATGAAGATAAAGAGTGGTGATCTTCTTTATGAAGAGATACAAGAGAAGCAAAGATGGAAGACCTTACATGATACAAGGGTTCATGGGAATTATAAGGTATGGGATCCTGGTAATATGTGGCAATTATCCAAAACTATAAATTTTAATTTTGAAAACTTTGTGACTGATTTCAAAAGCAAAAGAAGGAATTCAAATGTGCCTTTTGGGATTACAAGTGTTGGCAAGCATGATTTCTTCATTGGAGATTCTAGTGCAAGAAGGAAGAGTACCTCTCAAGGTACTAGCGTTGGTTTTTTGGTTGCTAAAAATGGTAAGAGAATATTTTTTAATCATCTTCAACATGTTGGACTGTGTATAACAACAATCATAATGAGAGGAGAAAATAGGAATATGGGACAACATGGTCAAAGAGGTGAGAGTGGACATTCAGGTCAGCGGCCTCCCCATTTTTCTGTCAGGCCTTTAAGGCTTCACGAACCTTCTTTCTTGAAGGATCTAGAAGTTTCATAGGTATAGCAACCAGTAGATACTTTGGATGAGGAGTCTTGTTGGGAGAGGTACCAGACCTTGAGTGAGGGCTTTCGTAAAAACATGCCATTCCAAGAATATTACAAAATGAAGATTGGAAGTAGACCCAAGAGAGATCATCAGATACAGGTACCAGAGTTACAGAGGAGATTGGGACAGATTTCCATTCCACACTTTGATGGTTCTAAGAAGTGTAATGTATAGTGTTTAGTTCAGAAGTTGAAGACATACTCTGACTTGAATCTTATGTGTGGGGAAGATGCAATTAAGTTTGCAATCTTACATCTTGAGGGAAATGCTCATGATCAATGGCATCGTGGGTTGGTTACACAGGGACACATACACATTACTACTTATGCAGAGTTTACACAGAGGCTGGGGGATAGATTTCATAGGAGGGACCCTGACAGGTATTTCAGGTAGTTAACTCATTTGAGATAAATCGGTCCCCTAGATCAATATATTGCAGATTTTTAGAGATTACCAGTCATGGTACCGGATGTCATGGAGATGAGGTTGATTTCACTATTTGCAAAAAGTTTGAAAGATGCTCTCGTTAGGTTTGTGAAGGCATTTGAACCTTCTTCTTTGCACAAGGCTGTTAGGAAATCTCGGAACTTGGAGTTATCCACTCCAAAACCGAGGACTCCACCTCATGTTCAACAAAGGGAACCTCCATCTGGATCAGACAAACTTTAGCAGAGGGTGCCTCCACCGAGGTAGGAGGTGGCTAAGAAGCCAATCATTTCCTAAGAGGACAGAGATGAGATGAGGTGAAAGAAACTATGTTTCGATTGCCACACACATTGGGTTCCAGGACATGATTGCAAAGGTAGAGGGAAGGACCAATTCATTAAGGTCTTTGAGGAGAGTGAGGGTGATAGAGGTGAGGAGTTTGAGACTTGTGAGATGGATGATGGAGATGGGATTGCGTTGAATAGTGCTAATGCGGGGCAGGAGGAGGAGACTTTTCCTCAGGAGATTATAGCCACATTTTCTAGTACTCTAATGTACAAGGCATTTAGGATTAAAGGAGTTATGCAGGGTCAATGAGTTGGGGTACTCATTGATAGTGGGGAAACCCACAACTGTATTGATGCCTCATTGGTTAAGAGGCGAGGATTACAAATAGAGTATTTTGAGGGCTTCAACAAGGTTGTATCCAATGGAGAGTTTATGAGGTGCACACAGCGGGTTCCCAAGTGGGAATCATGATGGGTAACTATACAGCTACTGATGATTTCCACATTGTTGGTATGGGAGTGACCAACATAGTACTGGGAGTGCAGTGGCTTCACTCTCTTAGTTAGTTTCAGACTAACTTTCAAATAATATAGCTAAAGTTTAAGTCTGAGGGTAGGAATGTGATTTTGAGGGGATTATCTACAGGAGCTCCTAGGGTGGTTACAGCTGAGGGGATGGAGAGGACGTTCCGGCATGGTGAGGAGTTTTATTAGTGCAGATTGATGTGGAGTATGATGGATGTGGGTGTGACCAGTAATGTTGCACATGAGACAGTTACAGAGATTGGGATTACAGGTTCAGATCATCTGATTTTATCATTATGTTGGTTATCTGAAGTTTTGGTAGATTGGAGATCTCATTTACTTGTTGAGTACTCTAAGAACTGACACACTTTTGAGATTATGGATGGTCACATATAGGATGACACCTACAAATTGGAGGATGAGATTATCTTCTATCAGGGAAGATTGAGCCTTGTGTCAGATTCATGGTTAAGGATGGAGATATTGCGACATGTGCATTGTTCTTCCGTGATTGGGCACTTGAGCTTCGATGAGACCTACAGGTTCATGTTAGAGAGGTTTATATGGCATAAGTTGAGGGAGGATATCCTCAACTTTATACAGGCATATACGGTTTGTCACTGACAAGTCAGAGCTTATGGGTTCATCATTTTTTGAATTGACATGGGATAACACTCCTATGTATTTTACTGCTTCTATGCCCGGTGAGCACTTCACCCACGTGTTAGTCAGTGGAGAGATGAAATTGACTCATGGTTATTCTGTAGGTTCACATTCAATGCATGTGGACTATGTGGAGATGATATTGTCGGTTGACTGTCTACTGGAGTCTTGGGACTTTTCCTTCATGGGACACATTGAGATACATCATGAGGAGCCTTGCTCTCACACGAGTGCAGGTCATGTGGGAGAGTTAGCACCATTTGTGCATATACAGGTTGTTTCATAGGTTGATTCAGTGAGGGATTCTATAGGATTAAGAGTGAACTTTCATACCCAGGAATTGATTAGAGAGGTAGTGAGTGATCACATGATGATAGCCTTGCATTGGCAGGGATTGGACAAATTGGCAATTTTGGTGTGGGTACCAGTGGAGAGTTGGTGTGGGCATCATACTACTTTAGGAGCAACATTGTTCTCTACATGGCGTAGAGAGCATGATCACTACATGGGGTGTTTTGGTTCCTTCGCATCACACCGATCATCAGTTGACTATAGGGTGAGGTGGAGAAACTTACAGTGTGGTATTCAGCTTTTTTAGCATGACAGGATAATGCTTGGGGTCAAGCATTTCTCGAGAAGGGAGGATTGTAATGTCCCCTTTCCTACACCAAAGGCCTAAGGGTCAAGTTGAGTCCAAGCCGTGGTCATACCCAAGGGGCTGTGGACGTTGGGAGCTATTGGGAAAGGGCTGCATGGTATTAATATTCAAGTTTTTCATTTAGGGGTCACTTTGGATGATGATGACTTAAACAAGAAAAATTAACTTTAGTCACTTTTATTTTATTGGCCCCTCCATAGAAAGAAATGTGTCTAGGGTTATTGGGGCTCTTTTGCCTTGGAGAAGTATATAAGGAGCTGGGGAGAAAGGAAAAGGGACTTTTTGCATACATTTTATTCTCCTTCATGTGCACCTGTTGTTTGCAAATCTACAGCTTGTGGAGTGAAGTCCCACAAGGACCCTAGCTTCGATGGTGAGAGATCCATCCCTAGCTAGCAGGGCATTCTTTGGTAGTGAGAGATCTACCCTAGCTGTCATTTTTGAGCCACTTTCTAGGCTGTGTTACAAAGATATTGAAGAGGTTTTAGAGGAAGGATTTTGTGGGTTTTGGGGGCATTTGGGGAAGATAATTAGAGGGTTTTCAAATCAGATTACGACAGCAATTTGGGCAGGGCCGAGTCTCGCTTTGAAGGCATCTTCATCTATTTCCAAGCTAGGTGACTTGCAGCCTTTATTTAGTGGGTTCTAGTTGGCCATGTCTAGATCTGAAGGTTGAAATATCATTTCCTATATTTTTTAATGTTATTTCCAGAGTCTCATAATTTTTGCTCTTGTATTTGGAGAGTTACGAATTTTAGAAGTTTTCCAGCTGTCTAGGGCACACTGTAATTTTCTGGCAGCATTTTAATCTCTGTAAAAGTCCAAAAATAGTTTTCTTATGTCTTTTATAATATTAGCAAGCTCTCTCTAAATTTTCAAGTAATTCGGGTGGGTATTTTGGGAGATATTAAATTTCTTTAGTTCGCCGCCCTAACTGTAAAAATATGCAAAAATCAGTATTTTATTTGGCTGTAAATTTTCAATATTTTGTGCATTTTTAAGTGGTAGCCATAAGGGATATTAAAATCACCCAAAAAATCAACACAACTCAATGATATCACACTTTTAACTCATATCTTGATGATCTTTCCAACCATCTTATGACTATCACAAAAAATCATCCAACCCCTTGCATGTATCCTTGCTTGGGGGAAAGTCAAATCAAACTTATGCCTTGTGTGTATCCTTGTTTGGGGAAATCTTGGCTCTCATTCTCTACCTTGCATGTTAGTATCCTTGCTTGGGGGTAGTGACCCATTTCAATCTCAGCTCAATCTTCAATGTAGATCCAACAAAGAGTGCCACTTGACCCCACTCTTTCAGTCTAATCCACTCCCCTTGCATGAATCCTTTCTTGGGAGCATCTACATCTTCTTAATTATCACTATGGAACACTTTAGGGGCATAATTAATTGTCTTTATTTATAGTTGTGTTGTATTATTGCTATTATTTCTTAACCAATTACAAGTATTATGTTATCATCTTAGTTCATTTATTACCATGGTGCATAATTTTACTATGCATATTGGGTTTGCGTTGATATTTTGTTTTGCTTTAGACCAATTACCAGTATTATGTTCCCATTTTGGTTTATTTATAGCCATGGTGCATACATCTACTGTGTATATTGGGTTTGTTTTACTTTTTCTCTTTTTGTTTGTTGTGTGTGTGTTTGTTTACACACATAATGCGTTAAACATCATGATTTTTTAATAATCATGGTGACAGCTCTATTGTGAAACAACAAAATACGGTTGCTCTAAGTTTCACTATATGAATGGAAGTTCATGCTATGAGAAAAATCCCTCCAATCATCCTTCTACTCCTTAAATCATTTGCCTTTTTCTTCTTCCTATCAAGTGGTTGTCCACCACTTTGTTGTGTCACCCATCTCTTTGAGCCCGTGGCCATGGCAATGACAACATGTACGGTGCTATTAGGAGAGAGGGACAAGGCACATGAGGAGACTCGTCATGCCCAAGAGGCATCATGTGGTGGTCCCTTGGCCTAGGACGTGTTTGCGCGGTATGTGGACTTGCAACGCCATTCTTAGGAGTAGGAGACAAATATTACTATGTTATGGAGGAAGGTGGAGAAGTTTTGAAGTTGTGAACTGCGGCATCGCACTAGGTGGGAGGCTTCTAGTTCTAAGGCTCTTGTAGTACCTGAGATCGTAATGATGATGAGGTTTGATATGGCCGATTGTGTGTGATGTGGGGGCCTTTGCCCCCCAGTGATGATACATGTTTTGTGATGATGTATGAATGTATATTTTCGATATATGATGATTTTGTTGTTTGTTATAAAATTATTGCAATGTGATGGATGATGAATGGTTTAATTATTGATTGACGTTTCTTATGTTGTGCATTCAATGGTGTAAATTCATATGATAATATTTTTAGTGGTAGATAGAATGTGTATGGTGAATGATAATAGATAAGAGATGTAATGTGATTGATGAGAATATTATAAAGATGATGTGTAACACTTAGTTAGTATAAGGATGATGATGTGAATGTGAATAACATATGTAATAGAATAATGAACTTGTTGTAACACATATGGGATAATATAGTGTGATAAATGTTAGAATGATGAGAAGAGGGAGGGATAGTAGTGATGCCCCCTAGCATATGGGTAAATAGGCTCATATAATGAAGACCCCTCAACAATCAAGTATGAGTTGCATAAGCAAGAGTGAATCATCGGGAAATGATTAAAGGCGCTAGATGAAATGAAAAAGCATGTAATGAAAGGTTTTTAGAACTAATCCCTCAATAATCATGTAAGAATCGTAAGAACATAAGTGCGTCATCGGGGAGTAAGTTGATAATGATCACCTACCAAAGACCAAGACAATGTGTAGCGGTGGAGGTGTGTGGGATGGATGGGGTGTGAGTGTATGAGCCAAATTAAATGTCATGTGGAGTAACTATAGGATATGTAGCGGCTGGCGGAGACCCATGTAATGTAGCAGCGTGAGGTGGTGGATAGCGTGGATGTCATGGATGTAATGAATATAATGGTGAAAGTGATGGATGACGTGGAGAACGTGCACATGAGGACGATGAGTGACCAATGTAATTCCTATCTGGTGGAGGGAACTCAAATGGAGTATGTCTACGTTGATAATGTAAAGGAGACAATGAGCACTCGCAAGAGGCAAAAGAAATGATGCTGGTATCTACTAGCTGTTGTATCCTATCATGTAGGGCTAGACAATCATTGTCTTGATGGCCATTGATGCGATGATAATTGTAATAATGTTAGTCATGTTGCTGTTGTAATCGGTGTGTGGGGTGATGTTGGTTGAAGGGTAATAAGATAAATCGCTCGTTAAGTAATATACGTAAGATATCATGTGGGTGAGCATTAGGAGAAAAACATAAAGGTTCACGTGACTTAGGTGGGGTGGTAGAGGTAGTAATTCACAAAAGAGTCGGAGAAGTATTAACTAGTGGTGGAGGAGTGGGTTGAGTTTGTTTAGAATGTACTTCAGGAAAAGGTGAAGATTATTTTTTGTTGCTCAAGTGGAGGTGTGAGTGAGATACTAGAGGGTGGAATGACCGCATAAATGTGAGGTATCAATTATATGAGACGAAAGAACATCTTGTTCTACATCAATAACCTTGTAGCATAATAGGATGAATGATTCACAAGTATCATATTACAACCTTTTCTTGAGTGGAGAAATGAGGCCACGAAGAAAAATGAATTGTTTCTATAAATCACTAGGCTGAAATATAAGTTGATGTATATAGGCAATAAACCATAAAATATGATCCTGGATAGGTTCAGAAGAGCCCTGATGTAAAGTAGGTATGCGGTCATATGAGACTCGAGGGCCATTATTGATGATAAAATGATCGAGAAATTTATCCTCTATGTCGTAAAAAGTGCTAATAGACCCAAATGGTAAATGGGTATACCACTGTAATGCATAGTCAACAAGACTATAATGAAAGGCCTTAAGTAACACTCGATCATTGGAATGAGGGGCCATAAGCTTATGATAGTGTAAGATATGAGCATGAGGGTCACCGGTACCATCAAAACATGTGAAAGTGGGCATAGTAGAGTCATGAGGGAAGACAAAATTGTGAATTTTCTTAGGAACTAGATTACCATGCAAGGATTTGTTATCTACAGAGGCATAATAGGATCTACTTTCTAAGGTGAGAGTATGAACTTGAGATTTAAGCTAGCCTACATCATGCATTAGAGAAAGGATATCATGTGAGGGGATGGTATAAGATGGCAATAACATATTAAGTGGTCAGATTTTGCCATTGTGAGTGATCATAGGGATGTCTAAAGGGGATAAAGTCGATTTCGATGCCAAAGGCACATCAGTAGTAGGTGTCAAAGGTGCTATAGAAGATGATGAAGATGGAGTATCAAAAGGAATGGTATGGCTAACATCGGTAGCATCCCTAAGAGATGATGGGACCAAGGATGGAGCTTTTATAGGCGAAGATGAAGTAGGAGCGATAGATGATGTAGTGATAGGACAATACGTGAAGGATGGTGGTGAGCCATGCACACTGGTGGATGTGACCTCAGGGGAAGATAACAATGGAGCAGGAGAGTCACACCCAATAGTAGAAAAAGAAGGAGACCTCTGATGATCGTAAGTAGTAGATGGAGTGTCAATGGTGTTACTATTAATAGGATCATCAATGTAATGTGAAGGAGATGGTGAATTAGAATAAGATGTGAAAGGAGCACTACCAGTGATGGGAGAAGATACAAGAGGAACTATAACATTAGATGAAGTAAGAGAAGAGTCATGATGTATACTCAATTAACTATCAATGCCTAACAAGTAATCAATGATAGATTCATCTAAATCATCGGGTGTGATATAAGGAGGAGCACAAGCGACTGAATGACATGGCATATAATGAGTAAATATTATAGGGTCATCCACAAGGCAAATACCGATAGGAGAATCAACAAGACTAGTTGGCATAAGTTGTTGGCCATCTAAGAGTTCATGTTGAGTATGATCGGGTAACTTGGAGGTACTATATAAAGCTTTTAGCTCAGCTATGATAGCCTCATCATAAATGGGATTAACACTAAAGTGAGACATGATTGATAGAGGGGATAATGGATCTTAGGGCAATCTATTCGAAAGAGGTGGGTTCACCAAAATGATTAACTATAAATGGGAATTCTAGGAATGTTATACTATCTAGTTAATCTAATTAGATACTGAAATAAATGTAACTGAAATACTACAACTAATATGTAATTGAAATACTACAGCTAATTATTTAATTTAATTTAATTTTTTTATTAAAATGTAATGGAATAATGGAAATGAAAGGGATATGGTACTAACCTGAAACTAACTCACCTGACTGTATACTGAACTGAAGTAAGATGATGTGCAGACTGGGCAACTTTGGGACTAGCATAAGTTGAGGGGTTGGCTAAGCTGAGGTGCTTATGAGGGTACTGGGGCAATCTGGTTTGTGTTTTGGGCGCTGGGGTTTGCATAAATGCTCAAAATCTGAATCTAGTTGTCACAGGACCTTCACAATACCTTCGTTCCTATCGTGTAGTTGTCGTTGTACCTTCGCTTGTTTCGGCAATAATTTGATATGAAGATCTACCTGCAAAACCCCATACAAAGCATCAATTCCTAAAAAATAAATATACAAATGTAGGGGTCAAACTGACCTCATTCGCAAAACTAGTGGACTTATAACTGAGCGTTGCACTACATTTTGGACCTAATGTAGTTCTTTGTGTGTGTAATTTTTGTGCCTAGGGTGCCCTAGTGCTAATGACACAGAAGTAGGGGGCAATAACTAGATGTAAAAATGCAAATGGTGGATGGAATGGAAAGAATACAACCCTTTCCCCCTATGCTTGTGTGATGTAGATGTAGAAGATGCCGAAATGGAGTCCCTTGCCCCTTGCCTTAGTATGTAGCTTCCTTTGATAGTAATATGTCTGCCCATAATGTAGTGAGTATGCTATGTTTATATAGGGATCTCTTGTTCCAATTTCAACACTAATGACTTGAAAGTAGACTACCACCTAAGGGAATGCACAGGGTAACAATAAAGACTAACCTCAAACAAACAAACTAGGACCACGAATCATGAAAACAAGGGTGCCTAAAATTATGGATTGGGGTTCCCCAGTGCAACCCTAGGTGCCATAGTGTAGGACTGGAGACAACAATCAAGCAAATTATGACACCTGAGACTCCCTAAATGACGCCCAAAATTGTACTGATAACTGATGACTGAACTAAACAAACAACAATAAGGACCGACTAATTAATGACATGACAAAATGAAGGGTCATTAATAAGTACTTTTATTACACAAGATCCATATATAAAATAACATACCCGACGGTATAAATGTAATAGTAAGTGCATGATTTTGTGACTACAGTACTAATTTCACTCATCGAGTGACCACTGGGGTCAGTCCAACTTAACATATTGCATATTTTATTGATATCTAATGTGTTTTTGAGTTTGTGTAGGTAGCTAGGGTTTGTTTTATAGGTTACAGGTATTATTGAAACCCTAACATCGAAGTCGGAGCGATAAAGAAGATATTGGACCGAAGAACCTTAGACCCAAAAAAGATCAGATCTTGAATATTCACACAAACACTAACACCATAACAGATACTAGGGCCCGAGTGTTCTTGTCCTCCTATGGGTGCTTATGTCCTACACAATACAGGGTCTCATAATTCTCTGTAAGCCATTGTCGCATTATTTCCAGTCCAATCCAACACGTACATAGTCCCAACTACCTCCAGATCACACAGGAACCAGCTAAGTCCTCTATCTCTCTTATTTTCTTAGAGCTTTACATTGTTTAAGTACTTAACACTTGTATTTTACTATATTTCATCATATTGTACATTGTTAGTTACTTTGAAATAAAATTCAATTCAATTTATATTAAATTAGGGGCATATCAAGCAGGTCCACCATATTTCCTTGTCATCTGCTCATTTATCTACATGTGTATATTATCTTTAAATTGTTATTACTTCATAATAACACTTTAAAGAGGGGAAAATGTAGACACCCTAAAAATACATACCTATTTCTAGTCATTTCTAATTATCCTTATCCTTTGCATGATATGCTAAATTACTCCTAGCATGCATTCTAGACCACTACCCTCTCACATTCCATTAGAATTCACCCACACCCCTTTAAAATTAATTTAATTGATGCTATCATGCTTAAAGAATACACTTATATCCCTTGGCTAATTTAATTAGCTATTTAACTAAATAAATAGCTAATTATCCACTCACCCTCCACTTATCTCCACTTCACCATCCAACTCACTCAAGTTGATCTAGCTCACTCCACTCAAGTTTTAGGACCCTATAAAGGTGGAAACAAAAATATTCACATACAACCACCTTCTCAAATAAAATCAAAAGCCACTCAAATATTCATTTCCTCTTAAATGAATATTCAAACCATCCAACTGTACAGACCAAATCAATTTGCTAATTTAGGAAAATGCATTAATTTCCCTGTAACTCATTCAAATATTGATCCACAATCCATGGCATCTCCTTTACCTATAAATATGAGGCTCAATCCTTTAAAATTCATCCTTGGAAGCTTTAAGCATTTGAAACAAAAATCTGCCCATTTTCCATTTGAATTTTCATACTAAAATGTTGTCCATGTGATCACTCATTTGCTCGTAGCATTCTTCTTCCATTTGGAGATAATATTGGAGCATCCACAATCAAACTATCTAAAAGATCCAACAAGTGTAGTAACACTTCATCTATCTCTTCTAAGGTTGCAAGAAGAATCAAATTAAGGTTTGCATTTGTTTATTTTCTTATTTCTTAGTTGTTTTTAGTTTTCCTTGTACACAATGTACTTTTTTTCAACTTGGCTTAGAGTGATTGTAACTTGGGGATACTAGATGCTTTAACTTGGTTGGGTGTTTTTTATACCTATGTTATGGATGTTCCTAATGTGTGTTACTCCTTTAGGGTAATTTAGGAAATCTTTGGGTGCTTTTGAAATGATATTTACTCGTAATGATCTTGAAAGTTGATGGTGTATAGATTGAGGTGTTGCACCATTAATATAAATGCTTGTATTAGAAAATTGATGGTAGTCAAGGCTAGGCCAAGGTAGAGGAACATCGATGAGACAAAACTTGTCATGTATTTCATGGATAAGAGGGTATCATCAAGGGGAAATGGACAAGATTGAATTGTGGTGTTGATGGAATCCTAATGTTGAACAAAGTAATCATAGAGACTTGCATGGGAAGCCATGAGAGCGCAAATAAGAGGCAACCCTAGGGGTAACTAAACGGATCAAACACTAGGCTAGAAATGGAAACCTTAGGTTGGATAGGGTTTGAGTTAGGCAAAAAAGATCAATAATTGGGTTCACCAAATGATTCAGCCAAAAATGAATATAAATGTGTATGTTACTTATTACACTTTGGATTAGGATTAGAAACATGAGATATACTTATATTAATAATTTTAATAGCAATGCACATACCAAAATATACTTATACTAGTAATTTACAAGATAGAATAATTGAAATGAGTGTTAAATGGAACAAGACACGAGAAAAGAGATACACTTCATTATTTTGGTACTTTGGAATCTCATCTGGAAGTGGAAGAAGGATAAATGACTAGAAGTGATCTTCGATGCTTTTTTTACGATTATGGGAGTGCATAATGAATATGAATGAAACCATCCATTATGTACGGAATTGTATGGCGGTTATGTACTTGTTTGGAAGTTATGTACGATGAGATGTTGGTGTTTTGTAACTTTTTGTGCCTATGTGATCAACTAGAATGTGCTTCTCTATGAAACCTTATGTTACTTAAATGTGTGAAACCTTGTATAACCCAAAATAAATTCAAACCCTAACCATGGGTAAGAGAACCTATAAAAAGGTTAACTGTTGCGTTGAAGTGCAATTCATACACCACCCTCATTAGGAATAATCTAGAGAGGCCTAAAACTGCATGAAGTTCTCCACATAAAGATATGATATCTATATGGATGAAATTATCTTTGTTGATGTACACTTGATAATTTTTCTTAGTGCCTTGGTGTGCTTGTTTTCAACTTGGCTTAAAGGGATCACAACTTGGGGATACTAGATGATTCAACTTGGTTGGGAGTTTTTTATACCTACTTTCGGGATGTTCCTAATGTGTGTTACTCCTTTAGGGTAATTTAGGAAATCTTTGAGTGCTTTTGGAATCATATTTTCTCGTAGTGCTCTTGAAATTGCTAAGTGGGTAACGAGTGCATTCAACTTTCTTATATAGGGGTCCATATGTATAATTCCATATCAAGGCCAACCCATGAGGAAAGTATTGATCCATAGAAATATATCAAATTAAAAAAATGATCGTTGCATGGATGAGGATGTTTTTCATAGTTTCAAAACAAACTATTGGACATTTTGGTCCATGTTTGGAATTCCTTTATAGGAAGGGAGTGGTATGCCATAAAGTTTTGGACACGACACTTAGAACTGATTGACTGTTGTAGACTAATACAAACAATTACATGAGTGATTGAACAAGGTAATAAGGGGTGAAAGTCACACGATAAGGCCAAGGAAACGAAATTGAGCTCACAATGTGCACACAAGTCATGATTTAGGGATTAAGCTAGTACTAACATTATCAAGTGATAAATTACCAATTTTAGGTGTCTACATATCCTTCCTACACACTTTCAAATCACTGTCACTCCATCTCAATAAGAAATCAATGCAATCTCTTTTGACCCTAACACGTGCTTATTTTAGGACATGCTTAGGTAATATATTTATGATCTTAATTCATACTTATACAAAGTAATAAATCATTAATTATATTAACCCAAATCTTGATAATAAATATGGGTAATAGCCTATGACACATCATGATGTTACTTTTTGCACCACTTCATATCACAAAACTAGTACACCAGCTAATGAATTGGATAAAGAATAAAAATTCTTCAACACATTCAACAAGTGTATCATCGAGTTCAATAGATATTAGATTTCCAATAACATAAGTAAAATGAATGTTATGATTCACATTAGACACGTTTACGATTCGCGAAAAACTTTTGTTAGACATATAAAATGAGAGATTCAAAGGTCCATAATGTGAGTTCAAAATATTATGATATGATCTTGTTTAGACCCTAAGAAATTTCTATGTTATGGAAAGTACATAATAAGAATAAGGATGCAAGGGCTAGCAATAGTTGTATTATTATGATCTAATTAACTTCCAACATCAATTATTCATCACTAGATTAATATATTCAAACTTGAAATGATTTAAATGATAATTAATTGCTTAAAAATGAGAGGAGAGGTAGATTTAGATGTTCAAGATGATTCTAGAATGATTTAGGTGTGAAGGGCAGTGGAACAGGAAGATCTGGAGCTCTAGATTCTGCATTGGAGATTCTGGAATTGGAAACTGAGTTGGTTCAGTAATATACAACTTTTGTATGGTCTAGGCTATGGTTTCAAACCTAGAGACATTTTGGGTTTGTAACTTACTGTGTGCTTTGCTTGTCTAGAAATGGTGTTCAACACATGTCACTCTTGCTTACACAACTTCGGGATGACCCATGATGACTTGCAACAAAGTATGAACTCTAGAAACCTACAAAATTCTTCAGCAAAGAAATAGATAGAACCAAAGGAGGAAAACATGTGTGTACATTTGAGGCAGACCACCATTGGTGGTCAAACTACTAGCTATTGAACCAATCCAAGTGTTGTACTACATATCCTCATCACAGAAAACAAGCCTCATGTAGCTCTCTTAAGTACTTGTGCAAGTGTGTATAGTTAAACAACCTCTTATGTGTGCCCTCATATCTCTTAACACCAAGACAATATATTAATTTCATAGTATAGAATGTAGCTATCATGATAAGAGTGATATATGGTGTACCTTAGCTATGTGACCTAACCCTTTTGTTGCTTGAAACCCTTGTGCAATGCTTATAACGACTTTTCTCTTGCTTATGATATGACTTTATGATCTTTACATAGTTGTATATGGATGAAACCATTAAAATTGTAGTAGGGATTGTCTTAGATAATGTGCAAATGATTTAGGAAGATTTAGGAACCCCTTGAATGCTCTTGGAATGATATTTGCAATAGTAGTTTTTGAGAATTCCATATGAATTATTAGGTGATAATGAATTTCTTATATAGTCTTTCGTAGGTGAGATATTAGAATAAGGCCAACCATAGGAAAATGAAATGACCCAAAAAATGATTTGTGATTGAAACCGGAGTTAGTGATTGAGAAGGGGTAGGACCATATAGGTTATCCAGGACCAAACCCCACACCTCGACCCTTTTATATGGTTTTAGATAGGAGAGATAAACATCAAAATTAAAAGTTGTATTACGAATATCAAATGTTTTATGTTTCTTTGATTGAATAATGTTTCCATATTTGACAATAGAGAATAATGTAGTGATAAGTAAGTCATAGAATGGCTAAAGAGATGAGGAGATTAGATTGTGAATGTGAGCATTTATCTTAGTAAGGATATAAGATAAAAATTGTGATTGCACAAGGATGAGTTACCATATTTTAGTGTCTACATTTTCCCACCTTTTAAGTGTGTAATTGAAAATTGCATGTATAAAGAAAAACACACTTGAGTCTGCACACACTTTTCCTTTGCTCGAATGTACTTTATGATGTTTTGATGGTAGCATGCTCCATGATGAAACCTACAACACATAATGTAGTCAATTTCTATGATAGAAACTAAACTTTAACTTGATTTAATCTAATTTTAGAGTAACAAATGAAATTATGATAATTATGTTCAGTATGCACAAGCAATAAGCATTCAAGGATGTAGAACCCTAAGCAAATACAACTATAAATATGACTTGTCTTATTCTATGCAACCTGAGAATGATCTGGACTGTGTATATGTTGGAACAGGCTAAAAATAGTGTCGCAAGGGCTCGATGAGGGTTTAGAACCCTAGGAATGTACAAGAAAGAAGTGCTCGTAGGAGGAAAAGAGTGTATTAGGCACTAGCAACTGATTTGGGTACATGTGTCTGCTCATATGCTTAGAGTTTTGTCTTTTTGGGTTATAAGTTATTCGCTCCAATATTGAATTTGTAGTCCAACTTCGTTGTTAGGGTTATAATCACACTTGTAACATGCACAACAAATGTCTACATGCACATATTCACAAACCACATCAAATATAATAAAAAAAGATGCATAATGTGGAGTCAGACTAACCCCAAAGGTCACCGAAAGAGTGAACTTACGACCGAGTGGTGCACTACATCTTAGCCTCCATATAGTTCTTTGTGCATGTGCATGTGTGTGTCTATGTCTTGTGCCCTAGGTTTCCCTTATGTAAGTTGCACGATGATAGTGAGCTAGATCTAGATTTGTCTTGAGTATGTAAAATGTGTGTGATGGAATAGAATGAGCTCCCCTCCTATGCAGTGTATATAGATCAATGCAACATTTGTCCCTTATATGAATGTTCTAGATGTATGTCTTGTAGTGCTCTTGTGCATTTGTGTAAGCATAGGTGGTAATAGATAATGCTTATAGTGTTTGGGCCTTGATTTAGAAGAACTAACTAAGAATATATATGATTCCCTTATTTGAATTTCGTAATTGACAAATGAAAGGCTGACCTAAAGTGTTAAAATGTGACCAAGAAGTGAAAAGGACCCAAAAAAGTAATAAGAAAGAGAGGGGCAGGGGCACCCAGAAGGGATAGGAGTGTCTGGGTGCTTCTGTCCTAACTGGGCGCTAGTGTCTGAGGCCATTAAAAGATAAATCATTCAAGTGTTAGCATAGCTATAATACGTGTAAATCCAATAAAGTGTAAGAGATAAAGCAATCAAAATGCTAAAAGGAGTTGTCAACCACTAGTTTTCTTACTTAGGAATCATGTATACATTAGTATGCTTTAGGACCTAGAAATGTACCAAAGTGCATAGATTTTGTGTCTACATAACTCAAAATATAGATAATGCTTATAACTTTGAAAATTTCAAAAAAATGTGAGAAGTAGATGCAAAACATGAAAGGAATACACCCGCTCATTTTGTAGAGGGAGGAGCTCATGTTGTTGTCATGCCTTGGAGAGTTGGAATTTTCTTGTGGAGATGTCGAAGGATTAGGGGTGATTAGTCCCCAATGTTATGCCATTGGATATAGTAGGGAGGAGGAAGGATAAGACTATGAAGAACCCATGTGCTTTGATGTCTTCCCCATTTGTGAATTTGATGACACAGAAGGAAAGACCAGTTTATGAAGTTCACAAATTTGCTTCAAAAATTTCATTATTTTGGAATCTAGTGAGAGAAGAGGAAAGATTAGTTTACAAATCTTGCAATATTACTTCGATTCTTCCACTAAACCACAAACCACACCACAACAGATGAATCTAGGCCCAATTTTCTCCAAATAAAAAAAATCCTTATAAGGAATGGATATTGTCATGCCCCCATAAGGTGTTATTATATATGAATTAATTTTTTAGAATTTTGAATCATTGAAGGTGAGAAGTAGGCCCATGCTCCCAAACCCCGTTTTATAATTGCATTTGAAATAACAATGTGAAAAGGGAATGAATTACTCATGCCCCATATAAACTGATTTGAATTGTGTCATTTGTATCTATAATTGTGTAAAAATCCTGTAAATATATGATACATTCTATAGAAATTGAAAACTTAAGTGAAGCTGCCATGTTTGGGAACATATATAATGGTTAAGACCATACCATGGTCATGACTGTAATGTACAGTTTGACCTTGTTTGATTTCTACCACATTTCATTTTATGTGACTTTTTTTTAGGATCTAAGTCATGTAATAAGATATTCCTATATCATGTAATCTATATGTAGCTATAGATATACCCTATTTAATTTCCCCTCTTGTGATGTGCGTGTCTTAAAACATTTGAGCGTGCAACTCAAAATAATATATGTGTACATGTGTACCATATGTATGATAATATGTGTAGGATCACATAGAAGGCTAAAGTAGTGGCCACCTTTGAGAACATGCAACTGCAAAATGGTTTGCGTATGGTGACAACCATGGTGCAGGGAAATGATAACATGAAACAAGCAACAAACAAAAATACATGTTTAAAATAACTAGTAACAATAGAGAAAAATAGTAATAATGTCCTACTTCACACTAAAACAAGTATTAAATCAACATGATAAATATGTTAGAAGCCATAGCAAAAGTACTAGTGTAATCAATATCGTAAGCTAGAAGCTATAAAGTAATAGAAACAATAGTGTATAGTCAAACACGTAGTAATGTGCAGAAACATAGTTATATGTAGGCATGGAGCCACAAACATGGGATACCCATGGTGTCATCAGACAATCACAATGAAAGAATAATGTGCCACATTCAAAGAAACAAGTGCATACACACAAAATAAATATAAAACCACAAACATGGGACACCCACAATGTCACAAGACAAGCAAGGCCCTTGGGTTGTATAAAAGAAAACATTCATGACATTGCAATAAGAGAAGATAATTGAGTGAATCCAAGTAGTAAGAAAGTAAGGAATGAATATGTAGTAACAATAACATAGCAAACAAGTGTAGCAAATAGCAGTAGTGATAATAGACATAACAAGATAGGTTAACACTACACAAAAGACGTGTGTTAGTCCCATTAATCCAATAGATAACAATAAACACTATGTATGTAAGAAAACATGACGAGGAAGGTGTAAAGTAACATATCATAAAATAATAACACCTATATATTGTGGAGGAATACCCCCAAGAGAGTAGTGTAAGGAACCAAGCTGACTCTGATCATCGTGTAATAATTTGTGAGTGTCTTGCATCGAGTTCAAGATACCAAATGATGGCACCAGGGATAATTTTAGCGGCGAATATTTGTAATATGGTGAAAATTTCATTTTAGGAAAATTTGAAAAGGCGAATTATTCGGAGTGGGTCGGTGTCCTGTTCACCTAAAATATATAGTATATTTTTTTTGGGGGGTCAACTTTGCCTTCATTTGAAAACATCTCCTATAAAAACCTATGTGATTCGCCGGGTAGTATACCTCAAGTAGCTTACCAAATTACCAATACTGTGAAATTTGAACTCGCATACCCTTGAGCACCAGAGATTCATATTACTGTTAGCCTGTGATTTTTGACGCGCAACAAATGCAGTGTTGACGCGCGACAAGGGCATTATTGACGCGCGACAAGAGCTGTACTAACGCGCGACAAGAGCTGTACTGATGCACGACAAGAGCTGTACTGACGCGCGATAGAGGAAGGGTTGACGCGTGACCTCAGACAGTTCACACGCGACAAGACGTCAGAGACTGGACAGAGTCGCTTCTTGGTTCTTTTTCTGACGTAGGACTCTTTTCAGAATAATGGAAGGTGCCAACTCAAAGAATACGAATAACCTAAAAGTAAGTAAGAAATCTCAGAAATCACTCTTCAAGTATTTTGGAAACTCTGCGGATACAGATATTGTAAATACCAATCATATAGATGCCACCAAAAAGAATCAGAATACTGACTGTGTGGAAGGTATTATTGAGGTGGACATGCATTCTGCACAGTATCACAGTCAAACAATGAAACCTACGATAATATGCCAGATCTTGAAGATATTGTTCCTGTTGGGGTGCAACCAGAAGTGCAGCTAGATATCACAGATATAAACACTCAGCAAAATGGAAGATAGAAATCAAAATCAAACTCTGGTCCAAGAAAGAGGAAACCAGGTGATTGTGATATTGCTCAAAATTCTACTCAAAAAAGTAAAGCATTGAAAACGAACAAGAATATGTGGACCATTGGCAGGACATACAAGTTTGATTGGGTAGCTAAATTTCCATTTATTGAACCTATACAATCATCTAATTCTGAAGAAATCCCATGTGAATGTACATGTACAATATGTACGTGGAAATTGGGAAAGCAACAAAAATGCAACTGAAGCTGGACACTATAGAAAAACATTGTGGAAAACAATATTTAACTGTAACGGGGGGCGGATGGCCAGAAAATCAAAAACACATAGGTGGAAAACTAAAAAGGAGTGCATGCATGTTAGATACGCAGCGGAATATGAGGCAGAGTAGAAAAAACACAGACATCTGTTGGAAAAGGGAGGAACGATCACATCGCATATTGGTAAGATGAAAGAAACAAATCTACATGCAAAATTCATACAATTCTCTACTCTTTTTCAAATACTTAAAAAAGGAAGAGCAATGTCGGATTTCCTTGATTTCAAAGTTTTGTATCAATTTAATGGAATGTTGAATGTACCTCAGTCTCATTGGTCTGAGAGTAGTGGATGGGAAATGGAAAAATGCCTCTCGATGATAGAGAAGGAAGATTTGAAAGAGAATGTAAAAAAAACAAACTTTATCTCTCTTTCAATTGATGAAGTGACAACAATCGACAACACCGCATGGGTATGTATCCACATCTATACATTAGAAAATCATATAAGGACACCTCATCTGTTGGGTGTTATGAAAATGGTTGAAAACTGCAATGCTGAAAACCTATATAACAAGAGTTTTTCTCATTTGAAAGATGTTGCTGGTATGACTGATTATGAAATTGCTACGAAGTTGGTATGCGTTGGAGCAGATGGTGCATCTGTCATGCAGGGTCACCGAACAGGGTTGTGTGTTAGATTACAAACAACAGTGGCCCCATATATGCTACCAATTCATTTTATGGCTCACAGAATGAATTTAGCGTATAAAATGGTAAGCAACCACAAAAATGTTGCTAAATTAGAAGACATCATAAGAGAACTTCATGCCTATATGTCAAGCAGCCCAAAGCATTTTCTCGAGTTCCAAAAATTTGCAATTGCAATTACAGATGGCAGAAAACTTCTGAAGGATGTGGAGACTAGATGGATATCTTTGTATGAACCTGCATGCAGAGTTCGTGAGGAGTATCCTTCATTGGTTGGTTTCATGCACAAATACCGTCATGAAGTTGATAGGGCAAGGGACCTGTTGTTCCGCTTAACTGATTTGGAGACATTGCTTACATTGGTTGGTATTCTTCCAATGTTAAAGGAGATCAATACACTGATGAAGCATGCACAGGGCAGATTAATCTATATTGTGGATTTTATACGGATGAGGAAAATGGTATGTCAAAGTCTTGATATATTGTACTGTTCCCAAGATAGTTTTGATGCACCTGTTTTTGAAAATTGGAGAGATTTATTAGATCTTAAAAATCCTAACACCTTTTGAGATTTAATATCCACGATCACCCTATGCATCTCTGTTAATGGGAGGGAATACCAATGCACATTTTGCAAAA
The DNA here is from genome assembly GCA_019776745.2 of Taxus chinensis. NCBI lineage: Eukaryota > Viridiplantae > Streptophyta > Pinopsida > Cupressales > Taxaceae > Taxus > Taxus chinensis. The sequence continues at coordinate 20,683,234 of CM034156.1, forward strand.
ACGTCAAGATATTACAGGATCGGAACGAGAAGATGTTCCCGTGACACGTAATTTGTTTGAGTCTGTGATAGTTGTAAACCAGAATAAGCTTAAAAAAAAATTTCAGAAACCTTGTCATCAGAAATTAGGGGAACGTTTCTGTAAAGATAAAATTCTGGAAGCCATGGGTGTGATGAATCCAATTTTGGAATACAGAAGGTGGCCGTGCAGACTTTGTCAGTAAGCATTCCATAAATCAATGGGTACAATAATGGAACAATTTACAAAGACGTCAGAGCTCAAGGGTACGGAAATCAAAGGTATACTGAATGCCAATTTATTAAAGTTTCAGTCAACAAATTTTGCAACACATGAGGAACCAATATGGAATTTAGAGCAACCTTCTGAAAGTGGTGCTATTACAAGGTTGTGGCGAGGAATCTATCAAAGTTCTATCTTACAAGAAGATATCAGTGAATATTTCAGACTATATGAGTTATGCTAGACAATGATTTTGGGGTCTGTGGAGGATGAAAGGGTTTTCAGTGCATTGTCATTTATAAAATCAAAACTGAGAAACAGGTTGGATTAAAAATCTGGAAAGTTGCATGAGGTGTTACGTTTCGCGTACTCCCTCGAAACCTTTCCGTGGACGAGAGCAATTGTGCACTGGAATTCCCTTTGCGAAAGAGAGGTGTAAATAATACAGCTAAAAGATACCAAATGATGCACCAGGGAGAATTTTAGCGGCGATATTTGTAATATGGGGGTGAAAAATTTCATTTTAGGAAAATTTTGAAAAGGCGAATTATTCGGGTGGCGTCGGTGTCCTGTTTCACCTAAATATATAGTATATTTTTTGGGGGTCAACTTTGCCTTCATTTGAAAACATATCCTATAAAAAACCTATGTGATTCGCCGGGTTAGTATACCTAAAGTAAGCTTCACCAAATTACCAATTACGTTGAAATTGAACTCGCATTTAACCCTGAGCACCGAGAAGATTCATATTACTGTTAGACTGTGATTTTTGACGCGCAACAAAATGCAGGTGTTGACGCGCGACAAGGGATTATTGACGCGCGACAAGAGCTTGTGTGGGTACTAACGAGCGACAAGAGCTGTATGATGCACGACAAGAGCGTGTACTGAAGCGCGATAGAGGAAGGGTTGGACGAGTGACCTCAGACAGTTCACACGCGACAAGACGTCAGAGGACTGGGACAGAGCGCTTCTTGGTTCTTTTCTGACGTCGAGGACCTCTTTTCAGATAATGGAAGGTGCCAACTCAAGATCGAAAACATAAAAGAAGTAAGAAATCTCAGAAATCACTCTTCAAGTATGTGGAACACTCTGCGGATACAGATTTGTAACAATACCAATATATAGATGCCACCAAAAAGAATCAGAATAGTGTGTGGAAGGTAATCGGTGGACAGCCATTCTGCCACAGCTATCACAGTCAAACAATGAACACCTACGAAATATGCCAGTCTTGAAGATATTGTTCGTTGGGTTGCAACCAGAAGTGCCAGATAGATATCACAGATATAAACACTCAGCAAAATGGAAGATAGAAATCAAAATAAAAACTATGGTCCAAGAAGAGGAAACCAGGTGATGTGAAGTGCTCAAAATTTCCTCCCCCAAAGGTAAAGCATTGAAAACGAACAAGAATATGTGGACCTGGCGGACATACAAGTTGATTGGGTTAGCTAAATTCCATTATTGAACCTATACAATCATCTAATTCTGAAAGAAATCCATGTGAATTTGTACATTGTACAATATGGAAAGTGGAAAATGGGGAGAAAGCAACAAAAAAATGCATGCAGCTGGACACTAAGAAAAACATTGTGGGAAAACAATATAACGGTAAACGGGGGCGGATGGCCAGAAAATCAAACAAAACATAGGTGGAACCTAAAAAGGAGTGCATGCATGTTAATACGCAGCGGATAGAGGCAGAGTAGCAAAAAACACAGACATTGTTGAAAAGGGAGGAACATCACTCGATATTGGTAAGATGAAGAAACAAATCTAAGGCAAAATTACCAATTCTCTACCTCTTTTTCAAATACTTAATTAAAAAAGGAAAGAAAGAGCAATGTAGGATTTCCTTGATTCAAAGTTTTGTATCAAAATTTAATGGAATGTTGAATGTACCTCAGTCTCATTGGCTGAGAGTAGTGGATGGAAATGGAAAAAAAAAATTGCCTCTCGATGATAGAGAGGAAGATTGAAAGAAGAATGTAAAAAAAACAAAACGTTATCTCTCTTTCAATTGATGAAAAGTGACACAATCGAAACACCGCATGGGTATGTATCCACATCATACATTAGAAAACATATAAGGACACCTAATCTGTGGGTTTAGGAAAATGGTTGAAAGCTGCAAATGATGAAAAAACTATATAAAATAGGGTTTCTCATTGACAAGAGGTGCTGGTATGGACTGATTATGAAATTGCTACGAAGTTGGTATGAGTTGGAGAAGATGGTGCATCGTCAGCAGGCGTCACCGAACAGGGGTTGTGTGTTAGATTACAAACAAAAAACAGTGGCCCAATAATGCTACCAATTCATTTTATGGCTCACAGAAGGAATTAGCGAATAAAATGTAAGCCAACCACAAAAAATGTTGCTAAAATTAGACGACATCATAAGAGAACTTCATGCATATGTCAAGCGCCCAAAGCCATTTCTCGAGTTCAAAAAATTTGCAATTGCAATACAGATGCAGAAACTTATAAGGAGTGGAGACTAGAGGGATATCTTTGTATGAACCTGCATGCAGAGTCTTGAGGAGTATTCCTTCATTGGTGTTTCATGCACAAATACCGTCATGAAGTTGATAGGGCAAGGGACCTGTTTTCCGCTTAACTGTTTGGAGACATGCCTTAACATGGTTGGTATTCTTCCAAGGTTAAAGGGATCAATACACTGATGAAGCATGCACAGGGCAGATTAATCTATATGTTATGGATTTTATACGGATGAGGAAAAATGGTATGTCAAAGTCTTGATATAGTGTACGTTCCCAAGAGAGTTTTGATGCACTGTTTTGAAATTGGAGAGAGTTATTAGACTTAAAAATTCCTAACACTTTTGAGATTTAATACCACGATCACCTATGCATTTGTTAATGGAGGGAAATACCAATGCACCATTTTGCAAAAACGTCAAGATATTACAGGATCGGAAGAGAAGAGTTCACTGACCACGTTAATTTGTTTGAGTCTGTGATAGTTGAAACCAGAAGAATAAAGCTTTAAAAAAATTCAGAAACCTTGTCATCAGAAATTAGGGGAACGTTTCTGTAAAGAAAAATTCTGGAAGCCATGGGTGTGATGAATCAAAATTTTTGGAATACAAGAGGTTGGCCGTGCCGACTTTGTCAGTAAGCATTTCCATAAATCAATGGGTACATAATGGAAAATTCAAGCCGTCAGAGCTCAAGGGTACGGAAATCAAAGGTCTACTGAATGCCAATTTATTAAAAGTTTCAGTTCAACAAAATTTGAAACAACATTGAGGAACCAATATAGGAATTTAGAGCAAACCTTCTGAAAGTGGTGCTATTACAAGGCTGTGGCGAGGAATCTCTCAAAGTTCTATCTTACATAGAAGATATCAGTGAATATTTCAGACTATATGAGTTATGCTAGACAATGATTTTGGGGTCTGTGGAGGATGAAAGGGTTTTCAGTGCATTGTCATTTATAAAATCAAACTGAGAAACAGGTTGGATAAAAATCTGGAAAGTTTGCATGAGGTGTTACGTTTCTCGATACTCCCTCGAAACCTTTCCGTTTGACAGAGCAATTGTGCACTGGAATTCCCTTTGCGAAAGAAGAGGTGTAAATAATACAGCTACAAGTACAAAATATTCCCAACCTTGAGAGTGTAATTGGCTCTCGTCACATTCTATAGAAGACAACATCGACTTTGATGAAGCTATTGATAATGGATTGTTTCAACTTTAAGTAGGTATCTTCTTTATCTATCTTTTATCTTTATCATTAAAGATGTTATAGGTCTATATACTAAAAATGTCAAGCAATTCACCCATCTATCTACTAATCCATTTCTCGTGTTGGATTTTTTTAAAACACAGATCTAGCTCAATTACCAGTGCAGTGATGATTTCAACTTTAAGCAGGTATCTTTTCCCCCTTAATCTTATTGTTTGTTCTATTCATTTTTTGACAGAGCAATTGCTCACTGGAATTCCCTTTGCGAAAGAATAGGTGTAAATAATACAGCTACAATTACAAATATTCCAACCTTGAGAGTGTAATGGCTCTTCGTCACATTCTACAGAAGACAACATCGACTTTGATGAAGCTATTGATAATGGATTGTTTCAACTTTAAGTAGGTATCTTCTTTATTATCTTTTATCTTTATCATTAAAGATGTTACAGGTATATATACTAAAAATGTCAGGCAATTAACCCATCTATCTACTAATCCATTCTCGTGTTGGATTTTTTTAAAACAAAGATCTAGCTCATTACCAGTGGCAGTGATGATTTCAACTTTAAGCAGGTATCTTTTTTCCCCTTAATCTTATTGTTTGTTACTATTCATTTTTTCAGCTATGGTTATAAATTAAAGATGTTACAGGTGTATGTATTTACATTTAGTTAAATACAATCTTTTTATTTTTTGAAAACGTGGGTTGACATCCGTCCTAGGAAGCTGTTACTTCTCGGGACTGACAATGTCAGGCAACTCACCCATCTATCTACTAATCAATTTTTTGTGTTGAATTTTTTAAGACAAAGATATAGCACATTACCGGTGATGATTTCAATTTTAAATAGGTATCTTCTTCAACATAATCTTATTGTTTGTTACTTTACATTTTTTCAGCTCTTATTATCATTAAAGACGTTACAGGTCTAATTCTTTATATTTACATTTATTTAAAGATATTGTTGGTCTATATATTTAAAGATGTTGCTGGAACTTCTCAGGACTGACAATGTCAGGCAACTCACCCCTCCATCTACAATGTCATGTTACCCTTGATGATTGCAATACACAAGAGGTAAGCTAAACCCTAACATATTTGCAATTATGTTTAATTTCTTACCAGTGATGATTCTTTCTTGATTTCTTAGAATTATATTTAATTTATTTTTAAATACAAGTCCACATAAAATTTCTAATAAAATTCACATAAAATTCGGGATAAACAATACATTATACAATTTTAAATATAAGTCCACATAAAATTCCTCATCATCCATATATATCATATCATCACCATATCATTATCATATCCTCATTATCATCATCTATCATTAATTATCAATTATCATCATTCATCATCTACGTCCACATACAAGTCATGACAATGCAAGTAAACAAGAAACATACATATAATTCATGATAATCAACATCTAATGCAATTAAAATTAAAGATTGTATGTAAATCCATATAATTAAATTCAAATACCATAGTACATACTCAATAGTAGAAGTTTTCAAATTCATTATTTAAAGTTTCCACAATAATAAAAGTTTCTAGTTTTCAAAACCCTCTTTTTCTTTATCCAATTCTACTCCTTTGCACTATTCCCCAACGGCTTCTTCCACTGTGGGTGTAACTCTTTCCCCAACACCAGAAATCTCCATGCGATAGCAAATTTGGATCAGCTGCAGCGTATAAACTATCCCATTGCCAATAATTTTCGTAACGACTAATAATCTCATTGATAAGAACCTTATCCCTTCTGTCCCATTCTATAAGCTGATTGATATGAGGAAGCATCTCCATCTTTCTCATCAACCCACACAATCTTTTTTGTGCTTGTCCAAATCTATGAAATACTCCTTGCCCTCTTTAGAAGTACTTGTGCCCAAACCGGGAACCCTGTATGGTCCAAGCAACAAGTGATACATAATCAGCAAGTGAACAAAACCAGAACTTGAAAACATATAAAGAGAAAACAAACTAGCATTACTTTGTTGTACTATATGGTCCAGTCGGTTATCGATCCACTCAATGATTCTCTCCAAGCTTCATACTTAGGAATTGTGTAGAAAGATAACACATTTCCATTTTTGTGAGTTGCCTACATCAACATGTGCCGACATTAGACATGGAGATACATAACATCTGGAGGCTTAGAAAACAAATATAAAAAGTCTTGAAACACAACCAAATATACAGGGGGAACATTTACAGAAACTAAACAGCGCTATACAAAGATCATGTACCTGGTCTGTCATTATCATCAGATGGCCATATCTTAAAGATTTAATGTTGTCATATATTTTATCTTCCTGTAGACCAAGGATTTTTTTTATATTTACTATCTCTTTATTCTCCATTTGTTGGTGAGTGGTAGCTTCCCAAAAAATAGATATTCCTGCCACCTGATAGGATAAAGATAACTAAAATAACAAAAAATAAATTGGAAAGTGATGTCGAAACATGTCACAATACTACCAAATTTAGTATTCACATTTCCTTGATTCAAGGCACAAACACTTACAGCGACTACAAGAGCCTTGGCTGAGTCACCCTCCGTTAATATTTAAGTACATTGATCAGAATTATTCCCCCCTGCTTGATTTGCATCATCAGGTTTGGGAACATCAATTAATTTCCCCTTCTTGGTTCCATCAGTTTTCTTAAGATCTTTTTTTTGTTTAAACTTTTCCACTGCACTCATCAGGTAAAACAAAGTTACAAAGCTCATCTTAGACACTAGCATTGCAAAAATTACATGTACTCAGAAATGCTACATATTAGACACCACGCCTGGATATATGGACATGGGCTAAAAATGCGAAATAGAATAAAAAATATGAATTAAAACAAATTATACTTACAATCAACATGGAAACCAAACGTTGATTCAAGAAAATTCTTTTCTTCCACGAGTGCTGCCTTGGTTGTAACAATTGGTAAATTTTTTAACGGAAGGCCCGTAAAACGATGGATGTCATTTGCTTCGATACTGAATTGAAAAATTCGGCAATCGTTCAGAGTCACATAAAAAATGTCGTCCTCTGAATTGTAGGATGACAGAAAGTAATTCAAAATATCCGGATCTGTTTCGAAATGGGGCATATTAATGATATGGATGTGAGGGCATAAGGGACATCAATTGAATTGGATTCTCTTGATTTTTGTTACTGAAATTGCAGTTGGGAAGCATTGAGACCTGCAAAAATTCAAGAGCCGGAAGATGAAAACGAGAAAATGACCGGTTGAAGGGTATTTATAGGCTAAATCAGGCGTCAATGGCTTCACTTGACGTGCGTCAATAGATGCCAGTGACGCGCATCAATAGATGTAAGTGACGCGCGTCAATAGATGCCAGTGACGCGCGTCAATAGATGCCAGTGACGCGCGTCAATAGATGCCAGTGACGCTCGTCAATAGATGACAGTGACACGCGTCAATAGGGGCCAGTGTCGTGTGTCGGTCAAAATAATTGACGTTCCATTGACGCGCGTCAGGAGTGATGAGTAACTAGATGAATGTCTTTATACACAGAAAGAATGAGACTACCAAATAATTGATTTCTTATCCAAAATTTAATGGAATTCAAAGTTTTCACCTCTTTTGCACTAGAGGAAATTCCCTTCATGTTTGCAATGCAGCCAATTGAGATGAAGCCTTCAAATTTATCCCCAGACCAAAGAAACAAACAGTGATTGGTGTGTACTTGATGATGATAGGGTCTTGTTTGATAAGTTCATAAAGAAACTTCATGATATATGCTAAGACTGAGTTTGAGATGAGGTACCAGTAAGGCACTCTTGACAAAATTTACACAATGTTACCTTTTTAAGATGATCCAACCTTGCACAGAGAACTTTATGTTGAGCTGTAATTTTTTTTTCAATATTTGAGACACTTGATTTTATAGATTGTACTTCAAGAAGATCATGATTAATCAATTCAAGGCATAGAAATGGGGGAGCTTCAAGAAAATTGTCTTCAAACATACACTTGAACATTGTATCTTCAGCAAAGGAAAACAAAACAAGGTGGTAGCAGAAATTTTATACTTTAATACTCATTGCACGGGTCAACCAAGTATTTCATCAGCTCAACAATGATAATTAGAAGAAAGTAAAAACAACTTTCCGTTACACAACAATTTTGATCACTTTACCCTTATTGTATCTTTCAAACCTTCTTGTAACTAATACGATATGTAACAACCTTATTGAGCTATGATCATATGCACCACCTTAAAATTTGAAAAAAAAGAGATTTTTTAATTCAACCACTCCAAGAATCAGTCCCGAAGAGAGAATCTCAATATGTGAATCCTATACAACATATTTTACTATGATCATGTTTGCAACCTTCAATATTTTCTTATACACTCAAAATTATTCCAACTTATAGCCTCCTAGTTCTAATCCACAATTATTCTTCACCCTTATCAAATATAAAAAAATGATCCAGTTCTTCAACCTATACACTTGATCTATACAGACTAATCTTCATGATAAAAACCTTATATGTTTTACATTAAACTTCAAAGTTCTATATCGAGCTTGACCTATCTTTTAATCACATGGTTATTCCAACTTTGGTTAATCTAGCCTCCATAGCCTCCATAATCTACTCTACACAAAACAATATCCATGATAAAAAAACCATATCTTTTAAACCATGGTCTTGATTATTTCCCAAGCTCTAATTCTTATGGCCTGGAATTTAACTATTTCATAATTGGCTAATCTAGCCTCTACATCAATGATTGTTTCCAGCAAAACGTTATTTTCTGACAAATGGTCTTGACTATTTTGGATGTCAAACAAGCTCTGTAATGAGAGATTATGCACTAATATAGAGGTGAATCTCTTTAAAATAGATTTTTCCTACACCATAAGTCTATTAAGGAGAAATCCTAAATAGTAAAGATCTGTTTCAAATCTTAGTTGCTATTTTTTCCCAAAGACATAATTTTCAAGATAATTAAAGTCCCACAAGATATTTAGGCACTAAATTTTACATTATACACATTAAATTGATCATTTTGTTTCATTATCATCTATCATTGATTATCAATTGTCATCATTCATCATCTACGTCCACATACAATTCATGACAATGCAAGTAAACAAGAAACATACATATAATTCATGATAATCACCATCTAATCACCATATAATTAAATTCAAATACCATAGTACATACTCAATAGTAGAAGTTTTCAAATTCAATATTTAAAGTTTCCTCAATAATAAAAGTTTCTAATTTTCAAAACCCTCTTTTTCTTTAGACAATTCTACTCTGCTCTCTTCCCCAACGACTTCTTCCATTTTGGCTGTACCTCTTTCCCCAACACTAGAAATAACCCCTGAACTTATAAGATCTTCAGCAGCGCTGTCCAGACTTTTTAAAATTATTTCTTCTTGATTTGTTGCATCTCCATGCGACAACAAATTTGGATCAGCAGCTGCTTTGGCTTTGAACAATATGTCAGGGTCGAGACCATGCTCTTTAATTATCCGCTTTAATGTATTGTTTTGTTTGTTAACCAAAACAATATTTTGCTTCAAATTTTTTGTTGCGGATAAGTTGTTCTTTATTGTTTCCAAGTGAACTTGCAAAACCTTCGCCTGACTCTTCAAAATTTCATATTTCAACTGCACAAAAAGAGTAATGTCAATTCAAAATATTAATGTAAATTCAAAATTTCAAATTAACAAAAATGATTGTTTGAATGTAATAGTACTTACAACCACTCTATCTCTTTCGGCATTTGAGATTGATACCAAATCCTTGTCCTTGGACCATTTGTTAAAATATGCCTGGGCCTCGGCACTAATATTTTCCAATTTTTTTAGTGCCTTATCTAAAATGTCGTCTTTATAGTTGTTGTTAACGTGACAGTCCCACATCTTACTTGGGTAAGTAAGGAATCCATCTTCGCAGGTTGATTCTGGACTGCAGCGTATAAACTATCTCATTGCCAATAATTTTCATAACGACTAATAATCTCATTGATAAGAACTTTAGCCCTTCTCTCCCATTCTATCAGCTGTTGGATATGAGGAATAATAAACTCACTGACATGGGATTGACAATCATTACCAATTAAGTTCTCAAAGGAAAAGGTGGGAACTCTTCACTATCTGAATCTGATGCAGACGATCTTGCTGGAGAAGAATGGGGGCTTCACCAAGATCAACTACTCCTTGTTTCTCTGCCTTTGGGTGGGCTGATCCTGTTTTTTGAAAAAATAAATCAAGATTTAGATAAATTAAATTTAAATCAGAATGTAATTCAAAATTGTAAAGCATATTAAAATTGAAATTTGAAGTATACCTTCTGGCCTTGAATCATCTCGCGGGTATCGAAAAAACCAGTTGGGTCATTGCTATCAATGCCCAAATAATCTTCATCTAAATTTATATTGTTCAAAACAGATATGGCCCGTTGCACTAGGCAAGCCACCAAGTGAGAGAGTTGGAATTCGAAACGAGGTGTCAAGGTTTAGTGTCCCACTAGGGGCTGGAGCAAAACTCATGCGTTTACCAATGTTCTTTTTCACTGTTCCTCTGGTTGGCATTTTAAAAATTAATGGTTGAGTGGGTGTCGGTGCTGTGGTTTGATCATGACTGATATGTGCTGAAAAGTACAAGAAAAAAATGAAAAATATTATAACAATTCATAAAGTGAAAACTACGAAATTAAACGTACTATAGAAAAGTTGTACCTTGTTGTCGAGGGGTTGTTTTTTTTCGGTGCTACGGGTGGCCTTGTAGGAGTTGAACTCAGTGGCTTATTCAGAAGATATGAATGCATGCGAATGTATGGAGTGAGTTGGGGAAGAAAGGTTCCAAATTCCTTGCAATTACATCAATATTAAATTGTTGTCAACTCATTTGGTTAAAATTTAAATTGAAAATAAATATGCAACTTTGGAATTTGTAAATAATATATGAGATGTATTACTTCTCTGGCGTTTAACGAGTTCAAACGCTTTGAGGGTTTAGAGAGTGAGCTTCATTTCAGATTGGGAGTCCCCCGAAGCCTCCGCGTGTTGTTGGCCCTCTTCCTCCTCTCGACAATCTATTTTTTTTCTTGGAATGGCTTCACTAGATATCTTCTCTGCAAAACATTAAAATTAAGTTTTAATAACTGTGCACTGTAATGACGAAAATTGTAATACAATTACAAACTAAATAGTTTTATACCTGTTGTTCATCAAATGGAATTGAGAATTTCTTCAAAGCCTCATCAGAGCAAGTAGGAATTTGTGTTTATGTTTTAAATTTAAAAGTGCCTCATAGTAGAAGTCGAGGAGATAGTTTGTTGAATAAATGAAAGGTTTATCTGAGAGTTTTGAATTTGTTATGTCAGTTCTTATTTTTTTGGATAGATATATGCACCAATCGAATTTTTGTTTTGAGATAGTGGCACAAATATATGCAATGGCCCAATTTGGTATATCCGTTTGGCGACCCTGCAAAACAATTCTGGCTTGAAAAAATGAAATAAGTGCAGCAAGAAAGTGGTTGTGCAATTGATTGTGTATCTACACCACGCCCGGATTTATTGACATGGGCTGCAAATGCGAAACAGTGAAAATTACTATAAATTTATAACAGCAAATTGTATCAGAATAAAAAACAGATTAAAAAATATGAATTAAAAGGAATTATACTTACAATCAACATGGAAACCGTACGTTGATTCGAGAAATTTCTTGTCTTCTTCCAGGAGTGTTGCCTTGGTTGTAACAATTGGTAAATTTCTGATAGGAAGGCCAGTAACACGATGATGTCATTTTGATTCAATAGTGAATTGGAAAATTTTGGCATCGTCAGAGTCAACATATAAATATACCGTCCTCGAATTGTAGCATGACAGAGGTAAGGTAATTCAAAATATGGATATGTTTCGAAATGGGGCATATGAACGAGCCCTGTAAATTCACACTCTTCCATCAAAGCTTGATATTCTGAAGACATCTTTAAAGCCGTATGGATGTGACGGCATAAGGGATTCCTGTAGTTGATCTTCAAAATCAATTGAGTTAGATTCTCTTGATTTTCTTGCTGAACTTGCAATTAGGAAGCATGTGAAGTCGACATTATAGCTGTAATTGCATCTTTGACAACAATTTAGACCTACAAAAATTCAAGAACAGGAAAACGAAAATGGGAAAATGCGCGGCATAAGGGTATTTATAAGCTAAATAGGGCATCACTGGCCCCTATTGACGCGCGTCATTTGCCCCTACTGACGTGCGTCAGCTTTAACTTTTGTTGTGGTATCGAAAAAACCAGTTGGGTCATTGCTATCAATGCCCAAATAATCTTCATCTAAATTTATATTGTTCAAAACAGATATGCCCGTTGCACTGGGCAAGCCACCAAGTGAGAGAGTTGGTATACGAAACGAGGAGTCAAGGTTTAGTGTCCCACTGGGGGCCGGAGCAAAAGTCATGCGTTTACCAATGGTCTTTTTCACTGTTCCTCTGGTTGGCATTTTAAAAATTAATGGTTGAGTTGGTGTCGCGGCAGTCGTTTGATCATGAATGACATGCGCTGTAAAGTACAAGAAAAAAGGAAAAATGTTAGAACAATTCAAAAGTCAAAACTATGAAACTAAATGTCCTATAGAAAAGTTGTACCTTGTTGTCGAGGGGGGTGTTTTTCTCGGTGCTACGGGCGGCCTTGTAGGAGTTGTATTCTGTGGCTGTTCAGAAGATATCAATGCATGCGAATGTATGGAGTGAGTTGGGGAAGAAGGTTCCAAAATCCCTGCAATTCATCAATATCAAATGTTAAATCATTTGGTTAAAATTTAAATTGAACAAAAATCTGCAACTTTGGAATTTGTAAATAATATATGAGAATGTATTACTTCTCTGGCGTTTAACGAGTTCAAACTGTTGAGGGTTTGGAGAGGAGTGAGCTTCCATTTCAGATTGGGAGTCCCCCCGAAGCCTCTGCGTGTAGTTGGCCTCTTCCTCTTGACATCTTTTTTTTTTTTGGGAATGGCTTCAAGATATCTTCTCTGCAAAACATTAAAATTTAAGATTTAATAAATGTGCACTGTAATGTAGAAAATAGTAATACAATTACAAACTAAATAGTTTTATACCTGCTGTTCTGCAAATGGAACTGAGAATTTCTTCAAAGCCTCATCAGAGCAAGTAGGAATTTGTTTATGTTTTAAATTTAAAAGTGCCTCATAGTAGAAGCCGAGGAGATAGTTTGTTGAATAAATGTAGGGTTTATCTGAGACTCTTGAATTTGCTATGTCAGTTCTTTTTTTTTTCGATAGAAATGTGCACCAATCGAATTTTCGTTTTGTGATAGTGGCACAAATGTATGCAATGGCCCAATTTGGTATATCTGTTTGGCGACCCTACAAAACAATTCTGGCTTGAAAAAACGAAATAAGTGCAGCCAAAAAGTGATGTGCAATTGATTGTGTATCTACACCACGCCTGGATTTATTGACATGGGCTGCAAATACGAAACAGTGAAAATTAGTATAAATTTATAACAGAATTGTATCAGACTAAAAAACAGATTAAAAAAATATGAATTAAAATGAATTATACTTACAATCAAAATGGAAACCGTACGATGATTCGAGAAATTTCTTGTCATCTTCCGTGAGTGTTGCCTTGGTTGTCACAATTGGTAAATTTTTGTTAGGAAGGCCCGTAAACCGATGTATGTCATTTGGTTCAATAGTGAATTGGAACATTTGGCCATCGTTCAGAGTAACATAAAATATACCGTCCTCTGAATTGTAGCATGACAGAAGGTAATTCAAAATATCCGGATCTGTTTCGAAATGTGGCATATTAACGAGCCCTGTAAATTCACACGGTTCCATTATAGCTGAATATTCTGAAGACATCTTTAAAGCCGTATGGATTGTGAGGGCATAAGGGATTCCTGTAGGTTATCTTCGAAAGAGATTGAGTTGGATTGGCCTGAATTTCTTCCTGAACTTGCAATTGGGAAGCATGTGAAGTCGACATTGTAGTTGCAATAGCGTCTTTGTCAAAGATTTAGACCTGCAAAAATTCGAGAACGGGGAAAACGAAAACGAGAAAATGAGCAGCACATGGCTACTTATAACCTAAATAGGGCGTCAATGTCCTCAATTGACGCGCGTCATCTCATTCTGTTGTCGCGCGTCATCTAGTCCCTTTGTCGCGCGTCAATTGGATTTAGTGTCGCGCGTCATGTAGTACCTTTGTCGCGCGTCAATTGAATGTATTGTCGCGCGTCATCTATTCCCTTTGTCGCGCGTCAATTGAATGTATTGTCGCGTGTCATCTATTCCCTTTGTCGCGCGTCAATTGAATGTAGTGTCGCGCGTCATCTATTCCCTTTGTCGCGCGTCAATTGAATGTAGTGTCGCGCGTCATTGACACACTGTGTCGCGCGTCAATAAGGAATGTTGTCGCGCGTCAATTTAATTATAATGTCGCGCGTCATTTAATTACATTGTCGCACGTCATTTAATTACAGTGTCGCACGTCATTTAATTACAGTGTCGCGCGTCATTTAATTTAGTGTCGCGCGTCATTCAAATACAGTGTCGCGCGTCATTTAATTCCAGTGCCACGCGTCAGTCTTAGATGATGTCGTGCGTCAATAGTGGCCGCTGTCGCGCGTCAATAGATGTTGATGTCGCGCGTCAATAGTGGGCGATGTCGCGCGTCGGTGTGTAAAGAATATCTATGTTATGTATCAAATAAATATGACAAACATCATGTATAAAGTAACAAGCTGGCCAATCAAACTAGAACATGATCTGATTTTGTATTTTTTCTCATATGTGAATGTTTTTATGGATTATGTGGCTATTTGAATGTTTTTGAAGTATTTTGAAAATAACTATGTACAAGAAAGGGGAGAGCACAAACATTTAATAGTCGTTGAGGAGATCATTCATGTCAGGGTTAAAATAAATAAGAGGAGATGTGATGTGTATGTTCATATTGATGGTGTGGTATTATCGATGAACTAGATGTGTTCTAGTAAAAACATCATGACATGGTCATTTATTCGAGGTAATTGTGCCTAACGATCATGAAAATTTCAAGTGTGGGAAGGTCTTTTGTAATATGGTTATAACACCCTCAACCTTTAGCATAGAAATATTAGCAATAAGAGCTTTACAGTGGTTATTGTCATGTCCAAATATGCAATGATAGTCACAAAAGGGATGACTCAATTGCTTCAATAAATTTTGACAAGATTAATCTCGTAGAGAGGGTAAAGTCAATAACCATAGATCCAAAAAGATAGATAAAAATTGTTATGGAGTGTTGATATGTACTAAAATGTTGATAGAACAAACAATTGGTATATGATTGAGTGTGTTGATGACATGCTACAACAAGTCAGAATTGTTTATAGGACATGTATCATGACTAGTCAATGCATCGAGAGTAGGAATGTCTAATGGAGGAGTTTTGAGCCTATAATGGCCAGGACCAGTAGACATGAAGAGTGAGTGAAACATAAATTTATGTTCTTCGATAGGGTTAAAATTTAATTGTCGGGGGCTATCATCAGTAAGATCAATGGTTTTAATATCTCTATACGAGAAATCATCATTGTTATTTTGGTTCAGTACATGTGTGTAGAGTTGGAGCAGTGGTTGTAGCTGATTATTAGTACTGACATCGTGACTAGATTCACCTATAACATAGGTATACAATTGATCTACAAGTATAGGTTGTTTTGGGGGAGTGATAATGAGAATTTAGGAAGTAGAGGTATCAACTTGGAAAAATTTGAAGGGTTATGGGTTAGTAACCACAGTTTGTTGGTATTTGTTGTGTATAAATTTGACACATTGATGAACATTAGATGGGAATATGTGTATAACATGGATCCGAGGATAACTTAAAAGAATATCGTAGTGTAAATTTGTGTCCATTATGTGGAAGGTAGTGGGTAGCACTTTTGGGGCCACCAAAAGATCAAAAGTAATAATACCTAATATAGAGCAGGTAATGTTATCAAAACCTCATATAATAGTAATTGTTGGGTCGACCAAGTGCAAGAAATTACCATTATTTTGGGCAGAGAACTAGGGAAAATATTAAGACCAAAGCCATTATCACTTAATACCCACTTGATAAGGAACCCCCAAATTTGTGTTGTAATCAGAAAAGGTGCACAAAGATCATTAGTATTTTTGGGTGGGATATCTATCGGGCCAAAATTTGTGGCCTTATCTATTTATTTTAATGTGTCTATGATAAAATAAAAAGTAGTTGGTTGTGTAGAAGAAGGCAATGCAACATATTATAATGTTTCGTACAATATATCTTTGTAGATAGGCACTTTTTGTACTAACCCGAGAAAAGAAATCTCAGTGGAGATGTTACTTATTATTCTAAGATGTAAAACACATTAGAAGTAACACTAGGTTTTATAGTAGGGGATATAAGAAGGGGAGACAATGGTGGGTCCCCCCAATTGGTTGTTTATAATGACGGGTTGTGATAATGATAACATCAATAGTTGTGCGAGGGAAACAAATTTAGGTGGGTGTTGTTGTTTATGAGGAACATATTCAACTTTTACATCAATGTATATAGGATCCTCGTCAGCCATGGAAAAAGTAGAGCCATCACAGAGGCCCACTCCACTCGACAGGATGTGGGTATGGACTTGTTTAGAGGGATTGAACCCATATCAGAATGAGGGAGTGACCCTCTAGGTTTGAAAAAATGATCATAAAAGATTAAAGGAAGATGCATGATGACTCAAGATATTTGCAGGTCAAAATAAGAAACCCTAGGGCTACTAGGATTTGAGAAATGGATTCAATTCAAGAGTCGAGTTCACCAAATATTTACACCTTAATTAATTTCTATATTATGTAAAGTACACTACAATAAAAAGGATGCAATGGCTAACAACATGTGGATTATTCTAGGTCTAATTAACTTCCAAATTCAATTATACATAACCAAAATTATGTAATCAAACTTGAAATTATTTAAATGATTGATAAATGTTAAATACTTAATTAAAAATGAGAGGAGAGATAGACTTAGTTGTTCAAGATGATTCTGGAATGGTTTGGGTGTGTAGAGCGGTGGAATAGGAAGATTTGGAGCTTTGCATTTCTATGGATATTATTTAGTTAGTGTTCACATGCTTGAGATAATTTATGTGTTAGAAAAATAAAATGTAATATTAAGGGTTTTGACTTGTAAAACTCATTGATAATAGTATAGTTAGTTTAATATTTGTAAGTGTGCAGGAAATATACTTATCTAGGATAATATATTATTGTGTGTGTATGTTGAGTTGTAATAACAACTCAACATTAGAATAAGTGAGTGAGATATTCTAGGAGATATCTTGGGGATGTGTGAGAGATATATTAGGAGATAGATATGAGAGATTAAATGAGATATATATGGGATTTAAGGTTGGTGTTGAATCCTCATTTGTATGATCATATTAAACTATTTATATGTAACTCTTATCATAATGTAATTGCTCCATTTTAATAAAAAGTGAAGTACTTTCTTATTTTTGTGTTGAGTTTATTTTTCTAAAATATTACCAAATGTTTACATTTGGTATCAGAGTAGGTTTCCTTGTGCAAGTGTAGTAGCAAAGAAAATTATGGTTGAAAGTTTCCCGTGAGAAAATTTCTAGCATACACCTCGAAGTAAAAAGAACGCACCAACTTACTCAACAAATGACATTAGATAATTGATGTCATTGTAATTTTGTTGGAATTATATAAGAACAAGACGCACAATTTTGTAGTTTAGATCATCTTCATATTCGACCTGTATGTGTTCCTAAATGTATATTTAAGTTGCATGAAATGCTTTTGTTAAAAAAATATATATTTAAATAACAATATTGTCAGTTAAATGAGTTTTGCTAAATTTTCAAAAAGAGTTAACAATTCATTATTTGTAATGGATGCATTTTTGGTAGAAACTAACGTCCAATGTATGTAATCACAAGAAAACACAATTTTTGAAACTAGATATGAGGCGGAGACCAAACCTGAGAAAGCTCAACCACAAAAACATTAACACTTGACAACACATGAATACATAAAGATCCTCAAAGCTAAATCAAGATGAGTTAGCAGCATCATGATGGAGGTAGGAGATAACATAGGAAGGAGGTCAATCAATGAACTCTTGCTAACCACAAGTGACGGGGCCACACAATGGTGTTGTGGTAATTTGTTTCAGTTGTGTGTTTGATTTATGTTATGTTTTGTAATAAGAATAGATGATCATTCATGTTTAATTGCTGTAGTAAGGGAGCTCCTACGTGAAACTAGTTTTTTCATACATTTTTTCCTGATGTGAAAATATAGTGAAAGAAAAAAAATACCAATGTAAGTCAATTCATGGATCTCTTGATCAAAGGTTTGTGGTAGATCCAAGAAAACAATCACAAGGTGGACAATCGATGGGTTCCTGTTCATTTCAAATTTTGTGGTAAACCTACTTAAAACCATGGAAGGAAAGATCCTTTCTTTAGATCAAGGTCATAAGTCAAATAGTTGGGCATGCCACAGAGGTGAGCATATTGTAGGTGAGAGTGTCAATGTTTTTCCACCATGTTCGCACTAGGGGGTAATGTTACAGATATTATTTGGTTAGTTCTCACATGGTTGAGATAATTTGTATGTGTTAGATAATAAAATGTAATAATATTATTATTAGTTGTAAATCTCATTAATAATAGTATAGTTAGTTTAATATTTATAAGTGCAAGGAAATATATTATTGTGTGTGTACGTTGAGTTGTAATAACAACTCAACATTAGAATAGGTGAGTGATATATTCTAGGATTGATTTAATATAAATGGAATTAAATCTAATTACAAAGTACCTTTTTGTGTATTATGAATGATGGGTACAAATGCTAATATATGTAAGATAAAAGCAAACAAACATATACAAAGGTGAAACCATCTAAGCAAGAGGAGGAGATAGCAGTGTGTAGACACTTGAACATATGCTTACACTTAGCATTTCATCCAATTCAACCGATTGACGACACTTCGTTAATCAACCCTTCTTTGCTCCATTCTCGAATGCCAATTCATGACACTCTTTCGGTCACATTCCTCCTATAATCAGATTATTTGGCTAATATCTCTCTTATTAGCTAAACATTCCTCCTTTTGACCATTCAGAACCTCCCTAGTTCTCTCTAGACCACTTCTATTGGCTTTGTAGGCTATCTATCAGTCACAATTGATTATCCAGACCCCTCCCAACTCTCAATGAGTCTCTAATCACTTGCTAATCAAGTTTAACTAGCCTAAACCCTAGTTAACTAGCCTAAACCTAGCTTAACTAAGCCTAAAGCATGTTTATCCTAATCTAATCTAAAAGTGCTTTTTGAGCTTTAGTCCCACATGCACCCAAAGTTCAAACTCTTCCATTTGGAAAACTATAAATATAAGGGTCACCCCTCCCTTTTAAACTAACAACTTCACTCACAAGTCCTTCTCTCTCAAGCACTTTGGAAAGGCATTAGAAATCATTTGTGATAGCTTTAAGCTATAGAACATTTGGATCTTGGCCATACTCCATTGTTGAGAGCTCCCCCATCTTACATCCATCCACTCCATAATCCAAGTTTTGAATAATATGGAGAGAACCATTGGCCTTGAAGCCATTAATGGTGAGACTCCATTCTTGAAAACTTGAGTTTCATATTAAACATCACATCTTTGATTGCTAAGTTAATCTTTTTAGGTTTAATTTCTTAAATTAAGTAATCTAAAGAGTAGAGAGTATCTTTATCATGTTAGTTTTTGATGTTTTTGTCAAAGTTATAATGCTTTCATGTTAGTTTCCCTTGTTTATCTCTTATCTTATGGTGCATGGATGAGTTAGCAAAGCTTTGAGGTTCTTTAGCCTCATTCCATAGCTTTTTCAACTTTCCATTGCATACATTTGGCATGCCCGGTGGGACCTCTAAACGACTGACCTCTTAGAGATCCTATCACAATCAACATCTAATAAATTTTTTGTGAAGAACTTCTGGACATATTTGTTGACACTAGCCAATGTCATCATCATAATCACTTCCACCTCCTTCTATCAAGCCATCCATGGTTCTTAACCCCTTTCAAACAAGAGAGCTGAAATAAGTTTTCAAAAAGAAAAAGAATCAAAATCAATCAAAAATCAAAAGCTAAAAGGAAAAACAAATTGATAAATAACTCTCTCTTGGGGTATTTTCAATAATCTCTATCAGGAATATGAATGCCTGACTGGAAGTAGAGCAATTTTGTGATTAGAATCAAATGCATCTCCGTCGGGGCTATGGACGCTTGGCTGGCAGTGGAGCAATGTATGGTTTTTCTTCCACCCTTCATTCACAAAATCGTCTTTCAAAAAAATCATTCCTACACATTGGTTAGGGTGTCTTCACTTGTTGTCTATTAAATCTTCACTTCAAGAGGTAATTAATTTCTATGTGCACACACTGGATCTCTATGAGTAGGTAGGATTAGTATGTTACCAAGTGTCATTTTTGGACCTTGTTCAGACTCTTACTTTAGTCCTTATCTCGTCTCACGATTTGTGCCTTTGGCTAATCACTTCTTCATCGCAAGGCTTCTAAGCTACATTCATATCATTCACATCATTCTTCTACTTTGTTCAGAATATCGGATTAATTTTTTTCCATGTTTTCGGACACCTTTGTCCCCTTTCACAAAAACAATCTTCTCTTTCCTTTCTATCATGTGCTTTTAGGCCAACTTACGCTGGGGGCATCCTTGCTCCTTCCCAACACTTCATTGGTTTACGTTCACCATCATGTTGAACCTATCCATAATGGCCTTAGGTCCCGCTTCTACCTATGAAGAGTTTGCCTTTGAATACTCCCATCTAATCATTGGGGAATTTTTACATCTTCACCTTTCTCACATGCATGTGGCCTTCTGCCCTTGTACATCCCATCTATCGCTAGGGACATCCGCGCTTCCTCGTCTTCCTGTACATAGTTTCAGAAAAATTTCAAAATCATTAAAAAAACATTCAAATATATTTAAGAAAACTTCTAAAAATTGAAAATCATCCTACAAAACGTCGCTCTTTGGTTCTCACATGTTCATGTGCGTGACTCATGGATCATTTCGATCTACCTCCATCAATCAAAGCTAGGCTACTTATGTCGTCTATACTCTAGGGCACACCAAGTTGCCTGGTACTGTTTCATAGTGCACATTACTTTTTCATCGGACCCAAATGTCCTCCATTATTCCCTTTTCATGTATCCTTGCTTGGGGCACCACTTTTAAACCCTTGTCGTTAACTCGAATAGGTTGGAACTGAAGCTCGATAACAAAAACATTGCATCTTGTTTCTTTGTTAGGTTTGGCTTGTTTACTTTCTCGTATTGCATTGCATTATATATGTTGCATGGAGTTAGGCATATTTTATTTTCTCCTATTCCATTGCATTTTGTATGTTGCATGGATTTAGTTCTTTTGGCAATCGAAATTTTTTCATATATGGATTTTCATGTCATACTACACTTTTGTTCATTCTTTTTAATAAGAACCGATAATGACGATCACTAGCAATATGATGAAAAATAAAGTTTTTAAAAAGGCACTGGATGGATGTTGGCTTAATCCCCCTTCCTCATTCTCATTTTTCTTCTATATCCCCTTTCTTCTTCTCCACACTATTCTTTCTTTTGTTCTCTTTCTGTCATATTTTTTATCATCAATCGAGTTCTTCTATCACCCCATCAACAATCGAGGGGGCATCCTACATTCTACTCATTTTTCTTCCATCCCTTCAAAATTTTCTACTTGTTTATGCTTCTCTACTTTCTTTGAAGTGATGTTGCTTACGTCATCCCAAAGAGGGGCAAATGTAGACACCTAAAGTATGCTTACACTTAACATTTCATCTAATTCAATCGATTGACGACACTTTGTTAATCAACCCTTCTTTGCTCCATTCTCGAATGCCAATTCATGACACTCTTTCGGTCACATTCCTCCTATAATCAGATTATTTGGCTAATATCTCTCTTATTAGCTAAACATTCCTCCTTTTGACCATTCATAACCTCCCTAGTTCTCTCTAGACCACTTCTATTGGCTTCGTAGGCTATCTATCAGTCACAATTGATTATCTAAACCCCTCCCAACTCTCAACGAGTCTCTAATCACTTGCCAATCAAGTTTAACTAGCCTAAACCCTAGTTAACTAGCCTAAACCTAGCTTATCTAAGCCTAAAGCATGTTTATCTTAATCTAATCTAAAAGTGATTTTTGAGCTTTAGTCCCACATGCACCCAAAGTTCAAACTCTTCCATTTGGAAAACTATAAATAGAAGGGTCACCCCTCCCTTTCAAACTAACAACTTCACTCACAAGTCCTTCTCTCTCAAGCACTTTGGAAAGGCATTAGAAATCATTTGTGATAGCTTTAAGCTATAGAACATTTGGATCTTGGCCATACTCCATTGTTGAGAGCTCCCCCATCTTGCATCCATCCACTCCATAATCCAAGTTTTGAGTAATATGGAGAGAACCA
Organism: Taxus chinensis; assembly: GCA_019776745.2. Taxonomy (NCBI): domain Eukaryota; kingdom Viridiplantae; phylum Streptophyta; class Pinopsida; order Cupressales; family Taxaceae; genus Taxus; species Taxus chinensis. The sequence goes on from CM034156.1 coordinate 20,705,757, forward strand.
TTGGCCTTGAAGCCATTAATGGTGAGACTCCATTCTTCAAAGCTTGAGTTTCATATCAAACATCACACCTTTGATTGCTAAGTTGATCTTTTTAGGTTCAATTTCTTAAATTAAGTAATCTAAAGAGTAGAAAGTAGATTTATCATCTTAGTTTTTTTTATGTTTTTGTCAAAGTTATAATGCTTTCATGTTAGTTTCCCTTGTTTATCTCTTATCTTATGGTGCATGGATGAGTTAGCAAAGCTTTGAGGTTCTTTAGCCTCATTCCATAGCTTTTACAACTTTCCATTGCATACAGAGTGACTTAGCTGATCTTCGTGTAGTCTGGAAGTGATCTAGGTAGGTGAATAACTGAAATAGACTAAGTAGAGTGTCGTCAATGCTCATTGGAGCTTCTGAGACTCAGGAATGTGTCAGACAAGAGTGCCCACGAGAGGACAGGAGCACCTGGGTGTTAGTGTTTGTGTAAATGATCTAGATCTGTCCTCTTTTGTGCAGGAGGAGCTTTGTTGTTGGTCTATATTTGTCACTCTAGTTTCGTTCCTTGATCACTGAATGCACCTATAACCTACAAAACAAGTTGTCTACCTGCACATGTCCATAAACCACATCAAATCTAATAAAAAAGATGCAGAATGTGGAGTTGACTGACCCCAATGGTCATCAAAAGAGTGAACTTAGTACTGCGTATTGCACTACATTTCAAACTCCATGTAGTTTTGTGCGAGAGTGTGTGTAATGATACCCTAGGTTGCCCTTGTGCAACTTGCACAGTGATAACGAGCTAGATCTAGAGTATAGCAGATGTATAGAATGTGTGGGATGAAATAGAATGGACTTCCCATCCTATGTTGTGTGTGTAGAAGTGATGTAGCCCTTGTCCCTTGAATGAGTGTGCTAGATGGACGCTTTAAAGTGCTTTTGTGCCTTTGGATGCAAACTTAGGTGATAATATGTAATACTTAGTGCTTGGTCCTTTATTTTGAAAACATAACTATGTATTTGTATGATTCCCTTGTTTGAATTTCGTAATTGACAACTGAAAGGAAGACCCAAAGTAGTAAAAAATAATTAATAATTGAAAGGGGTCCAAAAGGATAAGAAAAAGGTAAAGAAGGACAAGAACGCCCAAGAGGGTAGGAGTGCCTGACGCTAGTGTCCTAACTAGGCACTAGTGGATGAGGATGTAAAAAGATAAAACAGTCAAATGTCGGCCAGAGGGCAAGATGTATAAAGCCAATAAAAGTGCAAAGGACAAAGCAAAAGGCCAAAGGGGGTTGTCAATTACTAGTTTTCTTGCTTAGGAATCATTGTAGACACCAGTTTTTGGTATAGGTCCTCTCCTTCACCCTGCATTTGCCCGCCTTTATTCGGCTTACCCATTCGAATCCATATTCCCCCTCAATTCGAAAAAATCCCATTTCCCACCAAAAATACATGTTAAATTAATCAATCTTAATTGATTAATTGATTCACTTTTAAATACCTAAACCTCGTTATCTAAATATTCCAAATTAAGTCATATCATTCAGAAATCACTTAAATCATGAACCCCACTCATGATTTAAATAATGCAGAATAATTCTTCTCACATCCTTCTCACATCCATTATTTCACCTAATCATTCAAATTACAAGCCCCGCTCAATAAAATCAAATCCTTATCAAATCCATTATTCCACCTAATCACTCAAATCATGTCTCCCCCCACTCACTTAATCAGGGTTACTTTGTCCAACCCAGGTTACTTGATAACCCCTAAACTAACCCCATCTCCAGGCTATAAATATAGGCCTCCCCCCTCTTTTGAACAAGGGAAGATTTATAGAAAACCTCTGACATTGCAGCCTCTTGCTTATCATAATATCACCACAGTGCCCTTGTAATGTCACTTGAACCACCATAATACCATCCTCATGATTTTGTGGTTCTCTTAGCTTGGTTTGCTTTGCATTTACTTTGACCAGATCAGTAGCTCCTCTACATATCAGTGTTATCAAGTTATGTTATTCATCAATTTTTACATGTTATCCATTTATCGTTCATTTATGTAATTTTATCTTATCAAACAGGGGTTGACATCCGCATAAGGAAGCTCATACTTCTTGGAGCCAACTTCATCGGGAAACCCCCGCATATACCATCTAATCTCTTTTCTTCTTAGTTGCCTCTGTTTTGCAGGTTTATCCAACTCACAACAGAGATCAATCACTTTTAGCACCCGTATCCACCATATTGCATCCTAGGTACCTTAAACCATCCATCATTTGAGGTTATTTGATTTATTGGTTATCTAGCTCACTAATCTGAACAGGGACGAAGAAAATTTGATCAACAATCATTTAAATGCTAGCATACTTTTAGGACCTAGAAATGTACCCAAGTGCATAGATTTTGTGTCTACAAGTATATATCTTGGGGATGCGTGAGAGAGATATTAGGAAAAAGATATGAGAAATTAAAGGAGTTATCTATGAGATTTAATGTTGGTGTTGACTCCTCCTTTGTAGGATCGTATCAAAATATTTATATGCAACTCCTCTCATAATGTAATTGCTCCATTTGAATAAAAATTGAAGTACTTTATCATTTTTGTGTTGAGTTTATTTGTCTAAAATATTACCAAATTTTTACAACATTATACACTTGAGATTATGGAACTAGAAACTGAGTAGGTTCAAGACTGTAAATATTCTGTAGGATTTAGGCATGAAATGTATGGTTTCCAATCTCGAGACAGTTTGGGCATGTAACTTCCGGTGTGCTTCAGTCGTTTAGAAACGGTGTTCATTGTATGTTGCTCTTGCTCACATAACTTTGGATGACCTTGATGGCTTGTAACAAAGTAAAACCCTGAAAACCTACATAAACCTTCATCAGAGAATTAGTAAACCAAAGGTGAAAAATGTGTGTGTGTGTGTGTGTGTGTGTGTGTGTTTGAGGCTACACCACCCTTGGCGGTCAAACTCCCAACTACTGAACCAATCCAAGTTTTGCACTACATATCCTTGTTACATAAATCAAGCCTCATGTAGTTCTTGTAAGTGTTTGTTCAAGTGTGTATAACTAACCAACCTCCTAGGGGTTCCCTTGTGCTTATTGACATTAATATAGCAGGCTAACTACAAAGCATAAAATGTACCCAATGTGGTATTAGTGAGATATGGTGTGCCTCAAGTATGCGACCTAACCCTTGTGTTGATTGAAACCTTCGTGCAATGCTTAGAGTGACTTTGCTCTTGCTTAGGACATGACTCTACGATATTTGCATGCTTGTATATGGATGATGTTAGACTCCTTGACTGTTTAAGTGCTTCATAATTGTAGTAGGTATTGCCCTAGATGATGTTCAATTGATTTAGGAATATTTAGGAACCCCTTGAGTGCTCTTGGAATGATATTTACAATAGTATCTTGTGAGAATGCCATGTGGGTTATAAGGTGACAATGACTTATATAGTCTTTTGTAGGCCAGTCATTCTAACAAGGTTGACCCTAGGGAGATGAAATGACCCAAAAAATGATTTGGAATTGAAATCATAGTTAGTGATTGAGAAGGGGCACGACCGTATAAGCTGGTCATAACCGAACCCCACATCTTGATCCTTCCATACGGTTTTGGAAAGGAGAGAGAAACATCAAACCTGAAAGTTGTGTTGTGAATATCATATGTTTTATGATGCTTTAATTGAATAATGTTTCTAGAATTGATGATAAAGCATATTGTAGGGATAAGCAAGTTGTAGAATGGCTAGATAGATGAGGAGATTAGATTCTAAATGTGAACATTTATCTTGGCAAGCATGCAAGGTCAAATTTGGCATTGCACAAGGATAAGTTACCAAATATTAGTGTTCATAGATCCTTACACCATACCTCATTATGTTGGTGAGAATTCATTCATCATAGATCTTCCTATATACTTGGACATGCATCTCATGTTTAATGTTTAATTAATCAAGTTGTATGTATCAAATTTATTCGAGCATCTTGTAGTTTAACATCCCTTGGATTTGAATGTTATGCAATCGAGTCCTGTAGAGATAGATGAAATCATTGAAGCTACCTCAACTTGCGTTTGCAATGCTACTCACTGTTGGTGCAATATTCCTAATTGCATATTATCAAGCCTAACATAGAAAGTCATAAAACCTAAGCATCTTAACTTTACTTCAACTATTTTAGATTTAGCATATTTAATCTTTATTCTAGGCACAAAATAATGTATCAAATGTGTAACTAAGTCATCCAACTTTAGGCATGATTACACACTAACAAATTTTATATTCTTTTGGCTAATATGAGATAGTGTGCAAGTACTCGACTTGCCTATATAATCTCCTACCTACATATATTTCTCAATTCTCCTAGGTAGACTTGCTATACATTTAAGATATTTCCTCTCATTCTTCATCTCTACATCTTGTCACTATTTGAGTTATGCCTTGGTGTAATTTCAATCTTGGCTAGACCATAATCTTATACTCATTGTCTATTTTGAGTTGTTAAGATAAGGAAATATGTAGACCAAACATATGCAATATATTTTTTATGGCTCCGAGCTTGTTTCCTCAACTAGCTACCCACTTAATGAGAGTCATCGTTTGTGAAGAAAGGACACATGATCCATGCACAACCACCCTCGAGCTCGATTCATATCTTACACAAGTATGCTTGTGGGCTATAATATTCATAGCTCCTACAAATTGCACTGTTAATATGTTGGGGTCCATAAGCACTACACGACAAGCTATAACATTGAAAAGGTCCATATTTATCTAACGAATTTAAATCCCCCATCTAATAATGGTCAAGGAAATCGACATATTTGGAAACCGTTTGTTCTTCTTAAGGTTATAATATCACATTTCCATCATGTCCTCGATCCTAAACAAACAATTCAATCGAAAGGTAGTGTTTATTGGCTATACATAAAATTCCATTGTCTATATACATTCTTAACACCATACGATCCTTCTTCAGAATCAACCACACATGAATAAGGCAACCTCGGATTCATAGTCCAACATTGTACTCTTATGTATTGTATTATATTCATGAAGAATAAAAGAGTTTTATTTACTATCTCTTATATGCGTCAATTGTCTTATATGTTGTATCTTATTCATGATGAATAAAAGAGCTTTGGTTTCTCTTGTCTTTATTGAATGTGTAATGGCACTCATGCATTGATTCTTTTATTTCCATTACACATTCAACATATTTCACAAAGCATTTGAGTAGATTCATTGCATAAATAAATCGTTATTTAGTAATTAATGTTAGATCCTTACAAGTCATAATAACACCATTCAAATCCTCACAAGCACACTCAAATTTATCCCCCACCAAATTCAAACTTAAAAAAGGGATTAGGTTAGCTGGTTGTAACTGTGAAAAAAGAGCAGTGTCAAAGCTTTCCACCTTGCATTAGATCTCTCCAAGTGCACATTAAGCCTCCATCCCAATTTCTTCACAAAGTCAGACAGAAGATGTTGGACGTCCAAGCTATATACAAGACAAGAATTAGAAATAAATTGAGACATTCTTCTGAATCCACCTCTTCCAGGATAGGGCTAAGCAACAACCAATTGGACCTACTTGGTCACAATCAACAAGACGTTTCAAGCAGTTTCGACAGGGAAGTCGATATACTCAATTCATGTTGAAACATATCATAAACACATGTGCATGTAGAACGATCAAGCACAAGCGATGGGAAGCAAGAGGTCACATTGTCGAAATTTGGCAAGTGGAAGTCAATTTTTTTAGTCAAAAGAGTTCAACCACTAGTAATAGTCAAAGTACAAAATGAATGATATCAAATGGCGTTTGACTCAATGGTGAAAGATGTTTGGCTCTTAAAGAGTCCACCAATGTTCAATTCTCGTTGAAAGCGTAGCCAGGAGATACCGTAATAAAGGATGAGGCCGGGATCGTGCCCCGGGTGAATTTGGCGGAATGGAAACCCCTTAGTCCTTGGCTGCTTAGCCGAAGAAGTCTGCCCACCTCAACTGTGGGATATGACAGTCTATGACTACTCTTTATATTATTACTCTTTATATTATTTTCCTCCTCTACCTATCCCCATAATATTTACTTTAAAAAAAAGAAACGAAAAAGAAAAAAACTTGTGTCTTCTTTATAGAATAATTAAAGACAAACCCATTTGAGCCTCCTTACTCATGTTATGTGGCACTCTAAAACCTTATTAAAACCTTCCATAAAAAAGGTTTAGGGTTTTCAAAATCACGTTCGCTGCACAGCAAAAACTCTCTCATTCGCTTCAGAAGATCAAGTCGGGAAGCGGATAGGGTTTATATTTTTCGCAAAATGGTAAGTAAACAAACTTGCTCTCCTGATTTTTTTATCGCTCATATCTGTTTTGATATTTTCGCAATGCATAGATAAAAATAAAAGATATTTTTTGATGGTTTGCTTAATTTATATACCATTTTATGCAGTTGATTCCGAAGAAGAACCGAAACGAGGTCTACAAATACCTCTTTAAAGGTAATTAATTTATTCTGTTATACATGAATCAGAGCTTTTTGTTAAGGAGAAATACACACTTTCTTTTAACAATGCGTATTTGCAAAATTCTTGCTTTTCCGAAGTTTCTTCCGCGAATGGATTTTTTAATCTTTCTGGGATTTAAGTAGACTTCTTTTTTTTTCCAATGGCTGTTTCCGGATCTTTCATCATCTTCGTAAAAATAGTGTTTTTCTCAAAAACTGTTGGGATTTGTTGCTTTTTTAAAATTTTACACTGGGCGCTTTTTAAGCGCTTTAGGGCTTTGTTATATCTCTTTTCAATCAATTTTTTCATATTTTTCATAATATCGAAGTCTTTCTAGATGGATTGATTTTTAAAGTGTTTATCATTTTGAATATTTCTGTAAAAAGGATTCTCTAGGGTTTTGTAAAAGGCACTTTTTTCCGATGGGATTATCTAGGTTTTCCATTATCATGAACACCATTGTGCAAAGAGGTTTAGTTGTCTCTAGTGGCTTGTTAATTTTTGTAAGGATTCAATGTGAAAATGACGCTTTGAGTTCCTTAGGGTTTTATTATATTTTCGCCTCCAGAGGGTTTTCCATGGTCTATGATCCTCTTGGATGGGGTGGTTTAATCATTTATGGAGGAGTTTTAGAGTGTCTATTTGTATTTTTGAGGGCTGGGTAATTTGCATTAATACTAAAGACTCTTGGACTGAGGGAGTGGGAGTGGGAGTGGGGACAGGATTTCTGGGATGGCAAAAATTTCCTATTAGGTGTTGTAGGGATGGCTATTAAAATAATATATGAATATTAAAAATATGTAAATAGCTTAAAATAACTCAAACAAACCAAAAAAATACAGAAACCATCAATTTAATAATCCATATGATGAGTGAAAACTGTAAACATCTTAATATTTCATTATGATAATATTAAAACTATACAAATGAAATAAAACTAACCTAAACAAACTACAAAAAGCTGAAACCATCAATCCAATAATCCATATGATAAGTAATAATTGTAAATATCATAATATATCACATGATAAATTGATAATTTAAAATCTGATATTCATTATGATAAGTGAAAATTGTAAACATCTGAATATTTCATTATGATAATATGAAAACTATACAAATGAATTAAAACCAATCTAAACAAACTACAAAAAATGGAAAACCATTAATGCATTAATCCATACGATAAGTGATAATTGCAAATATCATAATATATCATATGATAAAGTGATTATTTAAAATTTTGTATTCACTATTCAGTGATAATCAAGATACATCAACAACGAACATACAATGGACCTCAGCAGTGAGAAGACACAAGATCAAGAGTACACAAGATTAAGAGTACATGATGATGATACATAATAATTAACATGATAAGAGTACATATATCATGATAAGAAAAATCCAAAAATATGTCCGCAAACCAAACACAGATTTTTTGGGATGGTTTGAGTTAACTTATAATTAATTGTCTATGGCAAACATGGCCATAACAATATGGCCACTGCATTAAATGGAACCAGAACTTGAACCATTACATTACATAGAACCAAACTGGTGGATTATGGCTGAACTATGAAGCTGCATCCTTACAATCCCTGGAGCTTCCACGCTGCTACTGACTTCTATAGTTGAGCTCTTCTGTGCTTCCCATCACAGTAGTTTCTCACTTCAGAAAGTGATTGCTAATGTAAAAACTAAAAGTGAAAACCAGAAGCTTGCCCATTGCAAGAATTCGTATTGAAACAGTTGGTCAAAATAGGAAAGAGGTAAAAGAAGCTCAAAAAGTCAGTGTCCAAAACACAAATCCTAACTACAAGTTTAAAGTTGTACTTGTTGAAGGGAGCTGGTCCCTCAAATGGCTGAAAAAATCATGTCAGTTGCTGAGCACTTTTAAAAGAACCAAAAAAGGAAGAATATGTCAGTTGCAGTTCAGTTAAAGTGTTCTTTTTTGCTTCTTTCAACTTTTTTGCAACTGCTGCATTCGGCAGCTGTAGGGGATGCTGGGTTATCCCTGGGATGTTCCTCGAATGTTCCGGGGACATCAGGGCATCCCCTGAGCTCCGAATAACCACATTAGGATGGCCCCATTAATTTTTTCTTGCATGGGTGCGTGGAGGGGATGTTTTGTGTGTGCGGGGGATGTTTTGTCTCTGTCCACAAGTTCCCAAAATGTCCCAGACATCTGGGATGGCGGGAAATGGGTGGAAAGTGTCCCCACATAACACCGGGAATTTGTGAATATTTGATGTATTTTTTCAAAGGATGGTGTCGCGGGTTCGTTAGGGTTGTATTAGTGGTGAGCCCTTATGAGGCAGAGATAATTTTCCAATTCTAATGGATATTATGGTTTCTGAGTTTAATGGTCAGAAAATGTGTGTTAACTTTTGAGTGTTTTTTTAAACTATAGTGTATTATTTGTTTTGTATGTTTAAGGGCTAAGCAAAGTTCAAAAAAATCTATTTGTTCTGTATCTTCGTTGTTTTTATTCTCTTGGCAATGGTAGTATTAAAGGGTTTTTTTCTCTAGGCTAATGTAATATTAAAGGGTTTTCAACGAAAGGAGGGTGTTGGAGCTCCTTCTGGCTACATTAGTCAATGTAGGTTTTATGAGACAGATTGAGGTCCCTTCCAAATCATAAGGTTTTTCTTGGTTTTTGGTTTTCCTGCGCAGATCTGATCAGCTAATTTGTAGGAGTTAAACTATATTTAAGTTTTTTTTGAATTTTTGAAGCTTTGAATTAAATTAAATTTTCCATGCTGCCTATTATTATCAGAGTTAGTTAATATCTCTTTTTCTCCCTTGCCTTTCAGAGGGCGTGCTTTATGCAAAGAAGGATTACAATTTGGCCAAGCATCCTGAGATTGATGTACCCAATCTCCAGGTGATTAAGTTGATGCAAAGTTTCAAGTCCAAGGAGTATGTGAGGGAGTCATTTGCATGGATGTATTACTATTGGTACCTCACAAATGATGGTATTGAGTACCTTCGCACATACTTGAACCTGCCATCAGAAATTGTTCCTGCAACACTAAAGAAATCTGCCAAGCCTTTGGGAAGGCCTATGGGCGGGCCTCCAGGTGGTGACAGGCCTAGGTATGTATGCAATTTAAAGAATTTAAAGTTTTGATATATTCATCACAGGGAAGCAGTAGAAAGTAGTACCTATGCATTAAAATTTGCTGTTTTATGAGTAAAAATGAAAATGGTTATGGAACCCAATATTTGATAAGACTACAACTGATGTATGTTCTTGACTTTGCCCTTTCACTCTTTTAGCCTAACATACCCTTTTCATATGAAGCGAAGAGCAGGCAACTCTTTTTTGCACTTTGGTTTGATATTTACCTGTTTTAACTGTATAAGTCAAATGATCTCACAATTGAATATGCTTTTATGAATTGAACCTTTTTATATGAAGCGAAGAGCAAGAAACCCTCTTTTCCACTTTGGTTTGATCTTTATCTGTTTCAGGCTTTCAGCCTCAGATACCCAGAAATGCCAACCAGGGCAGTATTCTTGCGTACTGACGTACCAGGCCCTGGTATTTGCTTAAACGCTTCGGAAGCATCAAGACAGTCCTGGGTATGGCTATGCCGTACCCAAGATGTTTCCGTACCGTTTCAGCGGTAGTCGAGGATAATCTAGATGATATATTCTAGAATCTAGATAATAATAATGTACATAGTAAAATATAAGCATGTTGAATGTTCTGAACTTTCATGACTACAAAGTATTTTAGGTGTTTTATCTTTTATGGACTAAAAATGTGTATTATACATTTTTAATGTATATTTAATTATTTCAATAATATATTGTATGGATGTTTCCACGTTGTTTCTTACCCAAGGGTTTTTTGAAATTTGGCGTTTCCGCATCTTGAACCTGTACCCATACCCATACTTGTTTCCTGGCAACCTAGGTTTTAGCTGTACAAGTCTAATGATCTCATGATTGAATATGCTTTTATGAATTGAACCTTTTTATATTATTCCAAGAGTAGTGATTGGAAAGAGTAGTGATTATTCCAAGAGTAGTGATTGGGTATGGCTACGCTGATTGTACTTTTAACTGAACATTTTGTTATTCCAAGAGTAGTGATTATTTGTTTGAAGTGCTTTGTGTCTAAAATTAGTACGGGCTCTGTATTGAGTAACTACTATGATTGACAGTCAGTGCTCTCTCTCTCTCCCCCCCCCCCGGGGATGAATATAGCTTATGTATGGAGTCAAAGTAGGCAAATGGAATTCAACCTGCATAAAGTTATTGAAAAATCCTACTTGGCAAATTTAATTGTTTTGTGCTTGAAACTGGGTGGAGTTGTCTTATACCTGGTCTTCTGCATACTTGGGATGTGGCAGATTGTTTTTTATCATTGTTATATTTATATGGTCTTTCATCTTTTGTTACTGATACTCTTCTTATAGGGGCCCACCACGATTTGAGGGTGATCGACCAAGATTTGGTGATAGGGAAGGATACCGTGGGGGCCCTCCACGTGGGGGTCCAGGAGAATTTGGTGAGAAGGGTGGAGCTCCTGCTGAATATCAGCCTCAATTTAGGGTAAGTATCATCTGATTGGTGATCATTGCTTTCTTATATTTCATTGAAAGTAGACATGCATGCCTATTTTCGTTCTAATTTTTTGTTCTAAATATTGCAGGCACCTGGTGCAAGATCAGGTTTTGGCCGTGGAGGAGGTGGTAGCTATGGAGCTGGTCCTGGGTCCTCAGGTTTTCAAGAGTAAGAATCTTGGACTGTTGCCAACATAGAGGGCGTGTTTACACTCTTCTCTGGATGGTGAATTTGGAGCGCGGTAATATGTTCACAAAGGAGATGATCCCTTAGAGTTTTGAGTGATATTAGCTGGTCTATGGAGTGTGTATTTACACTCCTGGTACCCTTGTTGGTGTTAAACCATTTTTTTGAGTGCAGTGAACAAACATTTATTTGAAACTAGTCTGATTTTGTATGAGGCCACATATAGACTTTCATTGTGGAAAATTTAAATTTGATATGCCTTTTAGGCTTTTTTGGTCCTGTTGCAAAGCATTTTGAGTATGCTTCCACTCACTAAGGCCTTCTGAATGTAGCCAATTATTTTCCAATGTTTTGGATAAACCATCCTAATTGGGAACATTAATTTGTCTATAAATGATTCCAGCAGGAAAGGTGTTGGGAATGTTGGCTAGTAGGTGTTTTTTGTTGCTATGAAGCTTAGGGGCTATTTGGTCATTGTTTGTACAGTTGAAGGCGCCTTATTCTAAGGTGATGTGTTTTTTCAAAATAATTGTATCCATTGTAGTTAATTTTTACGTTATTATTTTAATTAAAAAACTGTATGGTCTTTAGGATGCACCTGGTATTTAATTTTGTTGTGTTTCTTTGTAAACAAAAGAGGTGAGATTGGTTTAGGGTTTATAGTGTAAGGTGAGTTTCTACTTTCAATTCTCCCGGAGAACTTCTAAAATATTCCCAAGCTGTCACCCATTCCCCTTGAGATTTGGTTCATTTAAGAAGTTTGGAAAGGTGGAAATATCAAATGCCCGCCACATGTTGAAACAATTTTTTTTCCAGTTTCTTTTGTTGTGTCAAGGAACTTGTGGAAATTCAAAGCCTAGCATGCTTGGCAAAGTTTACCTGGATTTTAGCCTTCTTTCAAAAGTAATAAATACGTTTAATGTTTGAGCCATGATAACCTAAATCCTTAGTTTTCAAGAGTAAGAATCTTGGACTGTTGCATTATTTTATGGTTGAATATAAGGACATCAAATTGTTGTATATCAAACGAAAGTATAGAATTGTAGCTTGCATAGCTTTACTGTTGCCTTTTTTCATGGCCAAATATTAACAGTTCCTATTATATTGTAGTCGATCTTGAGTTTGCTTGGTACTAATCCCCAAGGATTTTACTCAATTTCTCCATCTTGACCTAGATGCCTCACCTGAACATGTTTATATTCAAATATTCCGTATTATGGGGTTTTGATAGTTCCATCCATTACAACCACATCTACAAAAGGGTTTTGATAGTTCCATCCACTACAGCTACGCGTAGAACATTACAAATTAAGAGAAGGCTCATTAACTTCTTACTGGTCGGAAAAAATACACTGTCATCAAAACCATGGCATACATGATAATTTACCACATGTTATCTCTGTTAGTTAAGACATTCTTCAGTGTCATGTATTATGTCTCGAGTTGCCTTTGTTGGCCGTCAATTCAACAAGAATTAATTCCAGTATGGACGTGTTTTCCTCAATGTCTCATTTACATGTTCTATATTCTTATATTCATGTCTTCCTTAAGCGGTCCTTGTTGGGCACTGGGCATTGTAACTTTTTGAGTTCCTGATTAGTTCCAAAATAGGCTGTAGATAATGGGGTTACCTACATACAAATTGTTCTGGAGAACCATGATAGCCATAATTGGAACATAACAGTGTTTCGTGCCAAGTTGATCACATAGGCTTAGATAGAAACATTGTAATGATTTAATTGTAGTAGGTTATCATGGCCAAATGAAACTTTCATTTCAAAAGGAAGTCCTGATGATGATTTGAATTCTCATTATCTTATGAAAGGTAGTAATATGAACATAATGAAAAAGAATTGATAGCTCTAGAAATTTTCTGTGAAGTTAAAACTATCTTGGGTTTAGCAATTTGAACCTGAATGAATGTGCCTGCCGCGTGCAGAATTATTATGTTCCACTTAATGGACGGGCAAAATATATCAGAAAGTGTACAATGAGTTGTGCTGCATAGTAATTTCAAATATTTAAATTTCTCGAGCGATAAATTCTTTTTCATTATGATCTGTTGTGGGTGGTTTTGCCGCCATCCTGTGTCCCTGCCATGTTTAGAATTATTATGTTACTGTTTATGGTTATGCAAATATTTTGGAAGGTGGACATAACATACAGGGTAACAATGCAACACAATACCAAGTTTTGAACCATTTATAGTATCCATTTTTTGGCCACGATGCGTCTTGATGATGGGATACACACCAAAACCAACGAGATTGCCCGAGCACTCAATCTATGCTTACACAGATCAAGTTTGCCATTGCTAATAAGTATTCAAGCTAAAAATTGAATTATCGGCATGAAGTTCCAATTGCACAATGATATTGCCATCTGCTACAAAAAGCATAGGAAAAACACTTTCAAGGCTTGTCTGCAAATGATATAAAGCTCCAACAAATTGCTAAATTTTAAAACTTTTGTGACATATTTAGTTTGAGTTCATGTAATGGAATTCACCAAACACAATACCAAGTTTCGAACCATTTAGAATACCCAGGCCTAGGCCGTAATGTGTCTTGATGATTGGAGACAACAAAACCAATGGGATTTGCCTAAACACTCGATCCCAGCCTACAAGCCTACACAAATCTAGCTTACCATTGCTAAAAAATATTCAAACTAAAAATTGAAATATTTGCCTGAAGTGACAATAGCAAAATGATATTGTCGTGTACTAAAAAAAGACACGGGAAAAACACTTTCAAGGTTTGTCCGCAAAAGATATGAAGCTCCAACAAATTGCTGAATTTTAAAGCTTTTGTGGCATCTTAACTGGAGTTCATGTAATGGAATTAAATTGGAAAACTCATTTGATGGAGATTTGATTTTAGGGTGACAATGGATCCTCAACTTATTGCATTTGCCATTTTACAAGTCAATATTTTTATTATTACACACTTTTTGGCTTGCTTGTTCTATTTTTTTTAGTTCATATTGCCTAGGGAGAAGGCCTTAACCTGCAAAAAAAATACATTAAGAACCAATGTCAGATATCATTGTTCATTTGGAAAGCACCTTAGCGTGCATAGGATGGGGGGAGAGTATAGAGATTTTGCTCCATCCCAACCCATCATTACATACCTTATAAACAAATCAAGAAAAAAACCTAAATCCCTATACTATTAAAATTACCATCTGGTGGCTACATTCTTATATAGAAATTTATTAAATATTATCTATGTGGTCATGTTTAATCAGCCACCTTCTTCCCTTTGCCTTTATCTATTTTGACCTCAACACGATCTCTACATCCAAATTATCATCCACTTGCTCAGTCTGCATGGAAGAGGCACAACAATGAGGGATTTCCACCTTTGCTTGCGGGGGGAGATGGAACCCTACATCTTAGCTAGAGCTTCTCATCCCTTTGAAACCGTCAGCAACACCTTCGCAAGAGCTTGTAAGTGAAACTACATGCACATCAATCTCTCCTCCAGTTGTGAGTGCTTCTGGTGAAGAAAGAATTGGCCCAAAGTGTTGGAGAGGATATTTGCATAGCTCAAACCCTGTGCCATTTCAAACATGTTTTGGCGGCCAGGGATTGCTTGGGAACAAGCATCAAATTCCTCAGGTACCCACAAATGTCTTCCTCCTCCACATCATTCATTTCTTTAGCTATAGACCACACCCTTCCCAACCATTCTCTCATAATTGCATTCTTAATTTTGTCCACCATCCATTCAGATTAGGACCTTTGTGTCCTCTCCCCTTACTGCACGCTTCCTCTTCCGGCTTGGCTCCTCACCACAATCTTGACTTCCTCATTCTGCTGCTCATAAGTAGGTCTGCGCAATCAAGAAGGTAGTTGCAGAGCCCACAAAGCCAGACTACGCTTGCCGAAGTGCCAAAAAACCTCTCCCACATCTGCTTTTATCAACCTCCGCACGCTTCGTGCTACCGGAGAGACTACTAAGTACATGTTTTCCCATTTATATTATGAACTTGCATCGACACATGAGCATGTATTAAAATTCCCCTCCGTCGGTGCCCAAGCCAAAATATTTCCACATACGACCATTCATGGCATCTTGCGTCGCTAGATATAATACCTCATTGGGAAGATCATCCTTCCAAATAATGTGGGAGACACCTTTCTTAATCATCATATCAACTCCTATGTTCACAAGACAATCTGCTACCTAGTTCCCATCATGCTTGATATGGGAGAAGATGATACTGGAAAATGAAGGTGTTAGATCAGTCGCACTTTGGATGATTGAATCCAGATTCCATGCTCTCACTATTCCCGACTTCATGGCCTCAATAATCATCTTAGAGTCTCCTTCCACCCAAAGCTTTGACCACTGTTGCTTCCTAGCCTCCTACAGACCATGTAGAAGAGCCAATCCCTTAGCCTTATTGTTTGAGGCAACCCCATTGTCTTGGGGTAGAAGTAGAATTGGTAGGATTTCAAAATTTCAAAAAATGCACCCACATCCAGCTTTACCTGGATTTCCTTTAGATGTACCATCGAAATTCATTTTTATCCAACCTGGTTGGGGAGCCTCCCATATCGCTGTCCTAACCTTTCCACTCCCATTATCAGTAAGGCTTGTTTGTTCTATTGATGGTTTGAACTAAACATTGGTTTGTTCATCCTTATTTCAAATTCTTCACAAAAATCCATGAATTAATTTGGTTTAATGTGTCTAGGATGAAAATTTGAGATCATAAGGTATTTTCATAGTCTTTATTAAGTGCTAATTATCCAACAGAATGAATATGGTCGGGATGAGAACTTTATAGGATCCCTAGAGATGATTATGTAGTCCATATAAATAATCACAATACATTAATGGCCAAATGATGTGTTGAACTTGTTTAATCTTCCTCATGATTAAATGCATTGACTTTTTTTTAAATTTTTTTATTTATTGACGCACTACACTTATTCAATGCAAAGTAATGCAATAGAAATGTATCACTTTTTCTCAAATCTTGAAGGTATCTTTCTTGTATTTATTGTAGTCATATGTTTATTTTACACTTCTTTTATTTATTAAAGGCAAGTAAAATATTGAGCATTTATGAGCATTTAGAGAAGTCAAAACAAGTATTAGATCATTCATTGAAACATTAATATTTATAATACACATTGAATTGCACTTTACATCTTTTACGTGCACATGAGTAAGTGATTTTCCATGCTACAATTATTTGTAAAACAATTAGTGACAATGTGCTTAGATTTGACACTGGTTATTAAGGCCATCCATTAATTACCAAATGGTGAACATTCAAAGTATATTTTCACATAAATTGCTTTCAGTTATTAAACATGAGACCTTCAACACTTATTATTCTTTTGAAAAACTTTGTCACAATATTAATATTTTTGAAACTAAACTTTTACATGTAAATGTGCTTAAATATGGATCAAATACCCCAATATCTAATGGTGTCAAGTTTTGGAACAAAACTAATTTCAAGGCTAGAGAATGCCTTTCAACCTAAGAGAGATGCCAAAAAAAAGGTTAATCAATCAAGCTCATGTTACTTCAATAAAGTGAGTGAGCATAGGTATTTTAAAAGAATGAGAGCGAGTCCAAAAAATGTGTTGAAAATATCATTCAAGTGTAATATGATTACTTTGCCTTCTGTGCGAGAGATTGGTCGTTTAAGATCACAACCTAAAAATTATGGTACAAATGCAATTTTTGACTATCACATAATTGCAAGACATTCTTCCAATAGATGTCTTACCTTGAAGAATAAGATACAATATCTCATTGGAAGGAATCAAATTCTAGTGGGAAGAAGATATATTAATTTAAATGAGTTGGTGGCTCCACTGAATCAACATTTGACCATATTTACTAATTTACCAAGCCTCTTCCATATCATAATGCTCAACCAAATAATTAAAGGAATACTGATATGACAATTAGACAAAATCGAAGAGAAGTGGCAAAGACTTCTCATGATATCCATTTAATGGGTTTATTGGCACAATTAGTACAATTACAAGAAGAGAGGACCCACTCAAATTGTGCTAGATGTTAGTGAAATCCCAAAGGATAGCTCATTCAATAGTCCTTTATTCATTAGAGCTTTCATATGTAGAATTAAACAAGGAACATATGGGGCTATGATTGACAATGGTTCAAACATTAATGAAGAGATTTGGAAAATACCTAAAAAACTATCATGGGATATGATGGCAATAGTAGAGAGCCTCAAGGTTTTATTATATTATCGGTTCGAATGGGTTGGAGGACAATTCTAAGTTTACTTCAGGTGGTACCCAACAATGAATCTTATGTTATCTTTCTTGGTAGATAATGGATACATAAAATGCGAGCTATTCCTTCCACTTTACATCTTGTTGTTGCAAATCAGCAGCACCCCTGGATGCAAATCAAGGTTCTAAATGATGTTTAGAGCATCCAGTGTGATTGCACAACATGGAAACCTCTCTCCAAGTGTGGGACTTGTGAAAATGAGAGAGGAATCTCCAGAATAGAGGCTGGTTCCTCAAAATCCTCTGATTTAGATCTATATTTTGCACAACTACAGAGGTTCTAATCCTAATTCTACCCTAGATTGCAAGGAGACAGGGATAAAAATGCAAAAATGAAACTAAACTAAAGATGGTGATGCACCAAAAGGAGTGGTGAAACATTTTTTGCCATGTAAATAGACACAAATTCATGAAATGCAACAAGGGAAAACATACACAAGCTGATAGATGTAATTAGAGGTCTTAAAATGAAGTAAAACAATACAAACAGAGGACTGAAAGCATTCACAGAGTTTGCACTGTCAATTCCATGTAAAAATCTCTTGCATTCCACCATCAAAGAGGTATAAACCTGTTACAAACTCTGAAAAAGGTCTAATTCTTACAACTATCACTTGCTGGAGGTGAAAGAAGAAGTTTGCAATGCCAAAAAGTGTTCAACCATGAAGAAATGAGCCAAATCTGGCTTTTACAGTGCATGGGTCGAGCCCAGGAGAGAGAAAATGTGAAAAAACGTGGGAGCCATTCCCCATTGACCAAAATGCATTAAAAACAGCATGGAGGTCCTTACAAACCCATGCCCTGACATTTTTGACCATGCTGGAGAAGAATGCGACCCATTCTGTATTAAATTTGGTTGTTGAAATGTCATTTCTGGCCATGGACACGTACCAGAACCGTTTTTGAATTTTCTCTCTCCAAACTGAACCAAAATTAGAAATTTACCATGGAATCATGTAGAGAATTTTAACATCTTTCCAATGATATAAAGAACGTGAAAATCCGAGCTCTGGATCAAAAGATATGATCGTTTGAAGATTTAGGGAAAAAACGGCCCAAAAACGGATCGGCGGGAAATTTTTTCAAATTTTACCTCTTTTTTGTCTTTGGAAAATTTTTCAAAAATTCCCCACACTCCGCTGGTCGGATGCCACGTGGTAGCTTCCTATTGGCTGCGGGCCTCAAATGGGAAAATTTTCCACAAAAACTCCGCCGAGCCATAACTTGAAAAATATAAGGAGTTAGGAGGCAAACTTTACCTTTCTGGAAAGCTGAGAGAGAGCTCTATCTGATGGTGCCATTTCCAGAAAGCCTTGAGTGCTTTAAAATCAAAAAATGTGGACTGAGGCACAAGAGAGGCAAGAACACAAGGAGTTAGCCACAAAAAATGAGCTGGGGCACATTTTGGATAACACATCTTTATGCATGAAAAAGAAGTTCTTATAATAATATATGTTTATTACCTGCAACAAGAAGTTGAAGAAGAGGTTTTATAGGAGGAAGTACCAAAGGTTATACTGAAGGCAAGGGATCATAAGGTTCAAGTACATGCGATTATACCTTGGGAAAGGGTGTGTTTATCACAATTTATTGTTACTATTCAAATAGATCCTAGAAACAATCCAATTATTCAAGGTTATATTGATGAGAAGGATCATACCATGAATATGATGAAGATAATAATAATGTTTTATCTTTTATGCACTAGTAGATTTTGATGAATTTGTGACACATTCGTGTCAGTTTATTAGAGTTTTTGCGATTCTTAACACAAATTTGTGGTAGGCAAATTTCATGATGTAAACATACATTATAGGAAAAATTTCCTAATGCAAATTCTATTGAAATTGGAAACCACATCCAAAAAGTGTCAATCCTTCAAATTAGGCGGTTTTTAAAAAATGATGCAAATAACACAAGATTTTTCCATCAGGGATGAAAAAAATGTAACACAAAAGGTGATGTAAACAATGAAGCAATAGTTGCATCAACCCCTACAATTCTCAATAAAAGTGGTGTTTCCATTTGAATTTTGAATTTTAAAAGTTCAATGCCCAAAGAGTAGTTTTGACATTCATTGCGGGATTTTTGTGGAAAATAGCAAATATTTGACCCATTCCCATAATATTCAAACCATTTATTACTTTCCCTAATTTGTATGGTCACAATTGATTTGATAGGGCTCAATTGACCCTAGTTGTGCACCCAATCGAACCAATTGAGAATCTAGTTTGACCTCACAAAACTTTGGGGTTAATTGAGCACATACTCTCACTATATTGTCACACTTGCTTCTATGAGGCTCAACTGGCCATGTGAAAATTTTCTAGAGTTGCTAGAAAAGATCAATGCTGATTCCATTACTTCTTTAACGAAATCCCTCTTCTTTTTACAAAACCAAAATTGATGTGCCTACACATTTAAAAATTGAACTCATAAACAATATTTTCATTGTTAGAATTTTCTGTTAGGGATGCCAAACATGTGACACAAACGGTGATGTAGTTGCATCAGCCCACATAATTATCAATAAAAATGGTGTTTTAATTTGAATTTTGAATTAAAAAATTTCAATACCCAAAGTGTAGTTTTGACACCTATATGGGGATTTTTGGGGGTAATTAGACATATTTGACCCATTCCCACAATATTTGAACCACCTCCTACTTTCCCTAACTTTTAATGTCACAATTGATTCCATGGGGATTGATTGACCCCAATCACACACCCAATTGAGCCAATTGAGCATCTGGTTTGACTTGGCATGCAATTGGGAAAAATAGAGCATAAGCTCGCATTGAATTGTCACACTTTCTTCTACGAGGCTCAATTTCCCATGTGAAAATTAGTTGAGTTAGAAAATACGTGTAGCAATTCCATTTTTTCTCTCACAAAATCATCCTTTTTACAACACCAAAATTGATGTGACGACACATTTAAAAATTAAACCCATCAATCATATATCCACACTTTATCAATTCAAGTGACATATCAACAACACATATATTTACAATAGTGCACAATGTTCAACTCGAGTTTACTATTAAAGAAATATGTAATTTTTTTCAACCAAGGATTTTGCATTTATTTTTAGGCAACCCATTAATTACCAGATAATGAAATTTCAAAGTATATATTCTCATAGTTTGCTTCAATTAAAAAAAAATCTTCAATACTTATTATTCTTGATTAAGCTAAATATGGAAATATATGCCTAATTTGATTGCTATTATAGCAGTAAATAAATGCAACAATTAAGTATAATAGTTAACCCAAACAAACTAACCAATAAAATACAAAACCCTAGTTGTAAAGAGGGTAAGAAGAGCCTTAGTTGGTTCGCAGTGAAATTTGGACTATGTTGAAGTGCTGGCTAGATGAACATAGAGGGAGAAGCATTGCACAAAGCCTCAGAAAAGAGTGCGAGCTGACAACCTGCTTGGACTAGGGCACCTAGAGAGGGATAAGGGCACCTACGGGTGCCCTAGACCTGTTTCTGGGCACATATGTCTGCAAAAATGCTCAGAAAACATCCTCTGAGTGGTCGAGAGGTATTCACTATTGTTTTCCTTTGATCACTATGAGGTCGCACAATGATCGCCGAAGTTGTGAGAAACCTACAATGAAGTAATGACTGCAAAACCCTCAAAGAGACATGAAATCCTAAAAAAGAAGGATACAAAATGAGGGGGCGAAATGTCCTCAACTATTATAATGGTGATCTTACGACTGAGTGCTACACTACATCTCAGACCCAATGTAGTTTTGTTTGTGTGTGTGTGCGGAATCGTGCCCTAGGTGGCTCTTGTTCGTGTCACACTTGATAGCGAGAAAGTAGCTAGATGTAAAGAAATGTAATAGATGTGTGCATGGAGTAAAATGAACTTCCCTCATATGAAGTGTATGCAGAATAACCAACCCTTATGTCCCTTGGATGGTGCTAGATGTATGTGATGGAGCTCTTAGATGCTTGATGGATACAACCTTAGGTGGTGATAGCTAATGCTTAATGTTTGCTCGTTTATTATGATCACATAACTTTATATTTCTATGAATCCTTTTCTTGAATTTCGTAATTAACCACCAAAAGGTTGAATACCAAAACGATAAGATGCTCAAATGAATAGAAAGGACCCGAAAAGTGTGAACATTTTTTTACTGAGGTTAGGGGTGCCTAACTTAGCAGAAGGCACACACAAGGTTCGCGCATGAGAGTAGGGCACTGTCAAAGGCACGGAAGGATAGGGAAGAACATGCACGTGAAAGATAAGGGTAGATTCGGGACTTAGCCATTTTCACATGAGCGGGCTATTTTTGGAGATAGCGTGTAGAGCACACAAACCGGGTAAAGACTTGCATGACACGCATCGGCTATTTTTGGAAGAGTGGCTACTAAGCACTTTGCATGGGTGCAGGCTAAGAATAGAATTGCTACTACCAGTTAACTAGAAGAGGTCTATTGTTAGCACACTTGCATGTGTGGCTATGATTGTAAAGGCGCATGGCTATTTTTAGCATGCGACCTATTTTTGGAGTTATGTAAGTGGTGAAGGGAAAGTCCCCACCCTTATAAATATGTAATGATCTGCGTAGTATAGGGGTGTGTATGAGAACTGAATTACTGTGAAGTTATGCTGCCAAATCTGATGCGTGCATAAGCTATGGTATTATCTATTGTAATAAGCTTCTGTGTATTCATTATGTTTAATATAATGGAGTGTATTGGCTGAATCAGAGTATTAATCCTGAGTATAATTGGTTCTTGCATGGTTGGTTTCATTATGGATATTGTTTAAACCTGTTATTATTTAGATCTAGATCTGAACATGCACTATAGAATGATATATTAATTATGGATCTGAATGCATTAAGTCTTCATCATGCTAACATCCTACAACAACAACCCTAAAGAGGGGCCTGGTACCTTTGCATGCTTTGGGTGAGCGCTCAGTCTAGGCTGAGTGATGTGCTAAGTGCACTGGGTTTTTACTAGTAAATTCTAGGCTGCATCATTGGTTCCGTTGCCGGGACCTCTTTTTAAAGTTGTTTTCAGGATGGTTCAAGATGAAGACATACTGGTTGACCCTAGCAAGTGTTGAGGAGTGGATACATGATCTAGAAGAAGAATATGCACGGTGGTTCAACACCGGATCTGAGTTTAATGCACATGCATGGGTGGACCAGAATCTATATGATAGTTTGTATGAGAGCTTCTTCACTATTTTTCCAGTAGAGCTATACGAGTGGCTGATTGCTTATGCATCTAAAAGGAATTGGAGGTATCACACACTTGTTTGGATGCAGGAAGAATTTCAGGCCCTCTATGATGCTGATCTAATTTGGACACACGTTGTGGATACTTGGTTTCATGGTGTTCTGAACAACTATATTCTGGAGTACTCAATTTCCACTTATTCTTTCCTAGAGGTAGTAGAATTCCAATTTTTATGATATCCCAGGGGAACTTACCTGCAAGGCATTCCACTGGCGATCAAAATATTGATGGTAACCCTAAACTTGGAAAGAAAACCAATGGCTAACTAAACCCCACCACGCACGGGGGCAGGAGCAGGTTTGGTGAAAGATGGCAGACCTAGCGATAGAAAGGTAGAGAGAGGAAAGGTGGCTTAAGTATAATGAGGCACGTGAGAGGGAGATAGAGAAGCAATGGGATGTTGCAGAGAGAATGGTGTTGTGGAGAGAGATTGGTCGCAAAGGATTTGAAGTTCACACAGAAGACGTGGAACCAGAGCATCAGGAACTCCCCCATTTGGGAAAGCATGACAGGGAACCCCCCTCGGCCTCACATAGAAGCGCACTAGTAGAGACGACCTGGGCCACGGGTGCGCATCTGAATCTACCTGACAACCTTGCCCTTGCACTTGGTCTTCCAACATCTAGTATAACAGACAATCAACAAGCTAATTTAGGTAGTGGGAAAGCAAGAGTAAGTAATATAACAAGCACATCGATGACATCGCAAACGTCTTCATTGTTTTTTGGAGGTACCTTTTCAGGTGTATCATCCACATAGAATTCAAGTACATAGAATTTTGGACTCACTTTTGGGAGTAGTAACACTTCACAGACTGTAGGGGTGCAGTTCAGTACTACTGTTGGGACACAAGGAAGTACATCTTCTGGTCTGACTCTAGCTACAGGTTCAGGATCAAGAGGTATAGGTGGTTCTAGTTCTGGTGGATCTGGTGGTTCTGGAGGTAGAGGAAACACAGGAGGTTCTGGATCAGGTGGGCAAGGTCCACACCAACCCCAGAATATTTACATGGATATGTCTCTTCATCTTCTAGAGTATAGGGGCATAGAAGATGCTGCTGAACATGTGCACATGTGTGAAATACTATGGTGCAAAAGGAATCATGGCTTCTGAGTGCAAGGAAAGTCAATTTCCACTATGTTACAAGGGCACGCACACAACTGGTACAGAAAGTTTGACCCTGATCAGACTTGCGTAGACTATGCAACTTTAAAATATGCTTTCCTTAAAGAGTTTCACATCCCTGAGTTTGAGCAGAAGAGTATAAGCGCGCTCAAGGATATTAAGCAAGGCACTACTGAGAGTGTCAGAGAGTATGATGCTCATTTCAAAATGTTGTTATCTAAGATTTCTTATGATATTCATGCAAGCCAACATGCACAATGGTTTGTTGGAGGTCTGATTACACCTTTTAGAAGGGCACTATCACATAAGACATACACTGATCCATGTGAAGCACTTGAAGCAAATTTACACGCTAAGGTAGTTGGAAGTATAGACACTGGGGTGAGCCCATTTTTAGAAGCACAGATTGCAGCTATGGCGAAACAGTTGGAGAAGCTATCGGAAAATTCAGCACATGAGACACGCATGAGGATTTGGTGCACAAATTGTGAAGTGGAAGGTCACACAAAGGATAGTTGTCCCCGCAGATCAATATGCTCATTATTGTTGAACTGTGAGATATGTCATTTAAACCACGATGGTAGCTGCTGCCCATTATTACAATGCACAATAAGGAAGAATGTCTCTGCTACTGTAAAATTTGTAGGTCCATGACTCATGACATGGAAGACTACCAACTGATTGGTTAGATCCATGATGCTATAGATATTGGTGTATGACAGACAGGAGTATCAGATAACTCTAAAGGCAAGAACGAGCATCAGGATCGGGATCACAATCAAGTGCACTATGATCAGAATGAAGGGCATTTTGAAGGAGGTCATGGCAGAGGTTGAGGATACCATGGTGGATTCAGAGGATGAGGTTGTGGTGGTGGATGAGGTGAGTTTCCTTGTGGAACATGTTATACATGTGGATCTCCTGACCACTACAGGTGTGAATGTCCTCAGAATATTACATGTTCTTTCTGTGGAAAGAATCATAGTTATGAGGAATGCCCAGACTTGTATGAGCATCTTAGTAAGCAACATAAACAAGAAAACAAAGGTGCAGGGATGGTTAGGATACAATGTGCTATGGAAAATCAGTGGATGCCCAAATTGGAACTAGAATTTGAGGCATTTCAGGTAAAGATCACTACCCGCGCTGAAGCAGCACACGCCAAAGAAGCATTGTAGCAGAAGCCTACCATCACTAAGGAGGAGGTTCTACATGCACGGTACCCATATCCTGTCCATCAGAAGGAGGTTTATCAGGAAACCATGGAGGTACTCATAAATCTTCAGGGTGAAATACAATATTTAAAGGAGCAATCACGGAAGATGGAGCAAAAGAAAGCATTAGAAATGGTCCAATCTGATATGGATGACTTGAAAGAAGTGTGCAAGATGTTGCGCCAGGAGAATATCATTCCACTGTTAGGGAATTGGTTAAAGGGAAACACTCCACGCACAAGTATTGAGACTGGACGACAGATCCTGCATGCAAATCTTCCCCCTCATAGCCTAGATTATGACAAGGAAATCACTCTGAATGTTGTTGTGGATGGGTGGATTTTGAGTAATATATTGATTGATACAGGTGTGGAAGTCAATGTTCTTACTTTAGATGCATGGGTACAAATGGGGAGACCTCCATTGCAGCCATCTTCGAATGTATTGTTCATGGCTAACTGGACTAAGGCCACTCCCATCAGAGTTTTAAAAGATGCATCCATTACCATACAAGGAGCCAAGTTCACTAGGGATTTTGAGGTTTTAGTGCTGGCAGAGGTAGATAGCTTCCCAGCTCTACTTGGGCATCCTTGGTGCTATGCAAATAATGTTGATCTTTGGTTCAACAAGGGTTATATCAGCTTTGAAAATAAGGAGGAAAGAGTTATTATCCCTTTAACAGATGGAAAATCTGTGCCCTATGTTGAGCCTTTGAGTGAGGAAGACCTGAATAGGATTTATGTATGCGTCATCTGGGACCCAGAGGTACTTGAGCCATCTAAAGAAGGAATCCTTCAGTGGGAAGATGCACAGTCTGTTAGCGATACTACAAGTGTTGCTTGTGATAATTGGGCTCATAGTACTTATGAGTTGGTAGGGCATGAAGTAAAGAGCACATTTGTGTAGGGAAAGTAGACCTCATTGTATCAGGAGAATAGGTAACAACTCAGTACCTCGTTACACTGGAGAAGGAGATCCTATAGTATTTATGTGTGCCATGGAGGAACAGTGGATAGACCAGTTGAAGAGATGAAATATGCTAGCATATACCCTACATGTGTGGGACAACAATGCACTGGTGGGTGGTTCACAAGGATAATATTGTAGGATGGAATGAAATTAGGATTTCTCTTGCTACTAGGTTCTTCAGGAGAAATGCACCTACTCAAATATGCACTTATCATGGTAATCAACCTGTTCAGCACCACGTTCAGTAGTGTGAGAGACTTTGGATAGAGGGGAAGGAAGCTTTACCACCTTCGCTCTGGGTGCACAAATTTTATTCCACTTTACAAGGTTGCACACGTGCTTGGTATGTATATGCGGAACTCCATAGAGAGACTAGAAATTGACAGGATTTAATTGCAGGAATGACCCAGATGTTTGAATTTTTCTCTACTAAACCTCTGGTAGAAGAGGCATTAAAGGTTATAAAGTGCTTAACTATGGGAGATAGTGCCAAGGTGGAAGAACTCATTTAGGAGTTATTTGATGAAGGAGACTCAGGAGCACATTTTGCTGAAGAAACAGAGACAGATGCCACACTACTTAAGTGTGCTTTCCTTGAGAAAGAAAAAGGAAAAATGGTCTACTTAGTGGATGATGAAGAAGTAGAAAATCTGGATGTAGAACATTCAACAGGTAGGCATGAGGTTTTGGATAGTGCAGATAAGACCACATGTGCCTATCATGAACCTATGAAGACAAAGAAAGTGAATATTGGATCAGATGCTGAGCCTAAGGAGGCCATAAATTGGGACTATTGGTCTGACTCTGAAGTGGCAAAAATCATTGAGTTACTACAAGATTATCAGGACTTATTCCCTGAGGGATACCATGAACTCAAAGGCATGCATGAATCATTAGGGGAGATGAAGATAAAGCTTAAGGAAGGTGCGTGCCCGGTCAGAAAGAGACCCTACAGGATGAACCCCAACTTGTGTGAAAAGGTCAAAGAAGAAATTGACAAAATGTTGAAGTCTGGAATCATCAAGCCCCTAGACGAGTCAGAATGGGTTAGCCCAATGGTGATCAGTATCAAGAAGGATGGTCGGATTAGGATCTGTGTGGACTACATGGAGCTGAATGTTGCATGTGTGACTGATCCCTTTCCTACACCATTCACTGAGGAAATACTAGAAGGCGTTGCAGGGTGTGAAATCTATTCATTTACAGATGGATTCTCTGGGTATCATCAGGTTAGGATTGCACAGGAGGATCAGGAAAAGACTACTTTTACTACTGAATGGGGCAGCTTTGCCTATACTGTGATGCCTTTTGGTCTGAAAAATGCACCTGCTGTATTTTCACGCATAGTTGTTCAAGCGTTCAAAGATTTTATTCACAACTTCTTGCAGGTTTATTTAGATGATTGGACGGTGTATGGACTTGTTAAGGATCATTGTGACAATTTATGCTTAATGTTTGAAAGATGTAGATAGTTGAGTATCTCTTTGAACATCAAGAAATGTGTATTTGCTACACCATTTGGAATACTGTTAGGGCACATCATCTGCAAGGAAGGTTTGTTGGTTGATCCAGCTAAGGTTGCAGTCATTATCGGCCTGAAAAGAGCCTACCAGTCAAAGTGAGGTGCACGGATTCTTGGGTCACACTGGGTATTATAGAAAATTCATAAAGGGGTATGCTAAGGTTTCTACACCTTTGGAGGAGTTACTAAAAGGAAAAGGGATGTTCTACTAGGGAGAACCGCAACAACGCGCATTTGAGACATTGAAGGAGAAACTTACTACCATGCCTATTTTGTGCTTTCCTTTGTGGGACCAACCATTTCATGTACATGTGGATGCCTCTGGCATGACCATTGGCGCGGTGTTGGCTCAGCCTGGAGAAGGTATTATAGATCATCCTATCTATTTTTCTAGTAGAAAGTTGACTCCTGCAGAGCAGACTTATACAACTATAGAGCGAAGCTTTTTCGATGATCTATGTGCTACATAAATTCAGACAATACCTACTAGCAACACCATTTGTATTTTATACATATCACATGGCATTGAAGTATTTGGTAAACAAGCCCGTTTTACAGGGGCACATATGCAGATGGGTACTCTTATTCCAAGAATTTGATTTCACAGTTGTGGTAAAACCAGGGAAAAGTAATTCTGGACCAGATCATCTATCCAGAATACAGTTGGGAGAAGAAGCACAAGCAATTGAAGATACCATGCCCGATGCATAGTTATACAGGTTACAATGCGTGCCATCAGAATTAGAGGACATTGTTGTCTTTCTATGAACAGGTATGGTGCCAGAAGGAATGAAATCCTTAGAGAAGAAACAACTTGCTATACGTGTGACACCGTTTATGTTGATTAGCGGTGACCTGTACAAGTTAGGTCAGGATGAAGTATTGTGCCGTTGTGTACTGGAACATGAGCACACATATATCATGGAGGAAGCTCATGGTGGTATTACAGGTGGCCACTATGCAGGTGATGCCACTGTGCACAAGATTCTACTCACTGGATTATGGTGGGAGACCCTGTATAAAGATTGTAAGGCATATTGCAAGGCTTGTGATCACTGTCAGTGCCTTGGGAAACCAGGTCAACGAGATGAAATGCCTCTAAGACCTATTACTAGTGCAGAACCATTTGAGAAATGGGCTATAGATTTTGTGGGTCCTATTTCACTAGCCACGTGTAGGACTGGATCATGCTATATCATTACTTGCACAGACTATCTGACAAGGTGGGAAGAAGCAATGCCTACAAAGGATTGTACAGTGGCTACAACAACCAGGTTTCTATGGGAAAATATTATTACAAGGTATGGATGCCCTTTGAGTTTGACTAGTGATAGGGGCACACATTTTCTGAATGAGACAATCATAATTTTATTGGATGAATTCATGATTGCACACCATAAGACTACACCATATCATCCTCAGGAAAATGGGACTGCTGAGGCTTTCAACAAGATTTTGAGCCAGACATTGACAAAAATTTGTGATGTTGGAAGAAAGGATTGGGATGATAAAGTTTCTGCAGTACTTTGGGCATATAGAACAACATACAAGTGGTTAAACAAGGCCACACCTTTTCAATTGGTGTTTGGTGCAGAAGCAGTTCTT
The DNA here is from genome assembly GCA_019776745.2 of Taxus chinensis. NCBI lineage: Eukaryota > Viridiplantae > Streptophyta > Pinopsida > Cupressales > Taxaceae > Taxus > Taxus chinensis. The sequence goes on from CM034156.1 coordinate 20,735,041, forward strand.
CCTATGGAATTTATGTTACCTTCTTTGCATATTGCATGCGCTGGAGGTCTAGCTGATGAGAAAGCATTAGAAGAATGGATTGACAAGTTGATTAAGTTGGATGAGTGATGAGAAATAGCATGCTGGAGTCAGAAGCAAGAAAAATCTAGGTAGAAAGCATGGCATGATAGGCACATTAGGGACAAAAAGCTTGAGATAGGAAAAATGGTGCTCCTTTATGATTCTAAGTTTCTGTGCCATCCAGGAAAACTCAAAGTACATTGGTTAGGACCATATGTTATCACTCACATACTTGAAACAAGAGCTTGTCAGTTAGAAATGCTTGATGGAATATGGTTACCCGGTTACTTCAACGGGAGTAGGCTGAAGCCCTACTATAAATAAGTCTTCTTGGTGTTTGTAATAAGGAAATATTGCCATTTAGATTAGGTTTCAATTATGTATTCCCTTAATGTATTTCCTTCTTTTTCGCTATGCTTTGTCAATTTAGTTGTTGTTTTGTGAAATAAGCGCGGTTGCGCGCCAGAAGCTAATTACCATTTGCAGTATTTTTATGCGTAGAGGACTACACATACCATTTGTGTGGGGTGGTTATTGAGAAATGGGTACACATAAAGGAACAAAATGCTACAGGTGCTATTCAAAGTTTGAAGAGTTGGTGAAAAGAATATTGCTTCCAAATGAGGACCATGGATGGAGATAAATGAAGGAACAATATAACATGAGGTAAGTGGTGGCTATGGAGACTACCAGGAGAAGGTGCAGTGATGAGGTACTCAGGTGCATGAAAGTGTGCTGAAGAGAAGCTTGTAGCCAGAAGGTAGGAAGGTGTGCTAAAAGGTTATAGCTGAGGCGTGAAGATGTACCACGGAGAAAATTGTGAAAAGGGTCAATTAATGAGGAATGTTGGTAGGTGAAGGAGCAATAAATGCACCAAATTTTTGAAAATATATATAAGGAAGGGATACGAGTTCATTTTTACCATTGTAAATCACAAAAATTTGAAAGAGCTAAGTGTGACCGAGTTGAGCAAAGAGTATTGAGGTGTGAAGAGTGTGAAACTAGACGTGAGGAGTAGATTTGTGCACAGGAGAAGCTTACGTCCCCGTTGGTGAAGGGTTTGAGTGAAGCAGAGCATTTGAAAGAGCTAGGGCATGTGATTTCAACTAGGGCATGTGGATTCAAGCTAGGGTTTGAGTTTGCACGTTGCAGAAGCTAGAAGGTGAGCATTTGAGGACAAGAAGTTGTGATTTATAGATGGCACCAAAGAAAGCACCTGCCGTAGGAGCCAAAGGGAAGAAGAAGGTGGAAGTGGAGGTTGAAATTGCTCCCGAGAGAAATTTTTCAGAGATGCAATACCCAGAAGGCGTGATAGTGGGACAAGAATGGGATTCTCACATCTAAAAGTGCAAGATCAGTGACTACAACCACCACACATCAGATAACAAAAAGGAATTGGATGCACTATTGAATACAAAGACAAACAAGTGCATAGTTGAGGACATGTCGGTGTATGATGATGCTGGAGAGAAGATGCTAAAGAAGATTGGAGTTTACCATTTGTACGAGCTTCCATATTTCAGCAAGTATGAACCTTTGTACCAGTGGCTGATGAGCAGGGTACATGAAGATTTCTTCTATTTCACCAGACGCAGGGTAAGGATTACAGCCACTCTGATTTCAACTATAACAGGATTGAGGGGCACATGAGTGGACCTGAATAGTGACTTGACAGATAAAGCAGCCATCTTGGAGATGTGGAAGGAGTTAGGATACACCAAAGGTACGCGTGGAATGGATATCGACAAACTGAAGAAGTATCCAGTGGTACAGACAGCTGCACATCTGGTCACCAAATTAAATGATCAAGAGAGATGGTCCTAGGTGAACACAATGTGGTTACACATTACAAGGAAAATGTCACAGGGAACAATCTACAATATATCAGGCTACATTGCAGACACTATCATCGAGGAAGCGCACATAGGTGAGAGAATCAGTTTCGGTGCTGTCCTATTATCCTTGGTATTTTTGGAAATCGGAGTGCCTGATGGGCCAAAGAACAAGATCTGGGAGTACCCCATGCAGAATAAGTCCCTGGCAGAAAGATTTGAGAAGTACTTATGTGAAGGGTCAATGAGTGGGCCATTCAAGCAGAGGGTAGAGATGTGGTATGACAGGCTCCGTGTGGCATTTGAAGAGGAGTGGCACATCCCCAAGGAGTTACCTTTGGTGGTGGGAAAGGCAGTCCAGTTCATAGTATATCAACACTTTTGCATCATGATTTGTGATGAAGGATGGGACTTGGAGCCCCTGGTGTAAGCTGTCATATGCCTTCACAATGCGCTACTTCCAGGCATCAGTCCATCGGTTCAACAATGAGCGACGCCTGAATTTTGTTGCAGACAAGGTAGACTGCGACTACCACACATTGCGTAAGACTTATGTCTATCCAGGGTAGACCACCTACATAGAGAGGCTAATTTTAGACGTGATAAGCATGAAGCCCGTGAGTTTGGTGATTGGAGATAGTGGGGCTGCACTTATCTACCTTTAGCTCAAGCCTAAGTTGGAGGGTAAAAAATATGTGGAGAATGAGTTCGTGCTCCCAGGGCCACTTAAGGGAAAGCATACAATGGAGAATGTACCAGCTCCAAAGCCCACTAAAACTATAGAAGTAGATGATGAGGAGGAAGAGTGCATGAAGACAGTGGTGGCTTGGTGCATAGAGGATGAAGGAAACCCTTGGAAAAGGTAGAATCTGAGCACGCAAGTACTCCACCCTATACATAAGAATAAGGGGATGAAGAATTGGAGATATGAGCAGACCCTGGAGAACGCTGCTTTAAGAGGGTGTTCAAATGAACAAGGACTCAAGTTGCTACTCCCCAATCAATACGGAGATCACTAAAAATCTCTCCATAGAAGGAGACAACTGAGAAGAGAAGGAGAAAATTGAAGCTAAGTGAGGAGGCAGAAGAGTCTGAGGAGAGCGTGCCCAAATCTCCTACACCACCAGAGGATGTGGAAGAGCTGAAAGATGAAGAAATGAAAGATGAAGATGTGAAGAATGAAGGAGAAGGGGTAAAGGAAGAAGAGATAGAGCAAGATAATGCTCAAGACATAGAAGATCCAACTCCAAATCTTGGCGCGCCAGTTCCTAAGGGGTCAAGAAGTAAAAGAACAAGTGGAGAGTTTACTGTTCCATCTTTGGGCTATGCTGAGGACACAAGTAAAATTTTCCATGCCTGTTTTCAAAGCACGGTGAGCCCTAAGGAGTTATATGGATGGGAGCTGATGGATGAGGACATGGCCACCACATGCACAAGGAAGCAACTATCTTGGTCTATGCACACACACATGGATGAGCCAGACTTTGACGTATGCAAAGAATCCTGTGTGTCAAGAAGGTTGAAGAAGGCACCTCAGGCCAAACATATAACCATAAAACCCACTGTTATGTCTGATGAGTAGGTAAGTAATGCCTTGGTCAAAGTATCTACAGAGGTGGCGCGGAGGAACATAGACAAATCTGCCACTATCAAAGTGTTGAGAGAAGAGATCAAGGCCAAGGATGTAGAGATCGCATGCTTAAAAGGAGAGAAGGACCTGGAGAAAAAGAAGAATGGGGTCCTTATCGGCATGGCAGAGGAGATCAGGGATCATGTCCTCCAAGCAAGACCACACTTAGAGCCCAAGGTACCCAAAAATTTCCCTTCGGCTATGCACTATGTGCATACCTTAGTTGATTTGGTGCTTGAGGAGGGACCAGTTAGGATGCCAACACCAAAGGACCCTGAGAAGGAGGTAGAGAGGGAAAAGGCTGCAGTAATTAGAAATATTTCATCATACGAGGCAGTGCTTCAAACCCTGTGGGAGGAGCTGAAGAAAGTGGATCAAGCATTGAATATTTGTACAGCTCCGGAGGCAGTCATCAGAATAAGGACAATGGTAGAGGACAATGAAGTCCTAAAAGAAATGAAGGATGAAACCTTGGGGCGTGCGGAGAGACTGACACTGGTAAAGAAAAAGCGTGAGGCCCTTGCAGTGGCCCAGGAGCCCCATAAGAACAGGTTGGATGAACTTGGAAAACTTATAGCACAGAAGATGGATCTTCTGGAAGGGAGAATGTCTGCAATGGCTAACATTATGTTAGTATTACAGAATGAAAAGGGAGAAATTACCCAGGATGAATTGGAATCTATTGCAGTGAATATTCCAGAAAAGGCAGAGGCCACGCTGAGTGAGTGGCAGAAATTAGAGGTAGAAATAAAGGAAGAATATCCAAAACTGATTCTTTCAGTTGAAACAGAGGGTGGTGCAGAGTAAATACTTATTCTTTGTATAATTTTTTTTTACATTCTTTCCATTACTTTATTCTTTATTGTTCGAGGAGTAGCCATTGTTGGGGTGGAAATGCAGTTTAGTGTGGGGTAATGTTGAGTGGATGAAAGTGGGATACTTAGAAGAAGGCACACAGAAGGTTTGCGCGTGAGAGCAGGGTGCAGTCAAAGGCGCGAAAGGATAGGGAAGGACACACGCACGAAAGACAAGGGCAGATTAGGGACTTAGCCATTTTCACATGAGCGGGCTATTTTTGGAGATAGCGTGCAGAGCACACAAACTGGGTAAAGACTTGCGCGACACGCATCAGCTATTTTTGGAAGAGCGGCTACTAAGTGCTTTGCATGGGTGCGGGCTAAGAATAAAATTACTACTAAAAGTTAACTAGAAGAGGTCTATTGTTAGTGCACTTGCATGTGTGGCTGTGATTGTAAAGGCGCATGGCTATTTTCAGCATGTGACCTATTTTTGGAGTTATGCAAGCGGTGAAGGGAAATTCCCCACCCTTATAAATATGTAATGATCTGCGTAGAATAGGAGGACTGTGAAGTTATGCTGCCAAATCTGATGCGCGCATAAGCTATGGTATTATCTATTGTAATGAGCTTCTGTGTATTTATTATGTTTAATATAATGGAGTGTATTGGCTGAATCAGAGTATTAATCCTGAGTATAATTGGTTCTTGCATGCTTGGTTTCATTATGGTTATCATTTAAATATGTTACTCTTTAGATCTAGATCTGAATATGCTCTGTAGAATGTTGTATTAATTATGGATCTGAATGCATTAATTCTTCATCATGCTAACATCCTACAACAACAACCCTAAAGAGGGGCCTGGTACCTTTGCATGCTTTGGGTGAGTGCTCAGTCTAGGTTGAGTGAGTAGATAAGAGATGCATACTTGATACCCATATAGATTGATGATGAAAGCCTGCTGAGGGACAAGACAAAAGTATGGAGTCATAAAAGTGTGAAGCTTGTATGCTAAGGAGGAAAAAGTGTAAAAAATGATAAGGAAAATGACCCTAGGGCGAAAACACATGTGTAGATGTCGCGATGTGCCTGTTTTCGATGTCGATGTTGATGTGATTATTGTTGTTGATGTTGTGAAGTGACTACCACTTCCCATAAGGACAGACCTGCAAAAGAGAAGAATGAACAAGTAGTCAAATATGCATGTATATGATCAAATGTGTAAAAAGTATGTAATAAAGTATGTAAATTATGAAAATGAAAAAGGAACATGTGCACCTTATCCATGATGAGAAAAGAGGTGTAAAAAGAATCCTAAATGTGTTGTAGAAGAATGAGTTTTTAGGGTGATCTCATGCTAGTTGCGCCGACTGCACGAGTTTTTGGGGCGATCTCATGCTAAGGCATGGAAGAAGTATAGGGAGAAAAGTACGGTGTTATCCTCCATCCTTTAACTGCTTCCTACAATGTAGAACACCGTTGCAGATGTCATGTAAAATTTGAACAATTGGAACAATTTAATCAAATGTGAAAGTAAAAAGTGTTGTATAGTGCATGCATGATGAGTGCTAAGGACCGTGTGCCTTGTAAAATCCATTGTGTGGAGTTTTGTAGAATGTGTTGAACTGCCAAATGCTATGTAACTGCCCCCTAGTCAAAGGTGTCCAGGAAGTGTCAGGGGAACCTAGGCTACTGTCTTGGTCTGGGCACTAGTGTCTATGTTGTGCTAAGGACCTAAGTTTGATTCTGAGCCTTGTTTGATACTACTGACTCTGTTGTACCAATATTGTGTTATGTTGATTTGATGACTATATGACTTTGTATGGGGTGACTGATTCACCCAAATGATGTCCCCCCTCAATTTAGGGTGCATGCAATGTCATTGAAGAAGTATACAACCCAAAGGAGGACTGACCTGCTCTGTGCTAAAAATGTGCCCTATAGGGGGAAGGGAATGTGCTTGGTAGAAACCAAGGCACACACAAACAAAGTGGCTAGGATAAAAGTGTTAGTACAAGAAAAGATAAACACACATGTAGAAGACAAAATTTAAGATAAGAATAAAATGTAATCTAAGATGCAACAAGACAATATAAAAACTAAGAAGACAATGTAGACCATGAAAAATGGGTTGTAAAACATGGGACACCACTCATGATGTCGCAAGGCAATCAAGGCTGATGAAGCCAAAAATCAGACAGTGTGCATAAACAAGACAAAGGGAAAATCCTTCAAATAATGACATACAAATAGCAAGCAATGACAATGTAACAGAAAACCATGGAAGAAAATATACCTGCATAACAAATGTTGCACATGAAGAACCCATTAGCATGTTAGAAAGATAAAGAGTATGTCAAAACATGTATAATCTGATGATAAATGTGCTATGAAAAATGAAATAATAACACCTGTAGTGTACAAAAGTGGATGCCCTAGGAGCCGCATTGTGGGACTGGTAATAGGTACTGCGCCAAGCATCCATGTTGCATGTAATAGATTTGTATAATTTGTGATCACAACTAAAAAGATAAGTAAACACGCATGTGTGTATGATAAATATAATGACATACAATATATTTATCTAGCATATGTAGTAAAGTGTACATGTAGCAATTAAGTGTAAGCAAGACTAAATACGACCAAGATATGTAGTATATTGTGGATGAGTCAGAATGAATACAGTATGAATGATAGGAGCCATATGCCCCCGAGTGGATGTGTATGCATGATGAGGTTCATTTTTATATTCCCTCCATTATAGTCAAGAATGAACCGTAAATGAGAGTGTGTCATCGGGAAATGGTTCGTATGTGTACTAAAAAGATGTGATCGTAAAAGCGCAAAGTGTAGGGTGTAAGCGTGAGTGAGTGATTGATGTGTGAGTAAATGAGTGTGGTGAGGTCCATTTAAGATATAGATGTTCATTAGTCGAGTATGGACTGCTGAACTAGAGTGCATCATAGGGTAGTGAGTGCGGTGCACAATGTAGTGTATTTTTATAAGACACCTAGAAGTGCGATAAGAGATATGTAAAATGTGTATAACGTGTGTTGTGTGAAGTGTGTAATGTGTTGTTTGAGCATTAGAGAAGGATTTCATGAATATGTCACTTTTGGTGAAGTTATGTTGAATATTGTTGATAGAATTTATTGTGGGCACATTGAGTGTGCAATGTTTGTTTGTTGAGAAAGATGTGTGTGGATATGTAGAGTGCATAAGTTGTGTGTTTTGATTGCACATAAGAAGGATGTGTCATGTGATGTAAGAGGGGTATGTTGTAAGAGCATTGATTGTGTAGTAAACATACGTTGTTAAGTATGCCGAGTGTGTAAGATATGTTGTGTGAATACTTGTAAAGATGGGGTTGTATATGTGACAAGCATGAGACAGTGTATTGTAAGTGTATAGAGTGTGTTGTGTTGTATGTGTGAAAAAGCTATATCAGGATGTGTAGAATATATATATGTAGAGATGAATGTGTCACAATGCATGTGTGACTGTGTGGTGTATACTATGTGTGATAAATATGTAGAATGTGTGATAGTGTGTGGAATGTGAGGTTGATGTATATTGTATGCCCTCAACAATCAAGTGTGAACCAAAGCACGAGAGTGCGCATCGGGAAATGACTATGCAAATGTATTGAGACATGCATGATGAATATAAAAGACTAGATGCGATGCGTGTAAGATGGAAGATAGCTGATGATACACGAAGAATGAGGGGGAGGTATTACGATGCCCCCAATTGTATTGTGATGAGTGTGTTATTTTATGAATAATGTTTGGTGACAAATGATGAGAGAGTGTATTATGTGTAAATAGATGGTGATAAATGTATGCATATTTGAATTATTATGTATTAGATAGATATAATGGGTAGATAAAATGGGTTCTTATTGTAAGATATCCACAACAATCATGTAATAACTGTAAGAACATGAGTGTGTCATCAGGAAATAACGATGGGAAATGAATTAAAATTGTAAGATGTGTGCGAAGGAGTAAAGATAATATGCATGAGATGTAAGAGGGTTCTTAATGTAAACAAATGAGAGGGAATAAGGTGATGCCCCCCTGAGTATGTAAGAATAAGAGTGATCAGGTAACATCATCTAGAAGTTCGTCATTGTCATGATAAAAAACAAAAGGTAAAGCATCTGATACGTGATAAGTAATAGTTTCGGGTTAATCACATAGTGAGCCATTATGATGAAGGTTATACATGCCCATTGTGTATTATTCATTGGTGAAAGAGGGTAGTGGAAACCATGTGCATACCAACGTGTAAGATTTTGAGAATAGACAAGAAAGGAATCATTACAAATGAAGACACGAACTAAAGGCATAGGAAATGAAATGTCAATATGATCAGGATCTAAGGTGCCCCCAATATAATCAATCCAAGACTGTCCAAGTGTAAGTGGAGCAGTACGAGGAGCTCGTACAAGAAACATTGTGAGATGAAAGATGTGAAGCCCATAAGCAATAATAATGTGAATGAATCCATGATAACGATGAGGATCATAGGGTGGAGGAAAGATGTCATCAACTGTAAATCCTAGCTAAGCCAACCCATCATGTGTGCATATAGTGTCATCACAAGTAGGATCAAATGGAATATTATCCCAATAAGAATCATTCATGAAGAGTATACATGTGAAAGGAGGTTGTGCTAATGATGGTTTCTCATGAGATGATGCAATAGGTATAATGACATCTTATGTGTGGATAGGCCTCCAATAAAGTACCATGGCAATTGTAGTAGTGGGAGGGGTGATGAAGTGGATGGAACAGCATCCAACATACAAATATTAGCTTCTAAGTTAGGTGGACGATCCATAGGCTTGTGGTTCATTAGTAGTAACAAATTGTGGAGTAGCGATCATAGTGGTGGGATCATGTTTGCAATATTTGAATGGTTTGCAATCAATATAATGGTGTATTTAATACCCTGATGTAAGAATTTGACACATTGATGTACTATGGAAGGTATAGCTTGCATGGAATGAAGCCATGGTCTACCAAGTAAGCAATTATATGAAACTCAAAGTTCAATGAAAAAGAAAATTGTATTAAGGGTTTTTGGCCCAATAGTAATGGGTAAAGTAATATGGCCGATGCATGGAAAACTGGAACCATCGTATGCGTAGAGAGAAAGAGACAAAGGAGTGACATTAGCAATTGAGAGACCTAAAGCCTTAAGAAAGGTTAGAGTGCACAAGTTAAGTTCTGATCCATTATCGACTATAACTTTCTTGACACCAATATTATGGATGCACATCATGATGTATAAAGGAGGATCATTTTCAAAAGAAATAAGATCAACATTAGGATTAGCATGAAAATCAATGTGCTGAGAAAATGCATTTGCAAATGTGTTGTAGACTAAGTCTGGATTAGTGTCAGAAGGAACATGAGTAGTAGTCAAGAGAGTGATGATCTTAGCCCTTAGTCGGGATGGAGGAGTAAGAAATCATGAATGGAAATATTCATGATGAGAGGATCTTAGAAAGATGTAAGAGAACAATAAAATAAATATCCTAAGTGTGTTCGAAGAGGTTGGTTCACCAAAATGATTAAGCTAAATATGGAAATATATGCCTAATCTGATTGTTATTGTAGCAGTAAATGAATAATAATTAAGTACAAAATTAACCCAAGAAAAATAAGCAATAAAATATGAAACCCTAAGTTACAAAGAAGAGGTAAGAAGAGCCTTAGCTGGTTCGCAATGAATTCTAGATTGTGAAAAAGTGCTGACCATAGATGAATAGAGAGGGAGAAGCATTGCAAAAAGCCTTAGAAAAGAGTGTGAGATGACAATCTTCCTGATTGGGGGCCTAGAGAGGGATAGGGGTGCCTATACGGGTGCCCTAGACCTTTTTCTAGGTGTCTATGTCTACGGAAATTTTCAGAAAACCTCCTCTGATTGGTTGTTAGGTATTTGTTGTTGTTCACCTTTGGTTGCTATGAGGTCACACAATGATCACTGAAGTTGCTAGAAACCTACAATGAAGTAATGACCTACAAAACCCTCAAAGAGACATCAAATCCTAAAAAAGAAAGATGCAAAATGAGGGGTCAGATTGTCCTCATTTGTCACAATGGTGATCTTATGACTGATTGTTGCACTACATCTCAAACCCAATGTAGTTCTATGTGTGTGTGTGGAATTGTGCCCTAGGTGGCTCTTGTGCGTGTCACACTTGATAGCGAGAAAGTAGCTAGATGTAAAGAAATGTAATAGATGTGTACATGGAATAGAATGAACTTCCCTCCTATGAAGTGTATGTATAATAACCAACCCTTGTGTCCCTTGGATGGTGCTAGATGTATGTAATGGATCTCTTAGATGCTTAATGGATGCAACCTTAGGTGGTGATAGTTAATGCTTAGTGCTTGGTCCTTTATTATGATCACATAAATTTATATTTATATGATTCCTTTGCTTGAATTTCGTAACTAACCCCAAAAGGCCGACTACCAAAAACATAAGATGCTCAAATGGCTAGAAAGGACCCGAAAAGTGTGAACAAAGTATAATGAGGTCAGGGGCACCCATAGGGGATGAGGGCACCTGACGCTGGCATCTTGGCTTGGCGCTAGTGTCCAGGATTATAAATGTCGAGGTATAAAAAGTCAGACTGAACAAGTAAGGGTGTAAGACCAAAAAATTGGCAACAAGAAAGAAAAGAAAGGTGGCCAAAGACATGGGTTAATTAGTAATTTTTTTACTTATGAATCATATGAATAGTATTATGCAATCAGGACTAAATAGTTACCCAAAATGCATGATTTTTTGTCTACAACATCAACAACAAAAAAAATGTTAACTGAAATAAGTAGAACACTAAACATAAGTACAAAAAAACTAATAAAAGTAGTTGTAAGACGTGAAAAACTTGATGACCCCAACAACAATGACTTATGGGCATTCTCCCATGGAAAGGTAAAGTATTAGTTGATGCACTTAAAGATTTAATTAAACAATTTTGGAAATATAACATATGTGTGTCACCTAATCAAAGTGAATGTACTTAGAAGAAGACCTGATTCTCGTAACCATGAGACACATCCAAAACATTTATTATATGTTATGCAAAAACATATTCATAACAAGTTTTTAGATAAATATCAACATATTATTATTATTCAAAGATATTTTAAGATCCCAAAACATTTCTATGTTAAAATCAATCAAACACACACCACTTGTTGTTGTCAGATGAATGTTCAATTTTCTATGCATTTTGATATTTATCATCATATACGTTGTACTTTGCATATATGATATTTTATTATAGGAGTGTGGACTAGATCTTCCACCAATCTCAGTAAGGGAATTTATTCCCACCCGTTTTTGTCACAGAGTAGATGGAAATAAAATTATAACGAAATTTGTTTGGATTGTATATATGCAACAATTGTGGTGGAATGTCAAAATTGAAAAAAAAAATCACGAGGCTTCACATGAAATTGGAAAACAAGTAGTTAGCTTTAAAAAATATAATTATGTGGCATATCCATTAAAATATGGAGAGAGAAAAATTAAAAATGTGTGAGCTAGTTACTAAACAATACATGTTTCAAATTTCATGGCCAAATTAAAAGACAAAATTGTGTATGATTATGTAAGACACACATCTGGATTTATGGTTGGGTGAACATTTCAAGTTAGGAAGAGACACATTCCCAATCGATACAATTATTTCAATGGTAAAATTTGTAGAGAACTACATAATCAAAATATAGAATGAGGTTCATTCACAACATTACAACTCATTGCATGTTGCCATGTTTATGCATATAACATTTATGTATGCACCTAACAGTACAAAGGAATATCAAAAGATATTGAGGGAGTATCATTTTTATATTGGTGATGATTAATCACATTTGAAAGAGCATGCCCAAGAATGCTTTCATATATTTTATGTTGATAATTTGGCAAGCTATGTAGAATATAGCACAATAACATGATCAAAACATTTTACTCATTTCATAGCTCTATTGCATCTTCTTGGAAAATTTGTACAAGGCAAATGGTATGTTTTTTCCCATAATGTGTGTAATTTTCTTGGAATGATTGCGTGATTCAAAAGAGTGGGTTGACAAATGAGAAAGTATACCTTTAATTCATATCGACACATATCAGCCTCCAATAGCACTACAACTTATAAAAATTACAATGTCAATAACTTTTGACAATGAATAGATCTAGTTCAATAAGGTATAATATCCTTTAAATTTATGCAATAGGTAAATTAAAATCTTTTGAATTACTATAACCATGTACAATTTAGTTGTGAACAAACTATTTTATAAATATTTTTTAGAAATTAATAAAAAAAAGTTATATTTTTATTGATGTAATACATATATCTATAGTGATTTCAAATGAGGATAATGACGAGGGAATAGATTACTACTTATGTTTGTGTAGAGGAAAAAATATTCACTTCTTAAGTTATATATGGACAAATTATTAAGTACCGCACTATATTTGCGGTTGTTTTTGGATCATGGCTTTAGAGGTATTAAAAGGGATGATAAATTGGTCGCTCCAAGCCACAAAGAACTCAAATGCTAATAAACAATCACACTCAATAAGTTGTTCAATCATTTTGCCATAATAGCTATACAAAAACCTTTTCAAAAAAATGAATAACAATAGCATATATTGTTATGGAACTCTACATAGTGCAATGAGAAGGGGACTTCCTTATATAGACAAGGAAGATCAATCCTAAGAACTAGTCAAGGCCATAAATCAATGAAACCACTAGAAAATAAAGAACTATTCAAGACCATAGATCTAGGAAAGAACTAAACAACAAAGAACTAGCCAAGGCCATAGATCAATGAAAGAACTATACCTAAAAATAGATAATATCATCCTAATATCTAAATAAGATAAAAGAAATATCCACACATAAGTGGGTGAGGATAAATAAAAGAGAAGGTAAATAAAATACCTAGGTGAACATGAGCTAAGGTGAACAACCTACTTTAACAAGTATCCGATAAATAAATATGATGTATGGTAGTTTATAAACTATGAAATTAAAAGTAAAATACTCCATTATTCAAACTTGGTTCTCACTACAAATTTTCAATTGATCAAATACCATATCAATCCATATAACAAGGATTTATGGAGGCTTAATGAGTCTGGCCATGAATATATTATTGATACAATCAAGTGTAGGTTGATTCCACTTGTTCATTAGATTAAAAAGTTTAGAATGTGATTTAATCTATTTTTAATTTATTATGTTTCATCATTATGTATTTATTTTCATTTCAAAACACTAGTAACACATTTGATGTAAGTCAGTGGTAGCATAAGAGATTCCACCCGCATGTGGTTGGTACCATGAGTAGACAGGTTAATCTTCTTGAAACAAAGAAAAGCCTAAACATATCATGAAGGTGTTAGGAATGGTAAGAGGGATCCAACCCTCAACTAACGTGAAATACAATACATCTCTAGCCCTCCTGGTTAGCATACAATGATTGTCCAAATTTCATCTTTTTTTCTCGAGTAAGAACATCCTTTTTATCTCAAGACATGCATGTAGTGCCCTACTCCATCACATGAGTTTGAAAATCCTATCCAAAAGCCATCAATTTTTGTAACAATTCATTATAGATTTTTTACGCGAATTAACCTCTCAAATCCTTGACAAGACTTGTCTTGAACCCTGGGTTAGTGAAGATTTATTTTTGCAAAATTAATTTACTCAAGATCAAACTCTATTTTGGAAATGGCATGTCCATGCCAAGAAATCCATAACCTCAATTTGTGAGAAGCCATTGTAAGTAAAAAATGGTAATTGCCTCGTGAAGCACCATTTGATATTTTGGCATGGACGCATATTTTTGGGTTAAAAATTTTGATATTGTAATTATATGTTTATTTAATAATAAATTATTATTATTATTATAAAATGAGGCTAAGAGTATAATTTAGGATGGGTTTCTCTCTTTAAGCCGTTGTAGAGCCTTACCAAGGCATTCAAGTTGTGGTGTGTCTTTCTTATGAAAGAGCTATGTGTTGGAGGTGTTGCGATTTCGAGTCTAAGAGTCCTCGCTTATTTATTTCTCAGGAGCATTTACATTGACAATTCATAAGCATCTTATCAAGCATTCCATTTTGGAGTAAGTATTGGACGTAAATTGATAATAATAATAAGAATAATCCAAAATTTAAAATAATGTATGTTCCATTATTCATAACTTGACAGACTCATAGTAATACCTTAAATAATTGATGAAGTTGTTTGTAGCACTTGCAATTGAGTGGGTGTAGTAAAACTCATGCATTTTTATCTCGAAACTTTAGGAGTTGAAGATAATTGTACATCTAGTCCTTAGGAGGTTGATGACCTCTTACTACAGTTTCTCTTCTTGCATGCGATAAAATTGTTATCTTCTTAAAGAAAATTGAAAATTAGCTGTATTTTCCAAATAAATACATGAAGCTATTTTGCAATAATTTAAAATTTGAAATTACCTCTTGCTCATCATTCGAAAGATAATTTACTCTCATTTTTCATCAATTGTAGTCAAAATATTAGAATTTTATGTCTTTAACTCAATAAAGGCTTCATAATATAATGCAATTATATAATTACAAGATGACATTTTTGCAGTCTCATTACAAATAGTATCATAGGTTTGATCAGTGTTGCAGAAAATAACACAATCAATAATCTTCGTTTGTATTCCATTCGGAACTCATTTACAAATATATAGGTGAAGTTGTTCCTAAAATTTAGGAAACAACTCACTAACAATACACGAGTTGTTTTAACAACTCATTTAATATGAAAACTATAACAACCTTAACATAACTGACATATATGAAATGTGAGCACTATTTAGATAATTCCTAACATTCCCCCCTTAGTGTGAACATGGGGAAAACCTACCTTGTACTACAATGTGTTGTTATGTAGCCTACTCATGATCTGGATGGTTTCAAGGACAATACCAACAACCTCTGGATGGTTTTCCAAGTGGTTAACCAACAACCACACAACGGATGGGTTTTTAGGTCAGTACCAACAACCTCTGGATAGTTTTTCCAGTGGATAACTAACAACCACAATATCATGATGCTCTTGTAGTATCATTAGCTCTCATCACTATCTCACTTCGGGGAATAACATAGGAAAATCCGCTGAATTTTGTTGCTCATACACAAAAAATGAAAACTAGAAATGTAACATTGGATCATGTTCCCCCCTCAATTTGAAATTTCCACTTATTGAAAATAAGAAGACTACACAACGTAACACACCAGAAAAATGCCACCACAACTAATATGTGGCCCCGTCGTTGGCAACTGATGAGAGGTCGTTGAATGATCTCCTTCCTCTGCTTCCTCTGTCCTCCAGTGTGACACTATTAACGCAACTTGATATGGCTTTCAGGCACTTTGAAAAATTCATCCCCATAAGGTGGACGTCGCTTATAAGCGAAAATGCGTCCAATTATTGAAAAGTGAGGCAATTTTTTTTTTCAGACTTTTGGACAATAACTCTTTTGACAAGATGACTCAACACACAAAATGAATCTTAATTTTTTATTATTATGATCCTTTGACAATACACAACAATAACTTGAGATCTTTGGCAACACAATCCTACTAATGAAAACACTATAGACTTTTGACTAACAAATAAAGAAAACTATAATATATAGACACTTTTACGACTTTTTACAAACTTTTGACAATACTCTATTAACAAACATTAACTAGACATAATAAATCACATTAACTAAAAAATAAATTTTTAGTGAGTTTTCGGTTAGTGACTCAATAACAACATTAACCAATTATTATATTGAATGACACACCATTCAAATACCTTTCAAACAACTATTGACTCAATTACAAAGACATTAATAAAATTGTTTTTAAAACATTATAAATGAATCACCTAAATAAACAAGAGAGTATATAAGACATCCTAAAATCACCTATTAAACTTCAGGACCTAATTTGAATCTCACTTACTTCAGAGTAAGATCCAGATAGGAGAAATTGGCTGACAAAAAGAGCTTCGTGACTCATGTGTTTTGTGGGGACTGCATGGTGTCAGGCATGTAGAAATAGTAGCCAAATATTTAGGGATTCTGTAGTTAGCATTTAGGGAATTTTGTTTTGTATCTGACAACACATTAGATGATATGTATACGTGTTGTTCATGTTGTCTATATGTAGGTTGAAGAGTAGAGATAGGATAATTTTAAGGTTGAGTTTGAATAAGATTTTGTGTACTATTATTTTATAAATATTGTATTATTTGATTTAGCAGAGCAGAATAAGAAATAAACCAAAACACTATTTGCATTTTGTGTTCTATTTAAGAGTGATAATAATTTTCATGGTATCAGAGTAGTGTTGGTGATGTGTTGCTGCAAAGGAGTATCAGAAGTTTAAGACAAAGAGATGGCCACATTTGTTGCAAGAGATCTTCACGGGATGGTAGAATGATTTGATGGCATTGGATTTAAATATCTGGAAGCTCAGAATGAAGATGTTGCTACTGAACAATGATCTACTCAATATAGTTGAAGGCACTGAGACTAAACCCACCCAAGATGTAGATATGATAAGTAAGTGGGAGTCAAAGGAAGGTAGGGCGTGTTCCTGTATACTTTTAAGTTTGAGTGATAATGTGATTTTACATGTAAGCGAGGAAAAATCAGCAAAGGAAGCTTGGGATCAATTAATCAAGTCATATGAATCAAATGATGTTAGCACAAGATTATATATTAGAAGAAGATTTTTTTAGTTAAAGATGCAGGAAACACAAAAGATATCATATTTCACAAATCATTTTAAATCTCTTAAAAATCAATTGGTAGCATGTGGATCAATGATTGTAAAAGAAGATGTTGTTATGTCACTTCTTGGGAGTTTTCCAAAATCCTATTCTGGACTAGCAGTAGCACTAAGCACCCAATCTAATTTGGATTTGAAAAAAGTAATAGTAGCACTTCTTCAAGAAGAAATCAGAAGGAAGGATGGGGGCCTAAATGATGAGAATTCTACAACACTGTTTTCAGCAGGATATAAGGGCAAAGCAAAAAAGAAGAGTGAAAAAAAATCTCATCCCTCCCCGTCTAATGTCTCAAAGAATGGAAAAGACACAAAGGAGGAGAAAAATAAGGGAAATTGCTTTCATTGTGGGGCTTCTGAGAATTTTAAGAAACAATGTTGAAAGTGGTTAGCATGGGTAGAAGAGGTAAATAAAAGGAAGGTTGTTGAAGCTAACATGACCTCAAGAAATGACCAAGAAAGTTTGTTTTCGGTTGTCACAACCCCAGGTTCTGATGTTTCGAATTGTTGGTATTTAGATTCAGGAGTAGCTCAACATATGACACCTGAGAGAGGTTGGTTTATGGCATATAAAGAAGCACCCAAAAGTAAGTCTGTGAATCTTGGAGATGATAGCAAATGTGAGATGATGGGAATTGGAGATATCCCATTGCAAATTCTTGATGGTGGATACAAGAAAATCCAAAATGTATGGTATGTACTTGCTCTAGTAAAATGTATTTATCAGTGAACAAGATTACCGATGCTGAGATAATTACACAGTTTGACAACAAGGCATGTGTTATAAAGGATGTTGAAGGAGTAATTGTTGCTAAGGGAATAAGAGATGGCAATCTATACAAGCTATGTGTAACAGTGCCTAATATGGTGTTAACAACAATAAATAATGAAATATCTGATTTAGTTCTTTGGCATCATAGACTCAGACATGCAAATACTCACTTGCTTCAAATATTAAAATTAGAGCAACTTGTGGAAGATTTTAATTTGCATCTACCGGTTGAGTTGGGAGTGTGTGAAGGCTATTGTTTAGGAAAGCAACATAGATTCCCCTTCCCAAAGAAATGAGCAACATGAGCTAAAGAGAAAATGGAACTTTTACATTCAGATATTTGCGGTGCAATGCAAATACTGACACATAAAGGGGCAACGTATTTTATTACCTTTATTGATGATTTCTCAAGAATGACCTTTGTTTATTGTCTAAAAAATAAATCACATGTATTAGATATGTTTAAGATTTTTAAATCATTTGGTGAGAAGCAGTCAGGAAAACCTTTGAAACGTATTAGATGTGATAATGGGGGTGAATATACCTCAAATGATTTCAACAATTATTGTGTAAAAGAAGGTATCAAACTTGAGTACATTGTTCCTCATTCACCGCAACAGAATGGTGTTGTTGAAAGAAGGAATATGACTCTTGTTGAAAGTGCTAAATGTATGCTTAAGAGTAGTGGGTTATCTAATGTCATTTGGGCTGAAGCAGTCTCCAGTGCAACATATATACAAAACAGGTTGCCAACTACTGCTTTGCATAAGAAGACACCTTATGAGGCATGGCATGGAAGCAAGCCAAGTGTCAATGATTTAATAATTTTTGGTTGCATAACATATGCACATATACCAGATGAAGAAATAAAGCAGCTAGATGACAAAATCAAGAAGTGTACAATGGTTAGATACAATTTGAATTCAAAGGGATATAACATATGACATTCTAGTAAGAAGAGACTACATTTTTGACAAAAATCTAGTTCTACACAAATCAACAAAGCTAGAAAATGTTAAAGATTCAGAAACAAGGTTTTATGATCATGGATCTGACAAAGAATATGAGTATGAGGCTTCTACACCATGAAGAACAATACAAATTGTAGCCCAACAACACATAGGAAATGTACTAGGAGAGTTGCATCTTCATAGATCAACAATACTTTGAAAGCCTACTGAAAAGGCATTGGAACCATATGCACTTAATGTAGAGGTTGATGAACCACTCAGTGTTCAAGAAGCACTTCAAAGTATTTATGCAGCAGATTGGAGGCAAACAATTAATGTTGAATATGAATCGCTCATAGAAAATCATACTTTGAAACTTAAAATTCTTCCACCTGGAAGGAGAGTGGTTGGGTGCAAGTGGTTATTCAAACAAAAGTACAATTCTGATGGGTCGATAAACTACTACAAGGCTCGTTTGGTCACAAAATGTTACACCCAAATTACGGGTTTGGATTATCATGAAATTTTTTTTCCTGTAGTCAAGATAACATCCATTAGGATTCTCTTAGCAGTGGTAGCAACCTTGGATCTTCATGTACATCAGCTAGATATAAAAACTACATTTTAAAATGGATTCTTAAAGAAATAAGTTTACATGGAACAACTAGAAGGCTATATACAAGAAGGAAAGGAGCAATTAGAATGCAAGCTTCAAAAAACATTATATGAATTGAAATAAGCTTCAAGAGCATGGTATGATTGTATTGATGGGTTTCTCCAAAATGAAGGATATGTAAGTTGCAATGCTGATTCAAATGTCTACATAAAGCATATTGACGAGTCTCTAGTCATTTTAGCCTTATATGTTGATGACACCATCATTATGAGTAATGATTTTACGATGTTAGGCTTGTTTAATTCTCAATTAGCTGCAGAATTTGAGATGACTGATCATGGTGAGATTCATTACTGCTTGGGCATTCAAATTTTAAGAGATAGGGAGAAGAGGAAAATCCATCTTAGCCAAGAGAGGTACATTAGGAACATTCTCAAGAAATTGGGGATGGAAAATTGCAAGCCAGTAGGTACTCCAATGGAAGTAGGAAATAAAATTTCATTGGACATGTGTCTCAAAACACAAGAAGAAGAAAGTTATATGAGTATGGTTCCATATCAAAATGTTGTTGGGAACCTAATGTAATCAATGGTTTCTAGCAGACCTGATATTGCACATGTTGTAAGCATTGTGAGCCAATATTCTAGTAGTCCTAGACCACAACATTGGGCAACAGTTAAAAGAATTTTTGGATATCTTCAAGAAACAACTAAGCATGGAATAAGATTAAGTGGGAGTTCAGAAAAATCTTTGCAACTTACAATGTATTGTGATGCGGATTGGGCAGGGGACGTTGATAGTAAGAGATCAACTTCAGGGTTTTGTTTTATCCTTAATGGAGGTGCAATTTCGTGGGAAAATAAGAAACAAAAAACAATTTCTCTCTCCAGTGCAGAAGCAAAATATATAACAACATGTCAAGCTGTAAAAGAATTGATTTGGTTGAGAAGATTGTTGTAGGACATTGAGGTCACTCAGAACCAACCGACAATATTAAAGTGTGACAACCAAAGTTGCATAGCGATGACAAAGAATTCGAAGTATCATGGGAGAGTTAAACATATATGGATACAATACCATTTCATCTATGAACAAATTGAGAACAACATTGTCAAAATGGAGTACTGTGCAACTGAAATGATGGTGGCGGATGCATTGACAAAGGTATTACCAAGAAATAAATTTGAGTTTTGCAAAGAAGGATTTGATGTGATACAGCCTGGTTGACAAATATTTGGCTAAGTGGGAGTGTTAGGCAAGCAGAAATAGTAGCCGAATATTTAGGGATTCTGTAGTTAGCATTTAGGGAATTTTGTTTTGTATTTGACAACACATTAGATGATATGTATATGTGTTGTTAATGTTGTCTATCTGTAAGTTGAAGAGTAGAGAGAGGATACTTTTAAGTTTGAGTTTGAATAAGACTTTGTTTACTGTTATTTTATAAATATTGTATTCTTTGATTTAGCAAAACAGAATAAGAAATAAACCAAAACAATATATGCATTTCTGTGTTCTATTTAAGAGTGCTAATAATTTTCACATGGTACGTTGGCATGAGCTACGTGAGGAGTGATATGGTTCCTCGATAAATTGACCAGCAACCAAGCGTGGGTGTAAATAAGAGACTGATTTAATTTCCATGGTGGCTGCTATGCGTTTGGTCCCATTACTTAGTGTAAACCAATGCTTCGTTGAGTTGACTTTGGAAACAGTTCTTAATGAATGTCCAGGTCGAATGCCGAAGGTTCACCAATACTTAAAAATGCCTGTCAATGCAAAGGGGAATCATAACGAATTTTCGGACACACCACAATATTTTCTAATAGCGGTGAATGAATTCACATTCATGTCCAACTGAATCTTCCAAGGAGGCAACAAAATAGTTCAAACATTCGACTGGGAAGGCGAGCATGCACAATGAATTAATCTTCGACCTAGAGAGTAGAGCTACCACGTAGATTAACAGTGAATGAATTAATCTGACTTTGAGCATGATAATGATGCTAATTCGATGGGCACGTCGATGCACTAACGTGGACTTCCGCGAAAGGAACAAGAATCAAAACAAATACCAGGTCGGGCTTGTTTCGAAGGCACCAACGCCAAACGAACACAAATCTTGTTTCTACATGCTTCCACACGACTGCACATGTCTGTGAATGTGTGCACACCCACAAAAAAAAGAGAAAACTTCAGACTCTCATCGAAATGAACTTGCTCTGATACCAAATCATAAGTTTTATCAGACTTGCAGCAAATAACACAATCAATAATCTTCGTCTCTATTCTATTTTTAGGAAACAACTCACCAACAATACACGAGTTGTTTTAACAACTTGTTTAATATGAAAACTATAACAACCAAAAGTTGGAATATTGGATCACCATATCTATATCTTTGGCTAGGAAATTCTAAATCTGTTCCAAAGTTCTTGCGGCTACACATGTTTACTACTCGTCGTGTTGGGTTCCTTCCAAAGCTTCCATCCATAAACTGGAAAAACTACTCAAAGCTTTCTTGTGGGCTAATGCTTCTACAGGAAAAGGTTTTCATTGGGTAGCCTAGGACATTTGTTGCCCGCTTCGAATTCTGGGGGTCTCGGCCTTATTCACATTCAACGCCAAGGGCAAGCTCTTTGCGCTAAATGGATTATCCGAAGCATTACTAGCCAAGAAGCTTGGAAAGTTCTTATACAGTACGGTATTGCTGAAGGTTCACCTTATGGCCGCCCTGCGTGGAAAGGATTGGGGTTTGTCAATTTTCTCATTACCCCAGTGCCTGTCAAAATTGTTGGCACCTTTGTGCTTAAGAGCATTTGGAAAGCTTGGGAATGTATTAAGCCCTGGCTTTTGTGGAAGGGGGATGACTTTCAAAATGGGCTTTTTGTCAACTAAAAATCTCTCTGATGGTCGCCAATTTTTCAATCTCAAGATAAGTGTTTAGCAGAGGTCCCAGGAATCTCTGCACTCAAATTCTTCAAATGTGGAATTTGTACCATCGAGGATTTCTTCTGCAAAATTGCTCAATCCTAGTTCTCTTGGCCGGATTTCAAAACTATATTTCAGCTTTCTAACTAGGACCAAGATACTTTTACTACCGTGATCAATTTGGTTCGTGACCACATGTTGCATAAGATTGATGTGCATTCCTCTCACCCATGGTCGATGGAATGGAAGTGGTATGCAAATACCCCATTATGTAATTACAAAGCCAACAAAGGCTATCGTTGGCTCTTGCCTCATTTACCCATGGTATATAAACTTAATACACGTTGGGGAATTCATTCCACACTGTCTACCTGGAATAGGTGATTTGAAAATGTTTGGAATCTATGCGTGGAGCCCAAGATTGCTCATTTCCTTTAGTGTATTTACCCATGGTAGATAAACTTAATACACGTTGGGGAATTCATTCCACATTGTCTACCTAAAATAGGTGATTTGAAACTATTTGGAATCTATGTGTGGAGCCCAAGATTGCTCATTTACTTTGGTGTATTCTTCACCAAGGCCTTCCTATCGAGGCTCGTCTTGTTCAAATTGGGATCCCAGCTCCCAAATGTCCTTTCTGTGGTCATATGAAAAAAATCTTGCATGTTTTCTGGTTTTGTCCCAAAGCTCAAAATGCCTAGAACTGGATACATTCATTTTTCTTTCCTTTACGGTCTCATTGCTTCACTTGGCAACATATCCTTTTGGGAGATAATCCCAAGCTTCTGCATATGTTTAGCCAAATTTGGCATGTTTTCAGAGGGGAGATTCTATTTTGGATACGGAAAGAAAGATTTTTTTTTTCTTTGTTAATTTTGTAGTTGATCAATATTTCTCCGTTTATAATAAATCTATGGTGATCTCTGTAGATACAAATTCAAGCCAACAAGGTTGCGCTGGAGGTGGACCACCTCCAGACTCTATTGCGCCACTGGGGGTAAGCCCCATGTAATGTTTCTCGAGTGCCTCCATCTCCTACCAGGAGTAATTTGCCTTCTGCTCGCGGTGGCCAGTGCAACTGGTCTCAACATCGTGCTTTCAGTCACGCTCACCACTCCCCGGGCCCGTTGCATCAACATAGTTACTCACCAGCTTGCTGTTGTGGTCAGGGCTTGCTGTCACCTTCATCAACTCTCTAGTAGGGATGAGGCTCGCCACCTCGTCAACATGGGTGGGGTTCTCCTCTTTCCGCTACTACACATCATGATACTTGGCACTCGCCGCCTCAACTGCCGCCACCAGAAAAATTCCCTTGCCTCAACCTCGCCATTCCTACTAGTGGGGAAGTGGACTCGGAGGAAGAAGTTGTTGCTGGTTGGGAACTTCCAGATGCTGGCAAGGACTTACTTGGTTCAGGGTGGTTGGATAATCATGATCCACCCGCCTCGGGCATGTTTGTTGCTGCTACTTGATTGTGTTTTTTGTCTGCTTTTAGGCTATGCCTATAGTTTATACTCTCCTAGGCTCGGCCTAGTTTGACTCGCGTTGCTCTAGGATCGGCCTAGCTTTGTTTGTGGTTTTGGGGCGTGCTCTCATACCACCCACTTTTTTGTTGAAAGTTATCTTGTATCGTACATTGAATTAATATAATATATAAGATCCTTTTCATAAAAAAAACTATAACAACCTTAGCATAACCGACATATATGAAATGTGAGCATTATTTAGATAATTCCTAACATACTATTCATAACAAGCCATTTCAACTATTATAAAAAGGTTTTCAACTATTCAAACTCTCTTCTAAGAGGATTTAGATCGGTTAACCATCAATGTCCATAAATCCAAAAGCTTTGGCTTGTCTCACTTTATCCAAGGTTGTCCTTTTACTCTTGAATTCTATGTTTTACTAGTGGAAGCAATTGGCTATCTTCTTGATCATAGATTTGAATAAGGTATGATTTGTGAGTCATGCTTCTAGATCATAAATATCAAGTTATCAAATTTCACTTTGCAAACGATTATTTTCTTACACTTTTCGAGAGCAAGTCTTCCTTTAATGAATTTATTCAATGTTTCAATATTTTTACAAAGCGTTGGGGGTTCAATATGTAGTGGGCCAAGACTCAATGCTTCAGGAAGACTATGTCACACTTTCCAAATTGGATGAAATATTATCCTTGGAAGTGGGTTCAACATTGTGAGATATTTAAATTTCTTGGCATTCCCTTTTCCTTTAATAGCACACCCTCTAAAATATGATGATATGTGCATGGAAGAGTTGATAATAAAATATCCTTCTATATCTCTAGACCTCTTTCATTAGCAGGAAAATTTCAAGTTTGTGCCAAATTTTTTGTTGTTACCTGTGTTTACTATTCATCATGTTGGGCTCCTTTTAAGACATCTTATAACAAACTTGCCAAGTTTCTCAAATATTTTCTTTGGGATAACACTAACTAAGCCATGGGATTTTACATATTTGTCTGGGATGTTTTCTCCCTTCCTCAAGACAAAGGTGGCATTGGCATCATCAATGTTTATAGGTAAAGTATAACTTTATGTGTTAAATGGATAGTTTGAGTGTTCAATTGCGGGGAAGTTTGGAAGATTATGTTAAGACGTCACATCTTTGTAGGAGCTCCTTATGGTAAAATTTATTGGAAAATGTAGGTTTGCATACCTCTCTAATCACCTCAACTGTAGTCAAGATTAAGGGTCTTTTGTGACCATAACTATTTAGAAATCTTTGAAATTTTTGAAACCTTAAATGTAATAGGTTGGCGATAATTCTATAACTAGATTTTCCTTCAATGACCATTATATCTGGTGGTATCCTATAATGTTTGGCATTGCATTCCTTTGGCTAAAAATCTTGACATCAAAGCCCTTTGATTCTTTAGGAAAGGTGTTGCCACCATTAGAGATTCGATCTCTTAAAAAGGTTGGATCCCATGGCTTGATATTGAAATGACATAGAAGTTAATTTCCTTTGATATCCCTTTCCTTTTAATAATTCAAAAGTTATTTCATAATGGTATTCTACTAAACTTTTGCCACAACCTCTTATAGTTTATTGGTGGGATTAAAGATGGAATTACAACATCGCTTTCAAGAATTACTTGTGTAGATTGTCTTATAAGATAATTAGTCCTTTCTCCCCATCTCTTAATAAAATCAATACATGGGGAGCTTATCTTCTTCTTTGAGAACATGGCTTAAACGCCTTGATTGGTTTAGGATTCTAAGATAAAACCCAAAATTTTCCATTTTATTCGATATCTAGCTCACCAAGGTCTTTTGTTTGAGGAGCGTCTTAAACATAAAGGAAACCCTAACACCACATGCCCTATTTGTACCCGTCTTAACACATTCAATCATCTTTTATGAATTTTTCCTCATGCTAGAGTACTTAGAAATGGATCCACTCATAATTCTAGTCTTTTCACCTAAATCCCTTAAATTTGAAAATGGCTTTCTTTAGGGATTACTTTTAATGGTCAACGTACATAAGTTTCTAATGGATTTTTTTCAAAGCTATTATTTTATGTCAATTATGGAAAGCTACAAATGTTATTTTAAATAATGATTCTACTCTTAGTAGTTTTTAGTCAATGAAAAACTTGTTATAACTTTTGTTGGTCTTCGTATCCAAGCACATATTGAGAAAGTGGCTCTTGAATTCCAACACTTGTAGGGGCTTCTAAATCATTAGGGGAGCACCTGTCCACCATGAGCAGAGTTCCATTGGATATGTCATTGTTGGCCTCTCCTCTCGCCTCTAGGCATAGGTGGAGCCACTCTCACAATTGTTTTTCTTACATGTATGTGGTCATTTCTCTACTCCTCTTCCTCAGGGGAGGAATTGCAATCTACCGCATCATGCCAAATCTGTCATTGGGCCTTCATGATGGTCATTATTGGTACAAGTCATGTTAGTTGGGTCTTTGCCACCCAAATGGGGAATCATGGTGCCTTTGGCTCTACATAACAATACAAAAATCTAAGACGGGTAGGTTGCCCAATATTCTCTCTTGGAAGAACCTTTTTCTTTGAGTGCCCTTCTTTCAAAGGGAGATCCATCACCTCACCCTAGTGTCGTTGTTACATGTGCCTAGTTTTCATTTTCCTTGTGTTTGAAGTGTTATCTGGATTCTATTGATATGTAACAACCTCCCTCATCAAAATTTTTAATTCTTATGTCGTGTTTGATATCAACATCAAACATAGAAATTAGACTTTTGAATACCAACCACCTTTTAATGTTACCATCTTATATTCTTGGAATACTTAATTCCAATTTAGAAAAACAATTGTTTCCCGAGGAAAAGAGAAAAGAGCCATCCTTTTTCAAGCAATACAAAGTTTAAAGCATCACTCAAACGAAAAAGCGTTAGAAGTTGCTTTTAGAGTTTGTCAAGAAAAGTAAAGTGGGTGGCCCCATATATATCTACCTTAACAAGTTTTCCATTATTGACTATGAAGTTTTTCATGACATTATTGACAATTTCTTAAAACCTCGTTGGATCATGTCTTTTTGACAATTTCTTAAAACCTCGTTGGAACATGTCTTTTTGGTTTGTTAAGGTATAAAATTCCAGTCAGTGCAAATTGTTCTTTATAAAATCTTGGAATAACAAAAGATTCCATATAATAATGTTTTGAGAAAGTGGTAGACTGGTAGTGGGCGCGCAGAAATTCTCTGTACACTCTGCTAACGTAAACCATTATGTCATTGTCAACCCTTCTCTTAAATTATTGTGAATTTCGAACAAGCACTGTCCCTCCTTGAGATGTGCGATTGTTCTTTAATGTTGGATAATTGGATTAGACCAGACTAAGTAAACAAAGTAGTTATCGGTGTCGAACAAGCAAAGATGATGAATCTGTGCACGCCAAAACTATTCATTTTTATTAGTTTTGCTTAGTCTTACAGTGACTCGGTCTCCACGATACTTTCTTGGAATACCCATTATATGGTATTTCATGGTTGCAGTTCTAGGCAAGATTGTTGGTGTTATTCATTTCATTGTAGCTGAAAAAAACCAAACATCTGAGTCCATTCACTAGTATTCTTCTCAAAGCAAAACATGAGAAAACCGCTCAGAAAACAGGCATGCCATGATCTCTTCTATATTGATTTCTTATTACCATTTCTGTCCATGTTGGTTAGCTTTTGTGGGCTGTATAAGGAAATGTCCTTATTTATTTATTTTTCCAGTACATAACTTCTTTTCCATTTTTATGCTCATAACAGCCAGTTATGGGTGTTGTTTCTCAAGGAGGGTATCTCATATTGTGACACTTTTTTAATTTTTTGGAGGTAAAGTAAATTAAACTGGCACAAATCCATCTGAACCCAAGTGAGATATGTGGTGAGACTTGACTGTAATACTATAATGGATGCTTGCGTTGTCCAGTATGTTAAGTTTTTTTTATGATAAACTTAAGTGTTACAGATTCATGTAAATTGAGGTCTGGCCTAGCTACTTTCTATTTTTCTACCCACATCAATAAACATCTTGGAGATGTTTAAGTCTGTGTTTTATTGTTTAACTAAGTTAGAAAGACTTGTTTATTCCAGAGAAAAATATATGTGAAAATATTACCATTTCAAGTGAATGATCACCAATAAAAGAGTGTTACCCCTTGAATGTAAACAATGAAAAGGAAAAATGTGATAATTTCTATGGACAAGCTGGGAATCGAGGCTAAGGCCACCCCATCTGCTTCTGGGGTGTTCTACCACTGAGCTATATTTTTATTTGTCCCTTTATGATCTGGAGTGTGGATTGTTCTTTCAACAAAATGCTTCTATTCTCTTACTGTAATACAGGATTCTTCAATAATACCCAAGCGGTTGTGGTGTACCGGTAAAACAGGAAATTGTTGAACAGAAAGATACGAGTTACCAAAACTCACGTTGACAAATGAAAAAAATTATAGGCTCCTCCAATAGATTGGATAACTTGCTTCAAAACTCACATTGATCAATCAACAATCAGAAAAAATTCACTTATAGGATGATTTGCTAAATACCTCATATCCCAGTGAATGACGACTACATTGATTCATGTGAAATTTAGCAAAACAGCAAACAAGATCATTCTCAATAAAAAGAACCAACAAAAAATAATAATCCTGCACATTCACAAATTTCTATGAGCTAGAGTTCTTCTCTTTGATTAAATGCAGAATTAAACACATATGTGTTCATAACTTCATACTCATGCTGCTGCTTCTCCTTTGTCTGGACGGCTTTAAATTATTCTTTCTGTTAAAACTTGTCCTCTTTCAAATGCAACTTGGTTCATTTTTCCTTTATGTCATGTCCTTGAGAGCAGTTAAATGCTCTGTGGTCTCCTTCACCAGGCCTATACCATATGTATGGTCTTCTTTCCCAATCCTCTTCCTCTTTGATTTGATCCTCTGCCTCTTCCATGATGGCCTCTTTTTCTCTTGCACTCTCGCGTTCTTTTTCCTTCGGATCTTCTGATTTAGATGTATAACTATAGGCTCCTCCTCAGCCTGTTTCAATGATAATCCTCCTCTCTTTGCACGTTTTCTTATTCTTGTTCACCTTCTCTTCAGCCTTTGAATGCATTAGCATAGACTTCATGAAGGGAATGTATGTCAACGAATTCATGTGAGAGTGACAGAACTTTTCTTTAAAGCACCACATTTGCATTAGATTGGTGGTTCAAAGACTCTCCAGACATTCAAAGGCTACTTACTTGAGAACAATTTGAACCACTGACGTGAAATGCATCCAGTGGCACTTCCCCTGCATCTGGATAGTATTTGCAGAAACTGTGTTTATGTGATTGTCTCTGTTCCGTATTCTTCTGTAAACATCTCTAGTAAATTTCTTTGTAAAATATATAATATACTTTGTGATTATATTGGTTTAATGTTTATGCAGTTGGTTTTGTTCTTTATTTCTCTTAAATATCTGCTGTAGACTAAATGCTTTGTATAGTAGTACCCTTTACAAGGATATTGATTCTAATTTATATAGTTTCATCCCAGTTGGCGTGGGGTTAGAATGATACACTGGGTTATCCGGGGAGAGAGCAGGTTCTGCCTTTAAAACCATTAAAATTGAAACCTTATTAGGTAATCATATGGAGAATATTTATTTATTGTATTTAATATTTATATATATTCATTATATAACTATATACATGCAAATGGTGGGCAAGATTTAGCTGTGCAAGCCATTGAAAGGTATTCAATGGCATTTTTATTTAAGTTTTGCAAGACATAATACATTGTTGCGGCATTAGAACTCCTCTGTGGTAATAGATAGGAATCAGGATGTAAAATTGTAGTTTGTTTAAATTGTTTATCATAAATTAATGAATAAGAAAGTTGTAATAGACACTCATATATTGTCTCTTGAACTTTATTAATGAATATTTTAAAATATAGTGCATTTTAAAAATGTGGATAGAACTTTGTACAAGTTTCATGCCACAACTTTTGATTCACAAGCTAACTGAATGATTCTGTGCATGTAAATAGTACTCATTTTTTATTATTTGAATATTTACGTTTTCTCTCGCCAACATGGATGGGGCTCTCGTCCTGCTACTGCACCGACTCATATTGCTGATGGTTGGAATCCACCCCTGCCACCACCATCGTCCGACAAGTTCCCTTGCCTTAGCCTCGCCATTCCTACTCACGGGGAGGCGGATCCGGAGGAAGAAGTTGCTGTTGGCTGGGAGCTCCCGGATTTTGGCAAAGATTTACTTGGCTCAGGTTGGCCGGATGATCACGATCCGCCCGCTTCGGACATGTTTGCTGCTGCTGCATGACTTTGTATTTTGACTGCTTCTAGGTGATGCCTAGCTTTTGTTTTCTCCTAGGCTTGGCCTAGTTTGTCCTTCGTCCTTCTAGGCTCGGCCTAGCTTTGTTTGTGGTTTTGGGACATGCTCTCATACCACCCATTTTTTTGTTGAAAGTTATCTTGTATCTTATTGAATTAATATAATATAAGATCTTTTTTCATCAAAAAAAATATATATATATTTGCTCCTTAAGCGACTTGACCTCTACAATACTTCCTTCAAATATCATCACTAGTATTCTGTGGTTGTTTTCTTGGGGGCTGGGGTATTGCAAGAAAGATTGAGGGTGTCATTTATTTCCTTTCAAGCAGAAGAAAACAGACATTCGAGTACATGCACTAGGATAAATGGTATTCTTCTCAAAGCAGGACATGAACAACCCATTGAGAAAAGATCCATCAATGTTGAATTTTTGTGTGCTGTATAAGGTCATATTCTTGCTTCTTTTCATGTTCGTATCATTTTTTTTAACCTTATTATGCTGAGGACAGCCTAGATATGGATAGTGTTTCTCATTAAATGATTAAAGCACATTGTGGCAGCACTCAATGTAATACAATAATGAGTGCAGGTTTGTTTTTTTTTTTTTTCCCAATTTGGTATGTTTTATGGTTGAAAAGTGAATTAAAGTAGCAGTCACCCATCTGAATCATAGTGATATATGTATGGGGTGACAATTGTAATAGAACAATGGCTGCTTGCTTTGTCTGGTATGTTTTCCGATGATAAAGTAAAATAGCACAGACCTTAACACGCAGGAGTAGGCTGTGAATCAAAAAATAATAATGCAAATACTGGTTGGAATTTCATGTCTAATAGTAATGACCTGACTTATGTTGGGTGGGGTGCCAAACTGGATAACCTAGATCCACCCCCCTCTGGATTTCTTCCTCTTGTTGTATAGTTTTAAGGTCTTTTTCTAATGTACTCTTGCTTCAGCTGTCATGTGAGACCGTTCTTTTTGCTTTTGGTTGCTGCAGACCTATTCTGAACACTTTATGGGGCTTGATCTCATTCGCCCACACCATGCCACTCTGTTTCTGCACCCACATC
This sequence comes from Taxus chinensis, assembly GCA_019776745.2. NCBI lineage: Eukaryota > Viridiplantae > Streptophyta > Pinopsida > Cupressales > Taxaceae > Taxus > Taxus chinensis. The sequence continues at coordinate 20,766,398 of CM034156.1, forward strand.
AATAAACACGTTAGAGATGTCTGACGCCGCTGTCTGTTATGGTTTAAGTTTGAAAGCTCTCTTTATCCCAATGAGAGAGTGTATGCGACGTGAGTGCGATTTCAAGTGACTGATAAACAATACAAATTTATTACTCCAGAACTCGAAACAATTAAAGATTAAAATGAAAAATGTGTCAATTTACATGGACCAGCTAGGCCCATCCATTCCCTGCTACTCTTCTCTTTGCTGTCTGGAATGTGGACTGTTCTTACAACAAAATGTTTTTTTCTTTTATTATATTAGGGGCTTCTAATAGTAGTAACCTTTCTATACTATTGGGTGTATATGCCAATTAACGCTGATTGCATTGATGCAGGAGGAATTCACAAAGAAACATCTAACAAAATCATTCTGGATAAAAATATCCCACAAAAAATTATAATCTCATACATCCATCCATATTTAATAGGACAGAATTCCTCTCATTCATTAAGTGCAGAATTGCACACATCTGTCTTCATTCTCAATGTCTCATCATGCTTCTCTTTTGTCTGGACAGAGTTAAACTATTCTCACCTTGAAAGTGAAAACTTCTCTCTGCAACAACATCATTCTACTGGCTTGCTCATTTTCTTTCAACAATAGTTTATCTTTGTTCACCTTTTATTAATGTCATATCCTGAAAGCAATCAAATGCTCTGCGACCTCCTTAACCAGGCCTAGAACATGTGCATGGTCTTCTAGGACTTAAATAGCACTTTCCAAATCTTCTTCCTCTCTGGTTTGATACTCTTGCCTCTTCCATTATAGCTTCCTCTTTCTCAGACACTGACCTTGTTGTTTCTTTGGATCTTCAATTTGTTATGATGAGCAGGCCAATTTATGCTGATAAATATAGTCTCGAAACACACCGCAAAACATGACATGGATTCATACATGCATAGAAAGTGAAATGGGCAATAAGAATTAAAGTCAGAATTTCATTCATCTGAAAGCTCTGTATATTTTAGGCATATAATCTCTGCCTTCTTAATCCTGTATTGCTGTGCAGGGTGGAAGCTTGACAGGCATAGATATATTGAGGGCATTTCTAGTCCTGACATCGTTCTTCAGGACAGCAAATTCACTTTGCTCCAATGGAAAATGTCAGGTTGGTGACTCTTGTCTGCAATATCAACAGCATAATTCTTCTTATAGAACCACTACAAAATTCAAAATCGAAAAGGAATGAATTACCCTGCTAGACAAAAAGACAATGTATTTAGGAGTTGTCAAAAAAAATTGCTCTGCTTCTCAGGTTCATGATCTCTGCATGGTGAATGGAAACTGTGCAGCTGGGCTACATTGTGAAACATGTGTTGCAGTTGGGAATATGCTTCCCAGATGCACCCGTATTCAGCCTGTAAACCCAACATCTAAGGTACTTTGGTTGACATTCTTATGAAATGAATTGCATATAATTTAGAAAATTATAAAAGAAGCATGAAAGCTAACAGAAAAGATGTGAGAACTTACCGTATGACAAAAAATTCTTAACACTATGGAAGTAAGCCCCAGCTAAAGACAAACATACAATTTGGGACATGACGATGAAAAACTGGAATCTATTTGACGTTTTTTGAAAGTAGAGGATTTCATGTCGAAAACACTTGAAGTTTGTTTAAACTGTATTACAAGAAACTATGCTCTACAAATTAATATCATTTCATGAACTTTGAAATCATTGGACTTGTGAATGCAAAACTAAAAGCATGACAGAAGTTGGATTAAAGTATAATTATAATCCATTGGTATGGATTAGTAAGCTTCGTTGATTGTGATACTAATTAAAATCCATTTGTATAGATTAGGAAGCTTCGTTGATTGTGATATCCACTCACTGAAATTAGTGATGTTTTCAAGCATTTGAATTCCCTTTCAGCTTTGTAAGATGATCATCGGTGGCAAAATTCTTAAATTGGGGATTTTTCAATAATTTTACTTTCTTTTCAGGTTGGGGGACTTCCTTTTAACAGGTACTCCTGGCTAACTACTCACAACTCGTTTGCTATCCTTGGAGAAAAATCTTACACTGGTAGCCAACGGTTATCACCCTCAAACCAACAAGATAGTATCACAGATCAGCTCAATGTATGATATCTATTGAAAAATCCTTGCTCGTTTGAATATCTAAATTTATATTTCTGGGTGTTTGTTTGTAGTGACTCAATGTATAAGAGGTATCTGGCTACAACTGCATAGAATTGATCATCGACTTATTTTCTTTCTTGTTATGGGTCCAGCAGAGAGACCCGAAACATTGGAAACCTTATATTTATATTTGTTAATAAGCCAAACGAGAACAAAATCTGGAGTAGAACACAACGTATTCAATTGTGTTTTAAGTAGGATTATTTGGCCACAAGGGTTTGACTTGATCAGCTTGCTGTGCAGAATGGTGTGAGGGGCCTTATGCTTGACATGTATGACTTTCAGAATGATGTTTGGCTCTGCCATTCATTTGGAGGCAATTGCTACAACTTCACAGCATATGTGAGAAAATGTACCAATTTTGTTAATTGAAATGAATGCATCTTTTATTAGATAATCAGACCAATGAGTTGCAATTGACCTATTAAATCCAGGAAGGCTAACATTTTGACATTTATCTCAACTATAACACACATTTCTCTCAGAAGGCAAGCTTGTGACCTTACTTCATTCTTCCAGGAACCAGCTATCAATGCATTGAAAGAAATTGAGGTGTTTCTGACTGCACACTCCTCCGAAGTTGTGACTATTATCATTGAAGACTATGTGAAAGCACCTAAGGGCCTAACCAAAGTATTCACTGCAGCTGGATTGATGAAGTACTGGTTTCCAGTTTCTCGTATGCCCCAAAATGGTCAGGACTGGCCTACTGTAGCAGACATGGTGACCAAAAACCAACGTCTCGTAGTCTTTACTTCCAAGTCTTATAAAGAAGCAGCAGAGGGCATTGCTTTCCAGTGGAAGTATGTTGTTGAAAATCAATGTAAGCCTTATTGCCTTTCAGGATCAGCTTATTTATCGATTGTCAGTGTCACAGTAGAAGCTAAAACAAGATGTGTTGATGTTGATGTTTGCAGATGGGGACAGTGGTATGAAAGCAGGAACATGTACAAATCGTTCAGAATCAGCTGCATTGAATACAAAAAGTAGATCCCTGTTTCTGCAGAACTTCTTTCCTGATAATCCCAATTTTCCCAAAGCTTGCAAGGACAATTCTGCTTCTTTATCGAGCATGCTACCTGTGTGTTATCAGGCTGCTGGTAAAAGATGGGCTAACTTTCTTGCAGTGGACTTCTACAAGGTTAGTCCCAAATTCCCAAGAAGGCCTAGCATTCAAGAAAAAAACTTCTGGTTACTCTTTATTCATTACTTTTTAGGCCTATGTATCAATGCTTATACAAACTAAACTTTGGGAGAGCATTGCTATTGCTTGCAGAGAAGTGATGGTGGAGGTGCATCAGAAGCTGTGGACAAGCTCAATGGACAACTTATCTGTGGATGCAGCGAAATAAACTATTGCCAGGTCTCTTCATAAACAATTGTTATTATTCTCATTTGACAGAACTCATAAACAATGATCGAATATAAAACGACATCAATTTCGGATGATTTCCTTCAAGCCAAAATGATCCATTGAACCTATCAAAGTGTGTTTACTTGTTTACAAGATTGTTTCTACGAGTGTTTAGTCTCTGAATGAATTCCCCAAGTTTTGTCTGATTGTATTGATTTAAGATAGCCCTCCAATATCTGTTACGATTGCTCTGACACTTGTATATATTTTTTTGCAGCCAAACAGCACATTTGGAGTCTGCAATCTTCCAGCTAGTTTACCCTCTGCAGTATCAACCAGAGCGACAACGAATTCTGCTGCCACATCAATCACCATGAAGTTATTTTTCACCAGAAGTTTTTTTCTTGCAGTTCAGCTTATTTATCTGAGCTTCCTCTGCCTGTGATTTGGGATGCTAGTCCTCGGGTTGATGAGTCGGCAGCCTCCCGCTCTCTTGGGTAACATTGCTTGCAGTTTTGATGTTATGACATGTGGGTCATCTCCAGCTTGTGATTCTAGCCATGATTGCTCATCATATTTCATACCCTCGCTCATTTTATATGAGGCAAATTTTCATGGGAACGGATTTGGTAGTCTTTGCAGCAATCAATTTGGAGATTAATACAAAAAAAATCACAAACAAAGCAAACAATTTTTATATTAAAATGTGTGAAATGTAAACGCCGAAAGGGGTGCAGTTGAGGAGTAATATGTGGAAAGGGGAAGGTGAGCAAGAAGCAAAGTTACGTTGCTTAAGGTATTTGATTTGTCAATTATATGGAGGAAGTGAAAGTAGATAGAAATTAAAGCGCTGTATGTAGGGTGGAGAAATTGTGTGTGGTAATGTGGAATAAGAGTAACCATTTCCAGTAGTTGTTTGTAAGAAAGTATTTGAAATGTGAGTAAAGGGAAGGGAAATAATCGTACAAAGTGGAAGTAAAATTCTGAAAATTTGTTTGGAAAAGATCAACTTGGATGAGGAGTGGAAAATCATCACGAATTGGAAATAGGCCAATACATATGTACAATAGGGATGTAAAAGACGATGAAAAGAAGGATACAAGGGAGAATCTGTGTACTATGGTCCCTGCTAGATGTATATGCATTTTCTCATCCCAGGGAAAGTGATATGGGGAGCCAATGTGATACTCTACTCTCCAACTACATGATATATTTCAATCGTTTGAAGGGGAAGATCCTCTTGTGCAGTCATCGACACAATATATTGAAGTGAATATTTTTTCGCAATTCAAGCTTTGTGTTATTTTGGGTAGTTATAAGAGGTGTAAATGTAAGGGGAATTTGCAAGTGCATTTCATGGTACAATTTGGAGATAGGGAGATCTTGACTGGACCTAGCATCATAGGGTAGCAATCTAATAATTATGAAAGTTTTGCTTTCCTTTTGAGTGATTTATGTTGGAGGTCTTGAAAGTGTCAAGTGAGTAAACGACTCTCTTAGACTTTGTTATATAGGGGTAAATAGTTACAGTTTTGTATTAAGGTCAACCTATGGTGGATATGTCAAACCATAAAATATTTATACATATTGCAAAACTGATTGTCAGGTGGCCTAAAGTGGGATTGTTTATCCCGTAATCAAATCGTTGGACAGTTTGGTTATGCTCGACAATAAAGTCCAATTGTGAGGAGTGGGATTTTGAAGCTATGTGGATGATATTAAGGAGAAATGGGTTGCCTTTTTATTAATAAGAGAAATTTTGTAAGTGGTTGAGAAACGTAACGAGGATAACAAGTCTTGCAATAGGTATACTTATGGATTATGATATAGCAATTGCGCTTAGAATTGGTGCACAATTCATGATTCCCCTGATTACGTCAATAATAACATTATCAAGTGCTAAATTACCAACTTTAGGTGTTTATATTAGTTAGATATCTTGGTTTTGCCATGATTAATTATCTTTTCGTATGAAATTATTTTAGTCCCTCTATTGATAATGTCCTTTTCCTATTCATTATGTTACTCCTTATGATTGGTTCAAAGACCCCATCATATAAAAAGCTAGGGCCTTGGGCTTCGAGTTCGATTTAAAATTATTTCGTCATAGATGGTCACTCTCCCTCAATGGAAAATCATTTGGGGATTCCTCCCTAATTAATATTTTTTTAAAAGGAAGCACACTTACCATATAAAACTTAAGTCACAAAAAAAAGGATTATTGAGATAGTTGTGGATGACCTATATTTTGTAAGCCTTGGTTGTGGATAAGCTATGTCAATTTCACATTGAGGAATGCGTCTATCTTTCTTGTCATTTAGGTATCAATGGTTGCCCCTTTTATGGGTAGTTTTTTTTGTAAGTGTTTAATTTTGATATTCAATATTGGTTTGACACCTTATTTTTTAAAGACGAGTATTATTTTGGCAATCAAATTTTGTAATGAACGTTATAATCATATTTTATTTATTTAGAAGAAACGATACTTTAAAAAAATGGCTTAAATGGGTTTATTTACATGTTTGTTTTGGTGTTTATTTACATAACTTTTTATTGAAATGAAATATTTAACTATTCAGATAAAAAATAGGCTTATTTGTACTTGTTCCTAGCTATTATATTTGGGTGACCCTGAAATCTTAAAGTATAGGTGGGCCCCCATAAACTATTAGAGTTAGGGTTTAAGGCACAAACATCCTTGAAAGTATTTCTTTAATATAAGAGAGCACCGTTTTTGGCTTTTTTGGAGTAGGAAACAACTGCTAGTCTCCTAGAAAACTGAAGTTGTCAAATTCTATGTTTTAGTATGATAGTTAGGGTTCGGGGCACAAACATCCTTGAAAGTATAAAAGAGCACAATTTTTTTCTTTACTATTGCCAATCTCCTAGACAATTGAAGTTGCCTAATACTATGTTTCATGTACTGAAAAATATTGGACATATAGCATATTCTGGTTCACGGTGTGTGTGTGTGTGTGTGTGTGTGTGTGTGTGTGTGTGTGTGTGTGTGTGTGTGTGTGTGTGTGTGTGTGTGTGTGTGTGTGTGTGTGTGTGTGTGTGTGTGTGTGTGTGTGTGTGTGTGTGTGTGTGTGGTGTGTGTGTGTGTGTGTGTGTGCGTGCACATGCGTGGGTGTGGGCGTGTGTGGGCGTGGGCGTGCATGTGCATGGGTGCGCGTGTGTCTCTAATGAACAAAATAGAAAAATGTAAAATTAGCATCATTCCATTGTTATAAATCTAAGAAATTTGTTTCCATTTTCATGTGGGCACCCATGCATTGGCAAACCAAGTTGATCAATCCAAACCAGATAAAGGGATGGATGTGAAAATTGACAATATAATGTTGTTATAAATTTTGTCTTGGAAAAACATTTGAATGCCACCAAAGATGCTAAGACTATTTCTAACATATATTATAGATCAAAATGAAACATAAGAGAAGCTGTGGAAATTAAAACGCACACCATTAATCTCGGCAAACATGGTAGATGGGTTCTAAGCCAGTCTTGGAAGACAATCATCCACAAACTTAAAAGGATAATAAATATGGATTGCATCTTCACAATCTATTGAGTCAGGGAACCTTGGCATATAATATCAATAAAAAGAAAAGTTATTGGACTCAGGATTTTTCTTGGAAACTCATGATGTTAGGTCATCTTTAAGATGGGTTAAGAGGAATGATCTGAAACATAAATTTTCAAAATATGAATACAATTTTCCAAAAAGAGTTATACACAATCAATCACTCTTAGAAATCTTAAAAACATCATTCATCAATTGTTAAAAGTCATCTAAAATCCAGGATGCTGAGTCATCCTGAAACTCTTCACATGAGACTCTATATGGTTCTTTGACCATGTTATTATTCGTGAGACCAATTTGAAGATTCACAAATACCATAACTTTAGTAGATAACAATGATGTTTTTTCTTTCCACAAATTGAAATTGGCAAACCTTTAATTTTGGTGGGTTTCCAAGAAAATAAAATCATAGAAAATACATTGAATAGAGACCATTCGGCTAGGACTGAATTGGAAATTTTATGTTGTAGTTTCTTACAATTCCTCAAAAAAATTAGCCCGACCTTTTTTAAAAATAAAGTAGCCTCAATTAGCTACAAATCGAGAAATATACACATTATCTAGCTACTGAAAATCACGTAAATAGTAAAATTTTTATGTTGTTTAATAATTTAGATTCAAATACTCTATTTTTCCATGATTTGCAGAAGTAATAAAGATTGGTACCAAGAAGACATGTCATCATGTAGACAATCAGGTGGTCAATCATCTGAGTCGAGTCATCAATCTTGTGGCAAGGGAAAGAAGTAGACCTGGTCAGAGCAAGACACATGTAGTCACTAGTAAGTTAGTAACCATCAAATATCATCCCCTAAGCTGGAAAATAGTAGTGCAAAACCTCAGACGCATGAACATAGTACAAAGCCAGGATATGTGCTTTGAATAATTGAGACAAAAGGTTGCATGGATAGCCTTCCTAGAGTGGAAGAACATGTGTTTCTTATGCGGCAATATACAACCAAGTTCCAAGAGTGGAAAATGTTAATCCTGACTTTTTTTGTTTGAAAATGGTACTTATTAATGGATCGACGAGGAGATTTGCAAATAGATAACTTGATGTCATACTCTGTTCATCAATGCATTTTTATACCAGTACAGAATTGGGAATGGTATGTCTCTTACCTCACGGTCAAGTGGAAGGGGCAATGCTTTCTTATATTATATTAATGCAATAAGATACAAGATAGCTTTCAGAAAAAAAGCGGGCAGTATGAGAGCACGCCCCAAAACCACAAACAAATCAGGTCGAGCCTAGGACAAAACCAAACGAACTAGGCAGTGCTTAGGAAACCATTAGAACACAAAATTATGCAGCAACAACAAACATTCCTAAAGTAGGAGGATCATGATCGTCTGGCCAACCCGACTAGGAGGTCCTTGCCGGCATTCGGAATATCTCAACCAATGGGATTCTCTTTTTCTTTTTCTGCCTCCTCCCGAGTGGGGATGGCAATAGGGAGGTGGGCAAAACTTGTCAGAGGGCGGCCCAGCCATCCAATGTGAGTGGTTCGGGGCCGACAGGAGAGCCCCACCGAGTTGACGAGTAGGGACCCCCTTCCTTGCTAGCAAGCTGGTGGCGAATGAATCCTCCATTGTTGAGGGCGGGGGCGAGCCCGGCTGAAAGAACAAGATGAAAGAACACCGTTGAGATGTGGAGAGGAGTAACAAGATGGGAAGGTGGCTCTTGGGTGACGTTACACGGGGAATCGCCCAATTTCACAACTGATTATGAAGATTTTCCACCTCGAAAGCAACTTTGTTAGCGTTAACTTGAATCTACAGTAGCACATTGGAGATAACCATATATTTGTTATACACTGAATTTTTTTGATCAACTTCAAAATCCATAAAGGAAAAAACATTTCTTTCTTTCCATATCCAAAACAAAATTTCCCCTCTTAAAACATGCCAAATCTAGGTGAGCATAGGTAGAAGTTACTGGGGTTATCTCCTAAAAGGATATGCTATCAAGTAAAGCATTGCAGTCTGAGAGGAAAGAAAAATGAGTGTATCCAATTCTAAGCAAGATGTGTTTTCGGAAAAAACTAGAAGAGATACATTAAAGTTTCCAAGTGGCCGTAGAATGAGAACTTGGGAGCCAGGATCTCAATTTTAATAAGTTGAGACCCCATGGGAAGACCTTGGTGCAAACACACCAGAGAAATTGGGAAATTTTAGGCTCCACACAAATAGACCAGACAGTGTCAAATCATTGATTCCAGGAAGACGAAGTGGAATGAATCCCCCATCAAGTGTTGAGTTTTTCAACCATGGGCAGATGAGGTGAAAGTAAGTAGTATCCTTTACTAGTTGAATAATTACAATTTGGGGTATCAACATACCATTTCAAGTCCATCCACCAGGGGTGAGAGGAGCACTGAAGTTTGTGCAGCATATGATCAGGGACCAAATTTATCACTTCATTAATACTAGCCTGATCCTGGTTAGCTAGCCAAAACTAGTCTTTAAGCTCAGCCACTGAATACTAGGATTGAGAGTGTTTACAGAATAAGTTTTGGATGGTGTAAATTCATGCTTGAAAAGTTTGAGTGCAGGAATCCATGGATATCTGTGAAACACTTATCCTGAGCCTGAAATATTTGCGACCACCAGAGAGAATGATGGTTAATGGAGAGCCCATTACAAAAAACCACCACCTTTCCATTGAAGCCATTGTTTGATGCACTCCCATGCTTTCCAAATGCTTTTAAGCACAAAAGTGCTAACCACTTTAACAGGCACCTAAGCAATAAAGGAGGTTAACAAACCCCAACCTTTCCATGCAGGGCAGCTCGTAAGGTGAACCTTCTTCGATGCCATGGCCCAGAAGCACTTTCCACGCTTCTTGGCCAGTGATGCATCTAACAATCCATTTTGGCACAGAGTGCCCACCCTTGGCATTGTATGTGAATAAGGCCTAAACCCCCATAATTGTGGGGAAGGAAACATATCTCCTGAAGCCACTCGATGAAAACCTTTGTCAGTGGAAGTGTTGGCCCAAAGAAAGGCTTTGAGGAGTTTTTCTAGCTTTTAAATAAAGGCTTTGGAAGGCATCCAACATGAAGAATAGTAAACATGCGTGGCCGCTAGAACTTTGGAACATATTTGGAATTTTCCTACCAAGGACAAAGGTCTGGTAATCCAGTATTCCAAGTTTTTGGATACCCATTGAATAACATATTGCCAGATCTCTGCCGGTGAAGCTTGAAAGGTAAAAGGAATGCCAAGAAACTTAAACATTTCACCATGTGCAAGAATCTTCCACTCAAAAGAGGCTAGCCATGTGGGTGCTGAGAGGAAGGATTGTTGGTAGCACAGAGTTTTCCGCCATTGAATGGAAGAACCAAACACTAAAAAAAATATAAGGTAGTGCATGGCATTGTGGATATTGGATTCTTCCTCAATGAGCATGAGAAAGGAATCATCTGCAAAGTGACCATTAAGCAATTGAGAATTTTTCGTAGAATGCAGTGATATTCCCATAACGATTCCTTGGGTTTTTACGTGGGCTAGAAAACACCCAAAACCTTCAGCAGCAAGCACATAGAGCGTAGGCTCTAACGGGAACCATTTTCAAATGAAACGGAACAATTTGAAGGATTCAAAGATGAAACCATTAATAGTGATTTGGGTAGAGGCATTAGCAAATAACATTCTAACTAATTGGATAAAAATGGGGTCGAAACCAAGGTCTTGAAGCATGACAAGGATAAATAACCATTCAATCCGATCATAAGCTTTCTTAAAATCAATTTTAATGAACATAGCAGATTGATTGGATCTGTGAGCCCATTCCATGCCTTTCCATACAAAAATGATGTTGTCAAAGATGTAGCGCCCTTTGAATGAACCTAGTTTGTTCTAGTTGAATTAAGGTGGGGAGAATATTATGAAGTCGCATAACCACAACTTTGGTGGATTATTTTGGAGACATTTAACAAAGGATAGGCCCCAAATAGGTAATTTTCTTTGGATGCCTTGGTTATGAGATGAAGTTAATATTCCCTTTGTTGACACACAGCCCCAATGATTGGTTCTGAAACCCCTCGAGATAGACTTGAATAAGGTCTTGCCCAAGTGAATCCTCATAAGGCTTTATAGAATTGGCAGGGGAAACCATTGTATCTCAAGGCCTTATCATTATCCATTTACATGAATGCATCATGGAGGTCATAAACATGGGATCATTCAGTTGCACACCACCTTTTCAACTTTGAGAAAGCTTGCACGACAAAACAACTAGACATTTTTCAAGGGCTTCTTGTCTATCAGCAGAGGGTTACTAAGCCTGAAAGACTAGCTTATAATGTCACAAAAATACTTGAAGCATGGGTTAGGGGTCAGTGACCTGAGATCCGCCATCAAATGTTTTCCAAATTTGTTGAGAAGGATTTTTGGCTTTGAGAGAAAGAAATAATTCTTTCGAGACTCGATCACCAATTTTAAGCCAATGCATGTGGACACTAATTTGAGATCCTCAAGTGTTGTAATTATCAGCAATTTGAATTTGTTGGCAAAGTTTTGTAACTTGAAGTTGTATAGTTTTAGAGAAGGGGTTTCCTTGAAGTGCCACCGCCATTTGGCTAAGAGTGGAGGTGTTAGCGGAGTATAACCGACATCTGATTTTGGCCAACTGTCTGCGATAGATTCTAAGGAATCTAGTAGTTTGAGTCATAACGTCCTCCCACCATTGAGTCCACCTGACATGCATAGGTGGATGAAAGTTCTGACAATGACTTGGCCGCGGAGCTAAGTTCCACACACGATTGATATGATTGAGTGTGGGACCATGCTACATCAAGGTTGTATTAAGAAAGAATTGGGATTTATGACAAAAAGCACGCTTATCATGCCAAGTGATACGAAATGGTATAGGGGAATGATAAGATAGTACAAAATTAGGCATGACCTCCACTAGGTATGGAATAAATGCTATCAAAATAAAACAATCTTGAGATGACAGCATGGCTCTATCGATCCATTTAAGAACATGATCTGATCCTCCTCAAAGATTGGACCAAGTGTACCAAGCTTCAGAAGTGGGAGAGTGAGAAGCATTAGGGTCATAAAACCCAAACTTATTGCGCATATTAAAAACCACGCCTCCCTTTTGCTAGTTGTCCATCTCATCAACAAGTGGCCACATTTGTCAGTGGGTAACTCAACCATATTAAAATAACTAGTTATGACCCAATAAGCATAAGGAATTTTTCAAGCTATCCACCACTAAAGATCGGCCCTTTCAGTTGCATCGTTAGAGGCGTAAATATTAATGAGGCCAAAAGGGTGACCGGCAATATTAAAGAGGACCCATATGGAATGGTTTTTGGGGTCGATGCCATGTTCAATAAACAAGGGCCTCCATTTGGGAGCAAAAAGGGAAATTAAACGCCCATGCCCTACTTCATGATTACTACAAAAGGCCAAGATGTCAGGCTATATGGATTTACAAACCACCTATAACTGAAAACTTGTAATTTTCACCTCCTGCAAAAACAAAACATCTAAATTGGAAAATATTTGCGGAGTTTCACGAATAACATACTTGCGACATGAGTTTGTTATACCCCAAACATTCCAAGATAAATAGTTCATGGGAGGCATTGGTCAGGATCCATGCCTTTAGCATCCAAGCCATCAAGGGCATCGAACCGGTTTTACAAGAATTGAGCAGTGTTATGCTGCAAAAAATCTTGTCGATCGATTTTCTTCCGCTCGGTCATATGCGATATTATATTCCTCTTCTATTGAGTCCACACTACACATCGGGCTATGATCTTGAGAGATGCAAAAAGGACTTTAGGACCTTTTCCTTGGCCCCTGTGAGATGTTTGTTAAAAGCAACGATGAAGGTTACGGCATTTTGACATTATAAAAATAATTTATCTGGTCCATGAGAACTGAGGCCACCTTAGGCATGCTTGATTATTTTGGTAACTAGAAAGATGAGTTGGTAGCATGAGTTGGTTCTTTAGGAGCAAGAGTTGGCTCCTTAACTTACGAACTATGGGGTTGTTCTTTAATAGTTGGTTCACCTGACCATTTGACCTAGAGGCATTGGATTGCTGATTTTTATTCTAATTTTTTTAGGCCCCCACTATTTTCTAACCTTTCTCATGTAGGTGTTTGGTTTATTTAGAAGCTTCTTTAGCAACTACAAAATTGTGAGGAACATTAAGAGGATAGTCCTTGATCTTATGATCAGAGGCCTGACAGCAGAAGAAAGTGTTAGGAAAGTTGATATACAGAATACGACTGGGAGTAACGCTTGTCTCCCATCTAGATTCCCACAAAATATTTCAGGTCTTGAGAAATATCTACCTCAATACAGACACACTTCTGTGGACGAGTATGGTAAAACTGCTCTGGTTCGAGGAAGACCACCCGCACAACAGAAGAAGCAATTTGATGCAAGAAATGAACACAAGGAAAAGGTAGGCTAGGAAATTCTACCCATTACGTGTAATTTAAGTGCAACATAAGCCACAAGTCGACTACTCATATCCTAATACAAGCAATAGGTTAAGGGCATAGTCATGCCCTTCCCCTTCAAACCAACGTTGTCCTCAACGTTGAATAATCTTGGATGTTGCTGCAAAAAACCTTCATCCTCCCAGGTGGCATCTTCTATGCTCAGATTCTTCCACTTGATCAAATATTCCTTAATGTCTCTGGTTCTCAGCCTCTTAGTACGTGTTTGTAGAATCTTCTCTGGCTCCAAAATGATTCTTCCTTCCTCGTCAAGTTCTGGTAACTTTTTCTGGGCTTCAAATTTCTGTCCAATAACCTTCTTCAGGCATGAAACATGGAATACTGGGTGTATGTGTGAAGATGGAGGCAACTCTAGTTTATAAGCAACACTACCAATTTTCTGTAGAACCTGATAAGGGCCATAGTATTTAGGAGAAAGTTTGTTGTCATTTTTCTGTTGCTTTAGAGACATCTGTTTGTAAGGATGGAGACGTACAAAAACCCAGTCACCAATTTCAAAATGTCTTTCACTACGATGTTGATCTGCTTGTTGTTTCATCATGTTTTGTGCTAATGTTAAATTCTCCTTCAAACTAGCCAAAACCTGTTGTTGATGTTGAATGTGTTCCTCAACATCTCTGACCTTAGTTTGCACCCTCAAGGAGGAAGTGATAGAAGGTGGATGGTAACCATATAATGCTAAAAATGGGGTCATTTGAGAAGAGGTATGAAAAGATGTGTTATACCACCATTCTACAAGTGGTAGCCATTTAATCCATCTTTCCTGCTTATCTGATACAAAACAACGTAGATACCCCTCTAAGAATTTGTTGACCACTTCCGTTTGCCCATCAGTTTGAGGATGATAAGATGAACTGTGAGCTAGCTGAGTACCCAAACATGAAAATAATTCCGTCCTAAAATTACTTGTGAAAATAGGATCACGATCACTTACAATTATTTTTGGGGTTCCATGTAGCCTTTGAACTGTCTCCAAAAAAATAGCTGTGACTGTACTAGCTGCAAATGGATGTGATAGGGCACAAAAATGGGCATATTTTGTGAGCCTATCCACAATCACAAAAATAAAATTCTTACCCTCTGAACAAGGAAATCCGGTGATGAAATCCATGGAGACCTCCTCCCATCTCTGGCTAGGAATCGGTAAGGGTTGCAACAGACCTGGTGTCTTAATTGTTTCCCCTTTGTTATGTTGGCACACTAAACACTTTGATACAAACTTTTGTACATCCCCCTTGAGTCCTTCCCAAAATAATTCTCTTTTTATTCTATGATATGTCTTCAAAAACCTAGAGTGTCCTCCAACAGGTGAGGCATGTAGCTCTGCAAGAATCTTATGCTTCAACTCAGAATCTTTACTCAAGTATAACCTGTCCTTGTACCATAGGGCATTACCTTTCCACTCAAATTTGTTAGATGTCATAGATCCTTGCTTGATATTCTGTATTAGAGATTGTGTATCCTTATCTTGATCCCATTCCAATCTTGCTTCATCCACCCAATCGGCCGTCAACATGGACATTCCACATAGTAAGGCATGTAGTGGATGTATCCCTTCTGGACAACGCATCAGCTACTACATTTTCTTTACCCTTTTTGTATATGATTTCAAAATCATAACCTTACATTTTTGTTACCCACTTTTTTTGTTCCTCGGATGATAATCTTTTCTCCAAAAAGTATATGAGACTATCATGATCAGTTTTTACCTTGAAGTGTCCACCCATGAGATAGGGCCTCCATTGCTTGACCGCATGAAGAATAGCCATCATTTCTTTCTCATAGATACGGTTTGAGAAGATATTTTCCTTTGAATTGGTGACTCTCAAATGAAATTGGTCTTCCTTCATTGCATTAGAACTGCTCCCAATCTTGATCTTAAAGCATCACATTCAACAATGAAGGTTTTTGAGAAGTTGGGAGTAGCCAAAACTGGGGTGCTGCACAAGGCTTCCTTCAGCTGCTCAAAGGATTTAGTGGCTAAGTCTGTCCAATGGAAGGCATCCTTCTTTAGCAATGCAGTGAGTGGGGTTGATATTCTACCATATCCCCACACAAATCTTATGTAGTACCCTTTTAGTCCTAGGAACCCACGAAGAATTTTGAGAGTTTTGGGCATTGGCCATTCCACCATAGCTTTGATCTTCTGAGGATCAACTTTGACACCTTCATGGGATACAATGTGACCCAAGTACTCTACCTCTTATACACCAAAAGAACATTTAGATGGCTTTGCATAGAGAGTATGTTTCTCCAAAACTTCCAACACTTTATTTACATGTTGTAAGTGTTCTTCCCATGTCTTACTGTAAATCAATATGTCATCAAAGAAAACTAATACAAATTTCCTTAAAAATGGCCTGAAAACAGTGTTCATCAAGCTTTGAAAGGTTGAAGGTGCATTTGTAAGACCAAAAGGCATTACCAAAAACTCATAATGGCCCTCATGAGTTCTGAAAGCCATTTTATGAACATCTTCCTCTTTTATTCTAATTTGATGGTACCTCGAATGAAGATCTAATTTTGTAAAATAAATAGCACCATGCAATTCATCAAGTAAATCATCAATTACTGGAATAGGAAACTTATCTTTGATGGTATACTTGTTGAGTTCTCGGTAATCTGGACACATCCTCCATGTTTCATCCTTCTTACGTACCATGACCACTGGGGAAGAATAGGCACTCTGGCTAGGCCTGATGATACCTACCTTCAACATTTCCTGAACCATTTTCTCGATCTCACTTTTCTGGGAATATGGGTATCTGTATGGTCTGATGTTAGGTGTTTGGCTCCCTGGAATCAACTGAATGGCATGATCATGATCCCTAACTGGTGGTAGTCCCTTTGGAATTGCATCAAAAACAGATGAGTGAGCATCAACAATCTTCTGAAGATCGGGTGGCATTGAAGACTCTGTATTTTGTACTTCTATGGAAAATAACTTTGCTATAAATCCATCTACTCCTTTTCTGAGAACCTTCTGCATCTAGATGAGAGCTAATAATTTGTGGAGACTTAGCTACCATCCCATTCAATTGTATTGTCCTTCCATCTGAATGAAATCGCATGAACAATTCTTGGAAATTCATCTCTATAGTACCTAAGGTTGTGAGCCATTGGACACCCAAAACAATATCTGCCCCTCCCATAGAAATAGCAAACATAGGTGAGTCTAACATGTAGTCTCCCATGGAAAGCTTGATACTATGGCACTTTCCTGTGCACTTGACTGTCCCACCATCCGCAATCATAACTTGCATTTCTGGAGCTGGGTAAATAAAACAATTGAGGCGGGGGCAGCTAACTTACTATTTATGAAGTTATGAGTACTCCCCAAGTCAATCAACACTGTCACCTTCTATTTTTTGAGATAGCCAATAACCTTGAGTGTTTAAGGAGTACTAATACCTGACAATGCATGGCAAGAAATTGTAGGTTGGTGATCCTCTACTTCCTCTTCTACTGGTTCCTCAGCCTCTCCTATAATTTCAGCATCCTCATCATCCTCATTACCTCTGTCAATATAGAACAACTTCTTCTCAGCACATTTGTGTCCCGGTCCATATTTGCTATCACAGTTAAAGCATAATCCTTTTGCTCTCTTTTCTTCCATTTGTTGAGGAGTTAGTCTAATTGGCCTAGAAAATGAAGGGGAAGAGATACTATGGTCTTTGGTGTTAATGAAAGGTGGCCTCCTACTACAAAGAAATTTTTCCTCTGCTTGACGTGCCATGATAATAGAATCAGAAAGCTTGAGTGGATTAAACATACGTACCTCATGCTCGATGTGGTCCTTAAGACCCCCAAGAAATAGGTCATTCAAATTCTCTTCTGGTATATTCTCCACCCTTAAGGATAGGTTTTGGAATTGATGCACATAATCTTTGACTGATCCTGTTTGTCGTAACTTTGTTAATTGACTAAAGTAGTTCTCTGAAACACTAGAACTATAGTGCAATTGCAACTCCTCGGTAAAAACTGTCCAAGTGACACCGAGACCATTCTTCTACCTCTGAGCACATAACCATCGATA
Source organism: Taxus chinensis (assembly GCA_019776745.2). NCBI lineage: Eukaryota > Viridiplantae > Streptophyta > Pinopsida > Cupressales > Taxaceae > Taxus > Taxus chinensis. Next base: position 20,784,035 of record CM034156.1, read on the forward strand.
CCAAACGAATTGGTCTGGTTCAAGATACAGGGATGCCAATGTCACCTTTTGTCCTGATGGTGTTTGATGTAGCTCAAAGAAGTTCTCCATTTGATTTATCCAATTCAGGGGATCTTTACCATCAAATTTGCGCATATCCACTTTCGGCATCATGTTCCGTGGTTGCAAATAAGTTGGATTCTGATTGGGCTGGAAAAGTGATCCAACATGGTTATTTTGTCCATGATTTTGAACTGAAGATCCTCCTTGGTTGATATGGGATGGATTTGGGCCATACTGTTTACCCTTTACATGTTGCATGATATCATCCAACCGATGATTGATTTGGGCTATGTCTCCTTTAGAGGCCATCTCAGATTGTACATTTCGCAGCTCATACTCAAGTTGACTCACCTTATGATCAATTGAAGTAAACCCTAGTGTTGAGGAATCTATATTTACCCCTTCTGAATCCATCTCTTCAATCACTATCTCATCTTTATCTGGGGTTTTACCCGGAGTAACCGGATTCTTTTTTGCTCTTGTGGAAGGCCCCGCCATGATATCAAACCTTAGGGTTTAGGGTTTTGATACAAATTCGGCCAAACAGGAAAAAACACAGAGAAGATACTAATACTATTTTTTTCAAATCTTTCCGAAAATGTAAAGAACTTGAAAAAATTCCACAATTTGCACCCTAGGGAGCGATTTTATGAAAAACCCTAAATTTGTAATAACTTGTGCAAAATAAATAAAAAAAGTCTGAAATTTTTAGGGAACCTTACTTGAAATGTTTCACAACTCTGGTAAAAATATCTCCCACCAATTTTCTCTGGTTCAAAATATATTGTGGAAACAAAAAATTAGGGTTTTTACCCTAATTTTGGCCCAGATCGCAGCTCTGATACCACTTGTAATGAAATTACTAGTATAATTCAGATTATGAGCAGCAATATAACACCAAATAACACAATATTTCAGAATAATGATCTTAATATGCAATTGTAATAGCTTCGCCACTTCGAGGGGGCAACCTCCAAACCATATAATAAGACTCAAATGCTCAAATGATAATGAACTACTACCTACAATCCTCTATATATACTATTCATATGTTATGGCCATCACCTAGGCCAACCTATTAAGCATGAGAAAGTATAAATGATATAATAAAATGATATGGTAAGCCACAAGTCGGCTACTCATATCCTAATACAAGCAATATGTTAAGGGTGTAACAGGACTCCATCAAAGGTTAACAAATATAGTTTAGTGCTAATTGAGAAAGCCAAAACTGTTCATGAGATGGTGGAGTTGAGTTTGGAACAAGGAGGATTCTTTCCAACTCATAAGCCTTTTTCAGTCCATTATGCAAGTTGGGGGCACATTTCAACCATGACAGTCTAGCTTACTCCTGAGGGTTTTAGCATGCTCAACATAAAGGTATATCTCCTATCCCATGGACAAGGTAATTATCCAACCAATCGTGAATTGCCTTCATTAGAAGTTGCAATATGCCCCTTAATGAACCAATCCGTTCAACCTCCATTTTGGATGTGAATTTTCTCTCAATGATCCAACATTTCCAACATAGCAATGTCACCATTTCATAGCATGACCTTGTTCATAAGAGCATAAAGCTCCACTCTTCATCAAAATCCATTTGACCTTGCTCATATGGGTAAGCGCCAAATGGTACCTCATCCCGTGGCTTATAATGCTTTGTTAAGAAAGATCACATTATTCCTTCAACAATCCTTTTGGAGATGCCCAGTGCATTATGACAGTAATGGCATTTTATCTGGTATTCCGAATGAATTCACCATTGTCTTTTCCAACCTCTTTGGAAGGAGAAAATGAAATCTCTGGAAGAAGAAAATGGATGAAAACTGGACTGGAAATGGATTTATCTCCATTCCTTTTGCAACAAATAGAGAATGGGTTTTTGACATTCAAGTTCTAAGTCTGCCATCAAATGTAAGGCTTCCACAAATGACTCGTAAGAGGATGGCAAACTTTTCTGAACGAATCCCACCAAAAGACATCACCTTTTTGATTAATGGAGGCAAGAGTGTCTTGAGGATCTTGTCATCTAAAGTAGGTGTTCTGACAGAGACCCAAATTGTTACTTGTTAACATCAAATTCATCAGCAAATAACACCGAATGGCTCTGTTCTGAAGTCATGTATTTGTCCTTAGAAATCCATAGCACATTTAGCCTCAATGTGATTCCAAATCAGGTAACCATATTCATAATACCGACAGTTTACAATCCCACAGCTTGAGGATGATCCTTATGATACTTCATAATCTACAAAATTAACCCCATTTTAACCACTTCACATCTTTGCCAAGTATGCTTTTGATTTTGCAGTCTCAACTTTTTGTCCATCCTCTGATTTTGTGGCTCAAAACCAAACAATGTACTAATTATCCACCCTGTCGTGCCTAAGAGCAAGGCCTCCTCATCGACTCTTGGTCATAACAACTCGGGGTGCCCCTGAAGATAATCCCCTCTAGATCATGTTCCTCCCTTCGTCACCAAGTATGACTTCAGCTCCAGTGTCTGGAAGTTAGTGCGATTGTCAAAGGGAATGTGAGCTCCTGTACCCCATAGCACTATGTTCATTTGTCAACTTTTCTGTCTCCGGCAAAACATAGAAATCATTGGTATACTATGATAGTTACCCATCGTGATGCTCAATTGGAACCCATCGTGTGCATTTCATAGAATCTACATTGGCTACAAACACGTTAATACTCTCAATTTTTGACCTGTCTGTATTGATACTCGAATGAAAAATACAGTTTTCTAAGTTCAATAGATTTTGTTGACCCGCACTATTAATGTAGTAAACCAATAAAATATTATATTCTGTAATTTTCACCCGGAAATCTAAATGTGCAACGGGTAAGGTAAAGAGAAAGGTACTTTTAAACAATTTTGCTTTACTCTGATCAAAATTACTTACACTCTGCAAACTGGAAAAGTCTAACAGTTTTATCTGCTTTCAACTCCCGTGCACAATCAAATGTGTCATGCAGGTCTCATCCTCTAATCCACTGTGTATAGATGTGTCTCCTCGTCACCATCTCAAATCCTGAATGACCGTGTCTATTTTTGTTTGTTGCGCCTCTAACACCTTGCAATCATGTAAAATTGCTTTATTTTTCCAAGGACTGAAATATGTGGGTGTGCCCTTCGAAACATAGTATTCGCCTTCACAGCTTTTCTTCTGGGTTCTCTATAGACTTTCTGCCTTAACATGGTCTCACAGGAACTTGTCTTTCCTAGGTGCAGGTATCATAATTTTTGCGAACCCTTGGTTCTGCCCAAAATCACGATTTTCTTAGGCTGCATTCAAACTGGAAACATTAGACGTGTTAGGAGTGGATATTACTCAGAAAAATCACGAGCTTTATTTTAGCCTCAAGCAAATAAAATGTGGGTCAAATGCCCTTCGAAAAATCTTCACAGCAGTGTCTGCGTTCCTGTCAAACTGTTCTGCCTTAACAGCACAAAAATGACCTCATCTGCAGTAAATCAGGTCCATGACTCGATAGTTATGAAAATCTCGGTATTACTGATTCTCTGTCGAACCGGATTGTGCATTATGACGTGTTTTTCAACTGTATCTGACCAGAAAACTTTTCGGGCTCCCTTGGAATTATCAAATCCTATGATTAGCCTCTGTGTGAAACCTGCTAAAACATGACTCGTAATGTGCCCAAGCTCGCTTTCAAGTTTTGTAATTCGATCCACCAATCATGAGCATTCCTCTAGACTGTACTCGTGATTGGAAACTTTTTTCTTCATCTTTTGACATGCTATAGGATTACAAGTCGAAAGTATGTCTTTGAAACTTATGCTCGAATGACTGTGCAGTCCAACTTCTTATGAACCGTCAACAGTGTGGAACCAAAATCTGTCCCAACAGTATTTTGCATTGTTTGGTACATGTACTAATGGCGAAGTAACTGGTTCTCACTAAGTTATGCTACCAATCTTCATTTCTACACATATTCCTAAAATGCGATGTTGTCATGAAAGCCTTCACTTAATGTTTGTACCCACTTCAGGGCCAACAAGAATCCTCATCTACAATTTATTTTTCCTGGCAGTCCATACCTTACTTCTGGATACTTCAAAACTGCCTAGGTTCACCAAACCCCAAATGCCTGAAACCAATGGGGGGACCGATGCCTTGAATGTCCACCCTCACAAAGACCATGAAGAGAAACTGGAATGCACATTTTCTAGATCTTTATGCATTCTATTAGTTTCAAGACCTAGTTGCGCTAATCTCTAGTTGAGGAGCTACAACCAAAATAGTTAATATTGGTAGTCTCCTACTGCTTTACCATTTTGAAGCCATTGACTTTGAGGGCAGAATTAAGGATGCACTATTCATCACTCACTATCCTCATTAAGGCATCTTGCGGTCCTAACAAGCTCACAACTCTTTGATCACTAAAATATCCCTTATGGGATACCACGTAAAAATGCACAAAATGCAGAGAATTTTGCAGTGAGATATGGGCAATATTTATTTTTACACCTTTTAGATATTAACTTACAACAACTAAAGCTAAAAGTATCTCCCAAAATATCCAGTCGAGATTACTCAAAGGTTTAAAGAGGATCTTGCTAATATTATGTCAGGACCATTAATGTCAAAACTATTTTTGGAGGTTGTCCTCAGAAGTTAAAATGCTGCCAGAAGGTAAGTGATCACAACGTGCCTTAGACAGCTGGAAAATTTCAGAGTTCGTAATTTTGAATTAGAGTCCAAATATCAAGAGAATTAAAATCTAAGAGTATTTGGAAATTTTTTAAAATCAGAGTGGAGAATATGCAAAGATATTTCCATGTACATTTTTTCACTTAGTAAAAGTATGGTATATCATGTTCATTCAAAGGGTATTAAAGAATACCCTTAATGTCTAGTTTTTACCTCTAATTATTCAATTGATAATACCCCTCCCATTATATTAATAGAATGAAAATACCCCCTATTTTTTCCATGTACCTTATGTATTTTTCCATTACAATTTTATTTACCCCTTTTTATTTATACCCCAATATATCAAACAAAAATATATCATATTTCCCACTTAGTTATTATTTTCTTAATATTTCTTTTCTCTAGAAAGAGAGTTTGACGCAATTAAGACCTATTACCAATAACCTTATTGTTAAGATTTAATAATTTATCAATAGTTCTTCAAATAATTAAGATCGTGAAATAATATACTTTTTGAAAAGCATACTCAGTCTTAGTTTTCTACCATCTTATATTTCTTACTTAAGAATCTCTTAATTGAATTTTCTTATTCAAAAAGAGATTTTAATTTAACTTTATGACCACACTCCTTTTACAATTTTAAGGTATTTATCTTTAAAAAGTATGGTTTAAATGTTTTTGTTTTATATTAAAATTAACCACCTTATTCTTTATCCCACGTCTCTAACCTACTCCCAATACCTAATTCAAAATATTAATAAAGTAAACCCTTTCACCCCCTAATATCTACAGGTATATTGTTTACTTTTATTAATTTTAATTACCTCAATATGAATGCACATGCTAAGATATTGCTTTGGTAATGAACCCCCCATGGGCGCAAACTTGACAATCAACTTGCCATTATTTTCATCTTGAAGATACAATGAATCCCTCCATTTTGACATGTAAAGATACTTCCAAGAGTGTGAATGTTATATTTTCATCATCAAATAAATTATTCATGGAGAAATATGATGTTGATTGGTCCAACCGTTTATCCAATTCATTAGCATTATTTTTCCATTCAAACTGAGGAATGCAAAAGTTTACTTGTACCTAGAAGGGTATTATATCCACAAAATATTTCTTGATGATAAATGAGGTGTAGATTGAGGAAAAAATTGTAAGATAACATTAGAGAAATGTATCATCATATCCTTCCTTTAATTTTCCAAGGATTCATTAAGAAAATATTTACAAGGATATACCTCTTCCTCCTCTTATGTATAAGGTCATTTGAGAAGGCAAGGAGCTAATTGAAAGGGTCATGAGTCTCAGTAATGTACTTATATGGATTTTTTATTTTCATGTGGTAGGACATGTAAGGATAGAATGAATTGCTATGATACCACTTATCTAAATTACATATGAAATCTAGTGGACAAGACATTAACTATGCAACTTATTATATTATAGTAGTAAAATAGAATTTGACAAAAACTGAATTACAAAACCAACAATATTTTATTTTAAGATAAGAACATATACAAAAAGGACATATTCTAAGGAGATATGTATTCCTCCAACTCTTATATTATTCACACCAAGCTATCTATTTTATAACTTTACAATATAAAACTCAAAAGTTACTAAAAATAATAAATGGAGGGTTCGTGATGGGAATCAAAAGGCCATCTCATATGAAAATGGCATGTACCCATCTAAGATGTGGAAATGAATGACCCTAAGTAGATAAATACCCAAATTTTAGTAAATTATACATTACTATTCTAGTGTGCCCTCTTTTTGGGTTATATCTCTTAGCTCGATCAAAAAAAGAAACCACAATATGCATTGAAAAGCTCATCACTCAACTAGATTTAATGACCTATAAGCATGCCTTCAGAGACCCATGTATGACACCGATTAAAGTAAGTCCTAATTTTCCTCTTAAGATCCTTGATAGTGCAAAATATGAAAATATATCAAGAACTAAAAAAATGTTAGAATATTTCATAATTATATTTTGAAAAACAATCCAAACCATTTGAAACTATAAAATATTCAAATCACAATTATGATTCAAAGAGTTTGAATCCTCAATTTTAAGTAAAACAAAGCTCAAGAACAATATTTGCATATTCATTCGAGTGATCTTCAAAACAACGGAAAATTTAAAAAGGGATAAAACAAATGGTAGTCACATTGCTAATACAATTTATGTTGTCGAGTCCAAAGCGTAGTTTGTAACTAATATTTAAACTCAATGCACATTACATGAAAAAAATAAAAAAATAATGAAGCACACAATTATCGTTTAAGTGATTGGTTTATATAGAAAAAAATAGTACATTGGTGAGGCCTAGGGGAGAGGACCCCATAATTGTGCATGTACATTGGTTTTCACTCCAGGTTGTTGAAAAAAAGACTAAAATTTGTTCACTTTTTGATTAATGACACTTTTTAAGAGCCAATGACAATGTGACACATAGGGCGCTCAGTCATTGGTACCTCTTTCAAATGCTTTGGGCTACCTACTTTCAAATGCTTTATATTATTTTTTTTCATTTTAAGTCAATTCAAAAACTAATTTCCCCTCTAAATAAACATGCAAAACGAAAAATGTTGATGTGGCACAACGATATAATTATTTTATGCTGACGAGACCCGTACATATATCTATGTGCCCCTAAAATTAGAGCGCATGGCTATGGGGTCATCTCCCCTGTAATTCCTAGAAAGAAGGAGCTTTACTAGTGGCATTTGTATTGTTCTCATCTCTATCATGCCAACCCGAACAAAACACACTCATTAGATTAATTTTATCTAAGACATTTTAATTATTGTGCCTTCAACTGGGAATATAGCTTTAAAATACATCAACCAATCAAAATATATTATTTAGCTGTTCTTTAAGTTTGCTTTATACTTTTGGAAAAAAATTGTTGTATTTAAAAAAAAAATCTTCAATTTTATTAGGCCAAACATATTTTCTTGACAATGTAGAGGTATTTCATCTCATAGTAAAAAATATTAAATTTCTTGCCAACCAGTTATAACACAACATTTACAATATTTTAAAGGTTAAAATATAATATTTATGAAACATGAATCTTGATGTGACACTATATTTAGAGATATGGTTCTCGCACAAATCCCCCACCAAAATATTTTGATGGGTGGACCGCATTCACCAACCAAAACCAATTGTTTCTCATGATGCTCCTCGGCCCCCAGTTGCCACTTACTGCTATGTTGGAACCTCTAGAACCATTTCCTCCATAACCAATGCCAAACAAACTTCACCATTACTTGTTAAAACCCCAAAATAGGGTTTTAGATAACCTGATAGGGAGAAATTTCAGATTTCTTATCATAAACACCCTTATTTACTCATTTACCCATTGAATAATATTTAGGAGGATTAAATTCAAGTTTCTTCTTTTATAACCCAAATTTGTGGACACCTGATATGCTCCCAACATTAAGCTTTAGGTGAGAAAAATTGCGAGAGATAATAAAACACAATCAATGTTGGAAGTAAATACCAGATGTCATGAACTACCACTGTATATTTGTAATGAAATTACTTAATAGATTTGAATATCAGCAGCAATATAACACCAAAATGTAAATAAATGATCACAATATGCAAGTATAAGTTATAGGACTAAGGGAGCATAGTAATATTCAATCCATTTCCTTTTAATAGACATCAATATGTGCATCCTTTCAGTCACTATGCATCCTTCCTTTGACTATATTGCCTTCAGTTCAAACTTCATGATGGCTTAGAGGAAATTCCCAACAAGGTTTTAAATTTATTTTAGTGTGCAAGGATGATTACCCAATGTGATAAAGTAATTCAGTAAGATTCAGTGAAAGATAACTTCCTACAGAGGCCTAAAAAGATTTTTTTTGGCCATTTTGCATCTAGTAAACACACTTCAGGAATGTTAAGGGAAATTCTAAAAAATATGAGGGTGATTTGGAAGAGAATTTAAGGTATCTGAAGTAATTTAGGAAAAATTAAGAAAGAAAATATGATTAAGGATCCATCTGTTCAACATTGGGTATTCATGGTGTAGGGAATAATATCTTCAACGATAAATGTTGTCTTCTATGGAAGATTCTAGGAGTTCCCGAATGAGTTTAGAGGGAAATAATATGCATCAAAATGTGTAATAGACAGTCACTTGGATAACAAGTGTAATTAGGAGAATCATGAGCTCTGTGAAGAATCTAAAACATCAAGAACCTCATTGAAATTCAAGTCATTAAGGGAATGATCATCATTAGCTTGACGAGAATGGATCACCATGAGTGGTGATGGTAGTCATCTCGAGCTCATAAATGGTGTATATCTCTCTAGATTGTTTCTAAACACTTAATCAATACTTGGCGATGTGCTCACATCTTGTAATTCATGGAGTGGATTTTACAGTTCTTCGATGCAATTAGAGTTCAAAAAGATGGAGCTCACCCTCAAACATTCCTTCAAGTCTCATTCAGGTATCAATCCTTCCATATAGAGGAGAAAACCTATTTCTATGAGGAGAAATCAAGTGAAGATGTGTCTAGATACTATAATCATGTTTCCACTCATGTGTTATCTTGGTCAAGGAAGTGAATTGTGAAGTTAAAAAGGGTGTCATCATGTTCAAAGGTGAAATGGGAAGCTCATGAAGTGAGTTGAGGATCATCATATCTTGAATCTACCATCATGTTAAATCCTCTTCAAGGAACAAGTCAAGATGAGCTATTCAAGCTACTGAGGCATTTAGGAGCATCGTGTGAGAAGGATCAAGGAATCATCTATCTCCATGGGAGGCATATGAGAAAAGAGGTGTATGAGTATCCTAAAGTTGATTCCTTCTCAAGAGAATTCTTGAGCCAGGATGGGTGAGAGGATGATCTTCATAGAGAGAACCATGTATGTAATAATGAGAAATCATCAGACACTTGGTAGTGTTCTTAAACACTCATTTGAACCTTGTAGTGTGATCACACTTCAAAGGAGGAGGGACATTATAACCACATCATTTCAGTCCAATACATGGCCACATGAAAAGAATCTCATTCAGTGAAAAATTCTTCCATCTACATGGTGAATACCTATTTCAGTAAGTGATAGATAATCACAAAATGGTTTGAGAATCATGGAGTTGATTTTTGATCACTAGGGTTAATTATGGAGGCCTTGAAAAGTAAGAGAGCGATCCTTGCTCTTTCCTTGTAATTAGAAGGGAGCATCCTATTCCCATCACAATGAAGGTCTCATAACATTGTTTCTAAGCACTTAAGTCATCACTTGAGGTTTTAGAAACATGCTTTCAACTCATGGTAGCTCATGTTTTACCACTTTTTCATGTTATAAGTTTTGTCCCTCAAAAACACAACCCGAGGTGTTAGGAAGGTGTTTTCAGCTCAAAAAATTTGACCCATCCTCATGAGATCCTAACCCATGGTAAACAATAGTCTATTTATGAAAGCACCCATTCCTAGAGGTACTTATCAATGTTTATAAATATTCACCTATCACCATGTGGTGATCATCTCTCTAGAGCTTGCAAATTTAGGGCCATTTTTATCTGGACCCGAAAGAGGCAGCTACAGTATTTTGAAATTCTTCATGAAACCTTCAAGTCTTAGAGAAAAATGGATGTTACCAACATGTATAGGATTTATATATCTTTCCAGTTACTATTTTTTCCTCCTAACTCCTTACGGAGCTCCCAAAATCATCTGAATAAGTTAATTTTCACCATTAGAGTTTTTGTTCCCTGCACCCAGAAAACCCGTTGTTGAGCATATTGTCCTTGAATGAGAAAACCTTTTCTAAATCTTCCTAAATTTCCTCCAACACTTCCAAGATTCTCTGACATCACCTCCATATGCTTAATATATTTCTTGAACTCTCCCATAGGGTGTTTGATTAGCTCAGAATGGCCTTTTTATGCCTTTAGAGGAAGTTATCTTCTATCAAGTCATACTAAACTCATCAATCATCGTATCCAATCATCCCTACACATTGAAACAAACTTAAAAAACCTTGTTAATAATTTCTTTAAGCCAGGTTGAGAGTTGTATTGAGGCAGGTTGGTGAGAGGAAGGACACACCATTGACTAGGAAGCGAAAGATGCATTCGCTAAGCTTATAAGGTAGGTACTCATCCACAATATGATTCTACCATATTCTAAGACACAATTAGGGATTCAACTCCATGCTCATAGAAAAATTCATGAGTCCATATATTCGATCAATTGTCTCTACCTTTGGGAGTTGTGAGGTTTGTAAATTCTAATTTTGATACATTTAACACTCTTACAAATGTTAATAACCAATCCAAAAGGCACCAAAACCTAAATAATGACTATATTCTTTCACAAAACAGATATCGACTATATAATTTAAACACTAAAGCTTTATATTGAATGTTGAAATCCTTAAAAACACCTATGTACTAACCAGATTAGAATATGAAAAACAATCTTCTAAACTGTGACAAATGGAGCTGTGAGACTAGTTCCAGAAGGTGCAGAGTGACCCTAATTTCTTATATTTACTAAAATAAATTTAAAGTATCATAAATAATGTATAAAGATTAATAAAATATCAGTAAATATATCCCCCCATAAGCACATGTATCACATAGCAAATAGGAACACATATGCGTTTCATCTTCTTTAGGTTTGAAATTCCCAATCCATAGGCTTGGATTTGCCTTGGATATCCAAACTTAAGGTTTGGAATGTGTAATCCGTGAATAAATCTGTCTTTTACAAAAAACCATCAAAATTTCACGTGTACACCCCGATATCTCATGCGTTATAACATAATATTCCATAAAAAATTATACTGTAATGTGAAGATCGATTTTACCTTAGTGATGATATACTTCTTTCTACAATCCGATTATTTTAAGGTTTTCATCTATAATTTCTTTTATTAGTGCCTTCTTTTCTTTCCAAAACCTATGCATACGTTTTGGTGCACAATTTGTGATTTTTTCATCCATTTTTTAAAAAAAAAGTCTCTTCTAAACTCCATTCTACACATTAAAAAAACAAAAACAAAAAATAATTTTTTTCCTCAAAGTTATGGGGGTGTACACACAAATATTTTATTTTCAGGATGTGTGCACTTTGAATATATATATAATCCCTTAAGTAGAAAGTTAGCTAAAACCATGTAGAAGTTCCCGCTAAATTTCCATAATATATAGAACTCAAAAAATGGGGTGTGCGCACACATTAGGTTCTTGTCTTTTTGACACAAAAATAAACATACTTTGTGTGCACACCACACTTTGACCCTTTTAATCTCCACCATTAAAAAAGAAATTAGTAGATTAGAAACTAGATTCTAAGCTCTACGATACTTATTCTTATCACTTTGTTAAACTTTGAGTACATGCATGCCAAATTGTTAGATGAAGTTTAGGTTTTACTGATTTCAGGGAAAATGTGTCCACTTTTAACTCCCTTTTGGTCCCCCATTTCCATGCACTTACCTATACATAGATATATGTTTGTCTGTATCCAACAATTTCCCTTATCTAATCATATATATATATATATATTCTTTACTGGTCAATACCATTAAATGTATTTATCTTTTAAAAAGAAGATAAATGTCATGACTATTGAAATGATATTCTCTAATGAAGTGATAACAATAATTTCAGGCACAACTCCATTTCTTTCACACAACATATAAGATCAAATGTTCTCAAAATAAATAATACTCATTATAATGTCTTTGAATGTCTCAATATCAATGAGAAGATGATTATTACGCCTAAGGCGTTACCAGTTGGGTGGAGCCTTGGCGTCTCTAACAGCGACAACGACACGGGCGGATAAGATTAAATCATGCATAGTCAACATATTATTATTTTAACATGATCTGAGGGTTCATCTGTTGTCCACTCCCTGCCAACGAAGCACTCATGGCACCTATCATCCTAAATCCCGTCACCATTGTTCACCCGTGTATATTTTCATCGCTTTCTATTTTCTCTGTATACCTATCGTCAGGATGTCTATTTTCTCTGTATTTTAGGGGAATGTAGGCCCAGGAAAGCAGATTTTATGAAGTTCAAATGCCTTCCCAGCCCATCTAGGGAAGAAACTCAATCAGTAACCTGCTCGCAAACTAACACAAGTAGATTACAGCAGGCGCACTACCCCTACAACCAAAAGAGCATGCCCCCTAAGAATAACAAATGAAACACAACAGATTTGATCTGAAAACTTCAATAGAATAGAAGTTGCCTCTTGTCTGATGTTCCAGCCATGCACCCATAAGGATTCCCCAAAGAAGGTAATGCGATGATACAATTACTCCCAATTCAAAACATTGTGTCCATTTCATTTTATAGGAAGCTAGGCATTCTCCAGCACCATGCTTTACGTACCACTGATAACATGCTTTGCCTCTATTACTGCTTCTCCTATCTTCTACTTGTTCATGCTTATGTTCTTCCCATATTTCACCTGGAAATGTTTTGGAAGAAGGTGGACACTCCTTGGAACCATTCATAGCTTGTTTTCCTTTAGTATCTATGCTTCAGTTGTGTCGGGGATGTAGATCACCTTCTTATAAAGAGTAGGATCTATTTCCTCATTGCCGCCTTTTTCATCAACTGCCTTTTCCCTATGACCTAAAGGCAAAGGAAGAGGAAATGCATGCAATGGTATACTAACATCAGGATCATCTGTGACTTGTATCTCAGGTGATGCTAACATCACTCTGTGATTTAAAGGAGAACCCGTTTCACCTCATGCTCCCTGGATTGCTTCTCTCTTTCGCAGGATTTCAAAATCTTAATCTAACATTGGAGTCTGAAAATTCACCGATACCACTATAGCTGCTGAATGTAAGGAGAGAAATAAAGTGAAAAGAGAACAATTAAAAAAAACACATCTGCAGTATCCCTTTTCTTCAAGAAGGTAACAAGTTTGAAGCCCCACGAAACAAAGAGGTTGTCTTTAAGCTTATAATGCATATCACCATGGGTCTTCATGAAGTTTATGTCCTGGTAACATAGGGAAATAACTTCCCTATATGAATACATTAAACCCCTCATTCCAATCTTTTCAATGTTCATGTCCCTGATAAAGAAACCCAATAAAGAGTCGGTATCCTTTCCATTAAGAAACTCTACTCTAACTAGTGAGACTGTCATAACCATCCAAATATTGTAGCAAGAATACAGTCTTAGTGTTTCGAGTAATCTAAAGTGAACTCCAAATACATGGATTTAGCCCAATACTCTGAAAAACACTTTAAGCCTGTTAAAAGCACATAAATGGCTAGAGAAGAATATTTGTGTTGCTTTCTTGCAGTCTCTTTGAACACGAGAACAACATTGGAAATTGTGTTTGAAAGTAATAATCTTAGAAAAATGAGGGTTTCCTTGTTTCGCCAAAGGTGTTCACAATTGGGATGAAGCCTCCCCCTCTGACAGTGGACAACAACGTGGGCGGATAAGATTAGATCCATGCATCATCGACATATTATTATTTTAATATGATTTGATGGTTCATCTCCTCCATTCTTGTCCCGTCCCTACCAATGAAGCAGTCGTGGCACCTACCAGCACAAATCCTAAAATGTATTTTCTTAGCTATCAAATATGCCTTGTTTTAGATGTTCATTTTCCTCCAATATCTTGTTGGATCTAACAACGGTCCTCTAAATTTACAAGGCACAAGGTGGAGAGACGCTAGAAATATTATAGATGGTCTTGCTTAGAATCATAAAATATAACTTAAACATTTAATGATCTCAACATTTCCTTATTTTTATGGTGAGTGAGGTCATTTACAGTGAAAAAATGGGGTGCAATTGGGTTAATCTAACTTTACCTCCATGCATCATTGACATATTATTATTTTAATATGATTTGATGGTTCATCTCCTTCGCGCTTGTCCTATCCCTACCAATGAAGAGGCCGTGGCACCTGCCAACGCAAATCCTAACATGTATTTTCTTAGCTATCAAATATGCCTTATGTTAGATGTTCATTTGCCTCCAATATCTTGTTGGCTCTAACAACGGTCCTCTAAATTTACAAGGCACCAAGTGGAGAGACACTAGAAATATTGTATATGGTCTTACTTAGAATCATAAAATGTAACTTAAACATTTAATGATCTCAACATTTGCTTGTTTTTATGGCAAGTGAGGTCATTTATAGTGAACAAATGGTGTGTAATTGGGTTGATATAACTTTACCTTTTGGCGGTAATTAAGTTTTTTTTTTAAAAAAAATTTAAAGCTTGCACGGGTTAGGAAACACCTTTTACACCATATTACACACCATTTGACAACAACCAATTTTATAACTTGGTGTTTTTTGACACACTATTTTTGTAAACTTGTGGTTTTATACTTATTTCCAACAACATAAAATTCATGATTCAAGGGATTAATTCAATACTGACATTATCAAGTGCTAAGTTACCAACTTTAGATGTCTATATGAGTTATATGTATTAGTGTTGCCACCATTTATTATCTTTTTGTATTGAGTTATTGTTGTCCCTTCATTGATAATTTCATCTTCTTATTCATTGTGTTAGGCATTACGAATGGTTCAAAGGCTCCCAAACCTCGTAATTTACGAAGCTTGGGCATTGGGCTTCAAGATTGATTGACAATTATTTTATCATAGATAGTTATTCTCCTTAGTGGAAAGCACCTTTGTGAATGCCTCATTGATTATGTATTTTTTCTTAAAGTAAGGACATAGTTTACCATTTAAAACTTAAATCCCAAAAAAGGGGGTTATTGATATCAATGGCTATGGTTGCAGACCATGCAAGGAATTTGATCAAACAAGTTGTGACCATGATAGATGTAGTTGGAGGAGTAGCATGATTGGCATGCTTTGCATAGAAAATATTTCACTTTTGAAACATGTGATTTTATAGTACGCTTGATTGTGCTCATGTATTACACTTTTAAATGCAACTCGTACAGACATTTCATATACACTACCAAGTACCAGGGGTTCATGCAAGTCATATTCATTTAGAAATTCAACAAACCTAAATGTTTTCCTCAATACACGCCTAACATGTTTTTTCTTAGCTAAAAAATATGCCTTGTGTTAGATTCTCATTTTCCTACAATGTCTTCCTAGTTCTGACATCAGTCCTACAAATTTACAAAGCATTAGGTGAAGAGACACTAAATATATTGTATATGGTCCTACTTAGAATCATAAAGTGCAGCTTGAACATTCAATGATCTCAACATTTCCTTGTTGTGGTGGTGATTGAAGTCTTTTATAGTGAACAAATGTGGTGCAATTGGGTTAATCTTTATTTACCTTTTAGAGATATTTTAGTCTGTATTTTGTCATTAGCAAACACCTTTTACACCATTTGACTACAACTCATTTCATAACTAGGTGTTTTTTGAAACACTAATTTTGTAAACTTGTGTTTTTATTCTTATTTCGAACAACATTATCAAATATGAACTCCGGCTAAGAAAAAGTTTATTATTTTTTACATGTCATGTTAATATGTGCTCATAATGGATGGCTAAACAAAATTTCATTGTGTCATGTCGAAATGATAATTAGAAATTGAATAGACATCCTAAGAAAAACATGCAAAAACACAACTAAATCATATTTGTAAAAAAGTAATACCCTTTTTTTAATCGGTAACATACGGTTGTAACATTCGTTGCATAGTTCACGTGCCAACCTAATAATCACCTAAAAAACAACGTGTAAAACTCATATTTATTATCAAAACAACACACTTAGACTTGATTATCAAAAAAACACTTGACTTATAAAAAGGGACAACCATTGATATCTAGATGACAAAAAAAATACAGATATTCCTCAACATCAAATTAATAAAGCTTATACACTACCAAGGGTTAGAACATAGGTCACCAAAAACTATCTCAATAACCCCATTTTTTGGGGATTTGAGTTTTAAATGGTAAACCGTGTCTGGTTACTTTTCGAATAATTTTTATACGCATGGTATGTATGTTTTGTTGAATATCCAAGTGCTTACAATTAGGAGGATGATTACACTAACAATATTTGTGATTGTGGAAATTTTCTGTCTCTCATTATCCCTTCTTTTAATGTTATAATCAAATTTAATGATAGAGATATATCAAATGATTTGATTTCCTTTCCGTCTCTTGAAATAAATAATAACAATAAAGCTTTTGATCCTTTTTCTTCTCTTCAAAGTGTAGGAAATGATATAATTTGATTTGCTTTCACTTCTCCTCCTCTTGACATAGAGAATGATACAATTGAATTTTATATTTCTTATAATTGTATTAAAATCAAGAACATTATAAATTATTACTCTACCACTCTTTCTTCTATCGAGAAATATACATGTTTTTCAACAATTACAGACAAATCACTTACTTTAACTAACATAAGTCCTCTTATTGCTTACCTTCATATTTCCACATATCATTCCTCAACCACATCTCCTTTGGTGTTCACATCACACTGCTCGCGTGTGATTGATAGTAATAAGAATTATTTTTTAATTCCATTGCCACTATACAATTGTATACTCTTCAGACAAGACTACTATAAGATCAAATGACTTTCAATGATAACAATACTTGCAACCACTTCTTCGAATGGATCGCTATAAGGAAGGAGAATAATTATTACACATTTCCTTTTGACACCCCTTTTTTCATTCCATTTCAAAGACAAATATATAATAACAAGAGCTAAAGGGTTTTTCGCGCATTTCTTTACAAGCTGCCAAAACAATCTTGAACCTATTTTCATATCCAATGATAATTGTATTTCCACATTCGCACACTACAAATTTTAGTCCCATATACAATATGAATGCAATAAATGTCAAATGGTTCATCACTAAGCATTGCAATGAACTTTTTCTTTCCTTAATGAGTGAAAGAGAGAAAGAACAACAAAAAAGGAACTTAATATTACATGCACATAACTAATAATCCTTTTCTTTTCCATCTCCATGAAGGGGCAATCTTAACAATGTGAAATTGTTACACAACAATAAAAATTTTCATTTCACTTCCCTTTCACCAAAATAAAAGCACAATTACTCAAATGATTGACTTATACTTTATTTTACAATTTTTTTGAAACAATGAGGTGATTTTTCCACCAAAAGGAATTACAATAACATGGTCTTCCACACAGTAACAAAATGTCAAACATAACCCAATGCTCCTTGTTTCCCTATATCTTCTCTGTAAAATCATACCAAAGAGGAGGTGAAGATGAAATTCACCTCCCAACCATGCAATGGGATAAGTCTCATCCAATTTCCCCACAAATTCCCCCAAGTCGTAAGAAGACTCCACAACCAACAATAGGGCTTGAACACATAAGGAAAGCTCAAAACACATGCACATTCCAATTTAGCACCAAAAGAAAACAAAATAGGTTGGGACTCAATGTGAGAGAAAGAGACAATTTCCAAAGCAAACACTTAACATGCCAACAAGCCCAAATAGGATTCTAAAAGGAAATTTTAGCCTTTCATATACCACTTATCACTCCACTAAGGAGTAAGAGTTAGTTCTTGGTTCCTCCATGGTTTCACAAAATAAAATAAGTACACACTTATCCCTCCACTTTAACTCATTTATCACTCCACTATAACTAATCCCTCACTCCTTTGTTTCATCCATTTTCATAATATGTTTTACTTCATGTTTTTCTCACTTATCCCTCCACTATGATATAAATTTTTTTCCCATAATTAACCATGTTTAATAGTCCCACAGGTTGGGTCTTTAATAATTAGCGCAACATACTTAAAGATCTTAACACATGCTCAAGTGAGCAGTCAAAATACAATATTCCATTTTAAAAAAATGAGAGAGAGAGAGATATTAACCATTTCACAAAGAGATAAAAATTAAAAGGAGATTCCTCACCTATTGTTCATCTTGTCCCGCCAATTCCCAAGCACAAACACTCCAACAAGTATAAGTCCAAATGCACACTAAAACCAATAGAACTTCCTTAAAACAAAAGGAGTACCCCAAAAAACAAGAAACCCAAGATTATCTTAAATAGGAAAGTTCCCAAATGGAGCACTTCCACAATATTGTGCTAAGTGAAAACATCATTAAGATCCCAAGGACAACCCTTCTCCTAATAATAGCAGTAACTTCCTTACATGCCCACATGGGCCAAATTCTATATTCATACAAAACCAACCACCCTACCAACCATAAGTTCACTTACATGGACTTGGCAAAGATAATATAAAATATTGAAATCACAAAAATTAATATATAATTATAACTCACATCACCCACCATTTAATCAAATCAACTTGTAAGAATAATAAAAGTCTTACACAAAATTAAAAGCAAAAGTGGTTGAGAGAATTTCAAAGCTCATTATGGGGTCATTTTTTAAACTCTGAAATGGACCAAAAGAGTCAAAAATGTACATGTACCCCCATGGGTAGGTGTGAGGGAAGGTTTTGGGAGTGTATGAGAAGGTTTATTTGTCCTACAACCCCATTCTAAAGTGGCCATATAAACTCTAATTCTAAATTCCCTTAAAATGGAACAATTTTCAAACAATAAAAGTTAGTTCAAATCCTCCCAAAAATAGTAAAATAAAGATTAGTACTTCACCTAACTTAATTTTAAGTCATGCATATGACCAATTAAAGAAATTTTACCAAATTTAAAATCTAAAATAAGGGAAAGATAAATAAATAATTACAAGGGAAAAGAAAACATTCCAAAATTTACAGGTCACTTCACATTTTCCCAAGACCTAAGTATTTCAATCCCAACTGACATTTGTTAGTCGGGGAGCTTCATAGGATTTAGCCCCCCTTCCTCTTCTTTAGTATTATATTTTTTTGTTCGTTTGTTTGCATGTGGATTTCAAGCACTTTTTCATCATCTACACACTCAATGCACACATCATTTGTGCTCGAAATAATAACATCAAAACTAAAAGATGTGAAGTCAAAATATAATATCAATAACCAACCATGATCTAAACATGGTAACAATGCATCCAATGTCATCATCATATACATAACATATTAATCATGATCTTTATTCAACACATCTATCAAATTACATCATATAAAACATAGATCAACTGTCATCATACACATCATGTCCAAAATAAGCCAAGTGTACCACTGGCACCCTGTGACAACACAAAATAGTGGTGCAAAATATAATCTCTGAAACAAGTCGTAAATTATAGGTAGCCGACTTGTATTAGGATATGAGTAGCCAACTTGTGGCTTACCATATCATTTTATTATATCATTTATACTTTCTCATGCTTAATAGGTTGGCCTTGGTGATGGCCATAGCATATGAATAGTATATATAGGGGATTTTAGGTAGTAATTCATTATCATTTGAGCGTTTGAGTCTTATTATATGGTTTGGAGGTTGCCCCCTCGAAGTGGCGAAGCTATTCTAATTGCATATTGAGATCATTATTTTGAAATATTGTGTTATTTTGTGTTCTATTGTTGCTCATAATCTGAATTACACAAGTAATTTCATTACAAGTGCTATCAGAGCTGCGATCTGGGCCAAATTTAGGGCAAAAACCCTAATTTTTTGTTTCCACCATATATTGCAAAACATAGAGAATTGGCAGGAGATAGTTTTACTAGAGTTGAAAAAAATTTCAAGTAAGGTTCCTTGAAAATTTTGGACTTTTAAAATTTATTTTGCAAAAGTTATTACAAATTTAGGGATTTTCATAAAATCACTCCCTAGGGTGCAAATTGTGGAATTTTCTCAAGCTCTTTACATTTTTCGGAAAGATCTCAAAAAAATAGTATTAGTATATTCTCTGTGTTTTTTCCTGTTAGGTTGAATTTGTATCGAAAACCTAAACCCTAAGGTTTGACATCATGACGGGGCCTTCCACAAGAGCAAAAAAGAATCCGGTTACTCTAGGTAAAACCTCAGATAAAGATGGGGTAGTGATTGAAGAGATGGATTCAGAAGGGGTAAATACAGAGTCCTTAGCACTAGGGTTTACCTCAATTGATAATAAGGTGAGCCAACTTTAGTATGAGCTGCGAAATGTACAATCTGAGATGGCCTCTAAAGGAGACATAAAACAAATCAATCAGTGGTTGGATGATATCATGTAACATGTAAAGGGTAAATAGTTTGGCCAAAATTTTCCCCATATCAACCAAGGAGGATCTTCAGTTCAAAATCATGGACAAAATAGCCATGTTGGATCACTTTTCCAGCCAAATAAGAATCCAACTTATTCACAACCACGGAACATGATGCCGAAAGTGGATATGCAAAAATTTGATGGTAAGGATCCCCTGAATTGGATAAATCAAATGGAGAAATTCTTTGAGTTACATCAAACACCATCAAAACAAAAGGTGACATTGGCATCCCTATATCTTGAACCAGACCAATTTGGTTGGTATCGATGGTTATGTGCTTAGAGGCAGAAGAATGGTCTCGGTGTCACTTGGACAGTTTTTACCGAGGAGTTGTAGTTGCACTATAGTTCCAGTGTTTTAGAGAACTACTTTAGTCAATTAGCAAAGTTATGGAAAACATGATTAGTCAAAGATTATGTGCATCAATTCCAGAACCTATCCTTAAAGGTGGAGAATATACCAGAAGAGAATCTGAATGACTTGTTTCTTGGTGGTCTTAAGGACCACATCGAGCATGAGGTACATATGTTTAATCAAATCAAGCTTTTTGATTCTATTATCATGGCACATCGAGTAGAGGAAAAAGTTATTTGTAGTAGGAGGCCGCCTTTCATTAACATCAGAGACCGTAGTATCTCTTCCCCTTCATTTGCTAGGCCAATTAGACCGACTCCTCAACAAATGGAAGAAAAGAGAGCAAAAGGATTATGTTTTAACCGTGATAGCAAATATGGACCAAGATACAAACGTGCTGAGAAGAAGTTGTTCTATATTGACGGAAGTAATGAGGATGATGAGGAAGCTGAAATTATAGGAGAGGCTGAGGAACCAGTAGATGATGAAGTAGAGGATCACCAACCTACAATTTCTTGCCATGAATTGTTAGGTATTAGTACTCCTCAAACACTCAAGGTTATTGGATATCTCAAAAAATAGAAGGTGACAGTGTTGATTGACTCGGGGAGTACTCATAACTTCATAAATAGTAAGTTAGCTGCCCGCCTCAATTGTTTTATTTACCCAGCTCTAGAAATTCAAGTTATGATTGCAGATGGTGGGACATTCAAGTGCACAGGAAAGTGCCCTAGTATCAAGCTTTCCATGGGAGACTACATGTTAGACTCACCTATGTTTGCTATTTCTATGGTAGGGGCAGATATTGTTTTGGGTGTCCAATGGCTCACAACCTTAGGTACTATAGAGATGAAGTTCCAAGAATTGTTCATGCGATTTCATTCAGATGGAAGGACAATACAATTGAATGGGATGGTAGCTAAGTCTTCACAAATTATTAGCTCTCATCAGATGCAGAAGGTTCTCAAAAAAGGAGTAGATGGATTTATAGCAAAGTTATTTTCCATAGAAGTATAAAATACAGAGTCTTCAATGCCACCCGATCTTCAGAAGATTGTTGATGCTCACTCATCTGTTTTTGATGCAATTCCAAAGGTACTACCACTAGTTAGGGATCATGATCATGCCAAACACCTAACATCAGACCATACAAATAACCATATTCCTAGAAAATGAGACCGAGAAAATGGTTGAGGAAATGTTGAAGGCAGGTATCATCAGGTATAACCAGAGTGCATATTCTTCACTGGTGGTCATGGTACATAAGAAGGATGAAACATGGAGGATGTGTCTAGATTACCAAGAACTCAACAAGTACACCATCAAAGATAAGTTTCCTATTCTAGTAATTGATGATTTACTTGATGATTTTCATGATGCTATTTATTTCACAAGATTAGATATTCATTTAGGGTACCAAAAAATTAGAATAAAAGAGGAAGATGTTCATAAAATGGCTTTCAGGACTCATGAGGGCCATTATGAGTTTTTGGTAATGCCTTTTGGTCTTACAAATGCACCCTCAACCTTTCAAAGCTTGATGAACACTGTTTTTAGGCCATTTTAAAGGAAATTTGTATTAGTTTTCTTTGATGACATATTAATGTACAGTAAGACATGGGAAGAACACTTGCAACATGTATATAAAGCATTGGAGGTTTTGGGGAAACATACTCTCTATGCAAAGCCATCCAAATGTTGTTTTGGTGTACAAGAGGTAGAGTACTAGGGTCACATTGTATCCCATAAAGGCATCAAATTTGATCTTTAGAAGATCAAAGCTATGGTGGAATGGCCAAGGCCCAAAACTCTCAAAAATATTCGTGGGCTCCTAGGACTAACATGGTACTACAGATGATTTGTGTGGGGATATGGTAGAATAGTAACCCCACTCACTACATTGCTAAAGAAGGATGCCTTCCATTGGTCAGAAGTACCACTAAATCCTTTGAGCAACTGAAGGAAGCCATGTGCAACACCCCAGTTTTGGCTACTCCCAACTTTTCAAAAACCTTCATTGTTGAATGTGACGCTTCAGGATCAGAATTGGGAGCAGTTCTAATGCAGGAAGGAAGACCAATTACATTTGAGATTCACCAATTCAAAGGAAAATATCTACTCAAACCTGTATATGAGAAAGAAATGATGGCTATTCTTCATGCGGTTAACCAATGGAGGCCCTATCTCATGGGTAGACACTTCAAGGTAAAAACTGATCATGATAGTCTCAAATAATTTTTGGAGCAAAGGGTATCATCTGAGGAACAACAAAAGTGGGTAACAAAAATGTTGGGTTATGATTTTGAAATCATATACAAAAAGGGTAAAGAAAATGTAGTAGCTGATGTGTTGTTCAGAAGGGATACATCCGTAGATGCCTTACTATGTGGAACGTCCATGTTGACGGTCGATTGGGTGGATGAAGCAAGATTGGAATGGGATCAAGACAAGGATACACAATCTCTAATACAAAATATCAAGCAAGGATCTATGACATCTAAAAAAATTGAGTGGAAAGGTAATGCCCTATGGTACAAGGACAGGTTATACTTGAGTAAAGATTCTGAGTTGAAGCATAAGATTCTTGCAGAGCTACATGGCTCACCTGTTGGAGGACACTCTGGGTTTTTGAAGACATATCATAGAATAAAAAGAGAATTATATTGGGAAGGACTCAAGGGGGATGCACAAAATTTTGTATCAGAGTGTTTAGTGTGCCAACAGAACAAAGGGGAAAAAATTAAGACACCAGGTCTATTGCAACCCTTACCAATTCCTAGCTAGAGATGGGAAGAGGTCTCCATGGATTTCATCACCAGATTGCCTTGTTTAGAGGGTAAGAATGTTATTTTAGTGATTGTGGATAGGATCACAAAATATGCCCATTTTTGTGCCCTATCACATCCATTTGCAGCCAGTACCGTCACAACTATTTTTTTGGAGATAGTTCAAAGGCTACATGGAACCCCAAAGATAATTGTAAGTGATCGTGATCTTATTTTCACAAGTAATTTTTGGACGGAATTATTTTCATGTGTGGGTACTCAACTAGCTCACAGTTCTTCTTATCATCCTCAAACCGATGGGCAAACGGAAGTGGTCAACAAATGCTTAGAAAGGTATCTACATTGTTTTGTATCAGATAAGTAGGAAAGGTGGATTAAATGGCTACCACTTATAGAAAGGTGGTATAACACATCTTTTCATACCTCTTCTCAAATGACCCAATTTTTAGCATTATATGGCTACCATCCACCTTATATCACTTCCTCCTTGAGGGTATAAACTAAGGTCAGAGATGTTGAGGAACACATTCAACATCAACAACATGTTTTGGCTAGTTTGAAGGAGAATTTAGCATTAACACAAAATAGGATGAAAAAACAAGCATATCAACATCGTAGTGAAAGACATTTTGAAATTGGTGATTGTGTTTTTGTACGTCTCCAACCTTACAAACAGATGTCCCTAAAGCAACAGAAAAAGGAAAACAAACTTGCTCCTAAATATTATGGCCCTTATCAGGTTCTACAGAAAATTTGCAATGTTGCTTATAAACTAGAGTTGCCTCCATCTTCATGCATACACCCAGTATTCCATGTTTCATACCTGAAGAAGGTTATTGGACAAAAATTTGAAGCCCAGATAGAGTTACCAGAACTTGATGAGGAAGGAAGAATCATTTTGGAGCCAGAGAAGATTCTGCAAACACATACTAAGAGGCTGAGAACTAGAGACATTAAGGAATATCTGATCAAGAGGAAGAATTTGAGCATAGAAGATGCAACCTGGGAGGATGAAGGTTTTCTGCAGCAACTTCCAGGATTATTCAAAATTGAGGACAACATTGGTTTAAAGGGGAAGGGAATGCTATGCCCTTACCCTATTGCTTGTATTAGGATATGAGTAGCCGACTTGTGGCTTACCATATCATTTTATTATATCATTTATACTTTCTCATGCTTAATAGGTCGGCCTTGGTGATGGCCATAGCATATGAATATTATATATAGGGGATTGTAGGTAGTAGTTCATTATTATTTTAGCATTTGAGTCTTATTATATGGTTTGGAGGCTTCCCCCTCGAAGTGGCAAAGCTATTCTAATTGCATATTGAGATCATTATTCTGAAATTTTGTGTTATTTGGTGTTCTATTGTTGTTCATAATTTGAACTATACAAGTAATTTCATTACACTATCAAATTGCATCATATAAAACATAGATCAACTATCATCATACACATCATGTCCAAAATAAGCCAAGTGTACCACTGACACCCCATGACAACACAAAATAGTGGTGCAAAATATAATCTCTGAAACAAGTCATAATTTATAGGCACCCCATGCCAAATAAAATATAAAATGAGTGATCTAAGGAGATCAAAAATGTAATAAAAAATAGCTAAATAGTGCCCAAGAAGAGTGGGCACTACAACACGTGTGGATAATCTGCTCAATAGGTATCATAGTTGTAGTGTTGTACTTGCTCTAGGATGTTGAGTTGTGTTGTGTAAAATTAGGGAACTATACTTGTGATTCCCTTCATTCTATTTTAGACAATTTTTATACTTGTTAATTATTTTTTCTAGTTTATAATCATCTTGTAAATGTGTTGTCTAATATCTATAGATATTCGACATGTTTTTTTAATAATGTAATATTCATATTTATGTTATTGTATCTTATGTCATATTTTGATATTATCATTTGGTGTCAGAGGTGTCCTATGCTTCCCAAATATGAATGGGTGCATGTTTAGGGAAGTTTGGGAGATTTAGGGAATCTCACAACTAGAGAGAACTAGGAGGAAGATCCTTGAGGCACCCTTACTCTAATTCAGTGCCTACCCCCAAGCTCCTGCACTAGTTTACAAAAAAATTGTTTGAAAAGAAAATTTATTTTTCTTTTTCAAGTAGGAGAATTTCAAATCTATTTTAAAAATGTGTAGGGACTCACAAGGTCCATGTACCATTATAGAAATAATATTTTTGCAGAAGGACATACATTCCCATCTTGGGGCCCCAAGCACAGGGGGGTTCAGTTAGCAAAAGTATGGTATAACACGTTTGTTCGAAGGGTATTAAAGAATACCCTTAATTATAGTTTTTACCTCTAATTATTCAATTGATAATAACCCCCTCCCATTATATTATTTGAATGAAAATACCCCCTATTTTTTCCATTTACCTTAATTACCCATTTTTACATTACAATTGTATTTACCCCTTTTTATTTCTACCCTAATGTATTAAACAAAAAATATATCATATTTCTCACTCAATTTTTTTAAATATGTATTTTCTCTCGAAAGATAGTTTGAAGCCATTCAAGACCTATTACCATTTACCTTATAAATGTTAAGCTTTAATCATTTATCAATAGCTCTTCAAATAATTAAGATGGTGAAATAATATCACTTGAGTTGAAAAACATACTCAATCCTAGTTTTCTACTATCTTATTATTTTTTTGTTAAGAATCTCTTAGCTGAGATATCTTTATTCAAAAAGAGATTATAATTTAACTTTATGACCACACTCCTTTTGCAATTTTAAGGTATTTAATTTTTAAAACTAGGATTCAAATGTTTTAGTTTTATATTAAAATTAAACCTCCATTTCCTTGGGTTCACCTCTCTAACCTACCCCCAATACCTAATTAAAAATATCAATAAATTAAACCCTTTCACCCCCTCATGTCTACCGGTATATTGACTTTGCTTTTATTAATTTTAATTACCTCAATATGAATGCATGTGCTAGGATATTTCCTAGCTAATGAACCCCCCATGACCCCAAGCTCCTAAAAAATATCCCTGATATTTCCCCTGCATTGATTTATTCCCTGCATAATAACATCAATCTCATTCTAAGTCATCTTTCCTCAAGAAAACACCCCTGACTCAACATACAAATCGAGCCACCACCCGAGTTGTTATGAGTTCACATTACATAAGTGATTTCATTGTCATATGTAAGTTGGGACTCATCCTAGATGCTAGATGATTTGAAGCCACATAGAATCCAAATCTTGTAAATTTTCTTAGGAATGTACTCGAACTTTCTTGTCATCCCATCCAAGTTATCTCCCCATACGATCCTAGGCTCGGTCCCTTCAAATCTCTTCACGAGCTACACACCACAAGCTAGCAATTGTGGAAATTTTTTTGAGGTGATTTGATCTTGCACAAAGTTCAACCTTTGCACTTTATCTTGGCTCAAACCATCTACG
Organism: Taxus chinensis; assembly: GCA_019776745.2. NCBI lineage: Eukaryota > Viridiplantae > Streptophyta > Pinopsida > Cupressales > Taxaceae > Taxus > Taxus chinensis. The sequence continues at coordinate 20,811,521 of CM034156.1, forward strand.
CAAACCTATCTCAATACAAGAAAAATATCTTCCACATAATTGATGGTAACACATTTTCCATAAGATGTGAAGCAACGACGACCACTGTGAAAATATAATAGGTAGTGGATCTAAGTTTGATATTGGAGGCAATGCAAAAGAGATGGAGACCTATTTTTTTTCCAAGGCATAAAAAAGTTGTTGGGGTTAAACACACCAGTTGTATAGATATATATCATATCTAAGAATAAAAACAATAAATACATAAATAAACTAGAAGAAACAATACATAAGATATAACGTGGTTCACCCAGTGTGGGCTACGTCCACTAAGAAACAACCCAATATTATTCAAAGCTTCACAAAGGATATAAAATGAATATTTTCAATCTTCCACACCTCTCCCAAATGTATAGTACTTTCTTCCTCACAAGCTTTTTTTTCTCTCTCCAAGAATTCCTTCTTACAATTATTCTAATTCTAGCTTCTAACCCTAGCTTTCTAGCTTATATAAGCATATAAAAACTTAGGGCACTTTAGCTATGCAATTACAACCATTATATCAAAGGTTAGACCTAATTCTCGTGACTTAAATAAAAGCAATCTCGCACAGGTAATTGATGTCAGTTACCCTAACCGATACCAGTTCCTACTTGCTTGACCGATGTCAGTCCCCAGGTGACCGATGCTGATTACTATGTATTATAACAAGTTAATCAAGCATGCTATTTGTGAAGCAACTGAGCTCCAAAACTGAAAAATATCTCACTTGGAGATAAATTTCTGCAATGTACCGTATATCTCCATTCTTGGATCCTTTCCTTGGCCTTTTTCTTCCTCTTCAAGTCTCAAACTTGAAGACCAATAGAAGTGGAGTGTTTCTCCAACTTATCCTTTATCAATGCCTTCATTAGCATATCCGTAGGGTTCTCTTTCGTATGAATTTTATCAAGTATCAGTTGCCCATCCTCCAACACATGTCGTATGAATTGATACCTCAATTGAATGTGTTTTGTTCTTAAATGAAATGCTGAGTTATTTGCCAGATGAATCACACTTTGACTATCATTATACAATCTGCAATCCTCTTACTCCTTTCCCAACTCTTCCATGAATCTATTCATCCATATGATCTCTTTGCTAGCCCAAAAAGCCAAATGTTGTTAATCCTACCAGTACATGTGCTACAAATAACAACAACAACAATGAGAGAAACAATAATTTCTCACCCTCGATAAATGTTGTGGATTTTAATCATCCTTAACAACAAAAACAACATCCTCAGTAACAAAGACAAAGCCCTAGTCAATACCTAAGCGGGTATCCTAACCAATTCCAAACCAAGGGAAAGGGTTCCAAAATTTTAATTATAACAACTAGAAACCAAACAATAACCGTAGATTCAGACCACACAAGGAACAAACCAAAGGCCTCGAGATTACGATCCCGACTTATACTACATTTTCCATAGGGTTCGCAGGCATGATAAAAGAATGTGTCGCAATTGTAACAAGTTTTCACAGTGTTTTCCAAAGGACCAAAGATAGTTATTTGTTGACATGTTTTTGGAAAACCCAACATCACCCACTCAAAACACCTACATGGGACCAGTGTCTCCACAGAACATACCATTGGGGATCTTTAATGATACTCTCCCCATACATCCAAAAGATGGTAGATTAGATCCCAACAGTTTGAATAAAGGTATTGTAATAAGGACACATGATCGTAAAGCCTCAACTTCGTCAAACCCATAGGTGGCACCTCCTTTGGATGGTTTCCAGCAAACAAAAATTGTGGGGTTGGTAGAGTTAGATGTTGAACCCCAAATTAATGTTGACACAAGAACCAAGGATTATTCTTTGCATCCAATCCTGATTTATTCGGTTATGCTAGAAAATGTTCATGATACGCTAAACAAGGTAGTAGGGGCTTATGACCTGATCAGTGATCTAACCAAGACCTTTTCACACATTTCCTTCTTGGATCTACTGAAGAATTCCCCTGCTCATAGAGCTTCTCTATTAGAAGTGCTAGGTATCGGCCATTAGATTAACATTACCTCTCTGCCAGAGGCACAGATAAATCACATAGACTTCGACGTTAGTCCTCCAGGGCAGCCTGAGAGAGATATTGGGTTTGTGTTTGACATCAGCAAGATACCCACATACATTGAGATAGCTCGTAGGGGTGATGCAGATTTGTTTATGAAAGCTTGGATTTACAATAACTATGTAAAGCGTGCAATGATCGATGATGGGGCAGAAGTTAACATAGTTCCCTTATCTTTTCTTCAAAAGTTAGGGTATGGGGATATCAATCGATCCTTGACACGAAACAAGCCGATGTGATACAATAGCCTCAAGGTTTAACGTCGATTGGAACCATAGTATCACCAGTTACTCTCAGGCCTAAGATGGTACTAACCGAGTTTTATATTATAGATCAAGAAACCATATACAATATGATCTTTGGCTGTCCTTAGATCCACCGCATGAGGGAAATCCCCTCCACTCTATTCCAGGAGGTTAGATTCTCGCATTTAGGGAAGGTCTTTGTGGCATAAGGTGATCCCAAACCCTTTGACATATATTTATCTAACTTAAAGAAGAGTCCAGGGGTCCACTGAGTTTGAGCTTCCCACAAATTAGTTAAAAAAACCTACAAGTGTAGTACTAGAAGAAAATCTAGTCCCTACGACAGAGTTAGAAGTCATGGGGTTGATTGAGGGCATTCTGGTGGTCAAGGATGAAACCATAATTGTAGAGATAGTGTTGCTAGGAACCACAATAGAAATTGTTGAGATATTGGATAAGGAATTGCCTATCCTCCTCCCCTTTTATTCTATGGGTATGGGACATACTCTGGGACTTGGTTCTCTTCCAGCATATGAGGTTTGCATGGTTGAAGTGACCGAGGTAAAGGGAGAAGGTAAAAAGGATGACCCAATGTACATCATTCCGAGTAGTTGTTGGACTCTCCATTTTGATGGAGCTAAGTGTCGTTTTGGCATTGGGGCAGGCGCGATCCTTACTTCACATGAAGGAAGGATTCTACCTTTTGATTTCAAGTTAAATTTCAAATGCACAAGTAATGGGGCTGAATATTAGGATCTCCTATTAGGTCTCATTATAGCTATGAGAATGGGCATCCTCAATATTAGGGTGTTGGGTGATTCACAACTAGTCACAAATCAGATACCCGAAGTATATAAGACTAGAGATGAGCATCTACAACTTTACAAAATAGCAGTACTAGGCTTGCCAAAAGGGTTCAACTTCATATCAATCGAAGAAGTTCCACGTGAATAGAACCTTCTCGAAAACTCTATAGTAAATTATGCTTCATGCTTCACCCCAAGTAGTGAACTGGAAGATACCAACTTCACGGTTTCAGTCCGTGCCGATCCCTTGATTCGTGAAGCACTAATGACCCCAATGTTGATGTATGTAGAAGCCAAGAATCAACCTGATTGTTCAGACCACGTTGATGGTGATGAAGCAACTTTAATATATCTAAACACTTTTGTAGATCTACATCTTACTTATCATGAGATATACCTTTCCTTAATTCCATGTTCCTCTTCCTATTTTAGGAATCCCATGATTGAATCCTCCCCGGGAAAAGATCTTGAGATTTACGAGGTAGAAGAAGAAGGGGATTTAGAATTACCTCTAGCCCTGCCAGAATTTGAGGAAGGAAATGCCTCCTTAATTGAAGGAACAATCGATATAAATATTGGAACAAAGGAGGAACCAAAAATCTTAAAACTAGGATCCTCCTTAACTCCAGAGGAGGTGGAAATACATACCCGAATCCTTAGGGAACACCAAAAATCCTTCACATTTAGTTACGAAGAATGACAGGAATTACACCACACATCGCAATTCACAATCTCGTCACCAAGCCAAATGCTAAACTAATTAAGCAAAATTTAAGGCCCGTGAAGCCAAAGGTGGCCCTTATGGTGAAAGAAAAAGTAACAAAACTTCTCCAGGGAGGATTCATCAAGCAAGTCAACTATTCACAATGGGTATCTAATATCGTCCCCGTTCTAAAAAAATGGAAAGATCCATATTTGCATAGACTTTTGGGACATTAACAAGGCTTTCCCTAAAGATGATTTCCCATTACCATCCATTGACGTTATTGTTGACACAACAACTAGGTTTGAATTGTTGTCTCTCATGGATGGGTTTTCTAGGTACAATCAAATCAAAATCTCCGAGGAGGATCAAGCACTGGCTACGTTTATAACTCCTTGGGGGACCTACTGTTATGTTGTCACGCCATTCAGTCTTAAGAATGTTGGTGCCACGTACCAATGAGCAATGACATATATATTCCATGGCCTTATTCATAAGATTGTGGAATCCTATGTGGATGACCTTTTGGCTAAGGCCAAGAAGCTTTGTGGTCACCCAAAGGTTCTTTGTGTCATCCTTTCTCACATAATTGAGTACGGTGTCACATTGAATCCATAAAAATGTGTATTCGGTGTAACGGGAGGCAAGCTTCTGGGTTACATCATATCTTCATGAGGGATTGATGTCGACCTAGCCAAAATCTGGGTTGTGCTAGAAATGGTTCCACCATCAGATGAATTTGGTATCAGATATTTTCTTTGGAAAATCAGTGCAATCTGAAGGCTCATCCTTGACTTGACCTTTGTTATTCATCTAATCAAATTTTTTTTGAAAAAGCATTACTGCATTGATTAGATTGAAGAATGCAATAAGGTATTTAAATCAGTTAAATGATTCATATTGCCTCCTCCCAAACTCATGCCGCCTAAGTCAGACCGCCCCTTGATCCTATATTCACGAGCTACTGATGTGTCATTAGCTTGCATGTTGGCTCAAGAGGATGATGATAATTGAGAACGTGCAATTTATTTCATTAGTTGGATATTGCTTGATTATGAGACATGTTACACCTAAACATAAAAAGAATGCCTTGCCATAGTCTTTACAACAAAGCACTTAAGACATTATATGCTGAATAAAGAAACGAGGGTTATTGTTAAGTCAGATCACCTGCAGACGTTTCTCATACAGGGATCCTTATCTAAGAAGGTGAGGCGTTTCCCAACCCTAATGGATGAGTTTGAAATAACATTTGTAAATCAAAAATTCGTCAAGGGAAAAATAATTGCAAACTGGTTGGCTGAAAATCCATTAGATGGAGGTGATCTGGTAGATTTAGAATTTCCCGATGAATGCGTGTACTTTGTCAAAACTAGGCCCCCTATCTTTGTATGTCCTTAGTATATCGACATTTTCAATTTCAACATGGACTATACATACCCAGAAGGGGCAACATCGCAACAAATAAGGTAGTTACGCGTCATTGCCACTAAGTACGTTAATTTGGTACAAGTGCTCTACCACAGAGCCTTTGACGGAATGTTGTTAAGATGTGTTGAAGTTGAAGAATTTGAAAAGATTCTTTATGAGTCACATAACATAGTATGTGGAGGTCACTTTGGCGGCCATACCATTGCTCGAAAGATACATCAGATGGGCTATTTTTGGCCCACTCTAGAACATGGCATAGTAGAGGTTACGCGCAGATGCCACAAATTCCAAGAGTTCTCCCACGAGATCCACATACCAACATAAGCTTTGCCATAACCCCATGGCCCTTTTCCATGTGGGACTTGGATTTGATAGGGAAATTCTCTCCCTCATTAACGAATGGCCATAACTTCATAATCATGACCACATAATACTTTACTAAGTGGGTAGAAGCCATGCCTCTTACCACAGTACCCGAGTCTATGATCATTAAGTTCATCTTAAACCAGATCATTTTTAGGTACGGTGTCCCACAAGTCATTATCTCAGATAATGAAACGTATTTCAAAAATGATGAGGTACGTGAGTCATTTGAAAAGTTCAAAATAAGTCATCACACAGATTTTCTCTACTATACTTAGGCTAATGGACAAGCCAAGGCTACCAATAAGATGTTAAAGTCCATTATTCTTAAAACCATTAAGGATAACAAACAAGATTGGCACATAAATATTTTTCCGCCCTTTTGGGCTTATCGAACGTCAGTTAGAACACCAATGGGGGCAACCCCCTTTTCTTTAGTGTTTGGTGCTGAATCGGTTTTTCCACTCGAAGTTGAAATACCTAGTCTTCGTATTTCACTGCAAGGGATCCTGGGAGAAGATGGTTACTGAGAAGCATGACTCTCTCAATTAGAATGTGAAGATGAGGCTAGACTTAATGTTGAACAACGACACAACGTTTATGCTAACCGGATGGCTCAGAAATATGACAAGAAGGTTTACGAACATGAAATATACAAGGGATATTTGGTATTAAGACTTGACATCCAGATAGACAAGAAGACCAGCGAGGGAAGAAAATTCAGACCCAGGTGGTTGGGTCCATATCGAGTGATAGAAGACTGAAAAAATGGGTTTGCAGTGCCACATGAAACACACTATGCAGATGAGGAGTTTATAAACCCCTTGAACTCTATATGGATTTTCCCCTTTTTTTACATTTAGCCCCTCTACAGCTTCATATTGCACAATAATGCATCTGCATAGCATTTTCATCCGCCAGTTCATTATGTAAAAGTTGTGATCAATGAGCCCGCATTCTTATGGGGGCGAATTCCTAAAACCTTCTAGTCAAAACATGATGGTCTTGAAGATTGATCACTCACCATATCATACCTTTGTAGCCACATGTGGTAGAATCTATCACTATGTAGATTCTGAATCATTTGATCAAAACAAGATAGGTCATGAAGACCGACCTTGCCATATGTACCGTGATCCATACCACATGCTAGTAAACTTGGTTTTACATCTGCAGTCTCTTTCTAGATTAGGTGTCGTTGCACCATAGTAAGTGCTATAAGATTTATGGCTTGTGAGAGTCGGGCTTCGATAAACTTGCCACTTTGGAACATAAGTTAACATTGCGAAAAATCATGTGGCAAATCAGTAAATGGCTCATGTAGATTGCACAGAACTATGTAAGGCTATATGGCTGCGACAATTCTTTTCCCTACTAAAGCTTTGGTGGTGAGCCTCGCATCGAGGCTTACAATGTTCACGTAAGGTTGGGAAAGGACCCCCATTGCTTTGACTTCACCTAATACATTGTCCATTTGTCATGAGCCCATTGACAATGTTATTATCAAATGTTGCACCATTTAAACACCAAGATTTGTGGCCCGTGAGAGTTTCATGATTTGATGAACTTGAACGTTAGAAACTAGCATCCTGTCCAATATCCTGAACACCATTGAGTCAAAAGCACAGTGAGTTCACATGTCCAAAATTCCCTCAGAGTTTAAGACCCAAATTCTTCACTTTGTTATGCAAGTGGCCATCTAAACAAATGCATTGGTCTAGACTAAATCTGGAAAGGCTAAATTCACATGTAGGCTACATGTGTCCCCATAACTTGAGATATGGGTTGGCATAATTTTTTAACGTATCAATTTGGATCTGCCATACCTATGTCATTCAACATCATCTCATGCCATTCAACAAGTTGTTGGCTCATCAACAAATTATGCCCCTTCAAACTCGATCGATCGAATTGAGCCCTCGTATCTTACAAGTTGCGTCAACCAAACTATAATATTCAAATCATATCAACTAAATTATAATCATTCAAACCAAAACGTTCCCTATGTTATAGACCTTAGATGAAGCTCCGAGGATTGTTAAGGAGGACCCAAGTGCGCGTGGACACACACACAAATTAATTATCTTTTTCTAATGCCTCAAACATGTAACTATGCATGATAGGCATTTCCAAATGAGTCTCATTTGGTTGTCATTCATAGCCACTACATAGATTCTGAAATAGAAGGTCGAGGTTTTGTCTTGGTAGTCATTGACGAATAACGTCATTAGGATTGTTGATACAGGTGAGAGGACCCTAATCGCAAATGTGCGACTGAAATATAATGACATACCAATTCTTAAACATAAGAGTATCTGTATCTAACATGGTGAATCAGAGTTTGGATTCAGAAGATCACCATGCACTAGTTTCCCTTGGTCAAAGTGCTCACATTGAGCCTAATGCACAAAAAAATTTTGTATAGATACGCCTGAAAGTATATTTTCATCAACGACAATACAAACTGGCCACATGGCCTTTCAATCCTTCAAATGGGATTGACACAAATGCTGCTCGACCAGGTCTAGGGCTCCTTTTTTTTTTACGACAACGCTATTATTGAACCAAATAGATGTTTTTGCTCAAGGTGACTATACCCTTGTACAGCAAGGCCTCAGCTACCAGAATAGGAAAATAAAGCTCGAAAAAAAGGATCAACATCCTGATATAACATATCTTGACCACCTGCAGAACGCAGTCTGCAAAGAAACAATCAACAGCTACCCTCCACATAGGCAAAAAAAACATCAGTGCTGTTTACCAGTGACTCAATGGCTGGCAAACGAGTTGACAGTTAGGTCATCTTGGGTCTTCACAAAAGCAGATCAGTACAATGTACTCCGGCACGACCACTAACGGATGAAAACTCACCAGACTTGTGTCATCATTGCAAGAAGAGCCCAACAAGACGCTGACAAGGAAGGAACCAACAAAAGCAAAGAAAGCTGCATACAAAACAGCAACAAAACTAACTAACACAGCTGCCTGAGAGAGGCACTGCGTAAGCCATTAAATGTAGCAATCGGGTATCCAGCGAATCCAAGTAAGACAAGAATCAAATCTTGTCCGATGCTGGTGGGGGATTATAGATTTGGCATTACCCTTCTTTTTCCGAGGTCCACCGCTGTTCATATGACAGACTCGTCATCCCACTCTCCATCATGAGGACGTCGTCGAAAAACTGCATACTAAGGTCTCTGATGGGGGAGTGACCCAAATGGCCTCCTCGGAATATGCTGCTCTCAGCATCTCCTGAGTATCATGCCAGCTCTGTAAAGAATCACATCTGGAGGCTTCTCTGTATTGGTCTGTGATATCAACCATGATGGGTGATATTAGCTTGATCAGGGGGGCACATCGATGCTCCTTAGCCGTACGTTTGAGTGGCCGTAATATGTAAGTAGGGGAACTTCAGGTAGAGAATCTAGCTCCACCAGGCTGATTTTGGTCTTACCCGTATAACCGCAGTAGTTCACAGTCATCTGTAGACATGACCAGTGTGGAACCGGCAACGCCTACATCTGAAGGCCCCTCAGAGTCTCTCCTGACTCAACTCGTATGTTACTGGTTGCAACTGGAAAAGAGCATTTCAAGGTAGGGAATCTCCCCCATCTGTTGGGGGGACCCCACCTCTAAACTGGGGTGGGCCTTAAAACTCCCTAACTAATTGTCAATCCTCTGATGTTTTGCTCCCTTAAGAGTAATCTTCCATCATAGTCATCCTCCTGTCGACATATCCCATCACACATTTTGCATGCGATTGAGAGTGTAGCAATAAAATGTATATCCGTAGGCAAGAAATACATTATTATGTGGGGAGATTTAGAAAATAGTGCTAAAAAATTAAATTGATATTTTAAAATATCCATTTAAGATATGAAATATTTAGATAGCCTCTATGAAAATATTTTAATAATTAACAAAACATAGGGGAGGATACACTCATAAACCCAACTTATAAGAAGAGTGTTAAAAGACTAAATTCTATGATTACCCCTGCAATATGTACTACATTGTATAGAAGAATGGTAGGTAGTCCCCGATTTTTTTGATAAGCCCCAGGTGTCACAATATCATACGGCCATGGCTTCTCTCAACAATTTGTCAATGGATAGGAGCCCAGTGAAAAATAAAAGGGTGTCAACACCCAAGTCCGCGATCAGTTGTTAAGGGCAAGATGTCCATGATGGACCAATCCTATGATAGGAATGGTAGCGGTGAAAACATATAGAACCTAACCAACCACACTTCATCGATCCAAATCATACGATTGAAATCTTAACCATATTTATGTCACCAACGCAATGACATACCATTGACGCCTGGAACCCTACTGGGGCTAGAATGGTTATGTACTATCAATTACAAATGAGTTGCAAACTACACCGGAGAGGATGATAGTGGTACACAGTCCTCCAGGGTTTTGGTCGACTCACCCCATGACACCTGACAATCAAATTTGTTTTTCTGTTGTGTGAAGGGGAGGACCGTAAAATGTAAATTGTAGCCACATTTTTTCAATATGAATGGTAGGAGAAACACGAGGGATCTTGTGAAATCCTGACATATATGGGCTCGTCTGCATAAAGGTCCATCTTGTGCAGGGTTAGGAGATCAATTCTTGATACAAAGCTTTCCAATGCACACTCCTTGGCGACTTAGAAAGAAACTGAGGTAGTGGCTAGAGATGTTTGACATGTTTTGTCGAGGATGTGGAAGAAAAAGCATGTTCAGTTTTTTAGTGTTTGATGCTAAGTTGCACCATAGATGATGTTCATATATTGAGTCAAAAATTGATATTGTATTGGAAGTTAAATACTTTGCATTTTTTTCTGAATCCGCCAGAACCTTTTTGCCGAACTAGGGAAGGGCGACGGTTCAAAATGTGAGTAGCGGTCCTGGACTGATTTTCCAAATGCATATTGGACCCTAAAAATGCCCAAAATGACAAATGTAAGACTACTTTTGACCAAATAAAATAATTCCTTGTGGTGAGCAAAGACATGGAGCCGTCATTTTTTAAGACAATGGGTTTCTAGAAAGTCACTTTCTAACAAACATACTTGAATTTTTTGACATTTGTTTCTATTGTATGTATTAAAAGATCTTCAACAGGTTAAAATAACCAACGTTCGAAGCAATACTGGTACGACCTCCCACTCATGGAGGCATAACTCTATTAGTATACGCTTTGATGATCGTTTCGGTTTTAATTTTAGGTTCCTCTGAAATATCGTTTTTATGGAGTCTAGAGCTCCAAATTCACCAAATCAATTTTCACGACTTGAGGGAAAAAGCCTTTTTTCTGTTTACTTGTTTTCAGGGGATCAAAAACATGCAATAGAGTTGTGTGAATTCAATGTTTGTTGTCAGTGTGTGTGTGTGTGTGTGTGTGTGTGTGTGTGTGTGTGTGTGTGTGTGTGTGTGCGATGTGTGTGTGTGGAATATAATCCCTAACATAATTTCAATTATATGTTTTCATTAGGACTTAAGCATACCTGTAGCGTACTGTGTTCTATAGCCCACACACACATATGTTGTATTGGAGAGTTTGCACTGTAGACAACATGTCAACTTTGTACAATGTATAGAGTGATATTGTTTCAGTAGGTTATCTATCTACACTTGTAAGTATTAAATATAGAATGCAGTTAAAAGGAGTTTTTTTTATTGTAGATGTTCGACACATGGGCGTGTCTGGATGGATAAATAGGAAACACACATTTTATACAGGATCATTCACATCACTTAGATTCAATAATGTTTTATGCCTTGTCATGCCTATAGACGCTTCTTGATAGGGGGGCAACTATGTACGCGCCCAAAATTGCACGTGCTACATTGTCGAGAAAACGGTTATAAAAGTCCCCAGTGATGATTCAAAATCCTTTCAAGAAGGTGTTCAAGCTCCAAAAACCCATTCGCAGTATATATTTGTAGCCTAGATAGCCTTTACTTAACTTTTCTCTTGCATTTTTCCAGCTTCTTTCCTTCTTTTTGTGCATCGTTTTAGGCATTAAGTGTCGAGGACCACTGCCCATGTCAGGGCTGATGGTCCTGAAACTGCCGCCCAAAACAGGCGTGACGGTCCTGAAACCGTCACCTTGCATAGGGTTGTGCAGTCCTACCCGATTTTTCCAGAATCCTTCATGCGTAAAATTAGCATGTGACAGTTCACTTAAGTTTAATTTTTGAACGCATTCAGTGAGCCGAATTTGTCTAAAAGTAGCTTTCATTTGCTTGGTTCTCCTTGCTCCTTCTACTTTTAAATGGATTTAATTGAGTTGGAACAGCCTCTTTCATTGCCTTGTGAATGAAGTAACCTTCTATCCTTCATTCATATATATTCCATGCTTGTACTCAAGAAAAAAGGCTTGAGAATTTTTGTGTATCTCGAATTGTATGTGTTGCCATACGATGTTGCTAGGAATTGCATAACCAAGCTCATGATCTCTTGTGCTATCTCTCTTCTACTTGCATTACGTATCCAGATTGCCATTCCAAGCTGCCATCACTCAAGCACCATCCTCTTGTTGCTGTTCTTTGCATTCCCAATCCTTTGGACTCACATGAACACTCAGAGAAAGAAAGGAACATAACTGAGGGGATAGATACTGACATAACTATTGGATTTGCCAAGGTTCTTGCTCTGTCCAGGTTGGATTTGTGTATTTGTTTGCGTTGTTTATCAAATTGTCAATTTTAAATCACTAGTTTCAATTGTTAATTTCAAATAGAGTAGAAAATCATTTATATCAAATAGAGTAGAGAAATCAATTCATTTCAATTAGAGTAGGAAATCATTCATATCACATAGAGTAGAAAATCATTCATTTCAATAGGAAGTTATTCAGTCATAAGTAGATCCAGTCATTAGTAAGCTTGCCTCTTTAACATTACTAGGGAAGTTGTGGGGGAACAATAGCCCTTTGTTAGAGGCCATGATTTGTTCTTCACTTCTGAGGTACGGTTGGAAAGATTTTATTGGAGTTAGAATAGGTTTTTTTCTTTAGATTTAGATTCACACATCTGCATAGAGTAGTTAGCTACATTTAGCTAGATTATTTGTATTTAAACTAGTTTATTAGATTAGAATGCATTATTTGAAAAGTTAAAAAAGAACAAAAAACATTTACTTTCCACAGATTAGCTTGTTTTACTGCTTTGTTATCCAATATATTGAGAAAACTACCAAAAATATAGCTTAGACTTCCTTTGAGTAGATTAGTTTATTTACTGAAAACAAATCATTTTATCTCATCTCTGCATGAACATCAACAGTTCCACAACAGGAAAAGACTTATTAGTTGCAATCCCCTGGTCCCACAACCCAATGGGCCAGAGCTAATAACTGACATTGACACAAGTTTATGCTTAACAATCTTACGTACACTTGCCAGCATACACAGATAAAATAAGAACAAATTAGAGAGATTAAACGTATCATTGCTAATCAAGCCTATGACTTTTGGATTGCTCTTGGCAACATAGGATTTGATTGCACGCATGACAATTTAACAGCCATAACCTCCAACGAGTTTTTGGTTGTGACCCACAGGTCCCCGCAACCCAATAGGCCTGCTAGTTCAGTTAGATATCGACACTAGCTTACACACACTGGTATTCATATCTTCACTGCGTCCACCCAGATATTATTACAGAGCTTTCATTGTTGAATATAGCAGCCGATCAGGCTAATACTTTCTGGACAAAACCAGAAATTTTTCCCATTAGTTCCTGTAGCTCCATTGCACATCTCGTGTCTCAATTTCCATGACCTTCTCTGGAAACCCATACGAGGCACATGCGTAAGTTACTTTCCATGTGTTAAATATCCACAACCAATCTATAGAATCTCGGACAAAGCTAGACATCGATTGGAGTCTCCGAGTAGCTATCATATCAGATCGTAGCAATCACACCTCTGTCAGGTTAGAAGAGCATTTCTTTGCCTTAGATTCGCAGATTCCATTATTGCGTATTGAAGACATAAGGTTGCCCAATTAGCTTGATCCCTGTCACCACACTCACATTACACCCCCATTTCAATTCCACACTGGCTGTCTCGAGCACGACCTCAGAGAGGTCGGGTGTGAAGAAGGTCATGTGTTTATTTTCTGTCATATAAATTGGTGAACATGATGTGAAGAGCTATTCTCTAAATGTTTCTACTTTCTTTGTCCATCCTTTATTCCGCAGGTATTCTTATACCCCCTGAATATGTCGGGCTATGATGAGTTCAGTCGACCCATCTCGGGTTTCGACATATACCATTACCAATCAAATATCCCACAACAATCACCTTCACTTTCAACATGGGCAGACAAACTGCTCATCTACTCAAAACCCTCAGCTTCAGGGAATCAATGTTGGTTCTTTTGTACGCATCAAAGAATTGGATCAGGTCACTCAAACTTATCCCTTTGAACAATCAAGTTCGAATAACATGACATTCACTGGAGAAGTGAGTTCATCTCCTCCGGTATTGTTTCGACAGCCCATTACCGTGCAATTTGATCAACTCCCCTATCTTAATGATGAGTATTTAGCACAATATGCTAGGAGTGAAGCAACGACTTCCAGACAAATGAACCGATCTTTCGATAGGTTGCAAGGAAAATTTGATTTCTTGCCTTCAAAACAATAACGCTACCCCTGCCACCAACTGACAATACAACCATTGAGGGGTGGTAACATAGTGAACAATTCATAGTAGGATACCATACTCCTCAATAACCTCCGAGGGTTCAACAAAAAGTAACTAAGCAAAGCACTGCCCCGTTAAAGGGCGATGTGTTATCCTGTAAAATTGACGAGGGCAATTTTATAGGTAACCATACCAAATTTTGTCTCGGTCCCTCGTCGTGGACCCCTCTGCGTTCGGAACGTCACAAAATCCCTTTCCGGGAAATCTAGTTTTCCGAACTTAGCCATTTTTGATCCCTTTTGGCCGGGCGCACCTTTTATCTATGTAACACGGAGTAAATCTGCACCCCTTCATTTCCTTTGGGGCACCGTTTGATGTGTTGACACATGTTTTGATGCGCCATTCTTGCGTGCGCCAAGGCGCATGCGTCTTCATGTTGACACATAAATTGTTGCACCATATTTTGGTGTACCAAAGGGCGTAAGGAATAGGATGTTGATAGTCGTAAACTTGTGCCAAAGGCGCAAGTATCTCTGTGTTGACACGTGTTTATCCACGCCAAAGGGCGCACCATTTTACGTGTCGACACATGTTTTGATGCGCCACTTGAAAAAGTGGTTGGCGCATTTATTGCACCTTTTCCTATATATAGGCGCATCCGCCCCGTCACTTTCACCAGTCAGAAAACACGTGATAGATTTTTCTTCTGTGCCTATCAGCACACCTGTCGTCCTCGTGTCACATTAGTGGACCCCGTTTCACCTCTCACATTATATATATTCTGGGTAAGTGGTCCTTGTTACTCTCATGTTTTAGTTTTGTTTTTCGTTGTTTGTTAGTGTGGTAGGATAGATGGACCTGTGGAACCATGAAACCCCTCTTGTCGATCCTTGTTTTTCCCTCTCAAGATCTTCCTCCTCTTTCCAGATCTGCTGGTAAGGAGGGGCCCTGCCTCAAATCACTTGGACCTCTTTGCTGTGCCCCTTCACCATCTATAAACCTTGAAAAGAAGCCTAAATGATCACAAATCTGTCAAAGAGAAAGAAGAACCGTTTCCAAAGCTGCATTTTTCCTTGGCGCATTCGCCACCCTTGCAACAGGAAACACAGTCGCACCTATGGTGCACCAACATTCATTGCAGCACATGAGCTCCCTACGCTATATGAAAACTAAGTGAAACTCTAATAAGCGGTGCAGGTGCATTCCCCATTGCAACAACACAGTGTCATGTAAACATTCCCTGCGCCGCACAAAAACTCCCCCTTTTACGCGCCTAAAGTTGGTGCTACACGTGATAACCTTGTGCCCTTTGGCGCACCGAGCTTCTATGTTACATTGCAAATATTTGCGCCATTGGCGCACCCTGCCCCCATGAGACACCAGCATTACTTGTGCCAAGTTCCCCTGTTTCGCACATAAAGTCTATGTTACACACATCAACCCTACACCCTTCGGCGCACCAAAGTTCCATGTAACATGAAAAATATATGCACCCAGTATAAAACACATATGAATGGCATAGGCGCACTTCTGCTAACAACAACAAAAAATGTCATGTGCAACATCCTTGCGCCCTGCGCCCTTTGGCGCTAATTTGTCCCTTGTAACACCCTTCTTTTGTGCACCATACTATTAACCCTACAGCCTGCAGTGTTCATGTGCCCTGCACCCTGTGCCCTGAGGCCTTAAAATTGCTAACTCCTCATTCCTTTCTGTAACACTCTAATGGAAGATCTAAAAGATAACATGGCTCTTCTGTGTTGGGTTTCACTTCTTCTTCTTACAAATCAGCAACTAAATTCAGATCCACATATGTCTACATCAAGCAAGAGACCGACCAAATCAAAGGGCAAAGCTAAACTTACAGAGGAAGAGATGAAGTACAAGTATCAGAGGGTCAGAATGCCCGAGTCTTAGGTAGAATGTGACCTGGATATAAGAGACTCAGAGCTCGGTCACATTGATATGGAAGATTTCTGGGCCAGAACCAGGAAGGTCACAGGGAGTCCCTGGATGGACAAACTAGTAGGCAGTGGCCTAAATTTTGTTGGGGGGATCCCCATCAGTGCAGTGAACAATGAATTCATGATGGTAGTGGCCCGCTGCTACAACAAAGACACGAGGTGTGTCCAAAATGAAAAGGGTGAAGTCGTGATCAACCTTACCGCCTGACACTTTGAAATCATGCTTGGCATTCCTCACCACCGGCACTTTGTGGCCGTAAGCCAAGAAGACTACACCAAGGCTTGGGAGGACAATGAAGACCAGTGCATGTAACTGATGAATGAGGTGTACCTAAAGAACAAAAAGGTGGTAACCAGATGGCCACAGGTTATTCACCGTAGTGACTTCTCCGAGGAACTAAGTGATACCATCACATTCCTGAGTAGAGTATTTGGGCTTTCTGACGCCCATTACTTTCATAAGTGGATGCTCAGGTACCTGGAGACCATGAGCAAGAATGTACCTGATCAACGCTTTGAGTGGGCAGAAATAATAAGCAGTACCATATCCGAGCAACTCCAACAACTCACCACAACGGGGAGGTTCTACATGAACTCCTACGTAGTTTATGCTGTAGCCTCGGAGAGAGATTATCCAGCATTGAGCCGATGCGGGGTTTGGCCCCAGGTGAGAATATATGAGTACTACCCAGAGCTGAAGCTCGAGAACAACATCTCTCAGTTCACCAAAATCAACGATGCCTTTTTCTACGGCATCGTCTACCTATTGAGGCCCAACATGACTCACGGTCGAATGACCAAGAGCATTGTCACAGCAACAGAGAAGTGGGGGGCCCTGTTCACACAGTTTCCCACCTTCACCTATCTCAGGGCAGCTAACTTCCTGGGTGAGCCCACCAAATTACCGAGATATGCTGGCCCCAAGTTGATCCTGTTAGAGCTGTCTAGACCGCTCGTAACATATCATGAGAAGTGCTTAAAAAGGAAGAAGGGTGGAACTCCTTTCCCCCTCACAGTGGGTAGATATACCTGCGTGTCTCATCACAAAGCCTGGGAAATGGTTGCTGATCTAGAACTGCTCAATCTGAAGCACAACTTCCCAACGAGGCCCACTTTCGATCCAAAGAATTACCTTCTCAGGGAAAAACTTGATCCTATCCACCTTCCATAGATCGAGGACATTTTTATCGACCTGTACCATGAGGTCGAGCTCAGAAGAAAGGACCATTCTCACCTGGTCCTGGCAGAAATCATTCAGTACAGTGTGGCCATTGTCCTGAAAGGTTATCAAACTACCGATCAAGAAGTTGATCAGGTATGTTTTGACACGGACGGGGAAAACTGGCCGTTTACTGCAATCGACAGAACCAAAGCGCCCCAGACCATTGAAGAAAGAGTCAAAGAAACATCTGCGGTGCACAGAACATTGGTGCAGGATGAATGGCCTCATCTACCTTAGGGTAGATTTCACTACATCTCCATTAGGCAACACACCATCCAGGCCAAAACATCTGCCAAAAGTAAAAGGAAAGGATAAAGAGGGTGAGTCAAGCTCTGCTCGAGAAGAGGCTCCTGAAAATCCCCCTTCCATTGCACAAGAACAGGTAGTAAGCCTGTTATCTCCAGAGAAAGAAGCGGCCGAAAATGTTCCGATGAGCACATCCACTCAGGATGTTGCCACTACTACAATTGCTGAGGTCCCTTTTGTCCCTTCTCCCTCTCCTCCTTCCCCTCCTCGTGTAGCTCAAGCGCCCATTCCTTTGGTCGTATCCTCTCCCCCATCTTCTACTGTTCCCCTTTCCTCTTCTTCCATTTTCTCTTCTCTCGCGGAGCTGTCCCCCACCATCTCTTCTCTCATCTCTCAGCTCCCTTCCATACCCTCAACTACCTCCCCTACAGTATCCCTTCCTCCCTTGAGTACTTCGCTGGCTTCTCTTTCAATGCCGCCACCAAGTGTCTCAATGCACTTTCCCTCTACTACTGTAGCTGCTCCCCCTTCTACTTTTGGTCCCACTCCCATAAGTCCAACATGGATCTCTCAACACCTGAGCCAACAAAAGAGGAAATTTCCTATCGCACCGATGGACTTTTCCGTCATCCCATCAAAGGGAGCCAAGAAGCAAAAGCCTATAAGCCACTTCTCTCAGAGTGCATCAGGAGAGAGAGTAATGGAGATCCCGTATCCCGATCCTTTAAAGGATAAAAAGGATCTGTCTCCGACAGATTATACAGTGACCCAATTCATGATGGGAACGTCTTCAGAAAGCCTTCAAGGAGAGGCCCTATCTACAGTGGATGCCCTTTGCAAGAAACTTCAAGGAGCAAAGAAGGAGAAAATGTTGCTAAAAGAGCAAAACAAACATCTTCTCCAAGCCCTGCAGAAAATGGGTAGTGCACCTCCTACAACTGCCACCGAAACTTCTCAGCCCATGAGCCAAGACAAGATAAATGAATACGCCAAAATTGGTAAGAAAGGTATGCTAGTATTCACCTGGAGAGACCAAATCCTCAAGGAAAGTGAGGGAGTAATCGTCAAGTTCACCGAGTTGTATCAGAACATCAATCAGGCGAACAAGGCACTCCAGGTGATTGCGGGACCCATCTCCAAAGAGTTGGACCATGCTAGGCTGCAGCATGAGACCTTCCAGAAAATGCTTGACTGTTCAGTCGAAGATCTGGTTAAGTTCGGCGTCTTCAATAACCCCAGAGTGCCCAACAAAGTCCTGTCTACTTTGGACTACCAGGTCGATCAGTTGGAGTTTGTCCTCAAAAAAATAGATAAAGTCAAAGAGGAAGCCTTGGAGGCTATGCACCAGATGGAGCAAATCATCTTGAGAATGTCCCTAGGCTTGCTCACTCCTTCTTTTTCCTTGAGGAAGGCAGACCAAACTATTCAGATCTTTAGGGAGATCATCTCCCAAGTGTTAGGGCCAGAAGCCACATTTGACACCAAATGCATCAACAACCTTCTGGCCTATCGTGACTTTATAGGGTTCCTGATAGAGGCGGGAAACGAATATGCCAAGATCCTAGAAAGGCTCGTCGATGAACGTGAAACTTGTGAATTTATCAGTAATCGCCACAAGGATCTTGCTCAAGATCAACTTCAGCCCATGATCAACAAGTTCATGGAATATCGGGCCCAATATAGCATCACTTCTCCCGAGCAACAACAGAAGCAGGACACTGCCTTTCATCCGCGAGATGATGACGAATAGTCTCCTTCCTCTCTTCTTCTTTTTGTAAATATCTAAGAGTATGTTGGCACAAACAATGACACCATCCATGTTGCACCATGGGATGATGTCATCCACCAAGTTGCCAAAAGTCAATAGTTGACTTTTAGATATTTTGTAGATATTTTGTAATTAGGTGGTTGGTTTGCTTTTTGCCTTCTTTCCTTCTCTTCTTCTATAAATACTTGACTACTTGTTGTATTCAAGTGGTGGATACTTTTCAGATGAAAAATAGAAGTAAGAAGAAAAGACTTTGAACTTTTTGTAATAGAAACACATATTAATACAAATATTTAGACTTTGTGCTGAATACCTGTGTTGTACGTTAGACCTTTCTTATGTTAGATCTGTATGTTTGTTCTGTTGAATATACTTCTACTTTATTGTCATTTATTCATTAGTATTGCTTTGTTTGTCTATGTGAGTAAGTTCGGCTCTGTTTACTACCAACCCAAAACATAGACCCTCTGACCTTTCTGCTTTGGAATTCATTTCTTTTCTCCCTTCAAATATTTCCTATCTCCCCACCTTGTTTCTTTCCCTTCTTCTATAGTTGGAAACACCTCTACTGGGATGAGATCCCAAACCCCAAAGGCAGAATATTGTGAGACTTGCACAGATTCCTGCTAGTAGAATAACAATAAACCAGTTTTGCTTTGCTGACTCAAAGAGGGGCTATGCTCTGCACACTATTGGCTCGTCTATCCATAGATCTGTCCACCCCAAAAATTTTCAGACCAACAGAAAAATGGGAAGTGACTTGTTTTACACAGTCAAGGAACTAGATCTTGCCCAAAATACTCAGAATTCATACGCAAGGAATGCGCGAACTCCTCCCTACCCTCATAATTACAGACAAATACCTACTACATAGAATTACAGACAAATACATGTATGGATATCTACAACAAGAACTAGCCGGAAGTGCATTCTCAAACGCCATACTAGATGGAAAAACAACATTCCCTGACTTCGTGCCTTTGATTCCATATCAAGGTAATCAACCCCCATGTACACATGTATTCTAAATCTCCACAGGGGGACATGTATACCTACTTGGCTCCGTATGGAAAACTACAATGGATGCCATACACCCAAAAAAATTTCCATGTTTTCCCATTTAAGCAACCGATGCAACCCCCACCACCCCAATAAGGATCTTCAATGGTGGAAACATACACAATGGGGACCTATTCTAAATCTCTCAAGGAACACCTAGAATTCTCCATTCAGAAAGTCATGCTCCAAAGACCCTTGCTTGATATTTCAAAATTCAAAAGTTTGTAGATCATCAAGGCATGCAATATCAGCTTCTACATAAGTGTTGAAAGAGTTGTCAATGTTTGTGATATGTGACAGAAAGTGTTGATATTATCTTGGAAAAGAAAGTGTTGATACTATCTTGGAAGAGAAAAGGGATGTATGACAAAATTGAAGCTGGAACAAATTAAGTAGATCAACATTCCTTTTAATGGGAGTTAGAGAAAATGGAATACAGTCCTAGGGGGAGCCTATTCAAACTGAGAGCTAGTTTCCAATTCAACACAAAAGGTATGAAGAATACCCACTTAAGTTAAGTGGGACATACTTGGTAGTTTGCTAAAAGCACCTACAAGCCAAGAATCCAAATGTAAGAAAATGTGGGCCAGCTAGAGGTGGATATATCCCCATGTCATGAATGTTTCCCATATGAAGACTTGATTCAAAAAATCAGCTGATTTTTCAACTCCTTGTTGAAGGGGTGGGATACAGAGAGTTTCATCACAAACACAATTTTGTAAGCACCATTAATTCCATCGAAGTTTACAAGTGTCTGAGTGTGTTGTCATCTATGACGTAAGATGAGGATAGAATTGTTGAAACCTGGTCATTGTCATTAATGCCAAGTACCATTAGTATGGAAAAAAGGGTGAAGCATCCTCTAGTAGCTGCGACATAGACCAAAAAAGAAGTCAAGGAGATGAAGTCTTTGAGGATGTCAGTCTACTCAGCTCATAGAAAAGTTCCAGGTGACTCCATGATGCTACCCCCATCTAAAAAATTACTTATTCATGGTGTTTTCAAACAGTAGCACAAAGGTGTAAGTGTGTACTCTCAAGTAGTGTGTAGGATTCCTTCATAAAGTTGTACACCTAAAACTCTAATCATTATGTATGCAGAAGTAATGTCAGTGGTACCTGCATGAGGATTTGGATCATTCATGATGACTTCTTTATTTGCATTGGTGTTTGGCAGTGGTGTGCAAAAGTCTTAGGTAAGATGAACTTTTCAACATGACCTTTGTGCACAACTCCATTTCCTATTCCCAATGTTCCACCATTGACTCTAGTGAAATTGTCACATAGTCCTTGACGTCGGGGAGTTTGAGTAAATCTTAAAAGAAATCTGGATCTAAGTGGATTATAACCTTTCCATCAACATCCTTAATTGTCATGGATTTTTCATCGAAGTGGGCTGTGGTAGCTAAAATGAGCTCTGGGTAATGCATGGATGAGGAAAAACTGACAGTAAGAGCAAGCCCACTGTCATATATGGCTTGCATCAAGGATTTCTTATTTGGGGCCTTCACCCTTGCCCAGAAGTCTGGAAAATTAATTTGTCTAAGATCGGTGTCTCCTATGCTCCCCAGGTCGGAAGACAAGCAAGAGTGAGGAACAACCCTGAGGAATGAATATTTCATCTTTTCCTTGCCCTGGGATGTAGAAGTAGACATAAAGTTTTGAATTTTGGAACCTGATGGCCTGTTGGTTCCTGAAATGCCAAAGTCGGGCTGAAAGTTCTAAAGTTGAGAAGTCCAAAAGCCTGAATTGGAGAAGTCTAAAGTTCCGAATTGGAGAAGCCCGAAGTTCCGAATTGGAGAAGTTTGAATTTTCGAAAAGCTTCAACCTCCGAAACCTCGAAAAAGTGGAGAAGATCCGAAAAGCCAGTGGAATGTGAAAAGCTCTGAAGTTACAAATTGGATACTTCTAAAAACCCAAAATGGCACAATTCCCAAGAAACGGAAAAGTGCCGAATAGCCAAATCTCCGAATTCTAAAAAGAAGGTTCTCCAAAAAATGCCAATCCCCGAAAACACCAATCTCTAAACTCTGAAAAATGAGAAGTGCTGAGAGGGTAAATTTTGAATATTCGAGAGGATCTCTAAAGACTCTGATGGTAGCTGTATTGAATACCTGTAGAAACTCAAATCGTGGAAACATGATGGGTAATGATATTGTCATTTTCCAAGGCATACAGAGGAGGAACAAAATAAAATGAACGAGGAGAAACAAAATAAAAGATCTTAAACCAAAAATAAAATAACCGAAATAAAATACCTCAAGAATGATGTTGAAAAGTACAAAATACAGTAAAACCTAGGTAGTCAGAGTAAAATATCAGATGAAAATGATAGGTAAAAAATAGAGTTTAAATAGAAAAAATCGGGATTATTAATGGCCAAATCTCTGATCTGTACAGAAGTAGGTAAGAATTAAATATGTAGAGAGCTCCAAAAGTTTGAAACCCGAAATTCTAAAATTCTGAAATCTTAGAATTTCGAGGTTTCAGACTTCGGAGATCAAGAGATGAAAATTGTGAAATGGCGATGGGAGAGTTTCGAAACCCGAAAGGTCGAAAGTCCAAAATTTCAGACTTTCAGACTTCGGAAGTCCGAAAGTGAAAAACCTTAAAATGGTCAGGAGAGTTCTGAAACCCAAAAAAAAGCCTGAAAGTCTGAAATTTTGGACTTTTGGGGCTTCGAACTTTGGAACTTTGAGTTCAAAAATTGATAATTTCCAAAGAAAACTACAAACTTTGAAATCCCAAAAGTCTGAAATTTCAAACTTTCGGGGTTTTGGACTTCAGAACTTGGAAATCATAATTTCAATTCTGTGTCATTTAAACTTCGAAAGGTAAAATCCCCAAAGTCTGAAGTTCAAATTTTTCAGATTTTCGGGTCTTTGGAGAATTTTTTGATTTTGAAGAAAACTTCCATGTGAAGGATTTCAAAAAAATTATCTGACCGATTTCAATGTTTGTTTCTCGAGGTAAAATAAAATGGTAACATTTTTGGCGACCTCCAGGGAATGCTTGCCTGCTAAGATTTTAGATCGGCAGCCTTATACAAACCATTGGGCAAAAGGAGTCCTAGAAGAAAACTACATTCAGGGGACACCCAAAACCAAAAGAAAAGAAAAAAACAAAACAAAACAATGTGCAAAGCACTTAGAGGAAAAGAAAAACGAACACTATACAAGGTTGAAAATATCTCAAAAGCAAGCTTTGAGATGTATCCCATTCACGTGAATGGGAAATTCTTCTCCATTGAGTCTAGATAAAAGAAATGAATTCACCTCTTTACAACTTGAGATAATATACAGTCCACTCCAGAGAGTGTTAAACTTGGCATGTCTGCCTGGTTCGGCTTTGTCTTCGTCCCACTTGAGAACCGAATCTTCTTCTTGAAAATGCTTATTAAAAGATTTCTTGTCGAAGGATTTCTTAACTTGAGCTTGATGTTGGCCTAAATTTTTCATAGCCTGTGTTTCAAACTTCTTCCAGCTCTATGAGTTCAGAAAACCTTACCGTTAAGGAATCATTTTCCATAACTTTGAGCTGATGGGCCAACTCTAAAGAAGGTAATTCCAAGGAGAGCAGGAGCTTCACCTCCCTCCCACATACAAGCATAAAATGTACCCTTTTAGGTGTGATTCAATCTACCCATAAGGCAGTCTTAAGTTGTGTATGCCAGGTCCTTTTATTAGCCTCCATCATACATTTGATGATCCTTAAGAGATTCTTGTTACTAGATTCAGCTAACCCATTCCCATGTGGATAGTAATTTGATGAAGTCTTAAGGTAGACTCATTTCTTAACCTCCCATTCACTCAAATTAAACCCAAAAAATGCCATTGCATTTTCAGAGATAATGGTAAATGGAACTCCGAACCTTGTCATTATATTTTCTAGGAAATCAAGAACTGCCTTTTCGTTACTTTCCTTTAAAGCTACCACCTCTGTCCATCGAGTGAAATAATCCGTTACAGTAAGAACCCATTTATGTCTATCACTGGAAGGCAGGTTAATCATCCTAATAAAATCTAACCCCCATTAAACGAAAGGTTGATCTACTTGAATGGGGTGCAATATAAGTGCTTCCAACTTTTGTTTGCCTGCGAACAAGGCACATTCTTTACATTTCCTCACCCAGAGATGGGAATATTTGAATAAATCAGGTCAATAGTAACCTACACACATGATTTTGGTAGCAGTTGTTTGTGAAGAGTAATGCCCCCCAGACAGACCACTGTGGAATTCTTCCAATATCTTACTTTCCTGTTCCAGTTGACGTAGCATAGAAGAACACCATTCAAATATTTACGGAAAAGAATATTACCAAATGAGACATATGGAATAGACTGGAGACGAAAAATGCATCTTTGGACTTTGTCCATATTTGAAGGATATTCCCCTAAGAGGAGGAAATTTTACATTTTTGTTAACCAATCAGGTTGACTGTCACCTTCGTCGGCGTTTAAGAGCGTAGCATCTTCCACATCCTTGATCTCTAAGTCTGCTACCAGCTGCTAACATAATCCTTTGCCTCTAACAAGTTTGGTGACTTTAATGTGCACATCATACTCCATTACTTTTGTGATCCACCCAACACATTTCTCATTCATCTCTTTGTTTAGAAAAAACTCCTTAACGCCAGGATGGGAGACCATCAGGTGAATTTTATTATTGGACAACACGTGCCAAAAAAATTTCAAGGCTCAAATGACTATAAAGACTTGTTTCTTAACAAAGGAATATTTGAGCTCGTATTCCTTGAGGGATTGACTAAAGAAGGAAATTGGATGTTCCATCAAATTGTCATTTTGCTGGGTGAGAATACCTGAAATACTTTCCGGACCTGCGAAAGCATAGAGAATGAAATCTTTGTCAAACCTGGGGTTTACCAGCACATGGGAGCTTGGGAAATGGCCATTTTAATATCCATGAAGCTCTCCTTTCCTTCTTTCTTCCATGAGAATGGAATATTATTTTTCAGCATGGCCGTTAGTGGTTTAGCCAATGTTGCAAACTGAGGAATAAATCTTCATACGAAATTTATGGTTCCCAGAAAACTTTGGAGACCTTTCTTGTGACTTGGAAGAGATAAGGACATAATTAAATGAATTCTGGTAGGATCAATAGATAGTCCTTCCATGGAAACAACATGTCCCAACAATTTTCCTTCTTAAACTATGCAAAAATGCACTTCTTAGGATTAAGGGAAACTCCAAATTCTCTACATCTTCAAAAAAATTTCCTTAGATGTGTGATATGATCTTCGACATGCTTATAATATACAGTTATATCATCAAGGTAAACCAAGATGATATCATTGATTAGTCCCTTAAATGCCATGTCCATGGCTCTTTGAAAGGTAGCCCCCGCATTGGACAATCCAAATGGCATTTTGTTGTAAGCATAAGTGCCCCACTTAGTAGTGAAATTTGTTTTGAATTGATCAGATTCTCAGACCAGAATCTGATTATATCATGAATATCCATTGAGAAAGGAAAACCTTTGAGCCCCTGCCACTATTTTGAAGGATTTGTTCCATTGATGGAAGAGGGTAGTGGTCTTTTCAATGAGGCCTGGTTTAAATGCTTGAAGTTTACACACAACCAAATATCTCCATTCTTCTTCCTTACAAGAAATAGATTGGCTACCCATGAGGAATGCTTGATGGGAAAAATAATGCAGGCCTCAATGAGCTTTGTTAGCTCCTTCCTCATCAATGGCTCAATTTTAGCGTTTATTGGCCTTTATTTTTGATGAACTAGCTTGGAGTTTGGATCCAGCTCAATGGTGTGTTGAGCTAGACCTAGATCAAAACCACGAAGGTCCTTGTAGCTCCATGCAAAAATATCATGATACTCTTGACATAGTTTAATGAAAGCTTCCTTCTCTTGAGTAGTACATACTTTTCCAATCTTTAGAAGCTTTTCACTTGCTACCTCGACTTCTTCAAAATCTTCCTCTTTGATTATCATGTTGGTACCTTTCCATTTGACCTGGTCATCTGTATTGAAGATGGATTCAAGAGTAACTAGGCCTTTTGGCAGTTTATTTCCTTTCAACTATATAATTTGATCACCATAGGATTTTTACAGTTTATCTTAGTGTTTGGCAGCAAACTCTGCTTCTTTCCTTAGTAAAAGGACAATCTATTGGTCACTATCGAACACCTACCAGCTACTTACGTTATTTGGTACTATGGGACGAACCACCATTTTGACCATCTGCTGCCCTTCTTTCATAATGTCCATAGGTATATCATACTATGAGCCAATGGTAGCCAGCCTGTCAACCTCTTGATTTTGTTTTCTAGGAACTGCATGAATTCCGAAAGCTTTGAAATCTTCTATCAAGTCCCAAACTTGATTCTTATACAATCTCAATAGATCATTTTTTGATGTGTTGCACTGCGGTTGTTACTTGATGCACAACCAATTCACTATCACCAAAGACCATCAAAGGCTTTGATTCCTCTCTTTTGAGCCAGCTGAATTCCTTGTATGAGGGGCCTCATATTCAACAACATTATTAGTACAACTAAACTGCAACTAGAAGGATGAGAAATATTTATTTCCTTCCATGGAGAAATCAACATAACTCCTACACTGGATCCATTTCTACTCCTCGAACCGTCAAAGAACAGTTTCCATAGTCCCTTGCAACTATCAGATGTTTTGACCAACTGAAGTATGATTGCACCTTCTTTGTGTATGCAATACGTACCTAATCCGGTTTCTTCCAAAAATAACATACTAGATTCTTCATCTGCCAATAAATTGGCATAAGGATCATATTGATGATTGATACTTACCTCATTAAGAAATATGCCAGGAACTTCCTCTGTAAGAGTAGTTGGCTCGTGATATGCATCCTCCTCATTTGGGTCACAAATGGCATAATTTCCATTTATGGGTTTAGGGGTGTAAGGCTTCACATGAATGTGACAAATAGGTTCTGATCTTATAGTCACCTTCTTCCCGTACCGAGTTATAAGGATCATATGTGACCAATCTGATGACAAATAACCACCCATCTTGGTAGTGAAATCACGTGAGAAGAAAATGGACAAAGAGGGGAGGGAGATCAATAACATATATGTCTTGTGTGGATTCCAAGCTAGGACATGTATGAATAGTAAGCTGAAGCCCCTTAATCAATCCCATAGTTTGGATTGCAGTACTATCTAACTGGAAAAATCCTTTTGAGATTGGATTATATGGGATTTCTAACACATCTACAATTTTCTTTTGCATCATGGAACTATTGGCTCTAGAATCGATCATATAATTGTGCACCAAATGATCACCAATGATCAGAGAGATATAGAATGGTGGTGGTTTTCTGGCCTTAGAAAACACTTTCATTTCTGCTTGACACAGGTTGGTTGTCACTACTACTTCACGACCTGATGATCTATCGGTAGTACCAAAATTGTTCAAAGCCTTGTGTAGCAAGTTCCTTTAAGAAGGAATTGAGAGTGCATCCCACATTGCGATGCTTAAATTGATCTTCTTCATTTGCTCCACAATGATGAATGGAATTGCCCCAACTTTGCTAATACCTTTTTGGGTGTTAGAGTCTTCTTTTGGGAAATGCCTATTGGGCACTGTGATACTTGAAGTTCCACCTTTCTTTGTAGACTGATCATGTAGATAGTTTTGGTGATTTCTTTCTTGTACCCTTATCAGTTGATATTTGTGCTTGAGGTTGTGAAGTAGATGTTTGATCAATTTTTGGAGATTGATGATCTATTGCCCTCTTCTTGGAACGTGTGTTTGATGATACAGTAGAGGCATCAATATTCAAACCACAAAAATCATCTGTTTTCCAATTTAGTAGTGTAGTTTCATTAGAAGGCTGGTCTTGACTCTCTTGGGTTGATAGTCTAACTGATGACTCAGGTGGGGTGGATATGCTTTAGACCATAAGGGCTTGACTCAAAAACTCCATTTGGGAAAAGATTTTGGTTGTGAGGATGAGAAAAAGGATAAAAACATTCATAATCTTGGATGAGGTTATTCTAGACCAGTACTATGGATCTGGATGAACTAGTGGCAAGAAGGGTTATGGAAGTTTAAAGGCTTCACGCTTGCGGCTTGGCTAGTGAACTAGTTTTGGGCCTGATTATTTCCTTGAAAAGGAGGATAGACTTGCCAGATATTGGGATTGGAATGGTCGAGCATATTGGGACTTGTTACCTTTTAATCGCTACAAGCTCATTTTTGAAGGTCTGCAGTAGTGATTTGACTTCAAATAGATCATTTTAAGAGGAAGGGGAAGATTGAGCTGGTTGATTAGAGGCTACTGGAATAGGAGCAATGATAGGCTGATTATTTTGTAAGATCTGGAGAAAATGGCATTGGCGGTCGAGGAGCTATCTTTCCAGCCTGAATTAAGGAATTTTCCACACTTATGGCTATGTCATAGGCATCAAGTAATGTAGCCCCTCCCATGGATTAGATCATAACTGCTACATTGTTATTCAAAGCTCACAAATAGTACAAGAATGCATTATTTAGAGAAGGCTTAATGAGTGTCGGAATCCTATTCCAAGTTCTGTGAAATCAGAAATTGAAATCACTCATGTACTCTTGGGGAGCTCTCTTTATGGTAGTGAGTTGTTCCAAAAGTGATAGGTGATCACTCTTGTCTTCAAACTGTTTATAGAGATTCTCTCCTAACTCATCCCAAGTGGTTATACTTCTGACACGTAACCATTGAAGTGCTTTTCCCTTGAAAGAATTGGCCAGAAGTCTGACAACAACATTATCCTTCATGATGTTATGTACTACGTAAATGCTGGATACATCAAGAATGTGTTCTACTGGAGTAACATGAGTTTCCCCTGTGTAAAAGGGTAAAATTTTGAGTGCTGCAACTGGTATAGGGTCATATTGAGCCAACAGAAGAGGACTGCTTGCATTGAAAGGGGGAAAAAATTGGTTCTACGCCATAGCAACAAGAGGTTGATTATTCTTTGGTGGATGAAACCTTCTGTATGGAGGATTTGAATGACCCTATACGAGATAAAGTTGCAGCCGGTGGAGTTGAAACACCTCTGCTACTTCTCTTTAGAGGAGACAAGGAAAGTTCAATATGCTGATAACTTCCTTGCTTTGAATAAGCTCTTGTTTGAATTCTTCTCATAAGTTAATGCACTAATATTTGGAATCTAGAGATATAGAGTCACCAGGTACTTTGACTTCATGCAAGTGAGAAGAGAAGTACCAACTTTTTCCCACCGGGCGTGCCAAAAACTATTTTTGCCAAATCATTGCACCCCCGAATGACCAAACTATAAGCAAGACATTCGGTGTGATTGAGACACATGGGATCACCTCTCAAGTTGTGGGACTTGGGCTCGAGGTGAACCTCCAAAGAAGGCCAGATTTCTTTTCCTAAACTAAGTGCTATACTACTCCTAGTATAATAAAATGGTTATCCAATCCTATATCTAACATTTGCCATGGATTTTAAGGAAAGAGGTTTGCAAAAAAGGATAAACTATACTAGGGATGGTGATGCACTGAATAAAAGTGATATTTTAAATCTCAGGAAGGGTTAATGTGAGTAGGATGCAAACACCGTTAGTCACCTTCACCTATTGCAACTTAGAAAGGGCACAAAATACCATAGACCAAGAAGCATGCATTCCTTTGTTAAACTCGAAGTATACATAATAGAGAGATCAAATTTGATTGAACACACAATTAAATTAATCATGAGGATAGCACATGCACATGCACATGCCAAACATCCATTTCATTGATTATAGCTAATGATAATGTAAGTTTTAACAATATAAGGAAAACAATATTTCCACAACTGACATAAAAGATGGTTACATTACTTCCTCATAACATAAAATAGATAATCTGAAATAAAGTTAAGCTAATCACTTCACACTAAGTAATTATGCATTCACAGAGCATATACTGATCAACCATTCAACACAATAAATTAGGTTCTTCAAGGAAAGATATCACTCTGAATATAATTAAAAGGTTTTAAAATATCTGAAGCACTCTTCCAAGCTTGAAGAGCAACTTCACCAAAAATGATCTATATCTCTATCTCCAAATGACTCCATGCACCTAACTATTTATAAGTTCTTTACTGAGCCATTACAGTATGGGCCTTCAACTAACATTTTACTAAAAATAGAAATGTCATTAATTCAAGGGAACAAGATCCCATAAAAATAGCAAGTTTGTTGCAAGGGTTTGACTACAGTCAACCCTGCAATTTTGACCGATCCAGATCTTGGATATGCCCTTTCATGGCTTCTTAGCTTTGTCCTAGTCCTGGAACGCCTTCTCCTTCTGCAGGTTTCTATTCTGCTCCCTCCCATGCAACCATTCGATGTTTGTATTCAAGGAAACGCTTGATGATTCCCTGAATTTCTTCATCTCCCTGGCCCACTTGCATAGTGCTTCATTACATATGCTATCTTGATTTCCCTTGTGATCTTGGCTGAAATTATTCTAAGTTTACTCACAAATTTCTTTAGTATTCCTATGAACTTTTGGCATAAAACCAATCTATCAATGGATTCACTGTTGAAATTTTATGTAATCTCATCGTCGTGCTTCACCAAAAATTTTAATTTTCCCTAATTTTGTCTTCTGGGAGAGCATCAATATTTTCCTTGAAGAATTTACAATTAACAATATCAAAATATTCTGATATGTCATTCAAAGCATCCGTAATTTCCACTAGTTTATCATCCAACTTCTTAATTAAATATTGAAGCACCTAACACCATAATTCCATGGCTTTTTGATATTCAAAAAAATTTGAAGCATAGTCGATTACATCCTCCTGAAGGAGTAGATCTGGATCTTCCTCTCGAATTTCAGTCCATGTTGCCAAATTCAAATTTAGGTTGTTATTGTCCTCGGAAAAGGCTTGATCCATTTTGTAAATAACAGCTCTTCTAACCTACAAATCATTATATATTTCTAGAGCCTCTTTAATTAAAGGATAAGCTTCTTGCAGTATACGCTCCATCAATCCATCTACTGATCTCACTTTCTATCATATCTTCTTGATCTCGTAATAAAAAATGTCATCAATGGTAGATGAAACTGTCATAGTCGTAGCAGTTCAGACTTCTATAGATGGAGTTGGATTTGCTACTTTTTGTAGCAATGCATTGAGATGTTTGACCTTGGCCTTAAGCTCATCCTTAGAAGATTTATCCTTATCATATTTCTCAAGTAGATTTCAAAGAGCAGTGTGTAAATCTTGTTTAGCTCCTTCGTGAGTGGATTTTCCCAGTGAAAATCTAGAAATCCGATTATCTCCAGCTGTAATTGTTTCCTTAGTTTTTCCCTCAACAGGAGTAGCAACCTCTATAACTCATTCCCTAGATGGATTTACTGTCAGGCTAGAAAAAATCTTTTGCCTCTTCGCCTGTCTTTTTGGTGTTTGCTCCAATATACTTAGATATATTACATCCCCTAGAGGCACTTTCTTCTTTTACTTTGGAGTCTACCAAAACAACCATTCTGGAATAGTTGATGCTGATGAGGATAGAATAGTATATTTAGTAACTATAACATTAGTCACAAATGAAAGAGGGATATGCGAGAACCGATGTAAAAAAAATGTACCACAACGAAATTGCACTCCGATGGTAATGTTGTCGTTCCAACGTAATGAGCAAGATTCGAATAATGGAAAGAATATGCAAATAAGAAAACATGTATGCTCATGCTCATAGATCAAAAAAAGGAAGTACAAATAGGGGTGTTGTGTAACTCCATTCCTAAACAAGGAAAGAAATCCTATGACACCACTGACGCATATGACATGACTGACGCATATGACACCTCTAAAGGAGGAGTTACAATTCTAAATAAGGAATATAACTCCTATGACACACTGATATAAATGAAAATGACAGATTCTATGAAATAATCTGACACTTTTCATTTAACTCCCTAAGACCTATGACTCTCACAAGGTGAGATGACTCACCAGGTGATGTGGATGATGACAAGGAAGGTTACACACACCACCACCCCCCTTTCATCGAAGCTGAGGAAGAGGTCATGGTAAGCCAGAATAGAAAATAAGATTCCCCTAGACAACTAAGAAAGATGTGTCAATGGGGCCCATTAACTAAAGGCCTAATAAGGTGCCCATATAAAAAAACATCTTTCTAGAAAGAAGAAGAGGAGAAGGAGGACTATATAGCCCGAAGAAGATGGGTGGCTATAGCATACCTCACCCCAAGAAGAGACCACAAGTGAAGAAATTTCACCTAAGTGAAGGGCTTGGTGAATATATCTGTAACTTGATCAGCTGTCTGAACATAATGTATGTCGATGATGTTTTCATGTATCATCTCCCATATGAAGTGCATGTGAATCTCAATGTGCTTCATCCACTGATGCTGAACTGGATTTCTAAAAATCAAGATAGTGCTCATGTTTTCACAATAGATAATGGTAGGCCATTGAAAGTGGATGCCAAACTTTGTCAAGATACCCTGTAACCAAACAACTTATGTGGTAGTGTTAATTGCTCCTCTATACTCTACTTATGTCGATGATATGGAAATGGAATTTTGCTTCTTGTTGGACCAACTGACATGACCTGAACCAAGAGTGAAACATTAGCTTGAGGTAGAATTTTGATGATCTAGATCACTGGCCCAATCTGAGTCTATAAATCCAAGTCAATCTTAGTCCCTCTTAAGTAATGAATACCATATGTGTGAGTGCCACACACATAGTGAAGGATCCACTTTGTTGCTTTTAAATGCATCTCATGAGGCTCCTACATAAATCTAGACATGATCTTGATAACATATGATAGATCTAGCCAAGTGTGAGTAAGGTAGATCAAGCTCCCCACCAACTGTCGATAAAGGGTACCGTAAACCAAGGGGGAAGAGCAATCAGAAACCAACTTGACCTCGGAAATAAAAGGAGTATGTGAGGACTTGCAATCAGTCGTGTGAAACAGAGCAAGAAAATCAAGAGAGTACTTAAGCTGGGAGATCATAATTCCCGAGTCAGATTGTGAAATTTGGATCCCAATAAAGTAATGAAGCTATCCTGAGTCAGACATGGAGAACTTGTTGGACAAGGAGATCTTCACAGAATCAATGATAGAGGAAGAGCTACCATGATCAACAAGTCATCAACATAGAGAACAATAATAAGCATTGAGTCATCCTACCATAGAATATACACATTTGGATCAGAGTGACACCAAGTGAACCTTGATGCAAGTAAAAATGAGTCCATCTTGGCATACCAAGCCAGAGAGGCTGGTTTAAGGCCATAGAGAGACTTCTTTAACTTGTAAATGAGGGATGGATCATGGACATAACCCGAAGGTTGTTCCATATAGATCTCTTCCTCTAGGTCCCTATGAAGGAAGTCACTCTTAATGTCCATCTAGTGGACTTCCCATCTATTAGCAGTAGCGATGGAAAGGTTCAGCCGAATGGAAGTCATCTTAGCAACTGGAGAAAAGGTTTCCGATTAATCAACCCTGGCTACATGGGAGAAACCCTTAGCTCTAAGTTGTACTTTATACTTCTCAAATTCTCCATTGGCTCCATACTTTGTCTGATATATCCACCTACACCAAATGATTTTTCTTCCTTTTGGAAGAGGGGTAAGATCCTAAGTGTCATTTGATGGGTCATTGTATTACCAGTCATTTAACCAACTCATAGACAAGTTGGTGTCACTATAACCAAGGCGGTGTCTAAAGTTGTATGTAAAAGGAGAAAGGAAAATCTTATTCAACAATTCTTCTTCCTAAGAAAACATACAAAAATTAAACATGCATGAAAAAGAAACACACAACAACTAAACTACTGAAATAAATCTACAGTAAATAAACTATGCTAAGAAATAATAGAAAAATCCTCCTCCTTGGGGAAGAGCGGATTTTGGCCATTCTCTTCCCTTTGGATTTGGAGAAACTACAATTAACTTTTAAAACTACACTTGTATTGATTCAAAACTGATTTACAAAATATGCCCCCCTTTCCAAATATATGGAAGAGGTATTTATAGACATTACTCCTAGTTTACTTGGTCCACACTCCAAGAACTAACTACCTATTCTTGGGCGGATTTATTCAAAGTAATAAATATTAAAAAAACTTGACTATAACAACCCACTTATCATGGAGAATATTTCTACAACTCATCCATTTAATCTAGGAACACAAAGTGGGAGAGTACTTATTCAACATTCCTAATACTATTCCACCATTTTCTCATCCTTGAAACATGGAGAGAAAAAGGAGGAGTGCTAAGTCCATGACTTTGAATTCTTCTTGGAATGCTACATGCATTCATGACTTTGGATTGCCACATGTTTGGATCTATATTCTTGGTTAATGACGTGGAAGCAAAGAGTAGGTTGAATAGTTCGGTGCTCCTTTACATTATTTTGGAACAAACCAAAATACTTTCATTAGCTGGGCGTTTCTGTAGCTGCGTGAATAATTTACATAGCTGTGTGAAGAATTTCCGTAGCTGGGTGTTTCCGTAGATGTGTGAAGACTTTCGGTAACTGCAATCTACGAACTTGGAGTACAGTTACTTATGACCTATTTTCTACACACTATTACATTCCAACTTTAGAAGAAATATCAAGAAATAAAAACAATTAGATTGCAAATAGATTTCTAAAGAGATGTTAAGATAAATCCTATATTCTACCTTAAAT
Organism: Taxus chinensis; assembly: GCA_019776745.2. NCBI lineage: Eukaryota > Viridiplantae > Streptophyta > Pinopsida > Cupressales > Taxaceae > Taxus > Taxus chinensis. Next base: position 20,846,759 of record CM034156.1, read on the forward strand.
ATGATATCTATTATTAAAACTACATCTAAATTCACTTGAAAGATTTATTTTGAAAGAGAGAATAAGAATGCTATTTGGTGATATAATGAGACATATTTTGGTCTCATCATTTCCCCCACACTTAACTTCTTACATGCCCTCATGCAAGCTATTGATCTTCCTGTAGAATCTGATTTTGTCAATACTTTTGCATCTTTCAAATTATCTTCTCCTTTTTTCATGATAATAGCAAACTGAGATTTTAGAAGTAAAATTTTTACTTCTTTTTTATTCATACTCTCATGAGGTTTTTCATAGATAATGTAGAGATATTTTTCCCACACTTAACTCTTTGTTTCCTCATGCATTATTCAAAATATTTGGAAGAGAGTGATTCTCCCCCACACTTAGCTTTGTGCATGCCCTCATGCAAACTGTTTTTTTTTTAATTCAGCAGCTTATAGATCTCAATTGCTGTAAACTGAAAAGACTTCATCTGCATAATTTTCTTTGTTACTTGACTTGATCAACACATGGAGATCTTGATAAATTTCTCTTTTTTTGTAAGCTTTTGAGAAGTGAATCTATTTGTAATTAAAACAACAAATAACAATATTCAAGAATAGAAAAATAGAAGTTACCATACCATACTTAGTAGTTATCCTTGCTTTCATCATGTTGTCTAACCATGATTTCCATTTGCAACTGAAAAAACAAATAGATATGAAGTCAAGGCCTCTGCAACATATAAATTTTCAGTAGAAAATAAATTTCATTAACCAAATCGGCATTGCAAGTTAAGCAGTCATATGAATCCAAGAAAGACTATTGAATAGTGCAATTTTTATTTTTATTTTTGGTTTGGGAAAAGTAGCCATTTGCTAAGAGGTATTCTATTGTTACTAGAATACTCTTTTAGAAGATTAATCATTGAGTCTATTACATAACGGACCATATCCTTGGTAACGACTCCAAAAATGACGGAAAATGTTATTTTCCCAATCATTTAACCAACTCATGAGAAAAAGTGGTGTCATTATAACTATTATCCAAAATTCATCCCTCAAGGTAAATTGAGGAGTAAATTGCATGATTTCTTGCAAGCTTGAGCAAGCATATTAATGATGGAAGAACAAAACAATCTTCAGGATGTTATTGGGGGTCCCTTTAGCAGCATGCATTCAAAATCTGATCTTCCCTGTGTCAAGAAAAATTCAAGGAGAGAAAAATGTGAAAAATATAAAATGATTTGGCCTGTGCTTAGTATCATTGTGGTACAAGTCAGATATTTTTGATTAAAGACAATCCTATACGAGATGCGAGCTAGTTTGGATGCAGTAAAAAATTGAAATGGCCAAAACACAGTCTGCAAAATAAGATAAGTCTTTTGAGCAAAATGTATTCCCAGGTGGTCCATGGGACATCTGGGACATTTCATAAACCGAAATCGAGCGATTCAAAATGATTTGGAAATATCATTTCATGTAGAACAAAAGTCAGAAATTGTTAGATCTATTTCCTGCATGGTTTGTGGAGTAGTTTGCATCAGAAAATGCAGCTATTTTGCATGTGTGATTTCCAAAATTCTAAAGGGTTGATTGTCCTTTGAAGTGCTCTTGAAAGCGTCAGGTCATGTTGACCCCTCATAGGCCTTGTCAACGTAGGAACAAGTGGGACATGAGTATCCTCGAAAACCTGATATGCTTGCAGAAAATTAGCTCCTTCAATTTGTAAGGGGGGTCCGATAAGTGGTGTAGATGAATTTAGAACAGGTCTTTTTGGCATTAAGTCACACATAGGGACAATCTAGGAGCACTCTTTGCAAGAGACTTGAAATAGCTGAAATGATATGCAATGTGAAGGAAAATAGTGTAAGTCAGATCCTGAACTTCTAAACGGCCATAAATTTTGACCTGCGAGCTCTGATTTTAATGAAATTTGACTAATTCAGTAAATAAAAGAGATACAATAGGAATGCCTGTTATGCCAAATTTTTCTAACAACCGCATGAGTCATTGCTATGTGAAAATAGGAATAAACATCCCTAGCATCTAAATATAAGAGTTAAATATAGCTCATTCTCCCATTAAATGACTTGAAATGTATGGCAGACCCAAACGAGTTGTTATATGCTCAGAAGGATGCATAACTTTTTGCATTTGTCTACCATGTTCGAATATCATGCAAAATTGTTGTAGATTCATTTTTGATTATAGGAATTATGAGTCTGTAGAGACCGATGTTTTTTCCTTCAATATGACGTTTCCTTCTCCCGTGACAGAAGCAACTCAGCTTATAATTTGATGAGGAATCTATGGTTACACAAATATGTCCACAGAAATCTTTATGTCGGCTAAGGTTCAGAATAGTTATGTTTTTTTCTATTTGGTAGTTGAGCATTGCATTACATGCGTGCATGGGCTGATATGAATCTAATACATTGCAAACAAGAAATATATGAGATAGTATGCGAAACCCAAATCAATTTAGACCATGCAGACATACCATCATGTTACACTTTATTATAAGACATCTAAGCAAGTGGTGAGAAGTCATATTTCAGGATTTTCATTTCCCCCCCTCTCTCATCTCTCCTTTCAGAATGCTATAAATAAGAGTGTAACTGGGATCATTGTAAAGGGGGATAGTTTTTGAGTAGCAATAGAATCTAGGTCATGGGTTATATTTGATGATAATACATATGTACTAGCATGACCTTGTAGTGGACTCCTTGCATGGTGCTCCAGGCCCTTATTCTGTAATCAGATTGAACTCTTTAATATCATATTGAAATTCTCAATATGAATATAATAGATCCATTATCATTGTGTGTAACAAAATGAAATGTTATTGTATGAATGCATATCTGTTAGACTAATGGAGAACTGGTGTATCACCTCTTATAAAGCAGGGAATTTCTTCTTGGCTATCTCTTTCAGACATTGTAAGACTACCCTCATTACAGAACTCTTTAATCTATTTGTAAATCACCACTTTAGTGTAGGATTTGAAATTTCATGGCACTGAAATCTCCCTGGTCCCTTAGAAAGTGTAGAAAATGAAGGACTTAAATAGCAAATTCTAATGCTAGGTGCATTAGAGTAGATTGTAAAGCAGGTAATTTAGGAGTAAGAATATCCTATCACAAATCTTCTCTAAGAGGTATTCCACTCTCAAGTAGTAAGTCCTACAACTTGGAAATAGTATCCCATGTCTATCTAATCACACCATGATCCCCAATAACGGCACCAAACATGACAGGTTGTTGCATTACTAGTGATTTAGGGTGCTCAGTCAATTTGGAGATAACATTATAACCAAGGCAGTGTCTAATGCTGTATGAAAAAGGAGAAAGGAAAATCTTATTCAACAATACTTATTCCTAAGAGAACATAATGAAAGTAAACATGCATGAAAAAGAAACACATAACAACTAAATTACTAAAATAAATCTACAGTAAATAAAATATGCTAGGAAATAACAGAAAAATCCTCCTCCTTAGGGAAGAGTGGATTTTGACCATTCTCTTCTCTTTGGATTTGGAGAAACTACAATTAGCTTTTACAACTGCACTTATATTGATTCAAAATTGATTTACAAAATATGTCCCCCTTTCCAAATATATAGAAGATGTATTTATAGACATTACTTCTAGTTTACTTGGTCCACACTACCAAGAACTAACTACTTATTCTTGGGAGAATTTATTTAAAGTAATAAATACTAAACAAACTTGACTCCAAAAATCTACTTATCATGGAGAATATTTCTATAACTCATCCCTTTAATCTAGGAAAACAAAGTGGGAGAGTACTTATTCAACATTCCTAATACTATTCCACTATTTTCTCATCCTTGAAACATGGAGAGAAAATGGAGGAGTGCTAAGTCCATGACTTTGAATTCTTCTTCGAAATGCCACATACGTTACATGAATTTGGATTGCCACATGATTTGGATCTATATTCTTGGTTGATGACATGGAAGCAAAGAGTAGGTTGAATAGTTCGGTGTTCCTTTGCATTACTTTGGAACAAACCAACAAAATTTCACTAGTTATGCATTTTGGTAGCTGCGTGAAGAATTTCTGGTAGCTGAATGTGAAGAATCTATGAACATAGCTAGGCATTTCAGTAGTTGCGTGAAGACTTTCGGTAGCTACAATATATGAACTTGGAGTAGAGTTTTTTATGACCTATTTTCTACACACTATTGCATTCCAACTTTAGAAGAAATATCATGAAATAACAACAATTAGATTGCAAATAGATTTCTAAAGAGATGATAAGATAAATCCTATATTCTACCTTAAATATGCTATATGTTATTAAAACTACATCTAAATTCACTTGAAAGCTTTGTTTTAAGAGAGAGAATAAGCTCGTGTTATTTGGTGATATAATGAGACATATTTTGGTCTCATCAAAAGGCCCCAAAATTTATAGAGCCTCATTATAAGAGTGTTAGAAGACTCATCATCCATAGGGATAGGAACATATATTACAAACCAATCCCAGTTATATGGTCTTGCACTTGAAAGACGGTGGATCCAATCAGCAATAGGTGAAGAAGGACTGAAGCATCCAATTAACCTATGTACTCCCAGTATGTCTTTAGTCATTTGCATTTAGGATCTCTCAACTATGCAATCTCTATGCAGCTAAATACAGTATTTTCCTACCCCAAAGATGTTTGCGAAGTTTTTAGATCATAGTCGTAATCATTTATTGCACTCGAGTGACCAATAGGACATAATCCTCATGATCATTGTAATGTTGGATGTCAGATTAGACTTAGAATAACTCAGAAGTTTCTAGGACCTTGGGAGGAGCGGGGAGAGGAGGAACTCGCTCAACAACATCATCATATAATGATTCAGAATCTGTAATCAACGGGAAAAAGAACCTCAGTCTGGAAGTAAAATTCAAGGATGACTCATCAAACTTACACACTCCTCTCAATATAGATCTCATGGGTTTTAGGGTTCAACAATCCCATGATATCCTTTTACGCCATCTGACAGGATACTAACAATAAATCCATAGCAAGGTTTGGATTGTGGATCCAATGCCCTTTGCGTTTCTTCTTGGGAATCTGAGCCATTTAGCCTTGGATCTGAATACTCGAAAGTGCTCAACATCAAGCTTGTGACATAAATCAAGGATTCAAAGAGTGTCATCCCTCTTACTATAACCTGGTGTGGAACACGATTCTGAATGTAACAAGCACAATTCATCTCAATTTCATCCCAATACTTTGGAGGAAGGGACTTCACAGTGAACCATACAAGTAGCCATCTCCTTTAGTTCGATTCATTCTTTTGAAAACTCCATTTTGGGAAGGGATGTAAGCAACTGTACGTTTTAAAGCAATCCCCACAGAAGTGCCAATAAATCCTCAAACATATTCCTCACATACTCATACTCCATTGACGGTTCTAAAGAACCTTGATAGACCGTTTCGCTTGTTTCTCAGCAAGATTCCTTAAAGCAATTGAAAATGCTCAAAGACTTCAGACTGTAAGCTTAAGAAAATATACCCAAGTATAACATGAAAATTCATCAATGAAGGTTAGTATATATAGAGATCTCTAGTGAAAGAAAGAGATTTCAAAGGGGCTAGAAACATCACTATGAATCAAGATCCAAGGGACGAGTATCCCTCTCCAAGATTTTCCCTTATCAAAAAGCTTCCTATTTGCTTTCCAAGGGTGCAACCCTCACAAAGACCTTTAGAAAATTTAACTTGGTGGTAACCTGTTGACCATTTATTTTTAGCTCAATTTCCTTCAAGGTAAAGATAATTTAGATCCTCAAAATGGCTCATGTCATAGCTTGCTAACCTCATTTGCATGAGTGTGCAAGACATTGGGCATCGAATCAGAAGAGAAGTGGGAAAAGGTATACAACCGTGGCAATGCTGATCCATGCCTTTCCCCTCAGCCAAAGTCTACAGTTACAGTTAAGCTCACGAATGATCACTGAGTTAGGACCAAATTCCATGCTATAAGCATTCCTTCACCAAGGTGGGTGATTTGGTAAACTTCAATATGAGATTGGTAGAGAGATTGGGAACACTCAATACTTGGTTAAATATTCCACCTTCTATCTCTACCGATACACTACCAGAAACTGACACATGAGTGTCATCACCCAACGTGATTTGGGACATGCCACATGGTTAGCAATTCTAGATAATTAATGCCTTCCCAAGAAGCCATATGGTGTGAGGCACCGATAATCGATAATCCAAGTTGATGATGGCGCTGATCTAGCTACAAGGGCCTTAACTTTCTTCTTTTCATTTTTAGACTCCTTTGCTTTAGAATACTCGCCCTTCATGAGCATTTTGTTTGACAGATTTAGGAACACTTATTTTATTCTTCTCAAGTAATTGAGTTAAGTAATCAATTTGTTTCCGATAAACAATGATGCTCGTCAGTGGCCAAGATATTTACAATAGGAGTATTTACACTTTTCCTTCTTCTCTTTAGGCTCAGATGTCATAAGTGTTAGTGTTGGGCTTACCTTAGAGTTGGTTGGCCTTGGTTTATTTCTGAGGTTAGTCCTTTGTTTATATCTTCTTTTCATTTTGCTTGCCCTTAATGCAATAACAAGGGCATGTGATTTACCGATTTTAGAGTCCCCATTTGAATGAGTTTATCCTATTCTCAAATGAGTTGGCATGAAAACTATCAAATGAGGGAATTTTCAAGGCACTACCCAAGGTAGCTTTCGTGGCGTGGAAATTTGAAATGAAGATAGAGTATTCATGACCTAAACTTAGAAAGAATTGACAAGATCAATTGAGGGTATTGGCCCTTCTCCACCTTTACATTCCTTTAGAAGGAGTCTAGTATGGATAAACTTTGAGAAGAAGGCATCCAGGTTTTCAAAGTCACTATTGATTTAACCCTAGTAGTGCATTCTCCAACTCATGCAAGCTCTCATGTCATCTTGGCTTTCCAAACATCTCATCGAGCACTATCCACGATCCATCGGGTGTCGAGAAATTTTCGATGTAGAAGGGCAAGTCGGAAGAGACATTACATACAAAGAATACCTAAGGCTTCATCACAATAGTTGAACCATTTAGATCTTTTTGGGTTCATCTTCAGGGTTCAGTCTCTAACCTATCATGGTGACATGTGTATAATCCTTTACTTTGCAAAATCAATATAATGTTATATCTTCATTCAAAGAAATTAAAAGGCGTGATTTTGGTACTGTTAGAGATATCCATAATGAAGAGCCTAGAACCAAAAAAGGAAAATGTAAGGAGAGAGAAAGGAAATAATCAGCCCAGAACAATATCACACCCCCTCGAGTTTGGCACTTTATAGTTTAGTGCCTTGATTACAATCAGATGCAACTAGTGTGCTCTCGAGAGAACCAGTCCCATGTCACTCACCTTGCAATCAACTGTAATAACGCTATCAAGAGTGGAGACAACAATCAAGGTTCATTTGGCTCCAATAGTTCGACATTGTAAGCAAGCACACTTAATGAGTGAAAATAAGAAGGGAAAGAGAACACCTTGTGAAAAATAGTTTCTCATGTCATATGAAATTTAATACCACTTTGTTGCGTAAGATTGTGGCTGGACAATGCTCACAAGTTCCTTCATTAGCAATAAATGGAATAGAACAATCCTCAAGATGATTCAAAATGAGTCGATATAAGCAATGTACAGTGACACCCCCTAGAATGTGGCACTTTATCAAATAGTGAATTTACAAAAATGATAATCCCATCATCTAGTGTGCAAAAAAACATGTAACTTTGACTAAAGAAGTTCTCAAAACCGAGCAACGTTAGTCAAAAAGTTTTAGCAAAAAAATGATTTTTGCAACTGATGGAAAACATGCCAAGGTAATTGCCTTGATAAATGGATTTAAAAAGTTCCCTAAACACATTGAAAAGGGTTTCTTATGTATGCTCATTGGAAAAGGCATCAAATTTTAGATATAGGTTTGTTTTTTATTGCAAGGGGGGATTAGCCTCTTGCCAACCCTGGACCTTACCCTCTGTCTTCGACACTTTAAGGAAGGACAATAAAAGGGTAGCAAATATACCCCCAAAAAAATATACAATGCTAATGAATTCAATGCTTTCTTAACTTTAAATTGTTTTAAAAGGTGACTGATTTTGACCAATAATAATGGTTATAAAAAGGAAATTTTCTAGGGGTCCACGTTTGACTTATAGCTTCATTGAGTGCCTAAGCGAAACCCACATTGTCTGCTTTTGTCAACATCGTTGCCGGGAACTACCGAGTTTGTGCTAGCTTCTACCGTGATCTCCACGTCATGAACATTGTTTCTCAAGTATGTGGCTTGGTGCCTTGACCATCTAATGAAAGGATTTGTGTCCTTCATAGTTTGTATGTTGTAACAGATGACTTGCATATGAATCTTCTCTACCAAAACGGATGTATGAGCAAGATCCAAATGCACCAGCAGTTTGAGGAACGTCTAGAGTCAACTAGTGAGTCTTCAGGAATAAGTCTTACTGGTGAGCACGTTGCAGAACAACACTAAAATTTACCACTGTGTTGGTTGTCGTGACTTTAGAATCATCCACGACCATTGGTAAAGCATAGTTTAAGGTATGGATTTATCAAAGCATGGCCATCCACACTAGGAACATTCCATGAGATCTGTCTACAGATTCATAGACATATAGCCATGCATGTGAAACATATATTTGGTTCAGTGAGCTAGGAAGGGATGGTTTTAACAAAGCAAAGGAAACCGAATCATGACTCGAGCTATCAATGATGCCTTGATAGGTGAGACATCAAACTATACACCAATTTTTACTTTTCATAGCCCGCAACGAGTCAAAACTAAGTGCATTGAGGCCACGGTTAAGCAGATAAGGGTCTTTAATCGATGCCATAAGTTACCACTTAATGTAGGCCATGAGTGATCCTCCAATGCCACAAGCCAAGGCAAGAAATTTCAACGAAAGAAGTTAACCACGTAGCTTCCATTCATTGCAGGTTAGAGACAAGAAACAAGATGAGTTTTGTAACTGATTTGGTGCAGCAACCATGAATTATCCAACTATATGTATTGTGAAAATCCTTATGCAACCTGAGGTAAACCAAGAACAGAGATATGATGGTTACAGGTATCACAACTTCGATGCATGTAAATAGCAATGCACACAAAATGCAGAGCCTCCATAATCAAAAACGTTCCCAAGCAGTAGGGTTTATCAATGCAAATGTAACCTCATGACAAAAATGAACCATAGGTCACGAGTCAGAAGAATCATTAACTCAGTTCATCAAGTTTTGCCAGGATGGCAAACACGAATTCAACAGTGATAATAGGTGAAGACGTCCAAAATACATATACACTGTAATCTGCTGAAACCTTAATGCGAGGTGAGAAATACGATTCCAAAGTAATAATTAAAAAACAATTACACAAGGAAATAAGCTCTTAAACCACAATTAATAAGCAACTGATAAATGAAGAGTGTACATTTTACCAAAACTTAGATCTGGAATACCATGAAAGAGGGATACGTGAGAAATGATGTCGAAACAATGCACCACAACAAAGTTACACTCCGATGGTAATGTCGTAGTTCTAACACAATAAGCAAGATTTAAAGAAAGAAAAAAATATGCAAATAAGAAAACAGGTCTAATCATGCTCATAGATCGAGAAAAGGAAGTACAAATAGGGGTGTTGTGTAACCCCCATGCCTAAACAAGGAAAGTAATATCCAATGACGCCACTGACACATATGACGTGACTGACGCATATGATGCCACTAAAGGAAGAGTTATAATTCCAAATAAGGAATGTAAATCCTATGACGCACTGACACAAATGACAATGACAGATTCTATGACAGAATCTGACACTTGTTATTTGACTCCCTAAGACCTATGACTCTCGCAAGGCGAGATGACTCACCAGGTGATGTGGATGATGACAAGGCAGGTCACACACACCAACAACAACAAGAGTACCAACAATATTAGTTGGAATTTTAATGGTAGTGGTAATAATGGATGGGGTGGATGTGAGGATTGCCATAGAAGTGGATACAATGATATTAGGAGATGAGACGGAAGGAAATGGAAGTGTTAAGCGATGTGAAGTAGAAATGGGTGACCCAATAGTTTCCCTAGCTAAGAGAACTGGAAGGGATGAAAATACTTGGGCCATGTAAGGAGATGGGAAAGAAGAAATGATCATAGAAGTGGAAGGAACTGATGTAGGAAGTGACAATGGAAGAGGAAAAATAGATGATGGGTCTTATAGGACACTTGGATAATCACCGACTTCAACTACTTCTGTCACGGGTACTGCAAGAGACATGGCTTTGGAAATAGGAGCCTTGAAGAGAGATGAGCTCCCAACAACAAATGAAATATTTTTTGTAACTGTATGGTCCTTTTGAATTGACCTTTACCCCTTTTTGGGTGTCGATTGGCTCATGGTTGATGGGGTTTCTATATTTGTAGGTTGTTCTAAACCCTTGGGTGAGATTACCAAGGTAACCAACCAACTATAGGTTCTCTGCATAATGGAACCCACCCTCTCCTTTGTATTGCAACATTCTTCCACATACCAATCAATCCATGGCGATGGTTTATTGGCAATATTATTATTTTTATATGTTACATCCAAAACCTCATCATCATCTTGCAACTCCTTTGGAATCTCAGCTATACCAAAATGCCGAACCTCATCCAAGGTTAACCTCTCGTAATCACTTTTTCGGATGATATATTCATCCTGAAAAGGAATCCATATGTCTTCTAACTAGGGTACATGGGAACTGAAATGAACTGTTTCACTAAATTTACCCCAATAGTCAAAATTGTTCTGTGGATGGAAAGTTCACAAGGTTATCTCTTCCATTTCTGCATCTACATTCTTAGCCTGGTAAATATTTTGGCAAGTATATCTACCAATTAAAATAGGGAATTGTATTCCCACTTTGTGTTGTTTATTCCGGATCTTGTGGTAATCTAGCAATTTTCAAACCAATTCTAATAAGACCCACTTGTCAGTGGGACATCTTGGAAGCTTGCTGGGAGCACCTACGAAGCCGTGGATCTGAATGTACGTAAATGTGGGGAATTGTAGGTAGATAGATCCCCATTCACGCACTTCCTTGAAGGCTTCGTTAGAAATCCTATGATTATACAACTCCTTATCGAAACGATAGATAATAACCACAAAGAAAGCATTGTTAATTCTGTGAAAGTGCATGCTTCCCTCATCCAACATAAGCTAGGGATAAAAATCATAGATTTGGGAGGTGATTCAAATACCCTTAGGATTCAGCCCGGTGATGTCTCCCATAGCATCTGTGACATAGACCAAAAAATATGTCATGTAGAAACTCTTTGAGGACAACACTCTACTCAACTAATAACAAATGGAGCTACTAATATGCTCCCCCCATATGATAAATTCTTTATTCTTCTTGATGGTAGAAATAAATAAGAACATCCACTCCTAAAATTCCTTCATGGAGGGAAGACCTGAGACTCTACTTAGTAGCACAATAATGTCACTGACCTCGTGAATGAATTCTGACTAATACATGGTCTTTGGCAATTTGGCAACACTCTTGGCTAGATAATTTTTCAACATGACCCTCGTGCACAACTCTGCTTCTTTGTCCCAATGTTCTACCATTGACTTTGGTGAAATTTTCACATAGTCCTCAACATCTGAGAGTTTGAAAAATACTTGAAGAAATTTGGATCCAAGCGGATTACAACCTTGCCATTGGCATCCTTAACTATCATGGATTCTTCATCGAAGTGGGCTATAACAGCTAGAACGAACTCCATGAATTGCATGGATGAGGGAAAACCGGAAGCAAGAGAAAGTATACTGTCATAAATGGCCTGCATCCAAGATTTCTTATTTGGGGCCTTCACCCTTGCCCAGAAGTCTGGAAAATCAATTTTTCTGAGATCGGTGTCTCCTATATTTCACAAGTCTAAAGACAAGAAAGAGTGAGGAACAACTCCAAGAAATGAATATTTCCTCTTTTCTTTTCCCTTAGACGTAGAAGTAGACATCAGGTTCTGAATTCCGAAATCTGATGACTTTTTGAATGTTGAAGAAGAGAAGTATGAAAACCCAAAAATCCTTAACCTCCGAAAACCTGAAAATGAGAGTTCCGAAGCAGAGGAGTCTTAAAATATGAAGAGAAAATATCTAAAGTTCTGAAAACCCTTACATCTCCGAAAACCCAAATTGGAGAACTCCGAATTCCTAAAAATGAGAGTTCCAAAGTTTTTTAATGAGAGGTTCCGAAAAATTGAAATATTGTGATATCCAAAAACCATAAAATGAGAGTTCTGAAGTGGAGATAGACACAATTCCCAAAAACTAAGAAACTCTGAGTAGTTAAAACCTCGAACCCCAAAAAGCAAATCCTCTGAACTTTGAAAAAAGAGAAGTGCCTAAGGAGCATATTTTGAATGCTTAGGAAGATCAGGACTGTGATGAGATCCTTCCTAAATTCTTGTAAAAAATTAGATCATGGAACCATTAGGATTGAAAATACAGTAAAAAGGGACATGGTGGGCAATGAGATCTTCATCTTTTAAGGCATACAGAGGAGGAAAATAGAAATACGAATAAGGAGGAAAAAAAAAATATTAAACCAAAAATAAAATACCTCAAGAATGACATTGAACAGTACAAAATATAGTAAAACCTAGATCGTCAAAGCAAGTGTCAGGTTAAAAATTATAGGTGAAAATGTGAGTTTAAATAGAAAAACTTGACATTAATCCACATTGTGATATGAGATAGGTGCTTCTTCAAGGAAACCAAGTCATTTGCCATTTTTTGGAACATTGGATCTGTGGTGACAAAACCTGAATTCTGACCCTTTTTCTTCCCATTTGGGCATTTCACTTTACCAGAGAAGATTAGATCATCATCGGTTTCTATTGCATGGTCTTGAGCTTCCCTTAATGTTCTTGGTTGGGTTCTTTTAAGGAATAAACCTACTTTTGACGGCAAGGCGCTGATGAAGAATCTCTTGAAATTATTTTCAGAAGGCACCACATCTTCAAGGAATCTTCTTATCACTCTGTTGTGTCTTGCTACGAAGTCTCTCATTGACTCAGAGGTTTATTTTTTCATTTGTACCAATTGAACCAAGAGATCCTGGCCATATTTTGTGGTCTTGAACCCATGTTCAACCTTTTCTTGATGTGACTCCATAAAGAGTCAAACTGACACATCTTTGTCCTCAACACCCAACACACCGCAAGTAGTGATAAATGCTGCTACATGCTCTTTAAGGAGTTGAGAACCATCCTCTCTAAATTTTGGGAAGTTTTTTCTCGAGCCTCTCGGTAGCTCATGGAGTGGTTGAGTAAGAGATAGTGGACCGGTGTTTCCTCCACATGGTACATTAGGCCTATGGGTCTCACAATAATGTTCACGCTCACGATCCCCCATTCTATTTTTGTTTCTATCTTCTAACCTTGCTAAGGTTGTAGCTTTTGCTACTGATCTTTTGTCTACCTCGGCTTGAAGTCTCTCGATTTCTTTGAGTTGAGCTCTTATTTCTTCGTTGGCTCTTGCTTCTCTTTCTCTAGCTTCTTCTTCGGTCTCTACATTGGTAAAATATTCAAGGTTCTCATTGATGTATGGAAATTCACCATCCAAAGGATTGGCAACACTCAAGTTCCCAACGTGGCCGGTTGCTTGAAAAGGAGGTCTCTGGATTCCGAGTAGCCCTTGTCTCCTTTGAAGTTCCTCAAAAATGGGATCATTTTGTCCTCATCTCTGTTTCTGGGTGTATCTTCTATCCGCCAGCTTGAAAATCTATGCTCTTCTTTGTGGTGTTGGAATTTGTCTTTGCCTCTCCAATTCAGTAGTGCATTCTTCTTCAAGGTCCAGAATTCTCATGGCAATGAAGTAGTGGTTGGCACTTTGTCTATTATACTAGATAACTTCCCTCAAATCTGAAGCATCATCTTCTTGGATGTGGAAGAGAAATTTGGGTCTTTCAATAGGAGGGTTTCCCAAAATAGCCATGATTTGAATCCATGTGGCTCATATAGCCATTCAAATTCCATAAATTTTTATCTTTTTTAATTTTCTGACCTTGTGGTTGCATTCATGTGCAGATACTGCTAAATATGCCCCATGATAGCCACCAAAATTGTTGGCGAGGAAATTTTTTGGGTGGAAAAACTTTTGGAATCCTTGCAAACGCTCTGGGAATCTAAGTCCATCTACTTAACCGGTACAACTGCCGTATATATGTGCATGTGAAATGGTGGATTTCTGTGGTGGCCTTTTGGACGGAGGATCCAACAAGAGCACTCCACTAACCCTACGACAAATGCTTGCATTTATTTTCAAGGGGGGAATTCGCTATGAAGGTGGGAAAGGGGTGAGAAGATGGGTAGGAGAACTAATGTTGCAGGTAGAAAATTAGATTCCTGCACACACTAGTTAGAAATTTCAACACATGCATTTATGAGAAGAAACAACTCTGCAAATGGCAATAAGACGAGATAAGATTGCAAACTCAAAGTTTCTAAAATATCCTCATCAAAGAGGCTACAAAATCCTTCTTCTTGTATTGATGCTTAACTAGAAGTTGTACATAATGTGGGAATGAAAGAAATTTGAGAATGGAGGAAAGTAGAAGAAAATGGCTATCTCCTTTGATTTCTCTAAGTACAATGCACTCGTGAGTTTATAAGATCAATTTCCATCCCTATACAATGGCATGAATAAGCAATTAAATCTCCTCCAAGAAATGGTTACAACTTATTCTTTGTTGGCAAGAAATAGTTTATAATTTCTTTTCAATAATTTACGTCTGTTCAGATTCTTGATTCGCGAAGAAACGCCCATGGTGAGAAAAACCAGATTTTTCATAATGCAACCGTTACACTTGTTTTTCAACTTTGAATTTAAATCGTTCATCTTGCCTTTGAAACTTTAAACCAGAGTCATCCATGTGGGAGAAATTTATTGGACCGAGCGTGGAGGATGCCTTTTGTATTTTGTGACTTTATAGAGATTTGGAATTTTGGAACATTTTGGCCTACTCACCTACTTTTGATATGGTCTTGACATGTGGCCTCACTTGAGTGGAGATAGATTCACGGGCCACTTTTATAATTTTACCTTTTTTCACTATAGGCTCAAAACACAAATTGCTCCATAGGCCCACCTCCCTGCTTTGACCTTCGATGCGGGCTTAGTATTTGACTTTATCCCGTATAGCATGATCAGGGTTGTGGGTCACTTTATACCTTTTATCCCTTTTGGAAACAAGGCTCAAAAACTCAAATCACCTCGATGATCCGCCTCCCCAGTTTGACTCTTTTGGTGTGGGCTCGACATTTGACTTTTCCTCTCATAGTATGATCGGGGATGAGGACCACTTTATGAATTTTAGCCCTTTTTTACAAAGAGGCTCAAAAACACAAATTTCTCTGTTGACCCGCTTTGAATTTCCAACGGCGTGCTCAAGATTTGACTTTTTCCTTCATGCTTGGTGGGGTTGTGGGTCACTTTTTAACTTTACACCTTTTTTACAAAGAGGCTCAAAAACACAAATTACTCTGCCGACCCATTTCCAATTAGATATGTCCATGTACTCATGGATAATGGAGCCAAAATTTGATGGAGAAGAAAACACTTGTCATTTACTACTGTGGAAACATGCAGAGAAGAATAAAACTCCATCATTTTGCAACCAATTTTCAAATTTCTTTTGGGAACCAAGGGATTGAAAACAATACAAGGTTCGACGATCCATGGCCATAAAAAGATTGATAATTTCATTCAAATGAAGACAACAATAGAATTTTCACGGGTCCAAACAGGAAAACGGGAAATTTATCAAAACGTGCAGACTGAAGAGTTTAGACAGCTTCAAAGCATGAATTTCTCTATCTTTTCAGAATTCCAACTTTACTTGAACACCTATGGAGGGTGTGAGCTCAAAATATTTGAATTTGATTTAGAAAAGAGGGTTGGATTCTGAGGGTGACAATAGTGCAGAAGTGGGTAAGAAATTAAATGCACGAAGGACTCTGAAAGTTTGAAATTCTAGAATTTTAGGGGTTCAGACTTCAGAGATTAGGAGATGAAAATTTTGAAATGGCCGGAATAATTCTGAAACCTGAAAGCCTGAAATTCCAAAATTTTGGACTTTTGGACTTTCAGACTTCAGAAGTCTGAAAGTAAAAAAACCTCAAAATGATCAGGAGGGTTCTGAAACCAAAAATCATGAAAGACTAAAATTTCAAACTTTCAAAATTTCAGACTTCGTAAGTCTGAAAGTAATTTTTCAAAAGATGCAACCTAGAGTTCTGAAACCTGAAAGCCCAAAAGTCTAAAATTTTAGACTTTCAGACTTCAGAAGTCTGAAAGTAATTTTCTGAAAACTGTTACTTGCAACTCCGAAACCTGAAAGCCCAAAAGTCTGAAATTTTGGACTTTTGGGGTTTTGGACTTCAGAAATCTGAGTTCAAAAATTTATACTTGCCAAAGAAAAATCCAAACTCTGAAAACCCAAAAGTTTGAAATTTTTCAGATTTTCAGGACTTGAAGAACTTCCAAGTAGAAGAAAACTCCCGTGTGAAGATTTTGATTGATCTCAATGTTTGTTTCTCAAGGTAGATTAAAATGGTAACAGTTCCCAAAACAAGTCATTCATAAAGAGCATGCATGTAAATGGTGGGTGTGTTAAAGGAGGTGGCACATGTGAAGGTGTAGGAGATAGAACGACGTCTGCAAACTAGACATGCCCTTGATAAAGATTCATAGTAGTAGTAACACTTAGGGGGATGTGAAGGTGTAGAAGAAATGGTATCTATAACACATATAACACCATCAAGTAGTGCCAAATGAGGTGGTTTTTCCATGGGTTAAGGATCATCTGTAGTATTAATGTGCAAAATAAGAAGAGTAGTATTAAGATCCGAGTCACAATATTGAAATGGATCACGGTCACGTAAGACAATGTATTTGATACCTTCATGTAGGAATTTGACACAATTATGTACTATGGAAGAAACAACTTACATAGCGTGAAGCCATGGCCTACTAAGAAAACAATTATAAGAGACTAAAAAGTGAATGAAAAATAGCATAGTGAGTATGGTTTTTGGCCCTACAGTGATAGGTAAGGTAATGTGACCAACACATTGATGAACAGATCCATCATATGTACATAGAATAATATATGATGGTCTAATATAATGAGAAAAAAGACCGATATTTTCAAGGAATGATAGGGGACATAAGTTGATTTCAGATCCATTTTCAATTAAAGTAAATTTTATACCCACATTATAAATGCAACTCATGAGATGCAAAGGTGGTTCATTGAAAAAAGTACTAAGATTGGCTAGAGGATTAGATTTTAATGCTATGTGTTGAGAAAATGCATCTAAAAATGTTTAATAGACTGAGTCAAAAAGTATATCAACACGAATGTGAGTAGTAGCAATAATATGTTGGACTTTATGTTTTAAATCAAAACGTTCAAGAAAGTATTAATTGATTGAGATACTCGTGATGACTAGACACTAAGATGAGAAATAAATAATGAGGATCCTAAGAGTGTGAAGATTGAGTTCGGGTTCACCAAAATGATTAAACTAAAATAGAAAATGGATATATATTCTATTTTAATCTAATGATATGCAAAGTAGTAAATAACAGCTAAAAATAAAGTAAATGACCCAAACAACTAAGTAAGTGAAATGTGAAACCATAATGTGCAAACATGGTTAGAAATTCCTTAGCCTATTTGTAGATGTGTTAGGACTGTGTCGTAGTGGATACAAGATAAATAGGAAGAGGAAACGAACACACAAAATCCTAAGAAAGTGGATATCTGAGTGGTCTTGCTGGATTGGGGAACCTGGAAAGGGATGGGGGCACTTGGGGCATCCTAGTCTGAGATTTGGGTGGCCTAGTCTGCAGCATTGACCAGGGAACCTCCTTCGAGGTGTCACTGACTGACTGCATGCCTTTGTTTTCTATCGTATGCATGTTTTTGAACTATGATGGATGTCACTATAAATATGAAATGGAGGAAACACCTGTAAAACCCCAAGCCAAGCATCAAAACCCTAACAAAATAAGGATACATATGAAGGGGTTGGATTGACCACAACGCAGAAAATGGTGGACTTAATAACTGAGAATTGCACTACATTTCAGACCCAAATGTAGTTCTAGGTGTGTGTGTGTGTGTGTGTGTGTGTGTGTGTGTGTGTGTGTGTGTGTGTGTGTGTGTGTGTGTGTGTTTGTATTGTGAGTAGTGAGCAATAACTAAATATAGAAATGCAAATAGATGGTAGATGGAATAGAATAAAATCCCCTCCTATGAATTTTGATGCAGATGAACTAGCCTTGTCCCTTATAATGGAACTAGATAGATGCAAATGGATCCTTTGATGGATGCAACCTTAGGTGGAGATAGTAGTGATTAGTGTTTGGTCCCTCATTACGATCTCATAACTTTATATTTATATGGTTCTTTTGTTCTTTTTTCATAATTAACTCCGAAGAGGTTGACCATCAAAAATATAGAAAGCTTAAATGGCTATAAAGTTCCCAAAAGATGAGAGAAAATTATAAAAAGGATCAAGGCGCCTAGAGGGGACCATGACACTTGGGGAACCCCAGTCCTTTTTGGGTGCCCCACTCAGAAATAGGATGGACGCAAAATGACGTTATAGAATGGGAAATTACATGTGGAATGTCATACGTGACGACAGAAAGAAAAATAAAATGGCCAAAGGAAATGGATTAATTAGTATTTTCTTCACTTAAAAACCATATGAATTATAGTGTGAGACTGGGACTAAATAATATCTAAAGTGCATGATTTGACAACTACACTTTACTATGTGGCCTTATAATATGTTTTACTTTTTATGATCTACAAAACGATGACATGTGTCCATATTTTCGGGTTGGTAGAGGTGGAAGCGCAGTTAGAAACTTCACAACAATTACAAAACTACAAACTACAAGGATGCACAATTACCTCATGTGTCAAATGCTTCACTATGATGTCGTGTTTCCTTCTTTTTAGGCCCTTTGATATAGGGATTTTGTTAGCGATATAGTATAAACTATGAAATTATAAACTGAAAAACTGTGAGATTACTTTTATCATCTTTTGTGAGATCATGCCACGTGTCTTTGATCAAACTTTGGAGGTGAAGATGCAGTTTGTAAAAATTGCAAAACTTTAAGCTCTGAATATGTATAACTACCTTTACTTATTTCTATAAGGATATGTTTCCACATGTCCCCACCATTAGGTTTCAAAGATGTGAATGCAACTTGTATTTTTATAACACTTGTAAAGTTTCAAACTACAAAATTTATATGTTTCCTTATAGTATTAAGATCCGTTGAACTTTCTTTTCTTTGGGCCTTGGGGATGAACATGCAAATTGTAAATATTAATCAAATTTGAGTCTACGAAAAGGTCAACAAGTAGAGGAATATTTTAAGAATATTCTTTTTTTAGGGCTCAAACTTGTAAATGTAGTTTGTAATTTTGTAAAAAATTAAAATTGTTTTAAGGTCCGACATATCCCAGATACCTCACATATTCCCCTCTATTGTAATGTAGAGGTGGAACTACAATTTGCACATTTTCATAAATGCAAACTTTTAAAACCATAGGAAAAATAAGTTTCTAAATGCAAGGGGACTTCATTTTTTAGTGTCAATCATGTAACTAAAATCTCAACAACATCACCTTTTCTATTAACCCTGTAAATAATTAAATACCATGAAACAAAAGAAATATTAATGTTTTAGTGAAATTTTACAAAGGTAATATGGGATCATGACAAAATTTAACATTTAGAGCTCAGGGAAACTTATTATGACTTGATAAAGTGAGAGGATAACCACATGACAGCCATTTAAAGTGAGAGTATAACCACATGACAACCATTTTACCACAATTCAGAGGGGGAAATTATAAAGTGCTAGGATTTCAACAAGATCAATATCAAGAACCAACTTAAAGCACTTGATGTTTTTTGTTACTCAAAGGAAATCCTAAATACATTTTTTTCATGAAAATTAGTTTAAAAAGTTTGTTTTTCAAACTATTACATTGTTAATCCTTATGTCATCCATACTGAATATTTAAAATTGTGATATGACTGAGTTGATAAGGAGATTTTCCTATGATTCATCTCAAAATCCATTAATGGTAGAGGTAAGATAGAATTTTTTATTACTAAAGAGAAAAAAACTTAACTAAATTACATCAGTAATTTTCAAACTACACATTTACTATAATTTGTTTTTATATAATTCCCTACACAAACATATATGTCTAAATTCATATTTCATTTTAAAATGGTGGTGCTTGAAACTAATTTGGCAAGGTCATACCTCAAATTCTTCATCCATGCCATTGTGAAAGAACCGAACATTTTGGGTCCATCCAAATGTTAGATAGATCAAATGCAATTATGAGGTCCATGTTGGACACAACCCTAGAAATAGAGGAGAATATTTATGTGTACACAACATGTGTTGAGAAATTTATAACATGGCTTCAAGAATCAAATGCACTTCCATTTAATTTAATTACAAATTTGAATGAGACCACCAAAACTCATATGTGTCCTTAGTTCAATGCGAGAAGGAGATCACATGATTTTTATTCTCACATGGAATTTATTTTAGTATATTTAAACAAAGAACTAGAATATTACAAGGCATATAAGTTCCCCAACAACAACCATTCAAAGAGGAAATAAAGAAAACATTCATAGGCTTCCATAAAATATATAGTGGCATAGTGTCAAACTATTGATGAAAATATGGGTAAGCTTGAATTCCACAATCAATTATGTCTTATTACATACAAGTGTTTAAATATGTTATAAATATACTAATTATGTATTGTATGTTTATGTATTCAGCATCTAGCTTCGTAGACCTGAGAAACTAATTCTCGATGAAGATTAACTTTCTCCAGTTTCATGTGCTCACAAAGTGAGTTTTGTTTTACATATGGAGTTTGAACAAAAAAATTCATTGCATTAACATGTATTCTTCATATGTCTTATTTTTAAAATATTTTTAGTCACATTAACATATCATGCTCATTTTTTGTTTGAAAAATGTGGATGGGAACTTAGGGAACATATTTACATATGTGGATGAAACCACTAACATTGGCTATGAAACTATGGGTTATAAGATTCAAAATGGAATAATATTATTTGAATATTATGTATGTAAATATTGTACACATAGATTCACATTCTTGTAAATGAAAATTGAATAATTGAACATGTTGTATTCAAGAGTTACACAATATTGTGTTAATGATTAATCTTAAATTTCAAGGAGTAGTCTTAAAGAGTTACCGTTGTTAAATATACAGTATAAACAACCTATTTCCCTTTAAAGTAATTTTATTGGTACAATAGAGTTGTAAAGGCTATCTTTCAATATTTTGAGTGATAGAATTGCAAATTCAATCCACAATTTAATATATGAACTAAAAGTTCTATCATGCACAAAGTGAATTGGTAACACTATACACATTGAAAACCAAATCAAGGTGATTAAACCAAGCCTCGAGAGACACTAGAGGAAATATATATGTGATGTAAATAGTTTACTATATTGACTTAAATTTTACTTATTATATTTTGAAGGTTTTAACATCCTCATTTTGTGTGAAATTAATGTTTCTTATAACCTTATTTATGGTTCTTGTTGGAGATAAAAATTGTACCCATCCCAAATGAAGATGACATGGGGCTTTGACACAACATGGGACTATCTCAAAGTTGTGGGACCTTGCACTTGAGACAGACCTCCAGAGAATTCTATATTCCTCTGCATATTTCTACTACTAAAATTACTCATAGGAAGGGAAATATAACTACCTAGCACTACTATAGGATTTCAAGGGACCAGGGTGAGAAGTAGATGCATAAAATGAAAACCTAAGCTAAGGGGAGGTGATAGAACCAGAAAGAGGGGTATGAACACTCTCAGATGAGTGAAAATGTGGGAAAATCCACACAAGGATGGAAGAAAAGCGTTCCATAGTCTGAAACAACACTCACATGCTCACTTTCATGGAGCACAATAAAAAAGAAACCTACAAGGGACATGAAAATGCACAGAAAACCAACACAACAATGGAAAGGAAAGAAGATGCAAAAAAATACAAGCTAGGGTAGAGAATAACCACAAAACAAGACTTTTATTGTTTTGAAGAGATGTAAAGTTTATTATAATGGTGGAAAGAGGCAAGTATCCACATACAATGAACCAGATATGAGGCTTGCAACTCAAAATGCTAAGGGATACTACTCTAAATAATGCCCTTAGCAAACTACAAGGGTCCAACCTTTCCAATTGATATTTGTTCAACAATATATAGAAGAATGGAAGATAAGGAGAGGGAAAAGAGAGGGAAAATCAAATTTTCAAATCCAACCACCAACAACAAGCAATAAATTCATGTAAAAGCACTTCTAGCACTGTCATAGCGGTCACCCCATCTTGGGTAAATTATGGAAGAAGGAAAGAAATCAAATATTACTAAATATGGGTGGTTCAATTAACTGGATGTGTGCATTAATGATTGATATCATGTTTCCCTATTTTTATATACCAAATCCAATAAAAATCTAATTTTGAAAACCATGGAGTGTAGCCCATGTCAGTAGCTTTCCAATAAGACCAAGTGCTCTTGATTTCAAGCCTTGTAGAAGAAGTTATGGTGATTTGAGGATTTTCATTAGAAGATGAACAATGAAGACACGTGTCGTGACCTGATGGGCTGAAGGATTCGGTTGGTTGTTTATTTATTTTTTCTTTTCTTCCACGTGTATTGCATTCATTTGGAATAAGGATTCAGAGCACGACTGGCATAATTTGATAGGTTATGTGTTGTGCACTCTAGATGATAAGATCCCAGGAGTGACATGTGTCTCATGACGATTGGTGTAGAGGGTCATGACTTGGAACATGTGTGGGATCACAAGGCATGAGAGGGAAGAAATGTAGGATCCTGCAAGCATGCATGAGAAAGTGCAGGAGGATAAGAGGAAAGGGATGCATATTTTATTAAGGCGTGAAAATGTGTAATAAAGGTGAAGGAATTCAATAAGGGAGTGTACGAGCATTGGAATAAAATGGCACACGGGAGTTTTATAAAATGGAAAAGGGAGGGCGGCCAAAGAAGAATCCCATGGGAGGAAATGCAAACATAGATGTTTGAGATAAGAGTGAAAGAAGGAGTGATTGTGTGTGTAGGATGCACAAGACTCAAGAAGAAAAGGCATGCATGAAAAATGCATCTCTCAGAATTACATAAATGGGAAGAAACTCAACGGGTATGCATGAGTGGGTACTTGATGAGTGAGAAATGAAAGCGAATATGCAAGGAGTGTGTGCAGAAGAAGTAATTGAAGGAGATAGTAAACAAAAAAAGAGAAATGTTGGAGCACACAAAAGGTGTGTAGAAGGTATCGAAGGGAAAGAAGAAGTGAGGAAGGGGAGGGAAGGGTAAAAAAGGGCACACAAAAATAAAAATAACCAAATACGTGCGGAAAATAAGAAAACCAGATGTGCACGTAGCTTGGAAACTAGAACCAGAGTTAGGATGGAATTGTAAGTTGTCAAAATAACCAAGGGGGTTATTTTGGACAACAGTTTAGTGAATTTTGGGGACATATATATGCTAGATGAATATATTAGTGTCCTTGAATCATACATTGGGTAAGGATTCAAAATGAAAACATGAAATTCCTATCTTTGTCTTGAAGAAACACCCTTGAAGTCACATGAAGCATTTTTTGAACTCTGTACTAGTTGTTGCTCTCATATGAAAATATTATGAATTGAATTTATGAGATTTGAAAATTGTTGGATAATTGGTCTCTCTATAATTGACCATTTGAACATAGGACTGCCTTCCCAGAAATTAAAAAAAGACCACACATAATAGTGTGTGAGAGGAAAGAGAACCAATGCTGAGAGGAGCGTGCCAAGAAACGAAAAGTGTAAGTATGTAAAAAAATTGAAAATCACACATTTTTCAAAGGAAAACATGTAGAGTGTGTACAAGAACTCATTTTACAATAATAAAACCTAAAATAACCCAGTCTAACAAGAGGTAAATGAATCTTACACGAATCCTGATACAGGTAGGGAAAAGTAGTTTCCTTTGCTCACAATTTGAGACCATTTAATGGATTTAGCATTGAACATTATCTTTAATAAGAGTGAAAAACTATCTTAACTTTGGTTCTCCACCCTTTTCTTCTAAATATCAATAATAAAAAAAATATTATCTCCTTTTGGTTGTTCTGCATTTGGATATAAGGGGAATTTTTGCTAACCTTTTATGAGTTAAATCTCTTCCTCAAGCTCTAAAATGAACATGGCTGCTAAAAACTTTGTTTTTGGCTCTAGAAAAGCCATATGTCTGATTGGGCATGGGCTAATATGGTTTATTGGGAATGGGTTGATATGTATTATTGGGAATGGGTTGATATGTGGTATTATCATGTAGAATTTCCTCTTAAAGGTGATCATTTGTAAGCTGGATTGTGCATTGTTTTGCATCGATAAATAAATCTTCCTCCTTCAATATTGTATCCTATGAGTCTAATTGAATTCCTTTATAAGTAAATTCCCTCTTTTATTTACTTTTTACAATCTCATCCTCCTAATCAGAATCATACCATTATTCAATTTCTCTACAATCATCTTACATGATAAGACTTATTTGTATCATTAGACAGAGATGATTCGAAAGAAGATGGAAGGATATGAATAAGGGGAATGGGATTCTGCTAGAGGGATACGTTTCCTTTTTCCAGCCTGAATGAGACTCTTCTCAGCTAATATAGCACTGTCAAATTCTCAAGGAAGATTACCTCCTAGACCTTAGATCAATGAATCCAAATCAACATCCAAGGACCTTAAATATAATAAAAATACCATACCTTGTGAGGGTCTGAATTCTTGAGGAATTATGTGCCAATTTCTTGTGAATCTGATGTTGAAATCTAAGATGTACTCCATTGAAGTGCATTGTATTTTGCTGAGATGTTCTGTGAGATAAATAATATTTGTATTCTCCTTGAATTCTTTGTATAATTTTTCTCCCAGCTAATCCCAAGTGGAAATGGATTGTGGAGCCAAACTAATGAAAAATTATTTTTCTTTTCCTCTGAATGATAGAACAAGAAGTATGAGGCAAACATTTTCATCATTGAAATTATGAATGACATAGTGGTTGAGTATGTATTGAATATGGTAAATAGGATATTGATCTCCATTTCCATTAAAAGGAGGAAATTTTATGAGATTTGTATTATGGATATCATCCCATTATTACAAATGGAGGGGAGAAGAACTAAAATGACATAATGAAAGAGCTCCATGAAGAGCCATGGATGAAGTGAAAATATGAAGATGAATGGAAGGGTAAAGGAAAAGGAAGAAATGGATGAAAGGAAAGGTCTGTAAATGAGATAATGGGTTGGTTGAATTAGTGAAGTCACCAAATGTGCTTAGAATTTCCTCCATAGGATAAATTTCACAAAGAGCACATCAAACTTGGTGAAAAATTGTAAAGTGCATTCTCTTATGTGCACGCCTACATCGTGCAATAACTTTTAATCAACTTTGTGTGCATTATCCTCACCTTTATATTGCACTTATTCATGTGCTCACACAACTGTAACTGCTTCCTTTCATGAATGCTATAAATGCTTTGTGTGTTTCCTGACATGCTTATGTGTTTTCTTTCCTTTGATGACAAAGGGCATGTAGAATGCTGAAACCAATAGATGTGATGGTGGGATACATTATATGTGTTGAAAAAGCCTCCAAAGGTTGGATATCAACAAGAACACATCAAACTTGCTAAAATTTAGATGTATAACTCTTTAAACTCATCCCACAAGATGTGCCAAAATTGTTGGATATCAAAATTGCACCCATCCTATATCAGGATGACCTAGGGATTTGAGGAAAAATGGGACTATCTCCAAGTTTTGGGACCTTGCACTTGAGATATACCTCAGGATAAGGTTTCCTTCCTCTACCTTTTTCTATTGCTAAAACTACTCCTAGGAAGGGAAATGCAACTACCTAGCATTCGTCAAGTATTTCAAGGTACCATGGTCAGAAGAAGATGCATGAAACAAAAACCTAAGCTAAGGGGATGTGATAGCACTAGAAAGATGGGGATGAACACTCTCAGGTGAGTGAAAATGATGGTAAATACACATAAAGTGGGGAGACAAGTGTGCCACATTCTGAAAAAAACACTGACAGGATCACTTTCATCGAGAACAATAGAAATAAAACCTGCAAGGGACATGAAAATGCATAGAAAACCAACACAAAAAAGGAAAGGAAAGAAGATGGAAAAAACCACAAGTTAGGGTAGAGAATAACCACAAAACAAGACTTTTATTGTTTCCAAGAGATGCACATTCGATTACAATCGTCGAAAGAGGAAAGTATCCACATACAATGAACTGGATTTGAGGTTTGCAACTAAAAATGCTAAGGGATACTACTCTAGATAACATCCTTCGCAAACTAAGAGGGTACGGACTTTACAAATGAGAATTATTTAACAATATATAGAAGAATGTGAAAGAAGGAAAGGGAAAATAGAGGGAAACTCGTATTTTCAAATCCAACAACCAATAACAAGCAATAAATGCCTGTAAAATTACATGTATCACTGTTAGAGTCACCTCCCCATCTTGGGTAACTTATGGAAGAAGGAAAGAAACCAAATCTGGGTTACTGAGTTGACTTGATGTGTGCATTAATGACTTAAATAATGTTTCCCTATTTTCACCTACTAAATCCCATCAACATATGATTTTGAAAACCCTAGAGAGTAGCCCATGTTAGCAACTTTCCAACAAGACCAAGTGCTCCTAATTTTGAACATTGTAGTAGAAGTTATGGTGATTTGAGGAGTTTTCGTACAAGATGAACACGTAAGACATGTGTCACGATATGACGAGTTGAAGGATTCGGCTGACTGTCTATTTGTTTTGTCATTTATATCACATGTTATGCATTCATTTGTCATAAGGAATTTGTGCAAATCTAGCATGCATTTATATGTTGTGTGTTGTGAACTCCAACCGAAAATATCCTAGGAGTGACATGTGGCTCTTGATGAATGGTGTAGAGGGTTGCAACTTGGGCGTATACACATGAAAAAGAGGTGCAATAAGGAAGAAATGTAGGAGGTTGCAAGCGCATGTGAGAGATTGTGTGAGGATAGGTGGAAAGGGATGCATATTTTCTTAAGGAATGAAAATGTGCAAGGAAGCCATGGGAATTTGATGAGGGAGTGTAGGATAATTGGAAAATAATCATGTGGAGGAGCTTTCCAAGAGGGAAAAGCGGGGTACGAAAAGCAAAAGTGCACGGGAGGAAATGCGAATAAAAATGCATGAGAGAAGAGTGACAAAAGGAATGATTGTGCACATGGGATGCATAGGAATTGATAATAAAAGGCATGCAAGGAAAAGGTAGGATGGGGACTTACAAAAATGGGAAGCAAGTCTCCAAGTGTGCTCAAGTTAGTGCACGGTGACCAAGAAAGGAAAGAAAATGCACAAGGAGTGCACGTAGAGGAAGTAATGGAAGGAGATAGCATAGAAAAAGAGAGAAATTTGAAAGTGCGTAGAAGGTTCATAGCAGGGAGAGAAGGGAAAGAAGAAACAATGAAAGGGCGAGAAGGGTGCACACAAAGAACTGAAACCAAATAAATGCACCAAGGAAGAAAAAATATTTTCGGAGCCTGGAAATGTGAACTAGAGTTAGGATGGAACTGTAAGTTGTCAAAATATCTAAGGGGGTTATTTTGTATAAAATTTCCTTCCTCATCATGACTCATATTTAGTATTAATTTCCTCTACATGTATTAAAATTAATGTGCATGTCCAACCTTTACTAAGATAAAATATTATATGCAAGATTTATTTAGGATCTTCACTGGAAGAATGAATTGGTTTTTGACGTACAAAAATATTTTCCTTTAAAAAAATTATTCAATGAGGTTATCATTTTGTATCACTCTTTATTAAATGATGCATCAAGAAATTCATATGTGGTTTCCCTTATAAATAGTCAATACCATTGATTACGATGACGAGTAATTACATTGTATTAGATAATATGTAATGGAATGCCATGTATTAAAAGGTACACTTGTGTCCACAAATTTACAAATTTTCATGCTCTCACTTAGTTATTTTAAAAGAAAGAAAGTTATAAAACCAGCACAACATCATTATGATTACACTCTATGATCTAAATTCAAACTAACTTAATTCATATAATTCTTTATAACTTGGGGGTAGATACCACATTGATTACAAATCAGAGTCAATTAGTTAGAAGATTGGAAAAATTGTATATGAAAATAAAAAAATAATGTTATATGCCAAACTAAATTCACATGTAATTTTTAACCATGAGTATTGTTCAAAAATTTGAAAATTAAAGTGTTATCATTGCATCTAAAATGCATCCTAAAATCAAGTCATTCACATATACCTTTCCATTGTAATTTGTAATTATTTTATGTCATTATACACAATTCAAAATAATTAATAATATTCGCCACCCACATTATTCTTCTATTTCCATTTTATTATTTTCATATCATAACTTATACGTAGAAATTTGAAATTTCCCTATGCAATGGAATGACAAGCATATATATACAAAAGTATGGTACAATACAACATTATTTGTAATATGTAACTTATATGTGATCTGAATATTGACATATTTTACATGGTATTATGGAAATGCAAAAATTTATTGCACTACCATACATAATGATTGTATCGTAAGTAAACAAACGACATTTCCAAGTTCTTGGTAAGATTTTCCATTTACACAATTTTACATAGACTTTTTCATTTGTTTCCTTTGGGAGGGGAGTTACACAAGCATTTTTTGTAGGGAAACCCATGGCCTCCCTATACATGCATTTCCACCTCTCAGTGTGACACTCATAAATCTCAATGATGGAATTTATGTTAGCTAATTAGCTATGACCCATTTTCTTGTTTTCCTCGTTCATTTCCGAAGGATTCTTGTTTAGCAACTCCAAAAATTGGATTTCAACCTCCATCTTCTTGTTATTCAATGTCAACTTTCCAAGCATCTAGGTCAAATCTGAGACCTTCTTCCTTCATCTCCAAAGTAATTTTCTCCAACATCAACCTTGCATATTCACTCTTGTAAAAATATGCCTTCTTGGACAACATTGTAGGATATACTGCAAATAATATGAACTCCAAAAGAAAATAGATATCCTTATTCATTATTGAATAATGAATTACAATGTTTCCTAAATAGGAAAACAACTCCCAACTCAAGTTTCCAAACAAAATCTAACTAACTTTGACTAAATCTACTCTAGGTGGCAGAAATTACTATTTTAGTAGTTTATTAGAACATGCTATTCTTAGTAAGTTCGCATGCTTATTCATATGAGCACAAAAATTGCCATGCATATTCTACATTCCTAAATTATAGGAATTTCAAACTTTCTAACTCATAATGCAACTAGTAGACTAAAATTAACTAATGCCCAAAAATAGGAAAAAATTGAACTACAACTTAAATCCTAATTTTCAGCCTCAAGATGGCATATTTAGGGCCCAAAAATGTGCCAAAAATTTCTCCAACTAGTAGGGTGGATTAATCGGTGCATTATTCTCATCAAAACATGTGGTTTAAAAAAAAAATGGACTCAAACGGACACCCAGAGCTCAAGTTTTGACCTTGTCAAGTTCCTGCTAATTTTGGTGCATCATTCTTCTCGGCTTGGAAAAAACACAACTCCTACAAGTTGTTTTCTTCAAATTGCTTCCATTTATCTACATCCAAATTCTTAATCTCCCACTCTGTGACCCAAGTATTTTCCTCTTGTTCCATTCCTTTCCAATGTACCAAATATTTGTTGTATTTCCCATGTCGTGTGTCCATTATTTTCTTATCTAGAATCTGATCCACTTCTTCTTTCTTCTTCACCGGAACCTACTGCCTCCAATCTACTACTTCATCAATAACATCCCATTCTACACAATCCCCATAAAAAGAATAAAAATCTAAAATATTAAACACTGGAGAAATATCAAAATTCCCTTGCAATTCTACCTCATAAGCATTATCATTTTTTTTTCACGATTTTGTAGGGACTAATATTTTTGTACTTCATCTTGTTATAGGTTCCTTTTGGAAACCTTTCCTTCCACAGGTATACCATAACCAACTCACCAACTGTAAATACCTTTCTCCATCTGTGCACATCTGTTATTTCTTTATACTTATCATTACTATTCTGCAGCTTCTTCTGCACTTCTTCCTGTAATTGTTGTATTATGTTCATCAAATGCTTCTACATCATCACTGACTCTGACATCAAACTGGTAGTTGTACCAAATATAAAAACCCCATTTGAATTACTCCCATACATAATTGAAAATGGAAAATTTCCTGTGGATCTATTTATGGAACTGTTATATGTAAACCCAGCTCGCAGTAATGCTAAGTCCCATTGTTTCATCTTTTCCCCAACCATGCACCTTAACAAGTTTCCCAAACTCTGATTTAGCACCTCTATTTTCCCATCAGTATGAGGATGATAGGCACTGCAGAGGACAATTTTCAGTTCTTGAAGAAGAAGGTGACAAAGGCACCCATTTCGGCACTACCAGATTTTGATAAAGTGTTTGGGGTTGATTGTGACGCATCACATGTGGGTATTGGTGTTTTTCTACCTCAAGGTGGAAAGACAATAGCTTTCTTTAGTTAGACACTGAATGAGGTAAGAAATAACTACTCTACTTATGATGTGGAATTTTATGCAATTGTGTAAGCATTAAGGCATTGGAGGCATTACTTAGTGCCTAAGGAGTTTTGTGTTATTTACAGAACACATAGCCTTGAATTCCAAAAGAAAATAGATCTCCTTCTACGAATAAGCATGCAAACTTACTAAGAATAGTAAGTTCTAGTAAACTGCTAAAAATAGTAATTTTCGCCACCTAGAGTAGATTTAGTCAATGTTATTTATAGTTTGCTTGGCAACATGAGTTGGGAGTTGTTTTCCTATTTAGGAAACATTGTAATTCCTTATTCAATAATGAAGAAGGAGATATATTTTATTTTGGAGTTCATATTATTTGTAGTATATCAAGTTTACTTTGAATTTGGCTACATTATCTGGTATCAGAGCGAGGTTCGAGTCTTTTAAAACAATGGCAGGAAGAGGGAGAGGAAGAGGAGGCAGAATTGCCTAGATGAACTGAAATATGCAAGATCTGAAGAGGCAAGTTGTTGTGTTTGCTGCAATGATAACCCAGAGGGGAAATCAAGGTGGAGATGACACAAATGAAGAAGAAGTTTGTGAAGAGGAGGAAACAAAAGCGCCGCCATTAGATTATGAAGAAAGGATGGTTCAAGAATTATAAGGAAAGAATGATGGGATAAGAGTTGATGTTTCAGAGTATGGAGGTATTCTAAAACCAAAGGAGTTGATAGACTGGTTGACTATCATGGGGAATTTTTTTGAGTGGAAGGCTATGTTAGAAGAAAAGACAATAAAATTTGCATGCATGAAATTGAAAGGTCATGCTGTGTTATGGTGGAATAACCTACAGAAAGAGTAGTCAAGAAAGGGGAAAGAAAGAATTAAGACGTGGAATAATATGGAGAAGAAGATGAAAGATAAATTTATCCTTGTGTAATATGTAAAAACCCTTTGCAGGAGGTTTCAGAATCTCAGACATAACTTACAAATAGTGCAAGAATACACAGATGAGTTCTACAAGTTTTCCATTCATGTAGAGCATGAAGAAACTGAGGAAAAAAATGCTGCAAGGTATGTAAATGGATTAAAATTTTCTATTCAAGATGAGATAATTATGCATAGGATTAAGAGCATGGAGGATGCCTATCAATTAGCCTTAAATTCTGAGGAAAAACAAAGTCGTCAAAGTTTTAGGAGATCACCTGGAATGAATAGGGGGCCTCATATTCCTTCTGGGGACAAGCTGGTTTCAGCCAAGGTAGGGGAGAATCACCTCGTGGAGTGGAAAATTAAGAAGATATGAGGCACGATTCCCAGAAGCAACAAAGAGGTAGAGGATTTTCTAGGGGCAGAGGATATGTTGGTGATAAAGGATGGGCGGCTCCACAAAGACCATTTGTTTGTTACAGATGTGGTGAAGAGGGGCATTATGATTTTGAATGCCTGCATTCTTATACACATGATAAAAGACAAGGAGATGCTCCAAGAGTAAATATTGTTGAAGTTGAACAAGTAGAAGACAAACATGACCTAGAAATTCCACCAGATGTTGGAGAAAATTTGATGATCAAGAGGATGATGATTTCTCCAAGAAAGGATATCAAGGGGGATGCATGGATGCGTACAAATATTGAAAATAAAGTTTTTAATGAAGAAAGGATAGATACAAAATCGAGTTGCACTCGCTTCAATTAGGTATGTAGAATCTTTCTCCATCAATGAAGGAGATTAGGCACAATGAGTTCTGGAAATTCTAGTTTGTTTATGAAGCTGAGTAGAAGCTAGTGAACCAAAGAGGATATTGAAAAACACACCAAGTATAAAACCATATGCTATGAGAGGAAAATGTATGCATTTAATCTCAAAAAAATTGTTCATAAGACATATTGCAAGTAACATTTACGTATTATTTGAAAAACACATTGTGTTTTTCAACAATAATATGAGCTTATTTCATGCAATGAGGATTATACCTTACCGTGTAACTTTCATGATTTATGCATGCCCAATACTTGCATAGGTCAAGATAACAAAGCTCATTATGACTAAAATCATATAACAAAACCAAAATATTTATATGTGATGATTTTATATTTAGATTTTTTTAAAAGCTTGATCTTATTGTAGAAAATTAATTTAGTGAATATGGTTTCGTGGATGAAAAATGAACCAAAAAATAGATAAATGTGTAGCAGAAAATTTATTGAATAAGTCATGGACTGAAAAGAGAAACACAGAGAATAAAATCTATCGAGGAGATAAAAAATGTAGTGTTGTTTTTAAAATACAGAGTGTTTTCTTAGATGGAAGGATGAACACTAGAAGATTAAAGAGGCTTTTGAAAAAAAAAATTGACCTATTACATGTGTAGCATCTTCTTCATCAATATAGGAGATTACCCCAAAATGTCAACTTGCACGGTATTTGTTTACTAGTCTCTCTATTCACCCTAAAATGTTGATGATATACACTTTCCTATGCTTTGAGATGTCAAGATAGAAAACTTCAACCAATTTTGGATGCCATGTGAATTTTTGCAAACAAATTCCACAAATATTTTACAAATTACATCAGTAGGGATCTATTTTTCTGTGAAAATCTACAACATGAAAAATAACTACTTTTAGTAGAAATAGCATGGGAGAAAAAAATACTTACCTCTCATGATGGCATGCCTTGTTTCTCCTCCATCCAATGATAGTGAATTTCCAAACAGATGCATGCATTTTTCACCTTCTCCCACTCTTGAAAGTGCATGCCTAAAAACCAATGTATAAGTGCATCAAATATAAGTAGAAGCTACATATAAATAATCGTGTGGCATCATAAATGTTTTCTTATCATCAAAATCATATTTCCACATTTCATATGTTAACCTTGTAAATAACCCAAAGTATTCATATAAATCAATACCAAAATATTTTGATGAATAATAATTATTTTAAAATGACTTTATAGTACAATTTCCACCATTAAGAAGAAAATGACAAAATTGTGTACAAAACAACTTGGATGTGGAAAACTGTCACATGACAAAACAAAACAAAATAAATTTTTTATTGTATTCTAAATGACATTTGGTAACATTGCATTTGTAAAAGTACAATCAAAACTGCATGAAAAATAAATGAATGCATCAAAATGAGGAAACTGATATGGAAAATCAAAATTTATGGAAACCATCATCGACGGTTTAGACTAATCAAGAGAACAATGAGAATTCATCATCAATAGTTTAGATAAATGTCAACATTGAAAAATATTTATGGTTTTTCATTACACCATCACAATAATAGCGCTCAAATAGAGAATCATCTCATGAGTGTGTTTTCTATTCGTAGCAAGACAACATAAGGTTTCATAAAATTTATTACACACCTTTATATCCTTTTGAATTTAAGGTTGGGTTACTCCAATGGTGAGGGATGGTGGATAGCACAGTGAATATTTGTGCTCTTCAATTCAATTACCTCCCCTAGATCATTCTGAATAAAAATGTGTCATTTATGAGAACAAAACAATATTCAATCAATTCATTTTTTGTATGGAAACCTCTACTTAATCCTGCTAGTGGGAGTGTATGTTTCAATTCTGAAATGTTCTATATTACAATACCTTCAATGCACTCACTCAAAGTGTTTGCAAATGGACTAGGATAAAGAGTGGAGCATTAAGAATGAATGCATCAATGAAATTTACTTTTAGTGTATGGCATGGGAGTGTAATGCTATGAAAGACTAATTTTCACCCTATATCAGTGATAACGTCAATCCTCACCACAATTGTATTGGAGCATATATGTACTTTAACCTTAGCTACACAAATCTATAATTGAAAAATTCTTAGATTATGCTATCATCCAATGTTAAGTTAAACAATACGTAAAGACATAAAACATGATTACAATATCCTACTTCAATGATTACAATATCCTTCTGAAGTAGAATTTTCCTCATCCCCCATTTCACTTATAGCTATCTCCCCATTAAGGTGAAAGCCACACGTAGAACATAAAGGGAATTTCTCTTCAATAATGTTAACACCCTTCTTCTCCATTTTTCCCTCTCAAGATTTGTCACCTTAAATGGAATAAATGAAGACAAAAGGGATTAATATAAAATATCAACCTTTTCATAGCCCCCTCCTCCTCCATTTTACCTTCATCATGCATTTATCTACATTTTTTTAATAATTGACTTAAGGGAATGTCATTTTCCTACAATGACATACAATTGTGAAGGCCAACATCCATTATTTTAACACAAACTTTAATTATATCCATCTAATATCACTTACTACATCCTCAATTACTATTATGCCCCTAACATATGCCATTTATATGTCTAATTATAGGCTAACCTATGACTTATATAACATTTATACTTATATTCATTAGTTAGTTAGTCATTAGGTATAAACTAATAATAATGAAGGGGTATTTCCTTTCACAATCATACCTATATATATGGGCGAGTAATTCCTCACCAAAAGTGTGAAGAGTGTGAGTTAGTGTCTTATTGTAAGACTTAAGAGATTTCCCCCTCCAGGTGGCTTAATAATATATTATATATTCTAGCATATTTGTATTTATATTCAAGTAATTCCATTCCATTTGGTATCAAAGCATCAATTTTGGCAACAAGTGGTTTTTTCACTATATCTCAAGAAAAGATGCAAATTTTTATAAGATTTGTTTACCATGTCTGGAGATATATAGTATAAATATTCATTAAAAAAATTAGAATTGTTTTCAATTTTTTGTGTGAGTTATTACATATATACTATTTTTCATAAAATCTATATATAGCCTGCATTTTTTCAGGATTTTTCATATTGTTTACATTTTTAGATAGATATTCAAATTTCCATATTGGTAAATTCTTTAAATTTTCAAATATGAGGTCATCTACATTGAAAAATTTATTGGTCAAATTTGGTCAAACAGGGAAAATTGAATTATGTAAGGGCAATCCCTTATTATGGAAGGTCCAAAAACTAGAGGATGGGAAAAACGTTCATACACACCATGGAATACTCCTTATAAAGATAAAATAAAATCTAATTTGGAACTAGGAGGTACTTCCACCATGAGGGACCTACAAGTTGCTTTCACCTAAACAAATCAACGATTCAATGAGATTGAGAAAATACTTGATCACATTTTTCATTTTCAAAAGAATTTAATCAATCCTCCATATGTATCTAACATCCAAGGTGAAAATCCTATGGTTATTTAAGAACCGTGTATTGTAGTAATTGATGACATGAAATACACCATGATGATGCAAGGGTCTTCTCAAATTCACTTAGTTTGTGTATAATTTATCATCACCTTAAACATGTATGGTTCTTCTAAACCACCACCTTATCATACCCTTGCTTGAGGATCATACTAAACATTTTTTTGGTATAGATAAGATATATTATAGGCACATTTCAATATTGGATTCTTAAGCATGCATATATAAATAATACTTGAAATCCATACCTTGGCTAGCCTCTATTCCATCTTCTCTGTCTCAGTCACCTTCATCTGATTGTACTTTGTTTTAAACCTTGTTCTCTTACCACTCTACTAACCCTATACTACTTTCACTGTCCTCCACTAGAATTTCTGAAGAAATCATCTCTAGAAGTCTCTCAAATTAGTTATTTAAAATGTTAGTGTAATTTTTATTTACGTTAATAAATATTAATTTACATTCGTAAACTCATTTTAGGGAGTTGTTATTGTTTTGTTTATTGTTTTTAGGGAGTTATTATTTAATCAAGTTTGTTATTTTTGTTAACAAATTTGGTCTTGCATAGAGGTCGTTCAAATAAATTTTCTTTGAATGTTACTATTGTAAAGCCTATTTAATAGGCATTCTTGTAATGCTACAAAGTGTGAGTCTTTTTTAGATGATAAAATTAGTCTTTCTGTGTGTAAAAATCATTATATTGTTGTGGTAATTAAAATCATTATATTGTTGTGGTAATGGCCTACTCGATTGATCCTGGATAAATAAGAAGGTTTCATATATTTGACATAGTATCAGAGTAGCTTCACACAGCCATTACTCATCCTAAAGCATCATTTTTTAGTGGCAGTCTTATCTGAGTCACATAGCAAGGAGGTTATTTTTTGGTTTGATTTATTAATGCACCTGGATTTTCAACGAACTGTTATTTTTTGCAGCCTCCTTTGCACTGTTATGTGCCTCCATTCTCCCATGGCCAACCCTCTAATTATTTTCCCTGTTGATGCCTCCTACATAGCCATAAGGATTTTTTATTATAAAAAAAAAAAATTGGCTTTATTCTCTACTTTATGTGGCCTTAATGTTCTAGCAAAGGCTTCGAATTGATCTATTTTTTTGTAGCATTGCACTTATCAAGGTTTCCAAGCAATGTGAAGGGAGGAGATAAATATTGTTGTGAAGACTCTTGCATGAATTTACTTTCCCGTGATTTTTTTGTTAAATTTGTGAAATGAATAGCCATTCCTGATTGGCTGATTTTTTAATTATTTAAAAATACTATAGTTTTTTTTTTTTAAATTTGTGAAATGAATAGCCATTCCTGATTGGCTGATTTTTTAATTATTTAAAAATACTATAGTTTTTTTATTTGCTACTACACAACCCTCTCTCATTGGCTAATTTTAAAAAAGTTATAGATTTTTTTTAATATATTAAATTTGCATTATAGTATTGCCAAAATATTTGATTTTGGAGGTAATAAACTATTTCTCTAACCAATTAATATTTTTTGGGCGTGTTGTTTCTAAACTGAGACCATATTTGAAATCCTCATTTCCTCCTACTTCCAACAAGTTGTCACACAACCACCATGGCCTATTTTTTGATCGGTTATTTAATCTAGGAGAAATTTTCCCTTAAATAGAGCCTATTTGTGGGAAAAATTAATCACTTATAACTTTTGCACAGTAGCACAAAATCGACCAATGTTTTTTTGCAAAAGTGCCTTTTTTTTATTCTCGATCTATTGGTTCCTTTTTTCCTGCAATTCAGAGAGGTTGGGTTTTACTCAATTTTTGGAGCATCCTTTAGCAATATATTTGGGAGCACATTCTCTTTGTGTAAGCATATTTTCTTTTGTGAAAATCTCAAACCCGGTTATGGATATAATTTTTGGAGCATCCTTTAGCAATATATTTGGGAGCACATTCTCTTTGTGTAAGCATATTTTCTTTTGTGAAAATCTCAAACCCGGTTATGGATTAGAGGTATTTTGAGCCTCTGACTATGATGAATTATTACATCTAGAAGATGAAAATGCAGCAGTTACTCCAGTCCAGAGGGATATGGAGATTTTTTCAAGACATTATGTCGGTGTTCACATTAGAGAAGGATAAATATTCTTATGGTTGCAAGAAAGATGAATCTCTCAGCTTGATTGGATTGAATGTATCAGATAGCCTGCAGTTCCATATTGTTGATGCCAAGACTCCAAAAGAGGTATTGGAAAAGTTTGATGATTTGTTCGGTAAAATCAATGAATTTAAAATACTGAAATTAGATGTCGAGTTAACTTCATTGTCTCCATCAGAAAAAATGTCAATTCAAGATTTCTTGAAAAAAAATAAGTTGATCAGATCTCAGTTAAAGGTAGCTGGGAAAGAAAATAATAATAACAAATGCATTGTCTTGATTCTGTAAAAATTAAAAGGTCCTTATAGTATTTTTTCTTCTAATTTCTATTCTACAATGGATTCCCTAGGAGAGAAAATAATAATAACAAATGCATTGTCTTGATTCTGTAAAAATTAAAAGGTCCTTATAGTATTTTTTCTTCTAATTTCTATTCTACAATGGATTCCCTAGGAGATGAGTTTAAATTGCCATCATTTGAGATTTTCTATGAAAGGTTATCTCGTGAGAAAACAAAATTACAATCACATAATGCCTTATCAAGCTCAAGACATGCTTTAGCTGCTAATAACTTCAACGGAAAGTCTCTACCACCTCTTAAGGGACCTCCAGACAAATCATCTCAAACTCTCAGGATCACAAAAAAGAAGAAAATGTATGGCCCGTGTAATTTTTGTAGTGATCCAAATCATAATGTGTAAGACCCACATTTTACACACACAAATACAACGCTAAAAATACCGAAATATTTTTTCTTTTACTCAAATTCCAGTACACAACACATTATATGTTTTCACAACCACTAATCCCCATCATATAGAGCATGAAACAAAATCACATCAACGCCACTTGTCTTTTTAAATGAGAAACATAACAGATTCATGACTGAGTAACGTTGTTAGGTTCACATAGGGTCATTTTTATTCATATCTACGATGATATTTTTAGGATAAGAGGCAGAGAGTGATAACATGTTTTCATATTCCACTAAGTCTTAGTGTAAATGACAACGTGCATTATTACATAACAATTCTAACCCAATTTACAAAAGGGTTATTCCTATGGCAAGTGATACCTTTTTAGGATGAAACACTATATAACCAGTCATATTTCAATCATTAACTTAAGTTTTAGGAAGGCCTCAAAACTGTGAGAATCATACGTTCCTTTTTCTTTTCACTAGATTGCCTCCATATTGTTTAACATTTAACTTATGATGTAACTCCTTAAATAAGGATTATCTATATTATTTTAAATACTTGATTTAATTTGCTCATTTGTTTAATAGGGTATTTATTTACAAACAAGTATATTAGATGTTACCCCTAGGATTCACATCTAAGGGCATGCATATTGATCGTATATCATCCCTACATTACACAATGGAAACAAGGTGTAAATCCAAAGGATGTGAAGTTCCTTTTTTATAGATACCTATAGTTTGATCAAAGAAATCTTATTCTTAATATTGCACTAACTATTCTACTCCTTGCAAATTGACAACACACCTTTCAATTAGGACCTAGCTAACAAGGTTATAAGGACACTACTTTTGGATCATATTCCTTCCATAAACAGACTAATTAATATAGCCTCTCATTGGATAGCTAACTCCCCTTTTATGACACTCTTTTGATCATATTCCTTCCATAAACAGACTAAATGATAATATAGCCTCTTCTTATTCCATTCTAACCTACTTCTACCAGCTTCCTAGCTTATCAATCCATTTCATTGGATTGAGTAAACCTCTCACAACTCTCACTCAACCCAAATTCCTCACTAATCATGATTAATTATCCTAGACCTAGGTTAATTACTTGAAACCATGTTTAACGTCTTGTAGACCTAAAGGTGATTTTTGGACTATCCTTTTGTCCCACATGCACTAAAACCTTTTTATTCTCGGAAATGAAAACCTATAAATATCCCACTACCCCAAGTCATTTTCTAAGAACACTTTCCCTCTCTAGGCTAAACTATAGTATTATTTCTAGGATCAAGAGCTTTTTCTTCATTTATTTTATCAAGCTATTATTGCTTTTATTTTCTATTTTCATTCAAGGTTTAAGTAAATTGAAGGAACCATGTGGCTCTTTAGCCATTAATGGAGAGCTCCCATTCTCATGATCATAAACTAATTACTTAGAATCTGACTAGGTTCATTTAGAAATCTTTCAAGACTAGAAGATAACTAGATTTTCTTGTTTACTTCAAGATTAATGCATGTGCCAAGTAATGAATCCTTGTTTATCTCTTATCTAATGTGTTGGGGTTAGCACACTGGTTATACAGACTATATATCAGATTTAAGCATACATGCAAATAAAATCAGATATTCTACCATAAGAAATATACAAAACAAGAGACATAAATCAACCCCATATTTAACATGGTTCACCCAGTGTGGGCTACGTCCACCAAGAAACAAACCAATCTATTATCCAAAGCTTTTACAAGATATACAATGAAGATTTACAATCTTCCACACCTCTCAGATGTACAGTACTTTCTTTCCTCAAGATTTTGCTTCATCACCAAGAATTCTCTTTCTCACCAAATTTTGTAAGTTCTTTCTAATTCTTGTTATTCATCCCTTTTTTTCTTATAAACCCTAGCTCTTATGCTTATATAGTCATTTATAGAATGAGGGCACTTAGCCATGCAATTACAATCACTAGATATACTTTAATGTTAAAAGTAGATATAATTCCTGAGAGTTAATTAAACCATCCTCGCACAGATAACCGATGCCAGTTAGCCCTAACTGATGTCAGTTCCTTCCTTACCTAACCCGATAGTTGGTCCTTCCTGACCAATTCCGATCCTTGGTGACCGATGTCAGTTCCCCCTTGACCAATGACGGTTACTGTATTTTCCAGCAAGTTTCCATTGAAAGCTAAATTGGAGTAATTGAGCTCCACAACTCAACAATCTCCCACTTGGAGATTAATTACTACACCATACCTGTAAAACATCATTATTGGATCCTTCCTTAGCTTTGTTTCTTCCTCTTCAAGTCTCAAACTCAAAGACCAATAGAAGTGTAGTGTAGCTCCAACTTCTCCTTTGTTAATGGATTCGTCAGTATATCCGCAAGGTTCTTGCTCTTATGAATATTTTCTAGATTCAACTGTCCATCCTCTAATTCCTGCCATATAAAGTGATACCTCAACTAAATTTGTTCAATCTCGAATGAAACGCTGAGTTATTTTCTAAAGGAATTACACTGTGAAAATCACTGAATAGTTTACAATCATCTTGCTTCTTTCCCAACTCTTCCATGAACCTACTCATCCATATCATCTCTTTGCTAGCCTCTATAGCTGCAACATACTCTGCCTCTGTAGTAGATAAAGCCACAACCTTCTGCAATCTTGAAATCTAGCTAACTTTCGTTCGACCTACTGTGAAAATATATCCAGTAGTGCTCCTTCTACCATTCATATCTCGAGCCATATCCGAATCAACACAGCCACATAATGATATATCCAAACCTCCATAGCATAACTGCATGTTAGATGTCCCTTTCAAATACCTAAGTATCCATTGGACTGCTTTCCAATGCTCTTTACCTAGATTGGCCATATATCAACTCACCCTTCCCACTGCATGTGCAATGTCTAGTCTTGTACAAACCATAGCATACATGAGACTCAAAAATGTCGAAGCATATGGTACTCGTGTCATGTATTTGACCTCCTCATGTGATGATGGACACTGATGTTTGCTTAATTTGAAGTTTCCAGCCATAGGTGTGATAACAGGTTTTGCATTCTACATATTGAACCTTTCTAACACCTTGTAGATATAATTCTCTTGAGACAAATACAATTTCTTGATTTTTCTGTCTATGTGTATTTACATGCCAAGGATTTTTTTTGCAGCTCCTAAATCCTTCATAGAAAATGTGTGAGCTATCTTTCTCTTAAGCTCAATAATGTCTTACATACTAGATCCTACAATAAGCATATCATCTCCATATAATAACAAAATAACATAGCTCCCATTTTCAAGCCTTTTGAAATAAACAAAATGGTCAAATTCACATCTCAAGTAACCATGCTCTTGCATAAAACTATCAAACCTCATGTACCATTGCCTTGGAGCTTGCTTGATCCCATATAAACACTTTTTCAACCTACACATTAATTTCTCCTTACCCTTGACTTCATACCCAAGTGGTTG
The DNA here is from genome assembly GCA_019776745.2 of Taxus chinensis. Taxonomy (NCBI): domain Eukaryota; kingdom Viridiplantae; phylum Streptophyta; class Pinopsida; order Cupressales; family Taxaceae; genus Taxus; species Taxus chinensis. The sequence continues at coordinate 20,889,175 of CM034156.1, forward strand.
CTACATATAAATTTCTTCATCCAAATCACCATGAAGAAAATTCATCTTCACATCTAGTTTCTCTAAATGCAAGTCTTCTACTATAACTAAGCTCAATACAGTATGAATAGAAGTCATCTTAACATTAGGAGAAAATATTTCAACAAATTCAATACCTACTTTCTGTGAAAATCCCTTTACTACAAGCTTTACCTTGTATCTTTTATGTCCACCCTCTTCTTCCTTGATCCTATAAATCCACTTGTTCTGTAATGATCTCTTACTTGCTAGCAACTTAACCAAATCCCATGTCTGCTTCTATTCCAAGGAGTCCATCTCCTCATCCATGTCATGCTCCCACTGGACGTGGGTCTTATCTTGCATTACTTCTTCAAAGCTCTTTGGTTCACCATTATCAGTCAGTAATAAATAAGATAAAGAAGGTGTAAATCTTTCTAGAGTTTTACTTACTCTTTTTGACCTTCTCACAGGAGTTTGGGGTATCGGAGGCTCAATCTGGACATCCTGGACATTTCTATCCAAATCTAACAGTGACCAACACCGGTCACCTCTAACCAATGCTAGTTCTACTAACCGATGCCAGTTTGGATCTTCTATAACCGATACTGGTTTGTATGACCGGTGTTGGTCAGCAATCAATCGACACTGGTTACTGTGTAACCCTGTCAGTAATTCTTTTAAATCTGAGAGTTTATTTTCACTCACAAAATTCTCAATTGGTTCATCCTTGGGTACCAAAATTTGATCCATGTACATTCTCTTTTCATTCTATTCAACATCACGACTCCTAAAAATTTTAGAATTCTCTAAATCCCAAAAACGGAAACTGAAATCACCAGATCCATAACCAATGAAACTGCATCTCTTGGATTTTGCATCTAACTTTTTCCTATTTTCCTTATCAACATGCACAAAAGCTTCTGAACCAAAAACTTTAAGAAAAGAAAGATCTACCTCTTTTCTGGTCCAAGCTTCCTCTAGTATTCCCCCATCTAGTGAACTTGAAAGCCCATGGTTAATCAAATAAACCAATGTATCAACATCTTCTGCCCAAAACTGTAAGGGCAATCTAGAATGTAACCTCATACTTCTATCATATTCCATGATAGTACTATTCATTCTTTCTACAACACCATTCTCCTTTGGTGTTCTTGGAACCATTCATTCTCTGCGTATTCCATTCACTGAACAATAATCATTGAAATTCTTGCTATAGTATTCACCACCATTGTCAGATCTAAGGCACTTTAACTTAGAATTTGATTCATTCTCAACAAGGGTTTTCCATCTTTTAAAAGTCTCAAAAACATCAGATTTACGTTTAATACAATAAACCCATACCTTTCTTGTAGCATCATCAATGAAAGTAACATAATACTGGGATCCTCCATGAGAAGCTACTTGAGCTGGTCCCCACACATCTGAGTGTACAAGCTCCAATTTTTGCTCCTTCTTAGTTGCCCCAACTTTGAGAAATCTCACTCTCTTTTTCTTTCCAAAGATACAATGCTCACAGAAATCAAGATCTAAATCTTTCAAATATGATAACTTACCCTTAGCCTTTAAGATCTGCATTCCTTTTTCACTCATATGACCCAACCAGTTATGCCACATCCATGCATCTGAATCTAAAGTAGATAATGCTGAAAAGGGATTAGTAATATAGGTAGATACATATAACATTCCTACCTTCTTACCTCTTTCCAAAAAAAAATCACCCTTGGTGACTTTCTAAGAGTCTCCTGTAAAAGTAACCATGCAACCAAATTCACCTAGTTGCCCTACAGAAATAAGATTCCTCCTGAGGCTTGGCACATGCCTCACATCTTTCAATACCCATTTATTTCCATTATGCAATTTTAGATGAACTTCCCCTTTACCAGTAATACTGCAAGGTTCATCATCACCTAAATAAACATGCCCAAAATTACCCTAGACATAATTTCTGAAATAACCCTTATTAGGGGTTGCATGGAAAGAAGCTCTTGAATCTAAAACCCATGATTCAATTCTATTATCTAAAGAAATAATAAGAGCATCTTGCATTACCTCTGATGCAGCAAGATTCACTTCTTTACCTTTGTCTGGTTGTTAGTTCTCTTTATCCTTTGACCAACAATCTTTCTTTGCATGTCCTTTCTTTCCACATTTCCAACAAGTAATTCCCTTACTTCTGGATTTAGATCTGTTATCCCTTGAATTTGATTTCCCATTACTCTTACTCTTGGATATCTCCTTCTACCTGCCCCTACTTTCTACATTCAAAGCATTTCCAGATGATGATTCCTCTGTACTTTTCCTGTGAATTTCTTCATTCAAGATTATACTAACCACATCATCAAACTTCAAAATATTATTAGCAGATGTTGTATTACTAACAGCCATTACCAAGTTATCCCAACTATCAGGAAAAGAACATAAGAATAAAAGTGATTTTACTTCATCATCAAATGGTATTGCAACTGATTTTAACTGATTTACAATAGATCAGAAATCATTCAAATGACTAGATGCAGATCCACCTTCATGCATCTTAGAACTAAATAGTTTCTTCATCAAATAAACTTTATTTGAAGCACTAGGTTTTTCATATAAATTAGCAAGAGATTTCATTAACTCTAGCGTAGAATCCGCTTCTGTAATATTGGAAGCCATGGATGATGCCAGGGTCAATCTTATAGATCCCAAATCCTTTTTGTCAAGAATCTTCCATTCTTCAGCAGTCATCTTCATAGGTCTAGACTTCTCATCCAACGGTAAATACAAATATCTTTGATATAGATAATCCTCAATCTATATCTTCCATAATTGATAATTTGAGTCGTCAAATTTCTCTACCTTGTATTTGTTTTCTTCTTTCCATTGTTGTAGCTCCCACTCAATCAGAAAACCCTCTATGAGTAAATATGTCAACACACAAAACCCTCAAACAAAGCTCTGATACCAGTTGTTGGAGTTAGCACACCGGTTGTATAGACAATATATCAGATCTAAGCATACATGAAAATAAAAGCGGATATTCTACCAGAAGAATTATACAAAACAAGAGACATAAATCAACACCAGATTTAACCTGGTTCACCCAGTGTGGGCTACATCCACCAAGAAACAAGCCAATCTATTATCCAAAGCTTTGAAAAGATATACAATGAAGATTTACAATTTTCTACACTTCTCAGATGTTTAGTACTTTCTTCCTTCAAGCTTTTTTGATTCTTCACCAAGAATTCTCTCTCACATAATTATCTTGTAATTATGATTAATCCTCTCATTCTAAACCCTAGCTTTATGCTTTAAATAGTCATTCAAGGCTTTAGGGCACTTAGCCATGCAATTACATTCAATAAATCTATTCCAATGATAAAAATAGAAATAAATCCTGAGATTTAATTGAAAACTCATAGCGCAGGTAACTGTACGCCGGAAAAGCGACAGGCGAGCGTGAGAATCAACAAGTGACTCTTCCACGTACCCGACCTCCCGAGGTCGTGCCGAGACAGCCGGTGGGGGTGGAATATGCGTGGGATGCAGACAAACTAGTTAGGCAGTCTAATGTCTTCGACACGCACTAGTGGAATTTATGAATCTAAGGCAAAGAAAGCCCTTCTAACTTGGACTGGTGTGATAGATCGATCGGCAAGGATGACTGCTCGAAGGCTCCAATCAATATCGAGCTCTGGCGTGATTCGATCTATGGGTTACAGAATACGTGGAAAATGACCTGGGATAGTTTTGTGTATGTCCCCAGATAAGGTCATATGGTGGACGGTGAATACAATTGACTCTACGAACGATTCTCTGGCTTGGTCCAGAATTCTCTATCTTCGTTATCTGCTATATCTAGTAAGGAAAATTATTCGATGATGATGGGTGGAAGTGGAGTGGATCTGAATACCAAGGTGCGTAGGCTAGTGTCTATATCTGATTGACTTGTGGACTCGTTGGGCTGTGGGATCTATGGATCACAACCATAGACTCTTGGTTGTTGTGGTCTTGTTATGGTCATACGCAAAATCAAATCCTAATCCCTAGTATCCAGTAGTCGTATGCTTTCTCAGCTTCTATGTTTAGGACCAATAACTGTGTGATTTTCTTAGAATATCTCATAGGTGTTCGCGCAACTTGGATCCTTAAACTGGTGTCTATGTCTGTGAGAGTGTCTCCTGCACTCGGCTGTGGGACCAAAGGATCACAACCAAAGGTTTGTTCTCTTTCGAACCCTTCTACAGTCATGTGAGTGCTTTGCCTAGGGTAATCTGTAGTTTGGTTGGTTTGACCAAAATGTGTGTGCTTGGTCGTCTTCTATGTTTAACCCTCTTAATTGAGAACTGATCAGTTGTAGATCTGTGGTTGTTCGGAATACTTGTATTATGAGATTTTGGTCTATGTCAACTATTGCTGTGACGAGGTTTGGTTAAGGCATGATTGGCTCAAATATATATTCCCTGGGCTCCTGAGGTCCCGTGATTGTCATACGAAACGAAATGTAAATCTAACTGTAATGAAGCAAATTTTAACTACGTGGACTAAATCTAACATATATATAACTTTTATTCTTCTAAGAAATATTTTAACAATTTTAAGGAAAGCAAACTATTTTAAGCGTATCTAGGAATAATAACTAAACAATAATTTAAAACAGACAAGATAACCGAGTGTAGTTATTTGCCTGTGCGATTTGTAGAATTATTCTAAATAAATAAAATAGTTCATCTAATTTATCTGCAAGATTCTCGATCCTACCTCAGAAGTGAGGAGTGAATCATAGTTTCTCAGAAACTATCAATCCTCACAGCTTCCCTGGCAATATCGAGAATAGAATTTACTGAAATGAAGCAATTTATCTACTCTATTTGATATGATTCTAACTAGAACTTTGAAAGTTAAAACCTGGATTCCATAGAACAGTGGCGAATCCGATGGTGTGTGTGATCTCATCCCCTCAGTATGATCTCCTCGTTCTTTCGTGTTCACGTGGATCCAGAAAAGCGTGTAATGCTAGCACCGATAGGAGTAGATTTTAGGACAAGGACAGCTCAGAATGCAGACCGAAAATGTGAGTAGGAGAGGGACAACGCAAGAGTACAGAGCTTGGCTTATGCGATTCCTAGTGGGATTTTACTGCAAGTCATGCGACATGAAGCGACCAGAACCTGTAACTATCTTACTCGAAGAGCAAAACCTGCAACTTTAATGGCTTCCTAAGCTATTCTGTTCCAATGGATTGGATAAAATAACGACACTGTTTACACAAGCTGGATATGTGGCTTACCAACAGCTGAATAAAGCTAACCAGGCATATAATGAACTAAACTAAGAACTCTAAGAAACAATGAAAATTAAATCTACAGCAAAGAGAAAATTCAAAGGCAAGCTTCAGACCGGATTGGATGAAATGACAGCACTGCCTGCACAAGATGGGTATGTGGCTTACCAACAGCTGAGTAATCTGACTAAAGATGCAAGTGAATTCAAGCTATGGCTTCTAAACAAGATAACAAGCTAAAATACTAAAAATGAGGAGAGCAAAGATCAGTCTTCAAAATCCAGCCAAACTTCAGACCATTTGCTTGTGCACAAACCATGCATTTATAGGAATTCAATCACCCAAAAATCAAAACCAAACTAAACTCCTAAACAATAAACAAAGGAAAAACACTATTCCAGGGGACCAAAAACATAAATGCATGCTCAAGTCGGCAAGGAAAAGCTGGTGAATCGTGATATTTCACGCGAGTCGCATCAAAAGAACGTTCTGGAAAACGCGCACAGGACCGCCGCTCTGAGAGCAGCAGGGCGGCGGTTTCGTCACTGAAGATCAAAAGGCCAAGGAAAGAGGAGAAAAGGGGAAAACAAAGGGCGCGGGGGCTAAGTGGGGCATGCGGGATGTTAACGCATACTCTAAGGGCTTTTCCGGATCTCGAACACCTTGTGAGGAGACCTGTATCATCATTGGGGCACTTGTTACACTGTTCTGGGAGTACAGTACCTTACAATTTTGGGTACGTACATATTGCCCCCTCGGAGAAGCGTTTTAGCCATGAAGAGGCATAAAATGGTGGGTCCGAGTATGGCAGTCCCGAAATGGGGAGTTAGAAGTTATACCTTACTCGTCCGTGTGTTGAAACGACGCCATCCGAAATTCCCGCTACCTGCAAAATGAAAAGAGAACTCAAGTGCAGATAGATACAATAACTTGGAAAATAAACGCTAAAATAATAGGGAATGAGAACGTACCATTCGTGCGGGGATAGGAACTTACCTCCATCAGCGCTCCAAACCTGTGAAAAAGTCTTTTAAAATGAATCAGGGTGCTATATATATGAAAGTGGGCCCATTTTCCTTTTCATTTGCGTGAGTTGATTTGATTGATTTTGAGCTTTGGGACCCACGGTGATGGTTTCTTGCATGAGTAGAGTCAAAACGTCCGCAGCGAGATTGTGATCATGCCTCCATGCGTGCGGAATACCGCCCTGCTAGATCACAAGTTGGTTTTCTTTAATTTTGCGTTTTTCCCCCCTTTAAATTTGAAATGTTAAATTTGTCGTAATGGGGGGGTTATTTTTGAAAATGTTAGGTTCAAAAGGTCCACCTAGGGGGGGCGCCTACTGGGTAGGCTCCATTTTTAGGTCAAATGGTCACTTTGTGCTAGTTTTAGGCTTTTTAGGATTAAAAACCCGCGTGGGTTTTCGGATCATGACCGCCACCCTGGCCAGGGCGGCGGTTACACGACTGTCGCCCTTTGCGGCGTTTTGACCATGCTTAGAGCATGTTACAAAATGGCATTGTATATAGAACATTGATTATTTATGGGATATGCATTCGTTTTTGGACTTCAAACGTTTGTCACTCATGACTTTCCCTTGGTCCATTTCCAGTTTCCTTGATATATACTACAATGCTCTGTTTATGTGCTGTTTTTGGGTGTATGCAATGGAAAATAGATGATGCAAATGTTTGCTTTCTTTTTGTGTTTCATGATGTTGATAGATGATATTGTAGATATATTGTGATCTTGAATTTTATCTTCTGTGAGCAATTTGGATACCTCATGTTTGTTTTGGCAAAGTGATGAAAATAACCAGTATGATGAACAGATTAACTTGCCCCACTCCTAACTCCACGCAACTAGTAAGATGCGAGGGCTCATCACCAAGAGTTAAGAAGGGCGCAAGTTATGAAATGTGGTGAAATGATAGTGATGAAAGACAGACAAAGCTTCGATGGAACCAAATTGAAAACTACAAGCTTACTCTACCTGAATGACTTCATAGTTTTGGATGCAACTTACTTTGCGGTTTATCCAGACTTAGACCCGTAGATGGCCACATAGTAGACAAAATCTGGGTTTTTAGGATTTTAACTCTCTTGGGATTTTGAACATCTGATTCATTCGTTTTTGACTCAAAGTTTGAATTGTTTGTTTATGACCTTTTAACGTTTGCTTTGTCAAGAGGACCCCCTACACTTTGCCCCATGCTACTAGTAAGAAGCGTGGGTTTATCACCGTGGGCAAGGCATAGGCGAGTAAGGGCATTTCCATCCTTTCCCAACCCTACGTCACTAGTAAGAGATGCAAGCTCATCACCGAAGGTTGGTGGGGCAAGGAAATGTGTAAAAATAAAATTTTCTGTTTAATCACTTTTTGACTTGCTTATTTGAGTAAAATGTTAGTATATGCTTATTTCCAAAGAGATGTATATATGGGATAGATGTGACACCATGAAGCTTCTAGAACAGACCATAGGCAAGACACCTATCCTAAGAAGAAATCAAAGTGAGAACAAACTTGCAGATCTTGGTATGGTTACCGTTAAGACTTTGTCATGTTTGATTTTATTTGATAAAAGATTCTGAGATGATTCGATGATACATGAAGATGGAGAGGTATGATTAAAGAGCTTTATGCCAAAAACATCATGAGTTTGTAATGAATTGCTTTGAGAATAGATTCCTTGATCACAATTTATGTAAGAAACAAGTGGACAAAATGATCTAAATCTATATGAAGATGCAATGTAGATAATTATACAAGCAGTGCTAGTTGCTTATGCGTAGAATCGCTTGAGGTGCAGGGAATTGACTGTTTCGCCAAATTCCTCACCTTCTAGTGTACATAAGAGGTAAGCACCATTTCCGTAGTCCTTCATGACTCGGTATGGGCCCAACCATTTGGGCCGGAATTTCCTTCCTTCGCCGGTCTTCTTGTCGATCCGGCTGTCTAGTCTTAGAACTAGATCACCTTCGTATATATCGCGTTCATAGACCTTCTTGTTATACTACCGGCACATTCGGTCAGCATAAGCTCTATGCCGTTGTTCAGCATCTAACCTAGTTTCATCTAGGCTTTCTAGTTGGGAAAGACGTGCTTCTCTGTAAGCGTCTTCATCCAGAATCCCTTGTAGTGAAATGCGGAGACTGGGTATTTCGACCTCAAGCGAGAGAACTGCTTCTGCCCCAAATACTAGCGAGAAAGGAGTTGCTCCCGTTGGTGTTCTTATTGAGGTTCGGTGGGCCCACAAGGCCGGATATAACTTCAAATGCCAATCTCACTTGTTTTCTTTCACCGTTTTAAGGAGAATGGCTTTCAGTGTTTTGTTTGTTGCTTCAGCCTGTCCGTTGGCTTGGGGATAATACAAGGAAGCCGTATGATGGCTTATCTTAAATTTACTGCATAGTTCGCGAACTTCTTCATTTTTAAAAGAAGTTCCATTATCGGAGATAATGATTTGCGGGATACCGTACCTGCAAATGATTTGGTTCAAAATGAACTTGGCAATCACAGAACCAGGTACAGTAGTAAGAGGCATGGCCTCCACCCATTTGGTAAAATATTCAGTGGCCGTGATTATAAAATTATGGCCGTCTGTGGATGAGGGAGAGAATTTCCCTATTAAGTCTAGACCCCATGTAGAAAAGGGCCATGGAGTTGCGATTGGTTGTAGAGCTTGTGCTGGCATGTGGATCTCGTGGGAGAATTCTTGGCACTTATGACACCTGCGTGCAAACTCTATCGCGTCATGTTCTAGAGTGGGCCAGAAATAGCCCATTCGATGTATTTTTCGAGCGGTGGCATGGCCACCGAAGTGGCCTCCACATATACCGCTGTGGGATTCATGGAGAATCCTCTTGGACTCTTCTGTGTCGACACACCTTAGGAGCATTCCATCGAATGCTTTTCGATAGAGCACCTGCTCTATAATGACATATTTAGCTACGATTATGCGTAACCGCCTTCTTTGTTGTGGTGTAACTGCCTCCGGGTACGTATGGTCCATGATATAATTAATGATATCAGTGTACCAAGGACACTCAGAGATAGCGGGTCGGGTTTCGATGTAGTATACGCATTCATCTGGAAAGTCTAAATCTACTAAAATGTCTCCGTCTAATGGGTTGTCAGCTAACCAATCCGCGATGATTTGTCCTTTAACCGACTTCTGATTTACAAATGTTAATTCGAACTCTCCCATTAAGGTTATAAAATGTCCAGCCTTTTTAGATAATGACCCTTGTGTGAGAAAAGTCCGTAAATGGTTTGTTTTTACCATGACCTTCGTTTCTTGATTCATCATATAATGTCTTAGGCGTTTAGTAGCAAAGACTATGGCAAGGCATTCTCGTTCTGCCTGTGTATAGCGTGTTTCATAGTCGAGCAGCGTTCGGCTAATGAAATAAATCGCACGTTCTCTCTTGTTATCGTCTTCTTGGGCCAACATACAGGCCAGCGAGACATTGGTAGCTCGTGAATATAGAATTAACGGGTGATCTAGCTTAGGTGGCATTAGCGTAGGTGGTGATAAAAGGAAACGCTTAACTGCATCAAAAGCTTCATTGCAGTCTTCGGTCCAATCAATGCTATAGTCTTTCTTGAGTAAATTATTGATTGGATGAATAGCGAAGCTTAAGTCTGGGATAAATCTTCGGATTGCACCTAGCTTTCTGAGAAATGATCTGATTCCAGATTCATCCAAAGGTGGAACCATTTCGAGGACAGCCCGAATTTTGGTTGGATCAACATCAATCCCTCGTGACGATATGATATAACCTAGGAGCTTTCCTCCTGTTACACCAAAGACGCATTTCTCTGGATTTAGCGTGACTCCGTATTCTATTAGACGTGAAAGAATGACGCGGAGTACTTCGGGATGGTCACAACGCTTCTTGGCTTTAGCCAATAAGTCATCTACGTAAGATTCCACGATTTTATGAATTAGATCGTGAAATATGTATGTCATGGCCCGCTGGTACGTAGCACCGGCGTTCTTGAGACCGAATGGCATAACAGCGTAGCAATAGGTTCCCCAAGGAGTTATAAACGTGGTTTTAGCTTGATCTTGCTCAGATATTCTGATTTGATTGTATCCCGAGAATCCATCCATGAGAGACAAGAGTTCAAAACCAGCTGTTGCATCAACAATAACATCTATGGATGGTAATGGGAAGTCGTCCTTAGGACACGCTTTGTTGATATCTCGAAAATCTATGCAGATGCGTATCTTTCCATTCTTCTTGAGAACGGGAACGATGTTAGATACCCATTGGGAGTAGTCAACTGGCTTGATGAATCCTACCTGAAGGAGTTTTATTACCTCCTCTTTTACCATGAGAGCTACTTTGGGCTTCATGGGTCTTGATTTTTGTTTAATTGGCTTTGCGTCTGATCTAGTGACGAGGTTGTGCACTGCAATGTGGGGTGCGACTCCTGTCATCTCCTTGTAATTAAATGCAAACGCCTTCTGATGTTCTTTGAGAATCTGAGTATGTATTTCCACCTCTTCTGGGGTTAACGAAGAACCTAGTTTCAATATTCTTGGTTCATCTTCTGTCCCGATGTTGACATCGATTGTTTCTTCGATCAAAGAGGCGTTACCCTCTTCGAATTCAGGTGGTGCTGGAGGTAAATCTAAATCATCCCCATTTTCTACTACGTATATGCTAGGTTCCATTTGTGAGGGAAGATCCGTTACGGGATTTCCGAAGTAGGAAGACGAATGTGGAATCAAGGATAAATCTAGCATGTGATAGGAGAGATGTAGTGCTGCATAGGCATTTAAGTAATCCAAAGTAGCCACATCACTATCAACATGGTCTAGGACGGTAGATTCACTTCCGCTTGAAAGAGGATTTGTCATTATTTTTATCAATGGTTCATCACGAATGGACACCGTGAACTGGGTATCTTCTAACTCATTGCTTGGAGTAAAACGTGATGCTGAGGTTGCTATTGAATCGGCGAGAAGATTTTTCTCTCGCGGGATTGCTTCAATGGATATGAAGTTGAACGCCTTGCTTAAATCTAATACAGCGTTTTTGTAGAGTTGCAAATGTTAGGCTTTAGTTTCATATACTTCAGAAACTTGATTTGTCACTAATTTTGAGTCTCCCAAGACTCTGATGTTATCAATACCAATTCTTTTGGCTAAGGTAAGGCCAAGGAGGAGGGCTTCGTACTCAGCGCCGTTGTTTGTGCATTCAAAGTTTAACTTAAAAGCGAATGGGAGGACTTTCTCCTCGGGCGAAGTAAGAATTATACCTGCCCCCGCTCCATAATGGCATTTAGCTCCATCAAAATGGAGAGTCCAATACTTAGCCGGGAGTATAGATGTTGGGGCATCTGCTGCGTTTGCGCACTCTACTTTTACCATACAGAGATCCTTTGCTGGAAAGGAACCAACACCTAGGGAAAATCCTATGCCTACTGAATCAAATGGTAAGAAAATTGGTGAATCTTATTCTATCAACTCAACAATTTTCGCAGTAGTCCCTAATGATACCGTTTCTTTAGTTTTATCTTTAGGGGTTGGAATTGTCTTAGCTATGCTGGTAGTTTCAAGATTCGTTGTAGGTACCAACTTTTCCTCTGGTTTTGGGTCAGTGGGTTTATTAAGTTGGTTTGTTGGAAGTTCAAATTCTGAGTGCACCCCTGGTCTTTTCTTTAAATCAGCTAGGTGCAAATCGAAAGGTTTTGGATCGCCTTTGGCTACAAATACCTTTCCTAGATGCAAGAATCTTACTTCTTGAAATAAAGTAGAAGGGATTGCCTTCATTCGGTGTATCCATGGTCGGCCGAGTATCATATTATAATTAGTTTCCCGATCTATAATATAAAACTCAGTCAGGATTGTTTTGGGCCCTAAGGTGACCGGCAGTATTATAGTTCCTATCGAAGTGGCTTTAAGGCTATCATAGCCTCTCAATGTATTTCGAGTAGTGGAACAGTTTGTTTCCCCATATCCAAGTTTTTGGAGGAAAGAGAAAGGGACTATGTTAACTGCGGCCCCATCGTCAACCATTGCCCGTTTTACATAGTTATTATAAACCCATACTTGTAAGTGTAAGGCTAGATCACCTCGGCGTGCGATCTCAGCATCTGTGGGCATTTTACTTATTTCGAATATGAATTCGACATCCTTGTCCGGCTGCCCCGGAGGGTGGATATCAAAATCTACATGATTTACTTGTGTTTCAGGAGGTGGAGTGATGTTAATTAGATGACCTAGACCTAATGCTTCTAAAAGAGCAGCTCTGTGAGGGGGAGAGTTCTTTAGTAAGTCCAAAAATGAAATGTGTGAGAAGGTCTTTGTTAGGTCGCTAATTAAGTCATAGGCACCTACGGGTTTTTCTACTATTTGCTGACTCTTATCTGTTTCTGGCAGATGACTTGGGCTCGGTTGAGAGAAATACTCTCGTGTTCTTGTTATAGCTTTGATAGGTAGTTCAGCGTCTAATTCTACCAAACTGACTATCTTGGGTCTCGGTTGAGCTCCTAACTGTGGTGCAACTGATGGATTTAATGAAGTCGAGGCTTCATGATCATTGTTTCCCGTCATTGCACCTTTGTTTGTTCTAGTTGGATTTAGCCTATTGCTATCATGATTTGGGAGCGGATCGTTAAAGATCTTGAGGGGAGCATTCTGAGGGGAAACTACCCCTGCGAGCGTATTTGGTGATGATGAGACGGGATCTGCCAAAAACAAGTCTGTGAAGAACTATCTTTGTTCTTCTGGCAAGCGTTGCATAAATTTATTGTAGTCATGGCACGTTCTAGTATCGTGACCCCGAATTTTGTGGAAACCACAATAAGAATTGGGATTGTAATTCCTATTTTGTTGGTTAGGTGTGTATTGTGGCCTAAAATTCTGATCAAACTGTTGCCTATTAGGATTAAAGTTTTGGAATTGTTGTTTCTGGTTTTGACTTTGGTTTTGATAACCAAATGAGTTTTGGCTTGGCCCTTGTATGGGATTTCACCATTGTTGTTGTTGTTGTGGATGGTTAAAATCCACTGTATTGATCGTCGGGGTAAAGTTGTTGTTTCGTTGGTTGTTTGTTTGTGACGGAGTATTAACAAAATTTACCCTCTTGGGCTGGTCGGTTACCCCATCCGTTGTTACCCCATGATTTTTGTTAAGGATTTTGGGTCCTTGATTGACATTTGTGATAGTTGTAGTGTTTTGAGTGGAGGTGATTAACCTCCCGTTTGTTCCATATGTCTTACGACCACTATCTATCGCTGCTTGGTCTATTCGAAGAGCGCTCTCAAGTACTTCATCGTAAGTTCTTAGTGGGAACTTCTAGACTTCTTCCTTCACCTCCTTGCTGAGAGAATGAAGGAATAAATCACATAGTTCCATCTGATCCATGTTTGGAGCACTTGCTGAAGAATAAAGAACTGTACGCCACCTCTGGATGAAATGGGCGACAGATTCGTTGTGTTCTTGTTTGATGTGCAAGAATTCCCTGATTCCTGTTCTCAACAGTTTGTTCATGTCGAAGGCTTTGATGAACTCTGACACGAGTTGTTTAAATGAATGGATGGAGGCTTCAGGTATCCTGTAATACCAGTCAAGAGCAATGCCTTCCAAGGTTTTGGGAAATATTTTAGCAACAACCCCATCCCAAGGGAGTAATTCTCGTATGGCTGTAGCGTAAGCTTTGATATGTGCATTTGGATCTCCCTCACCCTTGAACTTGGGTAAATCAGGAAGAGGTCTTGGAATCATGACGCTTCGTATGGTCAAGTCTAAGGGTTCCTTTAGATATTCTGAATAAGTCCCTATCGCATAGCTTTCAACCATTGATGGTGGTTGCTGAGGGAGTGGTGGTGGGATAGGTTGTTGATACGGTGCAGCGTATGCATTGGCAGGGGCATAAGGAGGTCCCTGCGTTTGAGCAAACATGCCGGGAGAGGAGAAAATATCTCCTTGTGGTGATTTGGAGTACATGTTTAAGTATGACGGGGTATTGTCAAGGAATGGATTGTTTGATACTAGACCGGGAGGAATAGTGTTAGAGATGATGGGCCTTGTTGGTGTTTTGTTGTGGATAGTGAGGTGGCATGCCTAACGTGCCTACTCCTGTGAGGAGATCTACTTGGCCAGAGTGGTATGGAGGATTGGAACTTCCTGCTTGTATGAACGGAGAATTTTGACTTGCTTGAGCCAGTTCTAACCCTCTCACTTTTTCTACTAATGTTGAAATGACTTCATTTGGTGAAGTCACGGTGCTTTGCCTGAGCGGCGTTTGTTGTATACCCTGGTGTTGTATAGGTACGTGATATCCTGTCATAAACTGATCGCTATCTTGCCAAGTTTCTCCGAGAGTATTTCCTATATGCAGTGGCATAGAGGTATTTTCTTGAAAAGAGATCTCGGGTTGTATTTGTAAACCTCCTATAGGTGGGTACATACCCCGAGAATGTTGTTCACTCCTAGGATAATGTATTGACTGTCCATCATCTAAGACCAGGTATGGGTCTGATTGCCTACTAATTTGTGGTCTGAGTAGCATTTGAGGAGACGAACCAGATTCTCCGGTAAACGTCATATTGTTTGAACCTGAAGGCTCTTTTTGTTGCGTTCGAGGGGGTTGATCTAACTCCTCAGTTTGAAAAGATGAACTATATCTGATTCTTGGGGTTTGTGTTGACAACTGATTAGTTGAATAGTTGTCACCCCATACTGAGAGCGAGGGTGATGATTGCCTATTCTGTTGGGCGTAGTAAGCCTCAAGACCCAAGAGGGGTCTGCCATATGCATCGAATCCCGACATATTCGGGGGGTATATGAATACCCGCAGAATAATGGGAAGGAGCGAAGGTGATTTGTGAAAGGAAACGTGATATTATGACTCCGAACGAGAAAGTAGGAAGTTTTACGTCAGTCAACTTCACTAATTTCGTTTGTTTCACATTCAGGTTCACCAGTTTTGTTTGCCGTGAAAAGCGACAGGTGAGTGTGAGAATGCTACAAGTAACTCTTCCGCGTACCCGACCTCTCGAGTTCATGCCAAGATAGCTGGTGTTTGTAGACTATGCGTCGGGATGCAGACAAACTAGTTAGGCAGTCTAATGTCTGGTGACACGCACTAGTGGAATTTGTGAATGCTAATGAGGTACAAGAAGGCCCTTGAAACAATTGGACTGGTGTGATAGATCGATCGTCAAGGATGACTGCTTGAAGGGCTCCAATCAATATTGTACGCTCAGAAAAGTGATTCAGATCGATGCGTTGTGGAATACTTGGACAAGTGACCTGGGATAGTTCTGTGTATGTCTCGCTGATAAGGTCATATAGTGGATGGTGAATATAATTGACTCTACGGACGATTCTCTGGCCTAGTCCAGAATTCTCTAGCTTTGTTAGCCGTTATATCTAATAAGGACAATTGTTCGATGATGATGGGTGGAATTGGAGTGGATCTAAATACCAAGGTACATAGGGTAGTGTCTATATCTGATTGACTTGTGGACTCGTTGGGCTGATGGGGATCTGTCGATCACGCACCATAGACTCTTGGTTGTTGCGGTCCTGTTATGGTCATACGCGAAATCAAGTTCTAATCCCTAGTATCCAGTAATCGTATGCTTTCTTAGCTTCTATGTTTAGGACCAATAACTATGTGATTTTCTCAGAATATCTCACAGGTGTTTGTGTAACTTGGATCCTCAAACCGGTGTCTATGTCTGTGAGAGTGTCTCTTGCACCCGGCTATGGGACCAAGGGATCACAACCAAAGGTTTGTTCTCTTTCGAACCCTTCTACAGTCATGTGAGTGCTTTACCTAGGTCAATCTGTAGTTTGGTTGGTTCAACCAAAATGTGTGTGCTTAGTCGTCTTCTATGTTTAACCCTCTTAATTGAGAACTGATCAGTTGTAAATCTATGGTTGTTCGGAATACTTGTATTCTGAGATTTTGGTCTATGTCAACTATTGCTGTGACGAGGTTTGGTTGAGGCACGATTGGCTCAAATATATATTCCCTAGGCTCCTGAGGTCCCGTGATTTTCATACAGAAATGAAACGTAAATCTAATTGTAACGAAGCAAATTCTAACTACGTGGAATAAATCTAACATATATATAACTTTTATTCTTCTAAGAAATCTTTTAAGAATTTTAAGGAAAGTAAACTATTTTAAGCGTATCTAGAAATAACAACTAAACAATAATTTAAAACAGACAAGATAATCGAGTATAGTTATCAGCCTGTGTAATTTGTAGATTTATTCTAAATAAATAAAATAGCTCATCTAATCTATCTACAAGATTCTCAATCCTACCTCAGAAGTGAGGAGTGAATCATAGTTTCTCAGAAACTATCAATCCTCACAGCTTCCCTGGCAATACCGAGAATAGAATTTACTGAAATGAAGCAATTTATCTACTTTATTTGATATGATTCTAACTAGAACTTTGAAAGTTAAAACCTGGATTCCACAGAACAGTGGCGAATCCGATGGTGTGTGTGATCTTGTCCCCTCAGTGTGATCTCCTCGTTCTATCGTGTTCACGTCGATCCAGAAAAGTGTGTAATGCTAGCATTGGCAGGAATAGATATTGGGACAAGGACAACTCAGAATGCAGACCGAAAATGTGAGTAGGAGAGGGACAGCGCAAGAGTACAGAGCTTGGGTTATGTGATTCCTAGTGGGATTTTACTACGAGTCATGCAACATGAAGCGACCAGAACCTGGAACTATCTTACTCGAAGAGCAAAACCTACAACTTTAATGGCTTCCTAAGCTATTCTACTCCAATGGAATGGATAAAACAATTGACACTGTTTGCACAAGTTAGATATGTAGCTTACCAACAACTGAATAATAGCTAACTAATCATGATAAGTGAATTGAAACTATGAACTTCTAAGCAAGACAAAAGACTGAACTATGAGAATCAGAGCATGAAAGTGAATGAGGGGCAGACCTGGTTGGCTAAAACAAACAACACTACTTGCACAAGCTGGATATGTGGCTTACCAACAACTGAATAAAGCTAACCAAACATATAATGAACTGAACTAAGAACTCTAAGCAACAATGAAAATTAAATCTACAACAAAGAGAAATTCAGAGGCAAGCTTCAGGGGGCCATTTGCTTGAGCACAAGCCATGCATTTATAGGAATTCAATTACCCAAAGATCAAAACCAAACTGAACTCCTAAACAATAAAAAAAGGAAAAACACTATTCCAGGGGACCAAAAACATAAATGCATGCTCAAGTCGGCAAAGAAAGCTGGTGAATTCTGATATTTCACACGAGTCGCGTCAAAAGAACGTTATGGAAAACGCGCACAGGACCGCCGCTCTGAGCAGGGCGGCAGTTTCTTCACTGAAGATCAAGAGGCCAAGGAAAGAGGAGAAAAGGGGAAAACAAAGGGTGTGGGGGCTAAGCGGGGCATGAGGGATGTTAACGCATACTCCGAGGGATTTTCTGGATCTCGAACACCTTGCGAGGAGACCTGTATCATCATTGGGGCACTTGTTACACTATTCCGGTAGTACAGTACCTTACAATTTTAGGTACGTACAGTAACCGATGCTGGCTCTGCCCAACCGTTGCCAGTTCCAACTTGCCCTGACTGATGCCGGTCACACTCTAACCGATGTCGATTACTATCAACTTCCAGCAATTTCTATTTGCAAGCTAAAACATGAGTAATTTAGCTCCATACTCAATACAACATGCCCACAGAGTGTTAGTTAGAAATATCAATGGTCTCTTAACCTCCATCCCTAATTTTCTCATAACATCTTGCCCTATTTTGTCTTCATTTAATAAATTTAATGTGCTTCCAAGGTGGCAGTTTTGGTCAACCATCTCTTTTCTTTTCCCATGAATTCTCTCTTTTATCATCTTCTTCATGTGACCAACTCCTTGGTCACCAAACACTCTTCTTGGTGTTTCTCTTCTCATCCACAACTCATCACAAGGAGACACTTTCTTTATTTCCTTTATCTTCTTAACCTGTTCAATTGTTTAATGAAAATACTTCCTCGTGGTAATTAACATGACACTTCCTCTCTCATCACTTGATTCACCCTTCAAGGGTACGACACTTTTCTCAATTCCACCTTTACAAAACTTGTAAACATTTTTTTTCTATCATGCTTGGCTTGCCTGTCAAACTGATAAGGTATACCTAGGAGAAAATGGAAAAAATATATAGGTAGAACATCACATAATATTGTATCTCTATATTATCCAATATGAAAATCAACAATACTTTACTCACTTACCAAGATATTATGACTCTACTGCACCCATGAAATGTAGTAAGGTTTTCGATGTGGAAGTCTTCTCAATCCCAGATTCTTCACCATGTATTCTAACACCACATTGTCAGTGCTTCCTCCATATGTAATGACATCACATACCTTGCCTCCATACTTGCATCTAGTCCTCAATAAGTTCCTTCTCTAAGTCATGTCTCTGTCTTGTCTTCTAAAATCTATCTTCTTGCCTCTTGGCTGCTCCAAAACTCTCTTCATCAAAAGAGATTCACTCTTCATTTTCTCATTCCCTTTACATGACTGCCCTAATTTGATAACCTAGCATTTTTTCAGTTTTCTTAGTGAAATTTTCATCTCTACAACTAATGTTCACATCTCCAGTAATCACACAACTATCTCTATTTTCATTTCCATCATCAATCACAAACATACATTTTTGCCTTTGTCCAAGGGACTTACAATATACCTTTGAATGGCTTGTAGACTCTTTCTTGTTGTTGCACTCTAACATTGGAATTCCCTCTTTGATAAGATGCTCTAGATTATCCATCCTCTTCTCCATTTGTAACTTCATCTGTTGAAATTGTCCAATCATCTCCCTTAACAAGTTTGCTTGCTTAGTTTGCATCCTTGAGTGAAATTGTGATATCATCACTCTAATGTCCACTATAGCCTTTAAATAAGGCTTTGGTGCTAAAATGGTGCAAGTGTCTTCTCAAATTCACTTAGTTTTTGTATAATTTATCATCACCTTAAACATATATAGTTCTTCTAAATCACCATCATGTCATACCCTTTCCTAAGGATCATACTAAATGCTTTCTTGGTATAGATAAGGTATATTATAGGCACATTTCAATATTGGATTCTTAAGCATGCATATGTAAAAAATACTTGAATTGCATACCTTTGATAGCCTCTCTTCCCTTTTCTTTGTCTTAGTCACCTTCATCTAATTGTACTTTTTTTAAAACTTGTTCTCTTATCACTCTACTAACCCTATACTACTTTCAATATCCTCCACTAGCAATTCCAGTAAGTATATGGGTCAACACTACCACCACAATACTATGATTCATGATTCAACCATACTATACTTGCTCAACTCCTCTATTGTCCCTTACATACCTCATTATGATATTGACCCATTCTACTCAACAATATATTTCTCCATCCTTAGCTTCGCTATACATATCTCATGTACGTATGAGAGATCATCACCCCATTAGCCTTCCCTATAGCTTTACACCTAGTTTTCCCTATGCATTCCATCCAAAGTACCATTTCAAACTTCACACATTCACTTTCTTATCCCATCACACACTTCACCTTGTTCAACATGTGCTCCATCTACATGCTCCATTGTCAATGCACATACTTACCATTGAGATTCTATCATACCAATGTTGTCGCTTTATGTCTCCAATAGACCAAACCCCTGCTTTTAAACCTTCTATTATCCCTATAATATTTTTCACCTTCCTAGGTCATGCTTCACCATCCGAGTTCTTTTTCAAGGGACGTTCACTTCCTTTATACCCTAATTGTCTATAAGGGCTCAATAAGCTCAATACTATGCTCAGGGCTTTAATTCACTTCTAACATCCATGAAATGTATATTCATACTTGTTATGATGTATCTATACCTCTAACTCTTCCCTTGTCCTTGAATTTTCTTAGGTTCCTTTATACTTGAGCTTCATACCCTTGTAGCCTTCCTTGTATACAAATGTTAGTGTATCTTCAATATCTTTGAAACAACTTATCCTTCTTATGACTGATCCAAGAACCCTTTATAGAGACCATACTAATACATGAATATCAATTACTAGTCCTTTGTATGGAAGGATACTTCCTTGACTATCCTAGGGCTCCTTTTAGGTCTAATTAGGTATCTTACAAGCATATGGGTATGACAATGGGGTTTTAAGGCCCATCCTTACCTAGAAAACTATTGGAAAAACCTTCTCCATGTCCCCAAGATGCTCCAAAATGAAATTTATGACTTGATTCAACCTTTTACTCATGCGTGCACTCAAATTTCATAATTGTAGCACATAGTTACAGTCAAACTGTAACATAACCTACAACTTCCTCAAAAATGTGACTAGGGTTTTGATATTTTGCACACTTCAATCTCTTATACACACATACATATCCTCAAATTGTCATGCAATTTGGATGGGTACATTTGATTTGGCTTGATGCCCTAGTTAGGGTCTGAGAAGAGAAATATGGAGCTACAAATCAAATTTAACTGTTTCAAAAGCTATAGAAAATTGACAAGATTACATGAACCTATGTGTACCTCCTCCATGCTTCAAAAAACCATAAACAACATCCTATAGTTGAATATCAAACTTCTCCTCGCTGCTAGTGAATAGAGCCTATTTACATACATGGAATAGATATGTAAAACCCTACAAAATAAACTGCGAATTCACTCCAAACATCCATTACTTATTTATTTATACTCCATTATGCCTAATACATTCGTTTCTATGAGATATTTTTATACATGATGCCAAAATCTAACTTTGGCAAATGAGATCAACTTCTCCTATCTTTCCTGAACAACCTTCTAATACAACTCAACCTTCTCCTAGCTTAAGAAAAGACCTCAACAACTCCAAAACTTTCTTATTAGACTGATTCCACGTGGGAATAATATCTCTAAGTTTGATTTTTCTTATTTTTGGCCTTCATACAACAACTAGGCCTTATTTAGGCTTTTACACACAAATTTCCAAGTTTGAATATTTGAAAGACAATATTTTGGAGGGAAATAATTCCATAGACCCTAAGACTACCTAGACTCATAATCTAACATGACCATACTCAATGACCACCTATTGATGCACCTACATCACATGATGGGGAATGTTAATTATGACTCCTATTTAACATGTATGGAGATTTAGAAGGTTGAACCAAATATGGATGAAGAATGGAAAATAATGTTTTGTAATGGATTTGTTGAATATATTATGCCTAACTTGGAATCCTTTGAAAATGGTTTTGTAGTTGTATACATGGATACAATTATGATGTTAGATGCATTCCACGTGGATGAAATCAAAACAAAATAAAATAAAACAATATTAAAAAGAGAATTTAACTTGTACTATATTATTGACTTTCCTTCTCTCCTTCAATTCCAATCCCCACAAACATTTATCTTTTATTTCCTCTCTATTTTCTATTATATCATATAACCACGTCTCACATTCTACCTCTTTCTTTCCTCTTATATTGAGGTCCTCGAACCTTAATTTACCTTCCTTTTAAAAAATTCTTGAAACTACAAGCCTTTGTTGTTGATTAACATAATGCCAAATAACATAGTCCATGTTTTCTCCATCTTCTCTCTATATGTCTTTAGTCTTCCAAGAGAAAGTAGGTGGTTGTTTTCCTATATTCTTTCGGCCCTATTTTGTGGTAAGAAAAAATATTTTTTTTGAATAACGGAGTGATGAACATTAATTTAAAATAAATTCCAAAACTTAACCACACAACCTAATTCATAATCTTCATGAACACAAAAGTAATGCATGTGACCACCAACCTTTTCTTTTTTGTAATATGCTGGTGGCTATGGAAACATTGTTCAAAAACCATAAAATTAAATGATCCTAAACCATTATTATGAAAAATAATTACAATGAATTAAAAAAAAGGTCATCTCTTACATTCCTCACTTCATGTATATCTAATGCACTATCACCATATGGAATATATTTTATAGGATTGGAAGGATTCTCACCATCATTCCATTTTGTGGAGAAGTTCTCCCTTGGAAAAGAACATTAAAACAAGTCATAAAACACCAGAAGACAAAACATTATTGTGAATTAAAAATGAAGGTCATTTCTTGAAATCCACACCTCATGTATATTTTTTGCATGAAAATCATACCCATTATTCCCTACATTTGGAAGATATCCTCCTTAGGAAAAGAACACAAAAAAATTTCAAAAAACATTACAGGTAATTAATTTAAACAACTTATCATGTGAACATCTTTGAAATCAATCAAGATTATTGATGATGTTGTTTCCTCCATGTGAATATATATCTTCCTACTACGATGAGGCACCTTGGACATCTGAAAAAACTATTGAGAGGTAATGGACAATAATTTTAATAATATATGTGGAAAATAATATATAGTGTAAATTTATTACTAGTTGTAGACTTAACTACAAGCCAGTGCGAGGATGTTGCAAGCAGTGTACATGGATATTGAACATAGGTTATAGTAGTTCAACATCATCTATTAGCATCTCCTCCAAATTTTGTATTAAAGTGACGCATAGTGGTTGCACTAAAAAATAATCTAAGATAGAATTCCAGCATTTGCACAATAATTTTGCAATACATTTAAATATTGTGATTTTAACATGTAAAATGAAATTTCAAAAAGAATATTGTTTATACACGTATGAATAACATTAATAAATCTAGCATCAAGTATAGTAATTCATTTTTACTCACACGAAAATAGATTAAAAGATTTGCCATTTTCCATACAAACAGGGAAATTGATAAAAGGTTTGGATAGAACACTAGTACATTTTATAGGTCCAATATCGATTCATACATAGAAACATACATCATATGAAATCATAAATATTATTTATATGCTTAAATGATGGAACCAACATTAATCAATTAGTAGATGCATGGGTGATATTTTTTAACTGTGATGGCTAGATCATGCAACCAACTGATCATCCCAACTATTATCACCACTTCTGTTCTCCTCATACCATGATAGGCAAGTTTAATCTGGCTCATACATCTTCCTCAAATGTTTGTGTTCCATCCATGAATCATATTTAAAATATGGTTCTTCTACATTAGAATTTGATTGTTTCACAAATTTTCCATTTCCTTCCTCCTTAGATAGAGGATCTATAGGATGGTCATACATTATTTCATTTCGTTCTTCATTGGTGGTGGTAAATTAAGTTGTCGCTAAATTCTCCTTGTCATTGTTACAAGAAATTCCATATGGGATGTCAACTCTCTTTTTATTTTTTATTTTTACCTTCCTATTCCTCCTATGAAGGACATTCTTCTTCTCAAGGGATACCTCAATGGTGACCAAAAATTACCCTTCCTAAACTTGTTTCTTGCATTGGAAGTACCTAAACTTTTTGGTGGAGAGATAATCTTGAATATAAGAAATAATATAACATTTCAATTCTTACCATGTACTAAAAATAAGGGTAGAGCGGTTACTTTTTATGTAAATTAAATTATTGAAAAGAACACAATTTTTGTTGTTGAAAAACAAAATGTTTTCAATAAGTTTATTAAAAAATTAAACCACGGTTTTGTCCATATTGGTGTTAGACTCATGCCACTATGTTTTTCTATCTTGGAATGTCTTTTTTCATTTCTGGAAGGGCATGAGGTCATCATGTTTAATCTCTTGCATTAATGGAGAAATATTTTACATACCTAATTGGAGCGAGTGCAAATCTGCTTTATATCCATCCTTTCTTTAGCGAATGTTTTGTTTCAAATTTGTTGTGTTTTTCAATCTTGTATTCAATTCACTAGGATATGCTCAAATTAATGAACATGTTGTAATTTACAACAATCATTATGTTTAATCTCCTGCATTGATCAAGAAATTTTCTAAATATGTAATTGGAGGGAGGACAACTTTATTTTCTACCTAGGATTTCTATAGAGAACATTATGTTTCATAGTTATGTTTTTCAATCTCCTCTTCAATTCACTAGCATTTTCTTAGCTTCATAAACATGTTATAATTTTCAACAATCGATATGTTTAATCTCATTTTTTGATGGGGAAATATTATATGTATATAATAGGTTCATAAACTATATGTTTTTCAAAATCATCTTCTCTTTCCTAGTGGTCATCTTCCCATCTTATAAAAAACTATTTATTTTAGAAACAACACTACATTTTTTGTCTCTTATGTCTATTTCATGTTTTTCGTCTCTCTTTTTAATCCATATCTTATTCAAGGGTAAGTGCAGCAAGTTGGTGGACAAAAAAGGGGTCATAAGTGGACGTTATATTGAAAAAACAGCGAAATCTCAACTTATAGGGATTATTAGCAATACACGTACTCAAAATTAGAAAAATATATATAAATATGAATTGTAGCATCCAGAATCTAGTGTCTAAACTACTATTTTTTAAAAAAACAGACAATTTTAACTTTATTAAACACTCAAAATTATATGACTTGGTTTTTTTTTGGAAAAAAAACCTATAAGATTGTAGTTCGTTTGCCCACGATTTGGATGACCATATCTTGTTTTTTTTTTTCATTTGGTGAAAAGTTAGATGTCATTTTCTATCTTGGGATGGATTTTATTTTGTATTTTTTCAAGCAATATTGTTTTTTTGATTGTTTTTGTGAAAGTGGTTTGAAAAAATTTAGAAAATGGAGTGCTTTCCATTCACCAGCCATAACTATATCAAAAAATATCGAAATCAAATATTTTTTTAATGTGTATAGAATTTCTCCACGCTTGGGATGGTATAAGTTTTATCACATTTTGATAAGTGAAACAAAAGTTGCAGTCTTAAACGTAGACATGAACATTCACGGGAAAAAATGTCTTAAAGACCTATTGTTAGTAAAAATTATAAAATGATATTTATCTTATTCTATTCACTTTAAAATCAATATTTCTATGAAGCTAACAGTCTCCCCTACGCGATGGCACCATTTTTGTGAAATGTTTTCAGTTTTTCAGCATGGTTCAAGTCTGCGGAAGAGAAAAATTTAAGTTTTTTGACCTTTTACACGCCATGATGACCTCCCATAGCTTTGGTTGGGGAAAAACAAATATTTCCCAAGCCTTAGGGTTGGATTTGATGATAAAGGTAGAACCGTGATCGTGGTTTGTAAACCATGATCGTGGTTTTGATAACAAGCACCATGATTGTGCTTTATAAACTATGATTGCATTTATAAAGTGCATCGATCACGGTTCTTAAATCATATTTACACACATCCCAATGTTCAAATTACCATGTGATTTTTACTATTTGACCTTACTGTATGAATTACTGTGAAATTATGTCACTTTCTGCATGTTTTTCTTATCACCAGAAATCAAAACATCATGGGAGACAAGAAACAAAGTCAAAAAAGGAAGTCATTAAGTAAAAAAATGCCAAATGAATTAGAGGCAAACAAATTTCAAAATTTTGAGCGAATGCGGAATCTTCGTGAATCAAGAAGAGGTTCATCTTCAACCCCTACTATTGTAAGCAATGAGGAACCAGGTAATGTTTCTACTGTCAATGTTGAAGTTGAATTAAATACTCATGATGAAGATGTTTTTACTATCAATGTTGAAGAAGAATTAAATACTCGTGATGTAGCTGATGTTGAAATTGAAGGAGACAATGAAAATGTGAATAAGGAAATTCAGGTTGAAACTGTAGACAAGCAAAATTTGACAAAAACACCTCCTAGGATTTTACGTAAGAAACCTAATTATTTTATTGAAATTGATGAAAACATTTTGAAACCAATGTCTGACAAACTTTCTGAATGGAAAATTAGAAGAAAAGCCACTGAAATTTGGGATAATCATTTTGAAATTTTAAATGATTCCCAAAGATGTCAGTTGTTGGTTAGTTTGATGAAATTGATTAAAATGAGACCTACATTAAACACCTTAGGATTGACAACATCTAATATACGTGGTCAAACCTCTATAATTGTTGAAAACCTTCATGATGCATACCACATTGTTGGTGTCAAGAGATGCACTAGGGATAGTAATATTGTGCATCGTGTACTTGCTACTAGTGTTGTAAGTGAATCAATAAAAAATAGCGTTTGATTATGCAAACAAGTCGAATGTTGAAAGTTAATCAAAAAAATCTAATGAAAGTAATTGAAAGACGTAATATCCTTCAATCACTCAATAACACCAATTTTTGGGCATTTTATGCTAGAGCACCGTGTAAGGAAAAAGATAAATCTGATGCTATAAGAGAAGTTGTTATTCAATTTTGGCATGATAACACTAGAGTTTCACCTAATACAAGAGATGTTGTAAAACAAAGAGTTGGTTCTACTAATCGCGAACCACATCCAAAGCATTTCTTAGATATGACTCAAACTCAATTTTTTCATAAGTTTGAACAAGAGCATCTAGAAATTAAAATTAGTCAACATTTTTTTGAAATGTTGAAACCATTCTATGTGAAAATCAACCACGCTCGCACCACTTGTTGTTGTAGGCAACATGTTGAATTTTCTATGCATTATGCTAAATTTTTACGTATTCGTTCTAATTTTCATTCTGAAACTATGTTATCGGAATGTGGTGTTCAATTTCCACCAATATCTTCCAGGGATTTCATACCTACGATATTTTGTGAAAGAGAAGTTGGACAATTTTTTTATAGTCAGGATTGTTTAGATGGAAGTTGTGGTACATGCGGCGGATTACCTAAATTGGAAAGTTACATCCATGAGAAAATTGAAGGTGCAATAGGACATAATTTAGTTGAGTTTGATAAATATAAATCAGTACCATACCAGTTGAAAGATGGAAAGGAGTCTAAACGGTGTGAGCTAGTTACAGAACATATGCCTGTTTTTCAATTTATGAGAAAATTTAAGGATGAAATTGTTTATGAGTATGCTAGGCATACACACAGAGCTCGATGGTTGGATGAATAGTTCAAGATATGCAAGGACACATTTCCTATTGGTACTATTGTTTTAGTGGTCAATTTTACAGAGAATTACACATTGCAACCACAAATGGAGGTTCAATCGCAATATTACAACTTAGTACAAGTTGCCATTTTTGTGCATATAACATTTATACATTCTCCTGACAGTACAGAGAATGATCAATTTTTTTAAGAGAGTACCACTTTTATATCAGTGATGATCGTACTCATTCTACTGAATTTGTGCAAGGGTGTTTCTAGTTATTTTATGGAAACTTGTCTGATAGGGACATCTGCACTTCAAACAACATTATATATGGTCAGATAATTACACATCTCAGTTTAAGAATGCACGAATGTTTTATTGGATGAGAAGGATGCATGTCAAGATGGGTGTGCAACATATTTGGAGTTTCACTGAGGCTGGACATGGAAAAGGAGAGCATGATGGTGCAGGGGCATGTGTGAAAAGAGCTCTTGCAAGAGAAGAGTTGAAGTACAAAGATGGTGCTAAATTGAAAGATGCAAAGAGCATAGTGGAATGGTGTATTGACAACATGGCCCGAGGTTCTCAAGAAAATTCCACAGTTCACAGATATTTTTGGTTGATAGAGGAACAACAAATTGCTAACTATGAGGATTGTATGACACTCACAGGGTCTAGTGATATGCACTCATTTTGTAGCTCAGACGCTACTTCATGGGCCACATGGACAAGAAATTTGGCATGTTTTTGTGCATCTTGTATCAAATTTTTCACTGCTGAGTGTGATTCACAAGAATGGGTGGATGGATGGATTTGTAGGCCTCTAACTCCGCTTCCTAGTTATCAACCTCCATAGGCATTACGACTTGTTTCTATAGATGAAGTTGCAACATCCAAGGACTTTGACGAAATTTTGATTTTGGTGTGACAAGGTAAATGGTTATTTAAATTTTTTGTATTGAGTTATGTCCATTGAAATTTTAATATGTAATTTAAATTTGAGTTGAAACCTTTTTTTTTTGTAGGACATGTGTTTGTAGTTATTGCGACAGAAGACAATGAAGAAGGAACAAACTATTTCTTATGTCGTTGCATCGAGGAAAGAAAGAAGTTGACTTCTCCTATTATAGATGGAAAAGATATTGAGTACCCTATAGGGTCAGTGGTAGTTACTGGAACTTGGCTTCGACGGTATCCATTAAAAAACTCCTCTATTTGGGTGTTTGAAGACTTTGAGACACACAAGAAAATACTCTTATATTCGCATCTAGTTCTAGCGACAAATATTCAGCTGTATAGATATCAAGGAAGGCCTAATAACAAGATTCTTTGGAAGGTTCGAGAGTCAGATCATGAAGCAATCATGTCTGCTATTCAGAGTAGATCTGATCCTGATGGTTCATTGGAATGAATTTACATGCTCACGTCTGGTATATATAATTTCTTTGAAGTGTTTAAATTTTTCAACCATCTATAATTTGTGTATTTTGTATATATCTAGTATTTTGTATAATAAGTGTTTAAATTTGTGTATTTTGTATATATCTAGTATACATGGTTTTGATTCAACTTAAAATTCTTTGACTAGTTCATTTTTATGCAGGTTAGTGGTGCCAGAAAAGCTTGGACACTTTCACATCCTGATGGTGAACATTGGAATGAATTTACCTGAGCTCGTCTGATATATAATTTTTCTTTGAATTGTTTAAATTTGTTAGTTCTAGATTCAAGTTCATATATTTTATTAAATTTGTGTATTTTGTATATATCTAGTATGGTTTTGATTTGAAACTTAAATTTCTTTGACTAACACTTTTATGCAGGTTAGTGGTGCCAGAAAAGCTTCCACCTTCATGTGGTTGGCACTGTTAGTAGAGAATTTTATATTCTCAAAGCTAAGAGAAGCTTTCATTGTTTTACAAGAAAAGAGAAGTAATTAAACAACAATTTATGTACCTGTGGAGGGGGTTCTTGGCTCTAAAGGAGGTATCCCAGAAGCATTGAGAGCTTAGAGAACCAAAATGACACCTCCCCAAGTGTTTACAAGACCATCCCTATGTGTGTGCACAGTCGGTTTGGTGCCATGACCCACCGTTTGCAAAATATAGTGTTTGACAGCCTTACACTGGCTCAAACTGCACTATTTCCCGTGTATTCAAATAATAGGGCAGTGAAAGCACCGATTGGAGATGGAAAAATCCGAGACAAGATATTGTAGAGGGTCCCTACACCAAGGTGTAGGATCTGACGAGACATCTCTAGGTGCCACGGAGTCCGAGTAGTCACCCGTCGAAGTTGAACGGTTTTTTGGTCTCAGGGCTCTTAAGGGACTACGCCCGAACGAAGTAGCCCGGAAGCAACGATGTTGTTGTGCACCAAAAATATGCCTCCTCTAGTATTCACCTAGAAACTTAGATGTGTTGGTGCAGTTGGTTTGGTGCCATGACCCACCGTTTACAAAATATAGTGTTTGACAGCCTTACACTGGCTCAAACTGCACTATTTCGTGTGTTTGGAAACAATAGGGCAATGAGAGCACCGATTGGAGATGGAAAAAACTGAGACAAGATATTGTAGAGGGTCCCTACACCAAGGTGTAGGATCTGAACGAGACGTCTCTAGGTGCCACGGAGTCTGAGTAGTCACCCGTCGAAGTTGAACAGTTTTTTGGTCTCAGGGCTCTTAAGGGACTATGCCTGAACGAAGTAGCCCAGAAGCAACGATTGTTGTCACACAAAAATGAATACCTTCTCTAGTGTTCACCTAGCCACCAAATGTTTTGGCATAGTCAGTTTGTTGCAACGACCCACCGTTTGTAAAATATAGCATTTGACAGCCTTACACTGGCTCAAACTACACTATTTCACATGTTTGGAAACAATAGGGCAGCGAGAGCACCGATTGGAGACAGAAAAAACCAAGACAAAATATTGTAGAGGGTCCCTATGCCAAGGTGTAGGATCCAACGAGACATCTCTAGGTGCCACGGAGTTCGAGTAGTCACCTGTCGACATTGAATATTTTTTTGGTCTCAGGGCTCTTAAGGGACTACAGCCAAACGAAGTATCCCAGAAGCAATGACATTGTCGTGCACAAAAACAATGCCTCCTCTAGTGTTCACCTGGCCACCGGACATGTTGGCACAGTCGGTTCGGTGCCACGACCCACCGTTTGTAAAATATAGCATTTGACAGCCTTACACTGGCTCAAACTGCACTATTTCACACGTTTGGAAACAATAGGGCAATGAGAGCAATGATTGGAGAAGGAAAAAACTAAGACAAGATATTGTAGAGGGTCCCCACACCAAAGTGTAGGATCCAATGAGACATCTCTAGGTGCCATGGAGTCTGCGTAGCCACCCATTGAAGTTGAACGATTTTTTGGTCTCAGGGCTCTTAAGGGACTACGAACAAAGTAGCCCGAGTAGCATAGAAAAAGTAATGACGACATTTTTCACACCAAAAAAATACCTCCTCTACCATTCACCTAGCCACCCAGACGTGTCAGTGTAGTTGGTTTGGTGCCACAACCCACCGTTTGCAAAATATAGCATTTGACAACCTTACACTGGCTCAAACTGCACTATTTCACACGTTTGGAAACAATAGGGCAGTGAGAGCACCAATTGGAGATGGAATTCACCGAGACATGATATTGTAGAGGGTCCCTACACTGAGGTGTAGGATCTAATGAGATGTCTCTAGGTGCCACAGAGTCTGAGTAGTCACCCGTCGAAGTTGAACGGTTTTTTGGTCTCAGGGCTCTTAAGGGACTACGCCCGAACAAAGTAGCCTGGAAGCAATGACGTTGTCATGCACCAAAATGATGCCTCCTCTAGCATTCACCTAGCCACCCAAGATGTGTTGGCGTAGTTGGTTTGGTGCCATGACCCACCATTTGCAAAATATAGTGTTTGACAGCCTTACACTGGCTCAAACTATACTATTTCATGTGTTTGGAAACAATAGGGCAGCGAGAGCACCAATTAGAGATGGAAAAAACCAAGATATGATATTGTAGAGGGTCCCTACACTAAGGTGTAGGATCTAACGAGACATCTCTAGGTGCCACGGAGTCCGAGTAGTCACCCGTTGAAGTTGAATGGTTTTTTGGTCTCAGGGCTCTTAAGGGACTACGCCCGAACGAAGTAGAGAAGCAATGATGTTGTTGCACCAAAATGATACCTCCTCTAGCATTCACCTAGCCACTCAAATGTTGTCAGCATAGTTGGTTTGGTGCCACGACCCACCGTTTGCAAATGATAGCATTTGACAGCCTTACACTAGCTCAAACTGCACTATTTCGCGTGTATTCAAACAATAGGGCAGCGAGAGCACCGATTGGAGAAGGAAAACACTAAGACAGACTATTGTAGAGGGTCCCTATGCCAAGGTGTAGGATCTAATGAGACATCTCTAGGTGCCACGAAGTCCGAGTAGTCACCCGTCGAAGTTGAACGATTCTTTGGTCTCAAGGCTCTTAAGGGACTACGCCCGAACGAAGTAGCCCAGAAGCAATGACATTGTCACACACTAAAACGATACCTCCTCTAACATTCAGCTAGCCACCCGAATGTTTTAGCATAATCAGTTTTGTACCATGACCCACCGTTTACAAAATATAGCACTTATACTGGCTCAAACTGCACTATTTTACGCGTTTTGAAACAATGTGACAGTGAGAGCACTGATGGAGACGGAAAAAATATAGATAGGATCCAACGAGACATCTCTAGGTGCCACAGAGTCTGAGTAGTCACTCTTCAAAGTTGAACAGTTTTTTGGTCTTAGGGCTCTTATGAGACTACGCCCGAACAAAGTAGCCCGGAAGCAACGACATTGTCGCTCACCAAAACGATGCCTCCTCTAGTATTCCCCTAGAAACCCAGACGTGTTGGCATAGTAGATTTGGTGTCATGATGTTCCGAGGCATGACTTATCACTACTCACCTCCATTAATTTCCTAGGACTGCCTATAAAAGGCAGTTTGTAAACAATTATGTCATGAAAGCTCAAGGAATACTAGGAAGGCTTAGATCGGGTGGGTGGTCTAACTCCAAACCGGGCCTTCCTAGATCCCTCCATAGCACTTGAAAACATATGCCCCCCAATCGAACGTGTTAACAGTGATAGTTTGCTGGACCATGACCTCTCGGGGCATTACTTTTCGTGCTACTCAGCTCGTATCAATGAGATTACAACAAGTTTAACACATTACCATGTAAATATGCTAATTATTGCTAAATGATATTTTTTTAAAGCATGTTAATACACAATAGAGTCTTAAGAATATTTTTTACATATCTTGTGCCAACTAAGTTCTACAATGTTTTTGTATTTTTTTACAAGCGAATTCAAATTAGGACCTTATTGTTACACACATCAATAACAAGTTTAATTTGGACTAATACTTAACAAATAAATTGTAAGTACACTAAAAACATATAAAATGACTTGTAATAAATCCCTCAAGACCATTTTTAATTGTGTACATTTTGTCTCACTTTGGAGTGTGTTAACCACATGCTTAAAATAAGAAAATTGATATAAGTCCACACTTGAATCTCTTGAAAAAAAAAATGATCTTGCACCCAAGAACCTTCAAAACCATTATATAACATAACATCATATATCATATATCATTTAACAATAACATTTAACATATCATATATCATATATATCATATCCATAATGGTCACATAATCGAGGCCATCAAATCAAATCAAACATATAGAACTAATATGGTTATGAAAACATACATAGAAGGATATCATGTGCAATGAAATCAAATCAAACATAGAAGTAATATCGTTATGAAAACCAACATGGATATAATGTATCAAACTAAGTGTGTTGGACGTGTCTCTAAAAATATAAGTTCATAACATGTATCGAACTAAGTGTGTCATACATATAGGACCACATGTGGTCGCATAAGGCTATATACATGGACTATATGAAGAATCATGAACTAGGACCAGATGATATATATATATATATATCTATACATCCAAGTCCTATGAATCTAATCAT
Organism: Taxus chinensis; assembly: GCA_019776745.2. Taxonomy (NCBI): domain Eukaryota; kingdom Viridiplantae; phylum Streptophyta; class Pinopsida; order Cupressales; family Taxaceae; genus Taxus; species Taxus chinensis. The sequence continues at coordinate 20,922,405 of CM034156.1, forward strand.
GAAACATCTTCCCTCTCTTCACCCTGCTAGAAGAAGCATGTCCACGACTTGTGGATGTAGTGGAGGGAGATGCCACTACGGATTTCATCCATGTGGTCCTAGGCATCTCTAAGCAGGCCTGCAACCTAGCCTGCACATTCATAAACAACAAGTTTTTAACACCAAATTTTTAAAATACATTCAAAATTTAGGAACTTGAATTTAGTTAATGCATGTGAAATTTTACCGCAATATCATGATCCCTATCAATTTGTCATTGACGAGTCTCAAGGTCAATGGTAGACTCATGAGGGGTAAGCTACATACAAATAAATAGTTCAAATTAAATATTTCATGTACAAAATTTGATATTGTAGATTTAAGTAATAAGAAAAAATTCCTCCAAAATTTAACAAATTTGAAAAATTGTACCTCAGTTAGTGGATCTGCAGATGCTATGGCAGTATCTACAGTAGCCTCCACAGTCTGCATATATGGAGGAGTCTCTCTGGCAGTCATAAACTATACAAAAAACATGTACAGATCAATATTAATCTACATGACTGCCACATAACAGACCCAAAGCATAATCGACACATAACAGACCAATACATATTAATTTGCTAATAGAAACAAACCAAGGAATCTAGGTTTAATGATCTTCTAGGGAAGCTTCGATGTTACTCGAGTCTCCAAAATTCCTACAAGAGTAGATACACAACTAAACTTCCACAATTAGAAACAAAGTGTAAAGAGAAACTAACCTGTGTAAAATTCACGTGAGGCGTGCCAGTAGCCTCAGTGCCTAGAGCAGATGATGACCCGCCAAGCTCCTACATATAAAAGACAAACATATTAATATGTACATGTACACGTGAAACATTATAATAATAAAAGTGCAATCAAATGAAATTTGAAATGTAATTACAACTTGAAACTTACATCTGTAACATGCCCAACTGTAGTAGCTAGCATGTCGATGCCGGATGTGTCCTTCACTGGCTCTTGCTATTTAAAATTAAAAAAAATTAGTTTTTACATGTATGTACATGACGTAATCAAATACATATATATTAAAATCTCAAATGAATTAAACTATTGTATATATATATAAATATTTATTTGACATTTACCTGTGAAAGACCAAGATCATTTGCACTAATTCCAAAAACATCCACCATCATCTCATCTAGAGAAAAGAAATCATGTGATCCAACAAATGATGTCTTGCCCGTAGTGCATACGACACCACATGATCCACAGTGGTGTGGTGTGCTAGAACTGACACCTCCACCAACATCACCAGATGTAATCTGGTCACTATGTTGGGTCAGAGTGTCAGTGAGCTCCCTTAATGCATGTAGTGTGTCAATCTCCACAACCTCCTTCACTGTAGGAGGGATAACTGAAGGCAGTGGGGGTTTTGGGGCATGGGGGATCCTTGGTTGAATAACGTGTGCACCAGGTCTACTCTATGTAGAGCCACCTCCTCGCCCATAAAACTCAGAAAATTCAAAATAATTTGGGACCTCATTAAGCACGAACTTTCAATATAATTTCTTCAAAAAATAGAGAGGAACCTCATTGTTGCATGGTGGATAATTAAAAACCATCCACCATCGGTCTAAAAAATTATTCTTGATTCGATCATCATGGCACCAATGGATTGGGAACCATTTGCAAGTAGGTACGGGGGGGCATTGGTTCTTGGGTTAGTAAATAATGCACAAATGTGATCTTTTGTAATTTTTTTGTCTTTTACGGCCGCATGGGATAATTTATCCGCATACCACCACCTACAATCACCTCTAAAGGTATTCCATCTGTCTATTTGGTTGGTTGTGGAGTCAACTTTGCCAATCAATGTTTGCAATGTGTTGGCTAAAGTCATGTGGGATGGATTTGTGGCATGATTTTGTCTTATAGTCTGAATAAGGTTCTCAATGGAAATTTTATTTTGTCGGATTCTTCCAATGATATCAGCTTGTGTTCTTGTTGGTTCCGTGGGGACAGAAGGAGCCACATGAGGCAGATCTACATTTGGAGGAGGGTTTTGAGGAATGTTTGGAGGGTTTTGAGGAATATTTGGATGGTTTGTAGGATTACGAGCTTGCCAAGCAACTGACAAAAAAAATCGTATACATAAACAAAAATTTGAAAAACCCATGAAAATCACAAAAAAAAACCTAAAATGCAAGAAATTTGATCAAAATTGAGGGCTTACCTCTTCGTCTTGGTGGCATTGTTGAAACTTTCGTGATCCAGAAGTCCAAGGAGCAATTTTTAGGGGGTATTCAAAGCTCAAGTGCCAAAGGTCTAGGAGAAATCGTGGTTTGTAGGGAAAAATGGGGGAAAATGAGGAGTTGTGGGTCTTTTTTTTTGCCTCAGAGGACCGCGATCATGGTTTTAGGTTCAGAAATCACCAAACCTGTGAAAACAATTCCACGATCACAGTTTAAAAACCGCGATCGTGGTATATAAACCACGATCATGGTACATAATTTTTGGGTTTTTTATGTCCACCAACTTGCTACACTTACCCTCGATAAATATTCTGTTGCACATTTATCTATTTTTTAGTTCATTTTTCCACTCATGAAATCATATTCACTAAATTAATTTTCTAAGTAAGACCATGTAATTTATTAAAAAAACTAAATAGGAAAATCATCACATACAAAACAGTTGGGTTTTATTCTATAATTGCAGTTATAATGAGCTTTGTCATCTTGTCTTATGCAAGTATCATGAATGTATAAATCATGATAATTACATGAAATAAGATCAGATTATTGCTGAAAAACACACCATTATTTTAAATACTACATAAACCTAAACAAAGTGATTGTAACCCTGTTTTATATCTATCTTTTCTCCTGTGAACATTATGTTTTAGATTTGGTGTATTTTTCAATCTCCTCCTAGATTCACTAACATCTACTCAGCTTCATAAACATGATGTAATTTCCAACATTCATTGTGTTTAATGTCCTACAATCATGGAGAAATATGCTACATATGTAATAGGTTTAATAGTTGTAATTTTCAAAGCCTCTTCACATTTCTAGTGTTCGTCTATCCAGTTTACAAAATATTATGTATTATAGAAAAAACTCTACATTTTTATCTCTTGGGTTGATTTTATGTTTTTTGTCTCTCTTTTCAATCCATGCCTTATTCAATTAATGTTTTATCGTGCATTTCTCTATTTTGTTTTGTTTATTTTTCACCCACAAAACTATATTCACTCAATTAGTTTTACTATCTTTAGATGTTACAGGTGTAGTTGAGGAAGATGGAGTATTAAATGCCACATATCAAATGTGCCCCATCAACATTCAGGTAGAACAACATCGAGAAGAGTTGGTGAATGAAACAAAAATTAACATTGGAAAAACTATATAGAAAATGTATATTGGGGACTAAAGTCAACAATCCCAAGTTTTCCCTATTGCAGTCAAAATCACGTCAGAACACTTTTCTCACTAAAATATTTGATTTCCTTTTCAATGCATCTATTTCCTATGTAATTTGGATAGGATTCAACGCATTATATATATAGTATATTTATATCGGTTATATTCTATATAGAATTCACCAATAAACATTATGGAATCCCCATAATATCTATGCATACCCATCATCATGCACAAATATATTTGCTTATACTTTATCATGTAATTTTCATGATTTTTACATTCCCAATACTTGCACAAGCCAAAATGACAAAGCTCATTATTACTATAATCATACAAAAAAATCATAAGAAACATACACTAAGCAACATGCTTTGCACTTAGAAGAGTGGAAGACAAATTATCTCCATATAGAATTCACAAATTCCCATCCAAAATAAATAAAAAACACATTTATTCCCATCCCAAACCCATTGAACTCAGACTAGTCAGAAATGGGAAAATAATGCATTAGGGAGGCACTAACATTTCATTTAATAGTTTACTTGTAATGGAATCTATGTGTATGGTTACCTAATATTCACACAACCAAGTGGATGGATTTGAATACAAATAACAATATGTGGTTATGTTATTGTTAAAAAACACAATTTGTTTTTCAATAGTAACCTAACCACATTTTGGGTAAGTGCAGCAAGTTGGTGGACAATTAAGTGGACATAAAAACCTGAAATTTACCTAGTGTGATAGCGGAATTGTTTTCGCAGGTTTGCGGATTTCCAAACCTAAAACCGTGATCGCAGTTGTAAAAGTGTGATTACAGTTTTAAACTACGATCACGATCTTCTGAGACAAAAAAATAGACCCGCGACTCCTCATTTTCCCCCATTTTCCCCTACGAACCGAGATTTCTCCTAGACATTTGGCACTCAAGCTTTGAATACCCCCTGAAAATTGCTCCTTAGACTTCTGGATCACAAAAGTTTCAATAATGCCGCCAAGACAAAGAGGTAAGCCCTCAATTTTGATCAAATTTCTTGCATTTTAGGTTTTTTTTGTGATTTTCATGGGTTTTTCAGTTTTTTGTTTATGTATACAATTTTTTTTTATTTTTTCAGTTGCTCAGCAAGCTTGTAATCCTGAAAACAGTCCAAATATTTCTCAAAACACTCAAAAAAATCCTCAAAACCCTCCAAACATTTCTCAAAACCCTCCTCCAAATGTGGATCCACCTCGTGTGGCTCCTTTTGTCCCCACGGAAGCAACAAGAACACAAGTTGATATCATTGGAAGAATCCAACAAAATAAAATTTCCATTGAGAACCTTATTCAGACTATAAGACAAAATCATGCCATAAATCCATCCCACATGACTTTAAAAAAAACACATTGTAAACATTGATTGGCGAAGTTGACTTTGTAACCAACCAAATGGACAGATGGAATACCTTTAGAGGTGATTGTAGGTGGTGGTATGCTGATAAATTATCCCATGTGGTTGTAAAAGACAAAATTACAAAAGATCACATTTGTGCATTATTTACTGACCCGAGAACCAATGCCTCTCGTACCTACTTACAAACAGTTCCCAATCCATTAGTGCCATGGTGATCGAATCAAGAACAATATTTGGGACCGATGGTGGATGGTTTTTGATTATCCACCATGTAACAACAATGAGGTTCCTCTCTATTTTTTAAAGAAATTATATTTCTAGTTCGTACTTAATGAGGTCCCAAATTATTTTGACTTTTATGAGTTTTATGGGTGAGGAGGTGGCTCTGCAAAGAGTATACCTGGTGCACGTGTTGTTCAACCAAGGATCCTCATGCCCCAGAACCACCACTGCCTTTAGTTATCCCTCCTACAGTGAAGGAGGTTGTGGAGATTGACACACTACATGTATTAAGGGAGCTCACTGACACTCTGACCCAACATAGTGACCAGATTATATCTGGTGATGTTGGTGGAGGTGCCAGTTCTAGCGCACCACACCATTGTGGATCATGTGGTGCCGTATGCACTGCGGGCGAGACATCATTTACTGGATCACATGATTTCTTTTCTCTAGATGAGATGATGGCGGATGTTTTTGGAACTGGTGCAAATGATCTTGGTCTTTCACATGTAAATGTCAAATAAATATATATAATATATATATACACAATAGTTTAATTTATTTGAGATTTTAATATATATGTATTTGATTACGTTATGTACATACATGTAAAAACTATTTTATTTTATTTTAAATAGCAAGAGCCGGTGAAGGACACATCCGACATCGACATGCTAGCTACTGCAGCTGGGCGTGTTACAGACGTAAGTTTCAAGTTGTACTTACATTTCAAATTTCATTTGATTGCACTTTTATTATTATAATGTTTCACGTGTACATGTACATATTAATATGTTTGTCTTTTATATGCAGGAGCCTGGTAGGTCATCATTTTCTTTGGGCACTGAGGCTACTAACATGCCTCATGTGACTTTTACACATGTTAGTTTATCTTTACACTTTTTTTCTAATTATGGAAGTTAAATTGTGTATCTACTCTTGTAGGAATTTTGGAGACTCGAGTAACATCGAAGCTTCCCTAGAAGATCATTAAACCTAGATTCTTCGGCTTGTTTCTATTAGCAAATTAATATGTATTGGTCTGTTATGTGTTGATTATGCTTTGGGTCTGTTATGTGTCATTCATGTAGATTAATATTTATTTGTACATGTTTTTTGTATAGCTTATAACTTCCAGAGAGACTCCTCCATATATACAAACTTGTGGAGGCTGCTGTAGATACTACCATAACATCTGCAGATCCACTAACTGAGGTACAATTTTTCAAATTTGTTAAATTTTGGAGGAATTTTTTCTTATTACTTAAATCTACAATATCAAATTTTGTACATGAAATATTTAATTTGAACTATTTATTTGTATGTAGCTTACCCCTCGTGAGTCTACCGTTGACCCTGCGACACGTCGACGACAAATTGATAGGGATCATGAGATTGTGGTAAGATTTCACATGCATTAACTAAATTCTCAGTTTCTAAATTTTGAATGTATTTTAAAAAGTTTGGTGTTATAAACTTGTTGTTTATGAATGTGCAGGATAGGTTGCAGGCCTACTTAGAGACTCCTAGGACCACACAGATGAAATTCATAGTGGCATCTTCCTCCACTACATCCCCAGGTCGTGGACATGCTTCTTCTAGCAGGGGCGAAGAGAGGGAAGATGTTTCATGATTAGATTCATAGGACCTCCAGATGTATAGATATATATATGCCATCTGGTCCTAGTTCATGATTCTTCATATAGTCCATGTATATAGCCTTATGCGACCGCATGTGGTCTTATATGTATGACACACTTAGTTCGATACATGTTATGAACTTATATTTTCAGAGACACGTCCAACACACTTAGTTTGATACATTATATCCATGTTGGTTTTCATAAGGATATTAATTCTATGTTTGATTTGATTTCATTGCACATGATATCATTCTATGTATGTTTTCATAACCATATTAGTTCTATATGTTTGATTTGATTTGATGGCCTCGATTATGTGACCATTATGGATATGATATATGATCTGTTAAATGATATATGATATATGATGTTATGTTATATAATGGTTTTGAAGGTTCTTGGGTGTAAGATCATTGTTTTTTCAAGAGATTCAAGTGTGGACTTATATCAATTTTCTTATTTTAAGCACGTAGTTAACACACTCCAAAGTGAGACAAAATGTACACAATTAAAAATGGTCTTGAGGGATTTATTAAAAGTCATTTTATATGTTTTTAGTGTACTTACAGTTTATTTCTTAAGTATTAGTCCACATTAAACTTGGTATTGATGTGTGTAACAATAAGGTCTTAATTTGAATTCGCTTGTAAAAAAATACAGAAACATTGTATAACTTAGTTGGCACAAGATATGCAAAAAATATTCTTAATACTCTATTGTGTATTGACATGCTTTAAAAAGAGATAGTTTAACAATAATTAGATTATTTACATGGTAATGTGTTAAAATTGTTGCAATCTCATTGATGTGAGCCGAGTAGCATGAGAAGTCATGCCTCGGGAGGTCATGGTCCAACAAACTGTCACTGCCAATGCATTCGATTGGGGGGGTATATGCCTTTAGGTGCCATGGAGGGCTCTAAGGAGGCCCGGTTTGGAGTCAAACCACCCAATCCAAAACTTTCCTAGCATTCCTTGAGCCATCATGGCATAATTGTTTACAAATTGCCTTTTCTAGGCAGTCCTAGGAAATAAACAGAGGCGAGTAGTAAGAAGTCATACGTCGAGACGTCATGGCACCAAACCAACTGCACCAACAAGTCTGAGTGGCCAGGTGAATGCTAGAGGAGGCATCTTTCTGGTGAGTGACAATGTCGTTGCTTCCGGGATACTTCGTTCGGGTGTAGTCCCTTAAGAGCCCTAAGACCAAAAAACCGTTCAACTTCGACGGGTGACTACTCGTACTCCATGGCACCTAAAGACATCTTGTTAGATCCTACTCATCAGTGTGGGGACCATCTACAATACCCTATCTCAGTATTTTCCATCTCCAATCAATTCTCTTTTTTCCCTATTATTTCCAAATGCGTGAAATAGTGTAGTTTGAGCCAGTGTAAGGCTATCAAACGCTATATTTTGCAAACGGTGGGTTATGGAACCAAACCGGCTACGCCGACACATCTGGGTGGATAAGTGGACACTAGATGAGGTGTCATTTCAGTGCACGACAACATCGTTTCTTTTGGGCTACTTCATTCGGGCGTAGTCGCTTAAGAGCCCTGAGACCAAAGAACCATTCAATTTCGGTGGGTGACTACTTAGACTCAGTGGCACCTAGAGATGTCTCATTAGATCCTACACCTTAGCATGGGGTCCCTCTACAATATCCTATCTTGGTTGTTTCCATTTCCAATCGGTGGTCTCGCTGCCCTATTGTTTCGAAATATACAAAATATTGTAGTTTGAGCCATCGTAAGGCTATTAAACATTATATTTTGCAAATGGTGGGTCGTGGCACCGAACTAACTATACCAACATGTTTGGGTGGTGTTTGTCGTCAGATAGGACTTTTAAGAAGAGCAACAGTCAGGGGACAAGAAGTCCCTCCTCTTTAATGGGAGAGGTTCCCTTATTCAGAAATGAACTTATTTACAAATGTACAAGGACATGATTTGTTGGTTAAACTTGGATATCACTAAAGTGTTTTCTATGAAGATCATTAATTACAAAAGGACTGAGGAAATGAGAGTACGGGAAAGAGCAGAAAGGCAACATGCAGAATTATAGATATCAGAGTAATTCTTTATGTATGCGAAAGTCACAGTGAATTGAAACAAGATCATTTGTATTGAATAAATAAGATGGAATTTAAAGACACAAAGTTCTGTAAATAACATCTGCTTAGAACACAAAGTTTCTTAACATAACACAGATTCATTAATCAAGGACACAAAGTTCCTTCTTGGTTATACAAGATCACCGAGCTTGCAAAGTTGAAGAGTATGCAATCGGTAAGACTAACGAACTTGAGACAAATGATCTTCACAAAGAAAATAAACGAAAGCTTAGGAATAACAGAGATCAGATAGACAAAGAATGGAAAAGTCCTTCTGTATTGATTTCTTTGTAATCTATTTACACTTTCAGAAAATATGCCAAGTTCTTCCTCCCTCTTGAATGGCGTGAAGAAGGCCATTATATAACTTACAAATCAGTTACTCTTCGTAACCGTTTCTTTAACCAAGAACAGTTAAAGACCGCCTATCGCAGTACCTCAACCCGTTACAAAGAAAATGGCAAAAGAAATGGAAGAAGAGAAAAGAATGAGGAGAAGAAGACAGGTGGTCAGTCACTTGGAGGGACCCACTGACTTCAGAATCCGCTACCTGAAATTCTTTTGACGCCTCAGCTATGTCTCAGAAGTCTCATTCTAAAGATGACAGTGTATGTCTTTGAAAAACAGAGATGACCAGTGTCTTGAAAACTTCATCCTTCTGCCCACTGTCCTTGGAATTTGGTCTTCAGTTTTGATAGTATCAGAGCCGCAACTTAAATTCATATTTAGTTTGAAAAACAACATATTCGGGTAGAGCGGGAAAAACTAAGTATGGATGGAATTTGGTTCGTTTGGGACATGTGAGACGCGAATGCGTGAAACACGCGGCTCGGCCGATTCGGGCGAAACAAGGAGAAGATGCACAAATGCATTTTGGGACATTTCTGCGAAAGTACGCAGTTCGGGTGTTTTAGCCGAAAATGGAACGCTTTTTGAACTTGGGGACATTTGGGACATGAAAGAGTGAAGTACGGTTCGGGTGTGCTTCGGCCGAATCGGGGAACAAAAGGCGTTTAAATTTGAAATTGGGACGAAAAAACTGAAGTAGTTTCGGCCGAAAATCTTGCACTTTTTTGGGACATTTGGGACAAAAAGTTCCGAAGTACGCGACTCGGGTGGTTCGGGTGAAAATGGAACAACTCTCACGAAAAAGTTTGGGACACTTGGAACATGAAAGAGTGAAGTACACGGTTCGGGGATTTCGGCCGATCGGGGAACAGAGCACAATTTTGAACTTGGCACAGGCGGGACAAAAAATGTCTGACAGGCCCGAAAATGGAACAACTTCGGGGATTTCGGCCGATCGGGGAACAGAGCGCACTTTTGAACTTGGGACAGGCGGGACAAAAATGTCCGACAGGCCCGAAATACATACAAAATGACCCAAAACATAGATTTTTTCAATTTCATGACTTTTCTCCTACTACTAGCTTGACAGAAAATACACTTAAACTCGAAATTTTGAAAGTTCACCTTCTTCAGAGTAGGGGGAATTTTGAGTGTACAACAGCTGGCTCCTTTTGGGGATGACTTGACATGAATTCAAGGAATGAGGCAAGGCAAGAACTTAGACAAACTCAGGGGAAGCAGACCAGTACCTTATCCATTGGGCAACGGAGTCAAAAAGTAGATCAATACAGAGGACAACACACCAAAACAAAAAGGAAGACAAGCAAAAACACTGTACAGAATATACAAGGGACTTCCTAATCACCTAGGACTTGAACAACTTGAGATACTGCCCACTGTAAGGAAGTGGTAGAGAAGAACCATCCATGTAATCAAGATAGAAAGAATTCTCACCAGCAAAGTGCCTGATCTTGAAGGGTCCGAGCCACAGGGAATCAAACTTTCCATGACTGCCACGAGGTTCGTGTCTTTTGTCCCATAACAGCACGGTGTCTCCAACTTGGAAATCTCTGAACCTAGCTTTCTTGTCAAACAGGACCTTTACCTTCTGCTGGTGAACAGATATCCAATCAGCAACCTCCAATCTGTCCTCATTCAGTTTGTGCAGGTACATAATTCTCTTGTCCAAAGCATCTCTGAAACTAGTATCCTCAATGGCCTTCATTAGGTGCAAGGCTGGCAGTTCCACTGTCACTGGCAATTGAGCTTCAACTCCATACACCACTTGAAAAGGAGATGTTCCAATAGCTCTCTTTGGTGTAATCCTGTCTGCCCAAAGAGCATCATAGAGCTTCTTGTGCCAGTTTCGTTGAGACTCATTTACTAATTTTCTTATAATAGTCACCAAATTTTTGTTAGTGGATTCAGCTTGCCCATTTCCCTGAGGGTAGTAATCTGAAGAGTGAGCCAAAGAAATGCCATACCCATAGCAGAAGTTCATTATCTCAACAGAAGAGAAATTCGAGGCATTATCTGTTACAATCTTGTTAGGTACACCATACCTTACCAAGATGTTCTCTTTGATGAAGCTGCATACCACTTCAGAAGTAGTGCTCTTGACTGGAATAGCTTCCACCCATTTGGTGAAGTAGTCCGTGGCAGTTAGTACATGAGTGTGACCAGCACTAGAAGCAGGATTAAGTGTACCAATGAAGTCCAAACCCCACTGTTGAAATGGTTCCTCAATCACAACTGGCTTGAGAGGCAAAGAGGCCAATTTAGGTCTTCCCACAAAAGTCTGACAAGCCTCACATTTATCCACCCACTTGGATGCATCTCTGAACAAGGAAGGCCAGTAGTATCCTCCACGGAGTATCTTATGAGCTGTAACCATTGATGAATAGTTCCCTCCACATGCCTGATCGTGAAAAGCTGAGAGAAACTTTCTCTGCTGTTCCTTGTCCACACACTTCAAAAATCTCCCATCTAACCCACGCTTGAACAAAGCATTTTCCCATAATACATATTGCACTGACCTCAATTTAACAGTCCTCTTTTCTTTGGCAGTTAAATAAGAGGGGCATTCCCCATAGGTGAGAAAATGGGCGATGTCAGCATACCATTCATCAACTGAACTAAGGAACAGAACAGTAGGAAGGTCAACTTTCTCCTCCAGCAACTCATGTTTGGCTCCTTCAGCAATGAGCTCACAAAGACCTTTTCCACGAACCAGCTTGGTCGGCTTGATGTCAATGTCATACTCTTGGACCTTAGCAACCCAGTTCCCTCTCTTAGATCCAAATTCTTGCTATGTGAGAATTGACTTAACAGTTGTATCCGGGACCAATACCATGGAATGAGAGTTGAGGATGTAAAAGCGAAACTGCTTGACAGCTTTAACCACTGCAAAAGCATGTTTCTCCATCATGGTGTATTTCAACTCGTGATCTTTCAGAATATAGCTCATGAACGTGATTGGTAGCTCATGCTCATTAGAGTCTTCTTGAGTTAAGACAACAGCCAAGGTATTATCTGTAGCATAGCAATAGATGATGAAATCTTTGCTGAAATCAGGACAGGCTAAAACAGGAGTTTTAGTGATAGCTCTCTTGATACCTTCAAAGGATTCCTTTCCTTCAGAAGACCAACCAAATGTTTGCTTCCCTTTCATCATCTGAGAAATATTCAAAGTTAACTCTGCAAAATCAGGGATGAATCTTCTCAAAAAATTGATCTTACCGAAGAAGGAGTGCACGCCCTTTTTACTGGTTGGGAGAGGAATTTGCTGGATGGCTTGAACTCATTCAGGATCAATCTTAATACCATCCTTGGAAACGATGTGCCCTAATAACTTTCCCTCAGTGACACAAAAGACAGATTTTTTAGGGTTCAGAGAGATCCCATGCTCTCTGCATCTCAGCAGAACTATGTCTCTAGGTGATCAAAATGATCCGCTCTTGTCTTGGAAAACACTGTCAGGTCATCAAGGTATATGACAATACACTTCCCTTTTAAGCTTCCAAAAGCCAGATCCATAGCCCTGTAGAAAGTGGCACCAGCGTTAATGAGCCCAAAAGGCATCCTCTTGTAAGCAAAGGTGCCCCAAGGAGTAGTGAAAGTTGTCTTGTGTTGATCTGCAGTATCAACCTCTACCTGATTGTATCCTGAGAATCCATCGAGCATGGATAACATTTCAGACCCTGTAACTGCTTGCAAGACCTGATCCATCATAGGCAAAGGATAATTATCTTTCAAAGACGCCTGATTCAGGTTCCTGAAATCAACACAGATGCGGATCTCACCATTCTTCTTCCTAACAGGCACAATATTTGCAATCCATGTTGAATGGTGAATGGGAAAGATGATTTTAGCCTTCAACAACTTCTGAATTTCCTGAAAGATTGTGTCAGCTATTTTGGGATTGTATTGCCTCTGTTTCTGCTTGAAAGGCTTAATTCCGGGCTTAAGAGGAATAGAATGCTGCATATCTTTTGGCCTGAAGGCTTTTAGATCCTCATAAGAATAAGCAAGAACATCCTTATACCTTTTTAAAAGATCAATTGCTTTCTTCCTCTCATCTGCTGTGTAACATTTTCCAATGTTCACTAGCTTAGGGTCATTAGGACTCCCAATATCAATCTTGTCATACTCAGCTGATTGTTGAGGTCCAGTAGAAGCCTTAGATTTCACATACCTGTCATGTTTATCAAATAATTCCTCCAAACTCACCAACCCTTTAGGAATCTTGTTTCCTTTGAGTCTAATGCACCCTTCCTGATCTGTTTCTTCCCCTTGGGTGACTACCTTGTCAAATGACACACTTTCACGAGGCAGGTTGTCACTTCCCTCAAAATACAGTTGTTCGAAATTACCCTTGAGTTCCAGGAAGGAAAGCAAATGTTGATCATCATTGAAAACCTGCCAGTTATTGGTGTTATCAGGTACACTGGGCCGATGGACCATCTCAATGGTGAACTTGTCCTGAGAGAAATCAGGATGAGGGATCAGCAGTGACCCTGAGACAGCTAGTGAATCAGCCCTGCTGTTCTTTTCCCTAGGTACTGCTTCGATAGAGAAAGCATCAAGGAATTCAATGGAATCCCAAACCTGATTCCGGTAATGTTTCAGCCTCCCATTTTTTACTTGAAAAAGGCTTCTGACTTGCTTTACAATCAATTCTGCATCACCACGAGCCAGAAGATTCTTCACACCTTGTTCTTTGGCCACTTGCAATCCGAGAATGAGAGCCTCATACTCTGCTGTGTTATTAGTATTCTCGAACTGAAACTTAAATGAAAAGGGGTGTAGGCCTCCTTCAGGTGACACCAGCAGGACATCAGCTCTAGAACCAGCTGAGGAACAACTTCCATCAAAATCTAAAATCCAAACCCCATTAGGATCTTTAGGAGACACTTTGGGGAGTCGGATTTCATCAGGGGACATAATCATGTAGTTACCATGCCCCATATCCTCGTAGAGTATTTGTTCTCTAGGATCATCCATTTTCTGCACAATATACTCAGACTGCTTCTCAGGCAGCAACTTCTTCATTTGTCCATTGACAGGCACGAGTGCATGTGACCAGTCCATTTGGATTTCCCCACCCACATCCTTTGCAGAAGTTCCTACTTAGCAACATCCCGTATGAAGGAGGGAATATCTGCCACTAAGATGGTAGCCAACACTTTCTTCTCAGGCAAAGCAGCAAAAGCCACTTGTGCATCTTTAATTCTCCCGACCAGGGGCACTTCTTTACTCTCCATGGAGTAACAAGATCCATAAGTGCGTGTGAGGGTCAGGCCTAAAGCATGAGCTACTTTAGCAGGCATCACATTATCTGAGGCTCCTGAGTCTATGACACAATTACTGAGCCTATGACCAGCTATAAGAAGTGTTACATAAAAAGGCTTGATTTTGTCACTAGGTGAGGTGACAGCAGCTACCAGACTAGGCTGTGGTGCAGAAGGAGGAGTAGGCAAAAGGCCTTTAGAGGTGGTCTTAGAGTGGGAATTGACAAAGTGGATCATTTTGGCAAAAGCTTTGGGATGGGTTTGATAGTACTCAGCTTCTGAGATTTGGACCTTGGTCTTTTTCAGGTGATCAACAATATCAAAGGATCCAGAAGTGGACGGGCCATCATCATTCAGTACTCTAGGCTTATCAACTTTAGGAGAAAAAGAAGAAGCAACTTTGGTAGCAGGATTGATAGGACTCACCTTTGGTGTAGACGAAGTAGGGATAGGAGATCCTCTTTTTGCAATCACGGGAATAGTTGTCGACTGCTCCTTAGATTTCTTGATAGGCTGTGTCACTTTCTCCCTCTGACTTGTCTGTTCTCGAGTCATGACAGCGAATGATTCGCTATTCATGTCTGCTACCACTTCATCATAATCATCTCCATCATCAATGCCCTCAGTGGTGAAGAAATTTACTCGAGATCCCTCAAATTCGTTTGCTTCGTCATCAACTTCTCTCGCAAACTCTTCGCAAGCTTCGTTATCTTCATCATCATCTGGTTCTTCCACCTCGCAGGTCGCATTGACAGGGACTTTAACAGGAGGTCCTTCAAGTGCTAATCTTGTTTGAGAAGCAGGCAAATGATTTCTGGGCTGAAAATTTCTCCTTGGAATGTCTGCATAAGGAGCGTGCTGAGCCAATTGTTTCTTTATAGCAATAAGATCATTTGCAAGTTTCTGAACTAATGGATCATTATTAGGTCCAAGGGTGGAAGAGGAAGAAGCAACAGACTTAGATTTGGGAGGGTCTCTTCTCAACTTCCCTGACATGATCAAGTCATCCTTGATACTAACAGCGAGAGTTTGATCCTCGACCAATGTTGCGAGATTAGCCCTTCGTAGTGCATAACTAACTTTGGGCGATTGAGCATTTAGGAAGAAACATTTTTGAATTTGATCAACAGGTCGGGTAGGCTACAGAATTTTATTGATCAATTTGTTGAACCGGGCCACAAATTCTCTCATGGGCTCTTGTGAATCTTTCTTTATCTGAGAGATTTGGGCTAGCAAGGCATGTACATCTTCTGCCGGCTTGAAACGGTTTTCGAACTGAGTTCTCATTGTGTCCCAGTCGATAATAGCGCCAGCCGGAAGGTGGTAGAACCAATCAGCAGCATTATCTTGTAACGTCTCAACGAACAGTCTCACGGAGATGTCTTCATGCTCAACTCCCAGGACTCCACATGCAACAATGAAGGCCGCGATGTGTTCATCCGGATGCACTTTGCCATCGCCTTTGAACTTAGGAAAGTTCTTCCGGTTACCTTTGGGTAACTCATGCAAAGGCTGAGGAAGGGCAAGGGGCCCGACACGATGACCCCAGGGCAATGGTGCCGCCATTCTTGGAAAAACGGCTTGGAGAGGAACTGCAACACCAGCAAGAATCAAAGCTCGCATATTAGGGCTAGCTGGCTCTGAAGGAATACCACCCATAGGACTTCTATCTTGAACAGGTGGAGTGCTTGTCGAACGAGTTCTTATATCTCTTGTTAAAGGGAAAGGAAAACCCTGCTGCTCCAAAATCTGGAACTGAGAATCTTCAATACCAAGGGCCCTTCTCCCTCGAGTAAAACGCGGAGTCGCCAGATCAAAAGATGATCAAAAATAACAGAATTGGAATATGATTTTCCCCAGCAGAGTCGCCAAAAACTGTTGGTCATCAGATAGGACTTTTAAGAAGAGCAACAGTCAAGGGACAAGAAGTCCCTCCTCTTTAATGGGAGAGGTTCCATTATTCAGAAAAGAACTTATTTACAAATGTACAAGGTATGATTTGTTGGTTAAAATTGGATATCACGAAAGTGTTTTCTATGAAGATCATCAATTACAAAAGGACTGAGGAAATGAGAGTATGGGAAAGAGCAGAAAGGCAACATGCAGAATTATAGATATCAGAGTAATTCTTTATGTATGCGAAAGTCACAATGAATTGAAACAAGATCATTTGTATTGAATAAATAAGATGGAATTTAAAGACACAAAGTTCTGTAAATAACATCTGCTTAGAACACAAAGTTTCTTAACACGGATTCATTAATCAAGGACACAAAGTTCCTTCTTGGTTATACAAGATCACCGAGCTTGCAAAGTTGAAGAGTATGCAATCGGTAAGACTAACGAACTTGAGACAAATGATCTTCACAAAGAAAATAAATGAAAGCTTAGGAATAACAGAGATCAGATAGACAAAGAATGGAAAAGTCCTTCTGTATTGATTTCTTTGTAATCTATTTACACTTTAAGAAAATATGCCAAGTTCTTCCTCCCTCTTGAATGGCGTGAAGAAGGCCATTATATAACTTACAAATCAGTTACTCTTCGTAACCATTTCTTTAACCAAGAACAGTTAAAGACCGCCTATCGCAGTACCTCAACCCGTTACAAAGAAAATGGCAAAAGAAATGGAAGAAGAGAAAAGAATGAGGAGAAGAAGACAGGTGGCCAGTCACTTGGAGGGACCCACTGACTTCAGAATCCGCTGCCTGAAATTATTTTGACGCCTCAGCTATGTCTCAGAAGTCTCATTCTAAAGATGACAGCGTATGTCTTTGAAAACAGAGATGACCAGTGTCTTGAAAACTTCATCCTTCTGCCCGCTGTCCTTGGAATTTGGTCTTCAGATTGATAGTATCAGAGCCGCAACTTAAATTCATATTTAGTTTGAAAAACAACATATTCGGGTAGAGCAGGAAAAACTAAGTATGGATGGCATTTGGTTCGTTTGGGACATGTGAGACACGAATGCGCGAAACACACGGCTTGGCCGATTCGGGCGAAGCAAGGAGAAGACGCAAAAATGCATTTTGGGACATTTGGGATGAAAACATGCGAAGGACGCGGTTCGGACGAATCAGCCAAAAATGGAACAGTTTGCACAATTTGACTTGGGACATTTGGGACAAAAATTTCTGAAGTACGCGACTCGGGTGGTTCGGGTGAAAATGGAACAGCTCGCACGGAAAGTTTGGGACACTTGGAACACGAAAGAGCGAAGTATGCGGTTCGGGGATTTTGGCCGATCGGGGAACAGAGCGCATTTTTGAACTTGGGACAGGCGGGACAAAAATGTCTGACAGGCCCGAAAATGGAACAACTTCGGGGATTTCGGCCGATCGGGGAACAGAGCGCACTTTTGAACTTGGGACAGGCGGGAAAAAAATGTCCGACAGGCCCGAAATACATACAAAATGACCCAAAACATAGATTTTTTCAATTTCATGACTTTTCTCCTACTACCAGCTTGACAGAAAATACACTTAAACTCGAAATTTCGAAAGTTCACCTTCTTCAGAGTAGGGGGAATTTTGAGTGTACAATAGGTGGCCAGGTGAACACTAGAGGATGTGTCATTCCGATGAGCGACAACGTCGTTGCTTCCAGGCTACTTCATTCGGGCGTAGTCCCTTAAGAGCCCTGAGACAAAAAAACCATTCAACTTCGATGGGTGACTTAAAGATGTCTCATTGGATCCTACACCTCAGCATGGGGACCCTCTACAATATCCTTTCTCGGTTGTTTCCATCTCTAATTTGTGCTCTCGCTTCCCTATTGTTTCCAAACACGCAAAATAGTGCAGTTTGAGCCAGTGTAGGGCTGTCAAATGCTATATTGTTGAAATAGTGGGTCATGGCACCGAACCAAATGTGCCAACACGTCTAGGTGGCCAGGTGAAGGATAAAGGTGGCATCATTCCAGTGAGTGACAACATCGTTACTTTCAGGCTATTCGTTCGGGTGTAGTCCCTTAAGAGCCATGAGACCAAAAAACCGTTCAACTTCGATGGGTGACTACTCGGACTATAATTAGTAAGTCAGCTTTACACAGAACAATATTCTTCACAATGTATATTCAATGTATTATAGGTCAATTACAAAATACATAATCACCACATATATAGGCAAAAGACATCCTAATTCTAAGGAGTCTTGCCAACTACAAAATCTCAACCAAGCCTAATTATGTGGGGTGAGAATAACTCACGTAACCCACACATAACAACAAATATAATAATATATTGTTGAAACAATATATTATAACAACTCTAACAACAATCTCTCAACCATAATAATTACACATGTAATTATTATTCACACACATAAATATGTGAAGCACTATAATATTCCTAACATTCCCCCCCTTAGTGTGAACATGGGAAAAACCTGCTTTTGTACTTGCACCTGCTCATGATCTGGTGATTTTCATAGGATGATCACAAACCTCATGGATGGTTTTGTAAACAGTTGACCACAAACCGAGTATGGTGGTTTTGCAACTGGTTTACCACAAACCACAAAATGATGGTTTTGCAAATGGATTATCAACAATCAAGAATGGTGGTTTTGCTATTGGTTTACCGCAAACCACAAATGAAGGTTTTCAAGTGGTTTACCTACAACCAAATCATGATGTGACGAGTACTATTATTAGCCCTCATCACATTTCACCGTAGGGAATAACATAGGAAATTTTGTTGAAATTTGCTACTCGTACATACATATAAAAATATGACTTAATGGAAATGGAACATTGGAATCATGTCCCCCCCTCAATGTGATATTTTCACTTATTCAAAATTTTAAACTATACCACACTGGAAGCACTAAAATCAAATTGCACACACACACACACACACACACACACACACACACATGTCACCAAACCATCTGTGCGGCCCCCTCGTTGCTGACTAACGATAGGTCGTTGAATGACCTCCAACCTTCGATGCCTCCTACCTCCGGTGACATGCTACTAACTTAGCCAGATTTGGATATGAAGCTCAAATATTTCCACATTGTTTATTCTTTTCTTCCCTCCCGCAATGTGAAACATGTTATTTTTCCAGACGTAGGGTAACACCGAAAATGCGTCTGTGATGTAATTTTTTTTTGGAGTTTTTACAATTATACGACTCTAACTCTTGATTTTTACAAAACAACAAGGACTACATAACAAATGATGACTTTATGACAATATTTTGTTGAAAAATGATGACTACAAATCTTGACAATAACACTATTTTACTAGACAACTAATTTTGATGACGATACATTTCATGATAACATACGACATAATTATAAATGACACTATAATAATAACAAAAAAACACTTGACATTAATACTTTAAAATATCATTAAGACACTTTAACGTGAACTTTTGACACATTTTGATGGACAATGGACTCAATTACGTAATCGACTATGAGATAATAAAATACCCATGATGACTTTTTCTAATACTGACTCTTTTAACACCAAATATCAAAGGAAACATACATACCAATAAAACACCAGTCACCAGTAAACACAAAAACCTATTTAAAATATTACAATCTAAATAAAAATGTAATCAAATTATTACTTTTTAATTTATGACCTTTTGGTTTGCAAGTGACATCTCCCTCTGTGTCTTGATCCGCAGCAACTAAGACTTGGATGCAGATCTACGAGCTAGCTAGGTGCAAATGATTTGATGCTCAATGATTTATAATGATCACTCAGAAGATGTTGTGTTTATTCCAGAGGTCTATAACTGATAGGAATGGCTCTGTCCATATATCAGTTAGACAAAATATTAAAGAAAAAAATAGAGATAACTGACCGATCCAAGTGGCTACCATCCAATGATACAACCTCATGCGAAGCTCATTACTTCATCATTGAAGTTGATGCATACAGAAGCCAGTGAAACAATATAGAATGAAAAGTTTAACAAAGCCGTGATTCAATTTTTTCCCTTGTAGATCTAGACTAATAGTAGTCTGAAACCATTGCACTAGAACAATGACAAATGTCAAGGCCGAGCTAGGTTCAAGCTTTCAGCATGCAATGAGCTGATTGATGTATATAGAATGATCTTATAATCCAAATTTGATTGCACGCACAACTATTACACACGTCTGTTTCCAAGAGAAGATTCAATCATTTTATGCACCACGTGTACAAGAATACAAAGTTAACACAGGCCGTATATCTCACACAGTCCGTAAAGACTTCAGAAGTTCAAACGCCAAAATTTGATTATTTCACCTTTTGCCAGCAGTGTAATTTTGTTTCTACCTTATCTGAGTTTGCAATGAGCTCGAGCCAAATGTTGTTCCATGAAACTAAAGCACCATTTAATACGTGCTGGTAATCTTTGCATAATAAAAATAATCTCCAATGCTAATCCAAATGTGAAAAATAGTGCAGAGCAATAATAAAATGCAGCGAATATACCATTGACTGGTAGATTCTATGGAGTTCGAGCATAGTCAAGTTCAAAAATGCAAAGAGAGGGATTGAGGATGTAAAGCCGTTGGATTTTGGCAAAAAAATGAACGTAGAAAAACCCACACGATCACGAGATCATTCGAACTAGAAATTTGCAAAACTTCAAAATAGACACTAAAAATACGGCTTATCTGGAATACAAACATTGAACCCGAACTCTCATCCTCGAGGGCGACAAAATCAATGGCTGCCCCTAACAATATTTTAAGCTTCCATTGCTCACAGGAACAAAACATAGATTACTCTGATACCAAATATAATTAGTAAGCTAGATTTACACAGAACAATATTCTTCACATTGTATATTCAATGTATTCCGAGCTAATTACAAAATACAGAATCACCACATATATAGGCAAAAGACATCGTACTTCTACGGAGTCTTGCCAACTACAAAATCTCAATCAAGCCTAATTATGTTGGGTGAGAATAACTCACGTAACCCACACATAACAATAAATATAATAATATATTGTTGAAACAATATATTATAACAATTGTAACAATAATCTCTCAACCATAATAATTACACACGTAATTATTATTCACACACATAAATATGTGAAGCACTATAATATTCCTAATAGGACTACATGACACCTAGAGATTTCTCATTGGATCCTAAACCTCAATGTAGGGACCCTCTACAATATCCTATCTCATTTTTTTCCGTCTCCAATCGATGCTCTCGCTGCCCTATTGTTTCCAAACACGCAAAATAGTGCAGTTTGAGCCAGTATAAGGTTGTCAAATGCTATATTTTGCAAACAGTGTGTCATGGCACCGAACCAACTATGCCGACACATGTGGGTGGCTAGGTGAAAGCTAAAGGAGGTGTATTTTTTGTGTCCAACAACGTCTTTGTTTCCAGGTTACTTTGTTAAGGCGTACTCCCTTAAGAGCCCTGAGACCAAAGAACTATTCAACTTCGACGGGTGACTACTTGGGCTTCGTGGCACCTAGAGATGCCTCGTCACATCCTACACCTTAGCGTAAGGACCCTCTATAATAGTATTTCTCTATTTTTTCCATCTCCAATTGGTGCTCTCGCTGCCCTATTGTTAGAATGCACGTGAAATAGTGTAAATTGAGCTAGTGTAAGGTTGTCAAATGCTATATTTTGCAATTGGTGGGTTGTAGCACCAAATCGACTGCGCCAAAATGTTTGTGTGGCCACATGTACACTATAAGAGGCATCATTTTGGTTCATGAAAATGTCGTTGCTTTCGGGCTACTTCGTTCTGGTATAGTCCCTTAAGAGCCCTGAGACCAAAAAATCATTGAACTTTGATGGGTGACTACTTGGACTCCGTGGCACCTAGAAACGTCTTGTCAAGTACTACACCTCGGTGTGGGGACCCTCTAAAATAGAATATCTTGGTTTTTTCCATATCCAATTAGTGCTCTTGTTTCCCTATTGTTTCCAAATGCGTGAAATAGTGCAGTTTGAGCCAATGTAACACTGTCAAACACTATATTTTGCAAACGGTGGGTCATGGTACTAAACGAACTACGCTAACACGTCTAGGTGGCTAGGTGAATGCTAGAAGAATTTTTGTTTTGGTGTGTGATAATGTTTTTTATTCTAGGATACTTCGTTTGGGCGTAGCCCCTTAAGAGCCTTGAGATCGAAGAACCATTCAACTTCGACGAGTGACTACTCAGACTCTGTGGCACCTAGAGATGTCTTGTCACATCCCACATCTCAGTGTGGGGACCCTCTATAATAGCATGTCTTGGTTTTTTCCATCTCTAATCGGTGATTTTGTTTCCCTATCATTTGAATATGCATGAAATAGTGTAGTTTGAGCCAGTGTGAGGCTATCAAATGCTATATTTTACAAGCGATGGGTTGTGACACCGAACCAACTTGGGAAGGCATATTTTTTGGTTCTCTAAGGTCCAGGTGCTTCTGAGTTACCTCCTCTGGAGCCAAGAACCCCCTCCATAGGTACATAAATTGTTGTTTTAATTACTTCTCTTTTCTTGTAAAACAATCAAAGCTTCTCTTAGCTTCAATAATATAAACTTATCTACTAACAGTGCCAACCACGTGAAGGTGGAAGTTTTTCTGGCACCACTAACCTACATAAAATTTTTAGTGAAAGAAATTTAAGTTTCAAATCAAAACCATACTAGATATATACAAAATATAAAAAAGTAATAAAATATATGAACTTGAATCTAGAACTAACAAATTTAAACAATTCAAAGAAAAATTATATATCAGACGAGCTCAGGTAAATTCATTCCAATGTTCACCATCAGGATGTGAAAGTGTCCAAGCTTTTTTGACACCACTAACCTACATAAAACTGAACTAGACAAAGAATTTTAAGTTGAATCAAAACCATGTATACTAGATATGTAAAAAATACACAAATTTAAACACTTATTATACAAAATACTAGATATATACTATATATATACAAAATACACAAATTATAGATGGTTGGAAATTTTAAATACTTCAAATAAATTATATATACCAGATGTGAGCATGTAAATTAATTCTAATGAAGCATCAGGATTAGAACTACTCTGAATAGCAGACAAGACTGCTTCATGATTTGACTCTTGGATCTTTGTACTTCAACTCTTCTCTTGCAAGAGCTCTTTTCACACATGCCCCTGCATCATCATGCTCTCCTTTTCCATGTCCAACCTCAGTGAAACTCTAAATATGTTGCACACCCATTTTGACGCGCATCCTTCTCATCCAATAAAACATTCGTGCATTCTTAAACTAATATGTGTAATTATATGATCATATATAATGTTGTTTGAAGTGGATGTCCCTATCAGACAAGTTTCCATAAAATAACTAGAAACACCCTTGCAAAAATTCAGTAGAATGAGTACGATCATCACCGATATAAAAGTGGTACTCTCTTAAAAAAATTTGATCATTCTCTGTACTATCAGGAGAACGTATAAATGCTATATGCACAAAAATGGCAACTTATACTGAGTTTTAATATTGTGATTGAACCTCCATTTGTGGTTACAATGTCTAATTCTCTGCAAAATCGACCACTGAAACAATAGTACCAATAGGAAATGTGTCCTTGCATATCTTGAATTTTTCATCCAACCATTGAGCTCTATGTGTATGCCTAGCATACTCATAAACAATTTCATCCTTAAATTTTCTCATAAATTGAAAAACAGGCATATGTTCTGTAACTAGCTCACGCCGTTTAGAATCCTTTCCATCTTTCAACTGGCATGGTACTGATTTATATTTATCAAACTCAACTAAATTATGTCCTATTGCACCTTCAATTTTCTCATGGATGCAACTTTCTAATTTAGGTAATATGTTGCATGTACCACAACTTCCATCTAAACAATCCTGACTATAAACAAATTGTCCAACTTTTCTTTCACAAAATATCGTAGGTATGAAATCCCTAGAAGATATTGGTGGAAAATGAACACCACATTTTGATAACATAGTTTTAAAATGAAAATTAGAATGAATACATAAAAATTTAGCATAATGCATAGCAAATTCAACATGTTGCCTACAACAACAAGTGGTGCAAGTGTGGTTGATTTTCACATAGAATGGTTTCAACATTTCAAAAAAACGTTGACTAATTTTAATTTCTGGATGCTCTTGTTCAAACTTAAGAAAAATTGAGTTTGATTCATATATAAGAAATGCTTTGGATGTGGTTTGCGGTTAGTAGAACCAACTCTTCGTTTTACAACATCTCTTGTATTAGGTGAAACTCTAGTGTTATCATGCCAAAATTGAATAACAACAACTCTTATAGCATCATATTTATCTTTTTCCTTACGTGGTGCTCTAGCAGAAAATGCCCAAAAATTGGTGTTATTAATTGATTGAAGGATATTACATCTTTTAATTGCTTTTATTAGAGTTTTTCTATTAACTTTTAACATTCAACTTGTTTGAGTAATCAAACATTGTTTTTTATTGATTCACTTACAACACTAGTAGCAAGTACATGACGCATAATATTACTATCCCTAGTGCGTCTCTTGACACCAACAATGTGGTATACATTGTGAAGGTTTTCAACAATTGTAGAGGTTTGACCACATATATTAGATGTTGTCAACCCTAAGGTGTTTAATGCAGGTCTCATTTTAATCAATTTCATCAAACTAACCAACAATTGACAGCTTTGGGAATCATTTAAAATTTCAAAATGATTATCCCAAATTTCAGTGGATTTTCTTCTGATTTGCCGTTCAGAAATTTTTTCAGACATTGGTTTCAAAAAAATTCAGTCAATTTCAATAAAATAATTAGGTTTCTTATGTAAAATCCTAGGAGGTGTTTTTGTCAAATTTTGTTTGTCTACAATTTCAACCTGAATTTCCTTATTCACATTTTCATTGTCTCCTTCAATTTCAACATCAGCTACATCACGAGTATTTAATTCTTCTTCAACATTGACTATAAAAACATCTTCATCACGAGTATTTAATTCAACTTCAACATTGACAGTAGAAACATTACATGGTTCCTCATTTCTTACAATAGTAGGCATTGAAGATGAACCTCTTCTTGATTCGTGAATATTCCACATTTGCTCAACATTTTGAAATCTGTTTGCCTCTAATTCGTCTAGAGTTTTTTACTTAATGACTTCCTTTTTGACTTTGTTTCATATCTCCCATGATGTTTTACTTCTGGTAATAAGAAAAATGTGTAGAAAGTGACAGAATTTCACAGTAATTCATATGGTAAGGTCAAACAGTAAAAATCACATGGGAATTTGAACATTAGGATGCGTGTAAATATAATTTAAGAATAGCGTTCACGCTTTATGAAGTGTGATTGTAGTGCTTGTTATCAAAACTTTGATTGTTGATTAAAGAATACTTGTCAAAGATCACACAAGGATTCCACGCTGGATAGAAGGACCAGAACCAAGGGTGCGAAAGGATAGGAAGGACTCGCACACGGAAGGTAAGTTCAGATTTCAAGACTTAGCCGATTTTGAGCATGAAGACCTATTTTTAGAAGATGGTGTGTGGAACACACCAACAATGCAGAGATGTGTGTACCATGCATTATCTATCTTTAGAGAAGCGGTTTGAAGCGTTTATGCATGGAGACAAGCTAAGAATAGAATTGACACTTCACTTAACCACAAGAGGACTATAGATAACACATTTGCATGTGTGGCTATGATTGTAAATAGCGTGTAACTATTAATAACACGTGGCCTATTTCTGGAATGGATAAGCGGTGAAGGGCAAGTCCCCACCCTATATATATGATGTTAGGTATGACTGAATCACTGTATCTGTTCCATACGCGCATTGGTATAGATTGACAATATTGTAAGGAGATTCTGTATTTATTAATAGATGGAAGATATTGGCTGAATCTAAGTGTCATTCTGTGTGTAGTTGAGTAGTGCATGTTATTAATTCAATCATGATTACTATTTAAAGCTTGTTCTTTCATAGGTCTTAGGGTAGCATGCATTGTAGAATCATGGATTAGTTATGAATGTATATGTTTCTTCCTTCATCATGTTAACATCCTGTTACAACAACACTAAAGAGGGACTTGGTACCTTTTCATGCTTCGGGTGAGCGCTCAGTCTAGGCTGAGTGATGTGCCAGCGTGACTAGGGTGTTATCTGGTAAATTATAGGTTGTATCATTGGTTCCGTTGTTGAGACCTCTTTTTCAGTTTTTTTCAGGATGGTTCGCGATGAAGACATACCAGTTAACTCTAACAAGTATTGAGGAATGGATACATGATCTGGAGGAAGAATATGCATGATGATTCAACACTAGATCTGATTTTAATGCACGCACTTGGGTAGAACAAAACCTGTATGATAGCTTATATGAGATATTTTTTGCTATCTTTCCAGTAGAAATATATGAGTGGCTTACTGCTTATGCATCTTAGTGGAATTGGAGGTATCGTGCACTTGTCTGGACACAAGAATAATTTCATGCCCTCTATGATACTAAGCTGATCTGGACTCACGTGGTGGATATGTGGTGTCGTGGTGTTCTAAATAGTTATATTCTGGAATATTCAATTTTGATGTACTCTTGCCCAGAGGTAGTTGAATTCCAATTTTTGTGGTATCCAAGAAGAACATATTTACAAGGTATTCCACTGGCGATCAAGATCTTAATGGTAAATTTGAACTTGAAGAGTAAACCGATGGCTAACTAAAATTTTCCACGCGCTGGGGAAGGAAAAGATTTGGTTTAAGATGGTAGACCTAGTAGTAGAAAGGCAGAGAGAGGAAAGGTGGCTTAAGTATAATGAGGCACATGAGAGGGAGATAGAGAAGCAGCATTCCATTGCAAAGAGTATGGCATGGAGGAGAGAGATGGCTTGTGAAGGATTTACAGCTCACATAGAAGACATGGAGCCAGAGCATCAGGAACTCCCCCATATTGGAAAGCATGATAGAGATCCCCCCTCGGCCTCACACGGAAGTGCGCCAGCAAATACTACCTGGACCATGGGTGTGCATCTTAATCCACTTGGTGACCTAGCCCTTGCACTTGGTTCTTCAGTATCTAGTATGAAAAGTAACCAAAAAACTAAGTTGGGAAGTAGGATAGCAGGAGTAAGTCAGGGATCAAGTATATCAATGGCAGGACAAACGACTTCAATGTCATTTGGAGGAGCATTCTTAGGTGCATCATCCACACAGAATGTGAGCATGCAAAATGTTGGATTCACCTCAAGAAGTGGAACCACCTCACAAACTATAGGGGTGTAGTATAGTACTACTGTCAGAGCATAGGGGAGTACATCTATAGGCCCTATTCCGACTACAGGTGGTGGATCAAGAGGTATAGGTGGTTCTAGTTCCATTGGATCTAGTGGTTTTGGAGGAAGAGGGAACACAGGAGGTTCCAAATTAGGTGGTCAAGGTCTGCAACAACCACATAATATCTATATGGAGATGTCTCTTTGTCTCCTAGAGTATATATGTATAGAGGATGCTGCCGAACATGTGCATATGTGTGAAATCTTGTGGCATGCTAAAGGGATCACAGCTGCTAAGCGAAAGACAAGTCAATTTTCCACTACATTACAGGGGCACGCACACAGCTGGTATAGGAAATTTAACCCTGATCAAACTTGTGTGGATTATGCAACATTGAGAGATGCTTTCTTAAAAGAGTTCCATATCCTTGAGTTTGAGAAGAAGAGTATAAGTGTGCTCAAGGATATCAAGAAAGGCACTATTGAGAGTGTACATGAGTATGATGCTCATTTTAAGACACTTATATCTAAGCTATCTTATGATATTCACACGAGCCAGCATGCACAGTGGTTTGTTGGAGGATTGATTACACCTTTAGAAGGACGTTGTCACATAAGACATAAATTGATCTGTGTGAAGCACTAGAAGAAAATTTACATGCTGAGGTAGTTGGGAGCATTGACACTGGTGTTATCCCATTCATAGAGGCATATATTGCAGCTATGCGAATCAGTTAGATAAGCTATTAGCAAATTCAACCCATGAAATGCGCTCAATAATTTGGTGTACAGATTGTGAAGTGGAAGGTCACACCAAGGATAGTTTCCCTCGCAGATCTATACACTCTTTAATGTTGGACTATGAGATCTATCATTTGAATCATTATGCTAGCTACTTTCCTTTATTACAATGCACGATAAGGAAGAATTTATCTTTCTTTTGCAAAATTTACAGGTCCATGACCCATGATACTGAGGATTGTCGATTGATAGGGTAGATCCAGGATGCTATAGACCTTGGGGTATGACAGAAAAGTATAACATATAGTTCTAAGGGTAAGATTGAGCACCAGGATCAGGATCGTAATCAAACGTGTTAGGATTATACCAGTTGTACAAATAAACAAGTATGTAATGAATAATGCGGAAAACGTAAAATAGAAATGAATACAATAAAATAGAGACATAGATTTAACGTGGTTCACCCAAAATGGGCTACGTCCACCAGAAACAACCAATCCTTTTATTCGGTTCAGAAAAACTCTTTCTCACAGTGTCATGACTAATACAATTAGCCTCATACATAACAACCCTTTAAAGATATTAGGGTTTTTATCATTTCGGGGAAACATAGAAAACCACCCGTTAGATTTGTGACCTAATAAGGAACGGTCCAGATTTCACAATGCATAGATACATATAAAATGTGGCTTACGTGGGCATTGCCCCCAAACCCCTGTGAGGGCACGTGGCCCCCGAACCCCCCACCGGGGGGGGCATCCCCCCTAGACCTCACAAGGGGGGCGAAGCCCCCCTTGCAACCCCCATCATTATCAGGCTCCACAACCAATAATCTCCCACTTGGAGACTAATTGTTGTAACTCCACCACTACAACTCTTGTTTGGACTTTTCTTCTTGGTTTGTTTCTTCCACTTCAAGATCAATCTTGAAGACCCATAGAAGTTGAATGCAAATCTAACTTCTCCTTTTTCATTGGCTTAGTAAACATATCAGTAGGATTATCATCTGTATGAATCTTCATTAACTCAAGCTACCCATCCTCCAACACTTGTCGTATGAAGTGATATCTTAGCTGAATGTGTTTTTTCTTGAATGGAAGGTTGAGTTCTTTGCTAGGTGAATTTCACTTTGACTATCACTGTGTAACTTAAAATCCCCTTGCTCCTTACCCAACTCCTCCATGAACCTACTCATCCATAACATTTCCTTACTAGCCTTAGTCGTTGCAACATATTCTACCTCTATAGTAGATAGGGCAACTACCTTCTGTAACTTTGAGATCCAACTCACTACCGCACCACCAACTATAAACACATATCCAGTAGTGCTCCTCCTGATATCCACATCTCCTTCCATATCTTAATCCATAAATCCCTGTAAAGTATAATCTGACCCTCTAAAGCACAAGTGCCTACTAGTGGTCCCTCTCAAATACCCGAGAATCCATTGGACTACCTTCTAGTGTGCTTTACCTAGATTTTCCATATATTTGTTAACAACTCGCACTGCTTGGGAAATTTCTGGCTTGGTACAAACCATGGCATACATAAGGCTCCCAATTGCTGAAGAATAAGGAACCCGTGCCATATAATCTTTTTCATCTTGTGTTTTTGGGCATTGTTGTTTGCTTAATCTAAAATGCCCAGCCAATGATGTACTAACTCGTTTCACATTCTACATATGAAACCTTTCTAACACCTTTTCTAGTCCTCCTGAAACAACACCAACTTCTTATATTTTATGTCCCTCTTGATTTGCATACCAAGGATTTTCTTTGTTGCACCCAAATCCTTCATTGTAAATGTTTGTGCAAGCTTTTCCTTAAGCTATGCAATTTCCTGCATATTAGACCCTGCCACAAGCATGTCATCTACATATAACATAAGAATAATGTAACTCCCACTATCCAACCATTTAAAGTAAACACAATGATCTGATTGACATCTAGTAAAACCATGCTCATGCATTAAACTATCAAACTTTAGATACCATTGCCAAGGAGCTTGCTTGAGCTCGTATAGTCTCTTCTTCAACCTGCAAACCAATTTCTCCTTACCCTTCACCTCATACCCAAGTGGTTGCTGCATATAAATCTCCTCCTCCAAGTCACCATGGAGAAATATCGTCTTGACATCAAGTTACTCAGTGTGTAAATATTCAATAGCAACTAAACTTAATACATTACCAATGGAAGACATCTTTACAACATGGGAGAAAATTTCATCAAATTTGATACATTTATTTTGTTCATACCCCTTCACTACAAGCCTTACTTTGTACCTTTTATGTCCACCTTCTTCTTCTTTCACACGATAGACCCATTTTTTTGTAGTTTTCTCTTCCTAGTTGGCAATTTGACTAAATCCCATGTTTGGTTCTTCTCCAAGGAGTCCATCTCCTCATTCATGTCATGCTCCCACTCCTTAGTGGACTCCATGTGCATTGCCTCATCAAAGCTCCCTAGCTCACCACTATCTGTTAGTAACAAATAATACAAAGCAGGGGAAACTCTTTCTGGAGGTCTACCAATACATTGTGACCTTCTTACCAAAGATGGGGATGTCACGGGATCATTATTTTCTTGCTGCCCATTTTCTTGAATTTCTGACATAGGTGCCAATGCTGACATTGGCTGTCGTGCTTGGCCTACAAGAATGTCAACCTCAGTACCTGTAAGTGGATATTTTCCACCTGAGAGTTCATTTTTAGGAGTTATATCCTTAACCAATTCTTCCTTGGGATTTTTGTCATCTTGTACCTGATCCCTGTACATTTTATTTTCATGCCAAACAACATCACGACTCCTAATTATCTTAGATTCATCTAGATCCCAAAACCAAAATCCATAATCACCATTGGAGCCATAGCCTATGAATGTACAATGTTTGGATTTTGAATCCAATTTGTTTTGTTTTCTTTATTAACATGCACAAATGCCTCTGAACCAAATACTCTTAAAAATGAAAGGTATACCTCTTTCCCGATGTAGGATTCTTTAGGAATTACTTCATCTAATGCACTTGAAGGCCAACGGTTGATTAAGTACACAGTAGTATCTATGGCCTCTACCTAAAACTGAAGAGGCAACCCCGCATGCAATCTCATTAACCATGTACTCTCCGTTATTGTTCTATTCATCCTCTCACTAACACCATTTTGTTGCAGAGTCCTGAGAAATATTTTCTCTCTACAAACCTCATTCAAGGGACAATAATCATCAAATTTCTTACTGCAATACTCACCACCATTATCAGATCTCAAACATTTCAATTTAAAACCACATTCATTCTCAGCAAGTGCTTTCCATTTCTTAAATGTATCAAAGACATCCGAATTACGCTTAATACAATACACCCTTACCTTCCTTGTGGTATCATCTATGAATGTGACATAGTACAAAGAACCACCATGAGATACAACATGGGCCGGCCCCCACACATCTGTATGAACTAGCTCAAACTTTTGCTCTTTCTTGGTATTCCCTGCCTTGAGAAATCTGACTCTTTTCTATTTCCCAAAAATGCAATGCTCACAAAACTCTAAGTCCAATTGCTTCAAACTTGAAATCTTACCTTTTTCCTATAGAATTATCATGCTCTTCTCACTCATATGTCCCAATATATTGTGCCACATGCTGACATCCTCATATGAAGTAGACAATATGGTAGAAGAATTAGATATAAAAATAAACAAATAAAGAGTGCCTACTTTCTTACCTCGTGCCACTACCAAGGCACCCTTGGAAACCATCCAAGCATCTGAAGTGAATGTGACTATACAACTTTCACCACCCAACTGTCTTGCAAAGATGAGATTTCTCCAGAGACTAGGTACATGCCTCACATCTCTTAATATCCATGTAGTTTTTTTTTGTAATTTCAGGTGTACATTGCCCTTCCCAACAATGTTGCGCGGCTCATCATCGCCTAAATAAACCTGTCCAAAATTTCCCTAGACATACTCTTTAAAATAACCCTTATAAGGGGTTGCATGGAAAGAGGCACATGAATCTATTACCCAAGATTCTACTCTAGTATCAAGAGAAAGTATAAGAGCATCTTGAACAATATTACCTGTAAGATTTTCCTCTTTAATACCTTTAGGCTAGTTTTCTTTATTTCCTTTGAACCAACAATCATTTTTAACATGTCCTCTCTTTCCAAAATTCCAACAAGTAATGCCTCTACTCCTAGATTTGGATATTCCCAAATTCAATTTAGATCTCCCATGAGCCTTACTCTTTGATTTCTCCTTGTTCCTCACTCTACTCTCCATATTCAACGCATTTCTAGAAGAAGAATTTTCCCCTGTACTTTTCCTGCACATTTCCTCATTTAAAATGACACTTACTACATCTTCAAATTTAAGAGAAGTAAATGATGTATTACTAACTACCATTACTAAGTTGTCCCAACTTTCTGGTAAAGCGCATAGGATTAATAATGCTCTAACCTCCTCATCAAATGGGATATTAACTGAATCTAACTGATTTACAATAGTGTGGAAATCATTAAGATGGTTAGATACAGATCCACCTTCTTGCATTTGTAGATTAAAAAATCTTTTAATCAAATAAAATTTATCAGATGCACTAGGTGTTTCATATAAGTTAGCTAGGGTTTTCATCAACTCTACCGTACTCTTCACCTATGAGGTATTTAAAGCTACAAACGATTCCAGACTCAATCGAATCGCATCGAGAGCCTTCCTATCCAAAAACTTCCACTCCTCATAAAACATGATTGAGGGTTTCACTTCTTTGCATATCCCAACAGTAGGTATAGATCCTTTTGATACAGGCAATCTTCCACCTGCATTTTCTATAGTTGGTAATTTTTGCCATCAAACTTCTCAACTATGAACTTATTCTCCTCTGTCATTACTACTTCTCCCACTCAAATAGAAATCCCTCTGTGAGTATACTACCAAAAAATAAATCTCAAATGTTCTTTGATACCAGTTGTTAGGATTATACTAGCTATACAAATAAACAAACATGCAATGAATAATGTGGAAAACGTAAAATAGAAATGAATGCAATAAAAAAGAGACACAGATTTAACGTGGTTCACCTAAATTGGGAAACATCCACCAGAAACAACCAATCCTTTTATTCAATCCAGCAAAACTCTCTCTCACAGTGCCTCCATGACTAATACACTGAGGCTTATACATGAATGACCCTTTAAAGATATTAGGGTTTTTATCATTTTGGGGAAACAAAGAAAATGAACCGTTAGATATGTGACCTAATAAGGAACGGTCCAGATTTCACAATGCATAAATACATATAAAATATGGATTAATGGGGGCGCTTGCCCCCGAACCCCCGTCCGGGGGGGGACATCCTTCCCCGAACCCCGCAACAGGGGCGAAGCCCCCCTTGCAACCCCTGTCGCTATCAAGCTCCACAACCAACAATGAACACATCTAAGTTTGACATGAATGAAGGTGTCACAGAGTTTCTGAAGGAGGTCCTTATTTTTGAAGGGGATGTGGATATCATGGTGGATATGGATGATGAGGCTATGGTAGAGGAAGAGGTGAATTACCTTATGGAACATGTTATACATGTGGATCTCCTGACCACTATAGGTGTGAATTTCCTTAGAATATTGTTTGTTCTTTCTGTGGAAAAAACCATAGCTATGAAGAGTTCCTGGACTTATATGAGCATATGAGTAAGCAGCATATTCAATGGATATGATGGCACTGGGATGATGTTAGAATCCAGTGCACAGTAGAAGATCGAGTGGTTGCCCATAGATAGCAGAAGGACCTGAGGTCTAGCCCCCATTGAATATCACTACAAAGGCCATAAGTAGCACGCGTGAGAGAGGCATTGCACCATAAAGCTACAATGACCAAGGAGGAGGTTTTGAATGCGAGATACTGAGATGTTGCTCATCAAAAGGACAGTTTGACACAAGATTCTCGATGGTAGTGCGTAAGAAATTTTCAGGATTAGATAGTAGTACCTAAAGGAGTAATAGCTGAGTCATCAGAGACAGTCCATTTAGTGATATCAACGTTATGCGAGAGGTGTGCAAGATGTTACGCTCGGACCACATTATACCATCTATTAGGAAGTTGGTTAAAGGGATTACTCCACACGCATAGTATTGAGACTGGATGACAGATTATGCATGTAAATCTTCACCTTAATAGCATTGGATATGACCATCAAATTACTCATGAATTTATGCAGTGGATGGGTGCCTATAATGAGCATAGCATATTGATCGATACAGGTGTTGAAGTAATTACGTGCTTACCTTAGCATGCATGGGTATAAGTGGGGATGGCCTCCATTACAGCCATCATTTAAAATGTTATTTATGAATATTTGAGAATAAGGCCACTCCCATAGGAGTCAGTTGGATGATGCATCGATAGTGTATGATAGAAGGGCCAAGTTCATTGGGGATTTATGAGATGGTTCATCTAGCATCTATGCAACAACAATGACAATTTTCCAGCCCTGCTTGGATGCCCTTGGTGTCATGATGAATAATGTTGACTTGAGATTCAATAAGGGGTATATCAACTTTGAAAAGAAGTCATGGAAAGGTCTGCGATACTTATGAAAGATGGGAATCCTATGCCATATGTTGAGCCTCTAAGTGAGATGGATATAAACAGAGTCTATGTACATGCTATTGAGGACCCAAAGGTCAATGAGCCATCAAAGAAGGCATCTTATATTTTTATAAGATTCTCATTCTATTACCTTGATACTATGAGTATTGCTTGTGACAATTGGGCCCATGGTACGTATGAACTAGTTGTGAGTCTCGAGGTGAAAAGCATGGTTGCACACATATTTGAACACCTAGTTCAATTTGATAGATAGGTTTGCACAGTACCCATTGGTATAAAGGGGACAATAGATCTTCCATCCTTATCTGAAGACCATGTAATCATATCTGAACTTGATGAGAATGCCAAGGAGCTATCATATTAGTATAGTTCATCTTCCAAAATACGGCAATGCGCTAGTTTTTACACTCAATCAGAGTTCAATCTCAATACTCTAGATGATAGAGATTGGAATAGCTTTGTCTTCCAGGTTGAAGAAAGGAACAATGCAACTGCACAAAGATGCACTTATGAAGGTGATTCTCAATCAATAAAGCATGCACATTTAATCCAGTAACCAAAAACTCTACGATAGAAGGTCATATAAAGCAATACCAACAAGAGATTGAATGCATACATTATATTGTAAGCTACAAAGAGGTCACACATGCTTGGGATTGTATATGTTCAAGCCACATGATGAAACTCAAGGGTAAACTGGCAATATTGTGAGGGGCAAGTGAAAGATGCCGATTCATTGTCAACATACTCTTCAAAGCCATTGAGGTGGTGGGGCATCAAAATGTTGTCCATGCACTCATACTATGGGAGATAGTGCTAAGAAGTAGCAGAGACTGTAGTGGGATGTTAGTCGGTGAGGTAGAGTTATGGAGCATATTTTGAAAAGGACACCATGTAAATTGACTCCATTACTACTTGAATGTGCTAATGCCTTGAGAAAGAGATTGGAAAGATGATATACATCGTGAGTGGATTAAGCAAGTGTGAGAACCAAGGGTATTAAAGATCCAGATGTTTGTGACTAACCAGGTCTTACCACAGTGCAGACAAGGCATACGTTCTGATCCTACTCGCAAATCCATGGAGACAAATAAGGTGAACATAAGGTTCGGAAGCTGAGCCTAAAGATGCCATAATTGGATTTATTAATCTAAATTTTTGAAGGTAACATGGTACTCATCGAGTTACTCAAAAGATTTTTAGGAATTATTCCCTTTATAAGGTCATGAACTTCAAGGCATGTATGATTTACATGGGCACACGAATGTTTTGAAACTTAAGGATTGTGAAAAGCCAGTGTAGAAGAGGCACTTAGCTGGATGGTAACTTCCTAACCTCTCGCGAAAAGGTGTATGGAGGCATTGATAAAATGTTTACATCTAGAATTATCAAGCCCCCTTAAAAAGTCAGAATGGCATTAGCCCAATCGTTATCATGTATCAACTAGGATGCGATCAGATTAGAATAATATGTGGGAGTACATGGATCTGAATCCATTGCATGCAGTCACAGATCCGCTTCCCTACGTGATTCACTGAGGAAATACTAGAAGTCGTGTTTACAACGCATGAAGACCATATACATGCAAAAGATGGGTTTTCCGGGTATCATCAAGTTCGAATTACCCAAGAGGATCAGAAAAAGAAAACTTTTACCACTGAATGGGGCATGTTTTACCTATACTGCGATACCTTTTGGATTGAAAAATGTGCCTGTTGTATTCTCGCGCATAGTTGTTCAGGCATTCAAATATTTTATTCACGACTTCTTACAGGTCTACCTTGATGATTGGATAATATATGGGCTTGTTAATGATCACTCTGAAAATATGCGCTTGATGCTTGAACGGTGCAGACAATTGAGTATCTCTTTAAACATCAAGAAGTGCATATTTTCTACACCTTTTGGAATACCGTTAGGACATATAATCTGCAAGGAATGTTTGTTGAGTTGATCTAGCTAAGGTTACAATCATTCTAGGTCTGGAAGCGCCTACTAGTCAAAGTGACGTGCGTGGATTTTTGGGTCACACACGATATTATCGTAAGTTCATCAAAGAGTATGCCAAATTTGATGCACCATTGGAATAATTACTAAAAGGGAAAGGTACATTTTATTGGGGAGAACCGCAGCAGCATGCACGTTTGAGATATTAAAGGAGAAACTTACTACCGCGCCTATTCTGCATTTTTCCTCATGGGATAAACCATTTCATGTGCATATGGATGCCTCTGGTTATGGCCATTGGAACTATGTTAGCTCAACCTAGAGAAGGTATTGTAGATCATCCAATCTATTCTTTGCTAGTAGGAAGCTGACTCTTGCTGAACAAAATTATTTAACTATAGAGTGCGAAGCTTTGTCAATGATCTTATGCACTTGCACAAGTTTCGACAGTACTTGTTAGAAACGCCATTTGTGTTTTATACAGATCACATGGCATTGAATTATTTGGTGAACAAGCCCATCTTACAAGGGTGCATATCTAAATGGGTACTCCTATTTCAAGAGTTTGACTTCATAGTTGTGGTGAAGCCATGGAAAAGTAACTCTGGACCAGACCACTTGTATCTAGAATTCAACTCAAAAGAAGAAGTACAGACAATTGAAGAAACCATGCGAGATGAAAAATTATATAGGTTATAACGCGCACCCATCAGAATTGGAAGGCATTGTTGTCTTTCTATGGACTATGTGTGGCACCAGAAGGAATGAAGGCATTAGAAAAGAAACAGCTTGCCATATGCGCGGCACCGTTTATGTTCATCAGTGGTGACCTATACAAGTTAGGAAAATATGAAGTATTACACCGTTGTGTATTAGAGCATGAGCACAAGGATATAATGGAGGAGGCACATGGTGGTATTTCAAGTGGACATTATGCATGTGATGTTACTAGCACTGCAAAATCCTACTTGCTAGATTATGGTGGGAGACATTGTATAAAGATTGTACAAGAATATTGTAGAGGCGTGTGATCATTCATCAACACCTAGGAAAACTAGGGACAAAGAGATGAAATGCCACTAAGACATATTATCTAGTGCAAAACCATTTGAGAAATGGGCCATTGATTTTGTAGGACCTATTTCACCAACCACACCTAGAATTGGGTCGTGCTATATCATTACCTGCACAGATTATCTCACGCAGGTGGGCAGAAGTCAGCACCTACGAAGGACTCTACAGACAACTACAGTAGCTAGGTTTCTATGGGAGAATGTTCTTACAAGATATGGATGTCCTTTAAGCTTGAAAAGTGATAGGGGTACACTCTTTTTGAATGAAGACCATACAGGATTCTATTAGATGAGTTTTATGGTTGCCCACCATAAGACTACACCTTACCACCCTCAAGAAAACAGAACTGTTGAGGCTTTCAACAATATTTTGAGCCAGACATTGACAAAAATTTATGATGTTGGAAGAAAGGAATGGGATGATAAAGTGTCGGTTGTTCTTTTGGGCATATAGAACCACTTATAAGAGATTGAACAAATCCACACCGTTTCAGTTGGTGTTTTGCATGGACGTTGTTCTCCCTATAGAATTTATGTTACTTTATTTGCGCATTGTGTACGTGCTGGAGGTCTAGCTGATGAGCATGACTTTAGAATAGCATATTGAAAATATGATTCATTTTTATCGAGCAACGAGCCATAGCATGTTAGAGTCAGAAGCAAGAAAAGGCTAGGTAGAAAGCATGGCATGACAGAAATATAAAGGATAAGAAGTTGGCGATTGGACAAAATGGTACTTTTTTATGACTCTAAGTTCTTACGCCATCTAGGAAATCTCAAAGTACATTAGTTGGGGCCATATGTCATCACTTACATACTTGAATCGGGTGCTTGAAAGTTAGAAGAACTTGATGGAACACAGCTACCCGATTACTTTAACGGGAGTAGGCTAAAGCCCTAATATAAATAAGTCTTCTTGGTGTTTATAATAAGGTAGTATTTCCATTTAGATTAGGTTTTCAATTATGTATTTCCTTAATGTATTTCCTTCATTATTGTTGTGCTTTTTTCAATTTAGTTGTTGTTCTGGTGTAATAAGTGCGCTTGCGCGCATGAAGCTAATTACGGTATGTGAAGAATGTTTATGCGCAGAGGACTGCACATACTTTTCAGTGTGGGGTGGTTTTAGTTATCCAAGTAAAAGAATATGGGAATTGAAAGGTGAAAGGAATAAGCTGCTACAGGTGTGCTTTAAGTCAAAAGAAGATTGCTTCTCAAAAGTGACCAAGGATGGAAATGAATGAAAGGACAGTATAACATGAGGTAAGCAGAGGCCATGATAACTACCAAGAGAAGGTACAGTGACAAGTTACTCAGACACAAGGAGCGCGCGCTGAAGATAAGTCTGTGACCATATGGTAGGAAGGCATGCGCCAGAAGGTTATAGCTAGGGCGCGAAGATGTACCACGTAGAATGAATGAATTTGGTCAATGAATGAAATGATATTTGGTAGGTGAAGAGCAATAAATGCATAAGATTTTTGAAAAAACTATATAAGGATGGGATGCAAATTCATTTTTACCATTGCGACTAAGAGTAATTTGAGGAAAGAGACTAAGTTCAAAGAGCTGAGTGATCGAGTTAAGGTGTGAAGGGTGTGAAACTAAGCATGAAAAACTATATATGTGTGAAAAGAAGCTTTTGTCCCCGGTGGTGAAGGGTTTGAGAAAAATAAGGTGACGAAGAGGAGCTAGGGCACGAAGTTTCCACCTCGGGAATGATTGAATTGAGCTAGGGTTTGATTCACAAAGTTACAGAGTTGAATAAGGAGACGATTTGCAAGGTAAAACTGGCACCCAAGAAAGTAGGTACGGCAGGAGCAAAAGGAAAGAAGAAGGTGGTCGTCGAGGAGGAAGAGATGGCACCCAAAATGCCATTTTTCAGAAATGCAATATCTAGAAGGAGTCGTCATCGGATCCAGGAATAGGATTCACACATCAGAAAGAGAAAAATGAATCGAATACAATCATAGGACCTCAAAGAACAAGAAGGAGCTATCGATTCCTTGCTCACTGCTGAGGGCGAACAACCGTACGTTAGATGACATGCCGGTTTATGATGATGTAGGCGAGAAGCTTCTAAAGAGAATTGGGGTCTACCAATTATATGAGCTTCCATATTTCGGGAAGTATGAGCCTTTGTACCCAGTGGCTCTTGAGCAGGGTGCATGAGGAATTCTTCTACTTTGCAGGATGCAAAGTTAGAATCTCATCGGCACTTATCTCATTACGGTGACAGGTTTTAAGGCCATAGGGGAGGATATCAAGAAGGTGATCTCACAGATAATGCCAAAATCTGTAAAGACCAGACAGGAGTTGGGGTACCTAAAGGGTCTGCATGGTATGGATATAGACAAGTTGAAGAACTATCCAGTTGTGCAAGCAGCAGCACACCTTGTTACAAAGTTGAACGACTCAGGAGCAGTGGTCACAGGTAAATACTATGTGGTTACACGTTGTGTGCACGT
The DNA here is from genome assembly GCA_019776745.2 of Taxus chinensis. Lineage (NCBI taxonomy): Eukaryota > Viridiplantae > Streptophyta > Pinopsida > Cupressales > Taxaceae > Taxus > Taxus chinensis. The sequence goes on from CM034156.1 coordinate 20,962,873, forward strand.
AAGATTGTCGAAAGGAGCAGTCTACAATATTGCAGGCTACATTGCAGAGCAAATAGTCGAGGAAGCGCGCACATTATGGAAGATCAGCTTTGGGGCTGTTCTACTATCACTAGTATTTATGGAAATTAGAGTACCATACGGGCCGAAGGAAAAGGTATGGGAATACCCCATGGAGAATAATAGGTCACCAGCTAAAAGGTTCAGCAAGTACCTATGTAAAGGGGCCATGATAGATGACGTCAAGTAAAGGGCGGAGAAATGGTATGATAGGCTCAATGTATAGCATTTGGGGAAGAGTGGCGCATCCCAAAGGACCTACCATCAGTAGTAGGAAAACAAGTTCATTTTGTTGTATATCAACATTTCTGCATCGCACGCTTCCCAATGAGAGATGGAGTCTAGATCCCTTGGTGTAAATTGCCTTACACATTCACTATAAGGTATTTCTAAGCATCTATTCATATATTTACAGACACATGCCGATTGGTCTTCAATGTAGATAAGGTAGACTGCGACTACCATACTTTGAGGAAGAAGTATGTGTATCCTAGGATAAGTGCTTATACACCAAGAGGATCATTTCAGAAGGTGTTGAATATTAAGCCAATAAGTCTGGTTGTAGCAGATGTAGGGGAAGCATTGGTGTATCTTCAGCTGAAGCCCAAGATGGAGAACAATAAATATGTGGAGAATGAATTCGTGCTCCTAGGGCCACCGAAGGGTAAGAACACAATGGAAAACATACCAGCAAAAAGGCCCACAGAAACTAATTAAAGTAGCAGGATGAATAAGAGGAGTGTGAAGATAGTGGAGGATTGGAGTGCATAGGGGTAAAAGACAACCATATGATAGAGAATGAGTCAGGTGAGCATGCGAGTGAACACTCCACCTCAGAGGATAGGATGAAGAGGAAGATACAGAGGTTGAGTAGGGGAGCATAGGTTTAAGAAAGTGTTTAGATGACACAAGGACTCAAGGTGGAACCCAACCAACATGCGTACAGGAAATCACCTCATCTCTCTCCATACAAGGAGATCACTGAGCCTAAAGAGGAGAAGAAAGTTGAAGTTGGATGAAGAAGCGGAGGAATCAAAGGAGAGCGAGCATGCTAATTCTCCTACCCCACTCGAGTAAGAAGACTAGCCACAGAACATGAGGAAGAGTAAAAATATGAAGAGATGAGGATGGAGAAGAAAGAGAGAAGGAAACCTCTGGATCCATGCATGCAACTGCTCAAGATGTAACGGGACACAACTCCTAACCTTTGGAAGCTATAATTCCCAAGGGTCATAGATCAGAAGAGGATGAGTGGAGAACACATTCCACCAGCCATGGGTATGCAGAGGATGTATGAAAAATTTTTTGCGCCCGTTTCTAGAGCACGATAGAAAAGAATGATTTATTCGACTAGGAGCTAATGGATGAGGATATGGTGACCATGTGCACACTTGAAAGAAACTATGATGGTCAATGAAAACCCACATGGATGAGCCTAAATTTGATGTATGTGAAGAGTCATGTGTTTTGAGATGGATGAAGAAGGCACCCCAAGCTAGACATATGACAGTAAATCCTACTATCATGTCAGATGAGCAGGTCAAGAACACCTTGGTCAAGGTTTCTATTGAAGTTTCTAGAAGAAACATGGATAAAGCTACAATAATTAGAGCATTGTGTGAGGAGCTAAAGACAAAATATGCGGAGATAGCGCACATAACACAAGAGATGGAATTCATGCAGAAGAAGAATGAAGTATTTATTAGCATCACAGAGGAGATTGGGGATAATGTCATCAAAGAAAGGCCACAATTAGAGACCAAGGTACCACAGACATTTCCCTCAGGGATACATTATGTAGGAAAGTTGGTAGACCTGGTTCTTGAAGATGAACCTCTGTGAAATGACATCACCAAGGAAGTCAGAGCAAGAGGCAAAATGATAGAAATCCTCAGTGATGTGAAAGATTGCATACTATGAAGGGCTCTTGTAAGTGCTACAAGAAGTATTGAAGAAGGAAAACTAGGATTTGAACATCTGCACAGCTTCGAAGGTGCGTATTGGTGTAAAGACTCTGGAAGAAAACAATGAGGTCCAAAAAGCAATGAAATATGAGATATTGGGCCATGTAGAAATATTGTCAATAGTTAAGCAGCAGCATGAGGCCCTGGAAGTAGTACAAGAGCCCTAAAAGACTCGGCTAGAAGAGCTTGGGAAGTAAATTACGTAGAACATGGATCTTCTGTAAGGAATAATAACCTCGATGTCCAGCGTTGTGTTGGTTCTATAGAATGAAAAAGGAGAGATTTTGAGGGATGAGTTGGAATCCATTGTTGTAGAAATTCTAGAGAAAGTAAAACAAACAATCACTGAATGACAGGTCTTGGAGGCTGAAATGAAGGGGAGTATCCAGATTTGATACTTGAAACTGACATAGAGGAGGCTACCTCATAGCCTCATACCACTTCTTTATTTATATACATTCGTTCATTCTTATTCTTTCCATTATTCTATTCTTTACTTCAATTATTGGAGATACTCATTGTTGGGACGACAATGAGATTAGTGTGGGGTAATGTTGATCAGAGAATACTTGTTAGGGATCACACAAGAAGTCTGCATGGGAGAGAAGGCTAGGATCAGGGGCACAAAGGGATAGGAAGAACCTATGCATAGAGGGCAAGTTTAGCATTCAGTACTTCACCGATTTATAGCATGAAGACCTATTTTTAGGAGATGGCGTGTGGAACACACCAATGATGCAGAGACGTGTGTGCCACACATTGTCTATCTTTAGAGGATTGGATCGAAGTGTTTTTCATGGAGATGAGCTAAGAATAGTATTTTCACGTCAGTTAACTATAAGAGGTCTACAGATAACACACTTGCATGTGTGGCTATGCCTGTAAATGGCACGTGGCTATTAATAACATGTGGCCTATTTTTGGAATAGATAAGTGTTGAAGGGCAAGTCCCCACCCTATATATATGATGTGAAGTACATAGTAAAATATATACACACAGAGAGATGGATGTATGAAGGTATACAGGTATGTGAACATGATTGGATTATTGTATTATATCCATGCGTGCATTGGTATAGATTGTCATTATTGTAAGGAGCTTCTTTGTTTATTAATAGATGAAAGATATTGGCTGAATCTAAGTGTCATTCCTGTGTGTAATTGAGTATTGCATGTTCTTGATTCAATCATGATTACTATTTAAAGCTTGTTCTTTCATAGATATGAATGTAGCATGCATTGTAGAATGATGGATTAGTTATGGTTGTATACGTTTCTTCCTTCATCACACTAACATCCTGCTACAACAACCCTAAAGAGGGACCTGGTACCTTTGCGTGCTTAAGGTGAGTGCTCAGTATAAGCTAAGTGATGTGCCAGCATGTCTAGGGTGTTATCTAGTAAATTCTAGGATGCATCAATAGGCATAATTTTTGTAAGTTTTAAAAATGCTTAGTTTAATTGTTATATCAAATTGTGTGTTCTTGGGCCCATACTAGGGAATGCATTATCTTTGAACTAGATGGATGGAATTGCCTAAAATTTACAAATAATTTCTATTTTAATAATACCTAGATACTCTCCAAATCTCATGGTAATTAGACTAATGTAGACAGATTTCTCTTTGAAAGTAAATTCCATCTCAACTTCCATGATATAATGTACAGTTAGACATAGAAATAGACAGATTTTTCATTTATAATTGATCAATCATGATGATATACTAATAAGGAAGGTAGAGCCAAGTGTAATTAGGGTTATTTATTGGTCTTTTGGTGTGTAACAATTAAATTACCATCATTACAATTCAAGGTTGACTGTGTAAGGTCTAGAACTCCATTAGAGCACTATAAAAAGGTCTAAAAAGGTGATTTGGGTATAATATGTTTAAATATAATGTATGCAAGATTGAGTAACACATAGCTAGGTATGATTTATCTGGTTTAAGTGATTCTAGGAGCCTTAATTAGTCTTCATTTGATTATAAAGTTATTGTACACTAGAGAAGACTTGTTAGGGCAATCTAAAGTTAGTAAAAAGGGTGAATGTAACAAAAATAACATTATAACCACCTATGAAAGATATGATACATCTTTCACCATGGTAAGACATTTTTAAAACACATGTAACCATGCCATGGGAGCCATCCATTTACATTTGATACCTTGAATAGGGAGAATAAAGAGTTAAGAAGCTTGAGGGCAGAGTTGGAGGAATGCATACAAAAAGACTCTTGTTAGAATGTTACTAAGTATCCTAAAGTTGTAATGTGATGTCTTGAAAATGTTTCAATAGGTAGAAGAAACCTTATAACTCCATTTGAGGAAGGAATCCATTTGAGGTAAGAAGTACTAAGAGACATCAAGAGGTATGTTTTCCAAGAAAGCTCTTAAGTGGATTTATAGCTTGAAGTTAACTTAGCATGTGAAAATAGTAGTCTTACACATCTATTGACATTAAATCAATGATCACAAAGTGATCACCTTTGATATGTTGCCGTATCAATTATGAAATATCCTCTAATTGTTGTCTTCAAGTATTAGTATGTACTGGATCTCATTTTACCTCAAGGTAGAGAAACATAGCCAAAGTGCAAGTGATCTTAGGAGTGATCCTTAAGAAGGGGTTGGAGTGAGTCCTCTAGATAAATTTTAAGCTCTTGATTATCATGAAATAAACATTGTGAACATTAAACCATCAAGATAAGATAGATAAAGTTCTAGTAAAACAAATTTTCTATTGACCCCTGCACCAAAATATGTCATTGTCATATGCATTAATGGCATCATAGGATTTATATTCCATTTTAGAATCATAAATCCTCTTTCCCTCTTAGAGGGAATTATTTTCTAGGTATAGGAGTTACAAAAAACTCCTATATGTACCCTTATTATGATCTAAGAGAATGAGTAGAGCTATTCTTTATATATTCTTTATCATATGATTTTCCTTATTGTTCAATTACACTTGGTGATTACTTGGAGCATTGATGTCACTACTGGACTATAACCTCTTCAATGTGCATGAGGTTCTATCTTGATCCTAAAAGAACAATATCACTTGACATCAAAGTGTTTGTTTGATAAACGTTTGCACTCATTTAATATGGTTTCTAATTAATTCTGGTTTCATTTTTAGTGTTTCTCGTGTAATTTTTTGATGAATTTTTGAATCTTGAAGATATACTTTAACAATTTCTTACTGTCAGTTTGTGTTATTTTTGGTTTGTTCATGTGCAATTTTCAAAGTGTTTCTCCACCAAATATAACTAGTTATTAGCTTTATTTGGTGAAAAAAATTAGGTGCACTTTATGGTGCTATTATTTTGACTTTTTCATTTTAAATTTTAAAAATTTCTTGAAATTTTCTCCCCTAATTCTTCTCTTCTCTTGTTGCCATGTATTGTTTTTACCTATCTTCCCTACTCATATCTCCTAGCTTGGTCGACCTCCTAGAGAGCTCAGTGAGCTCCCTGATGAGTTTTTTTTTTCCTATCAAGCTATTCCCTTGTGACTCAAGTTAGATGTATCACTTGGAAAGTTAGTTCCTTATTGTGAGTCAATTTGTTTTATATCTAGTCTCGTTCTTTCCTAAAAAATTGTCTCTTTGACTATGAGTTGTGTTGTAACTTGGTGTGTCAAGTTTTTGCAAGTTATTTTTTGAGGCTTTTTACTTTGTGGTGAGATCGTACCTCATTAGTCCTCTTACCCTTCTCACCTCTTTTTGGCACTTTGTGGCTTGACCGCATTGCCTACTAACCTTGGAATTTGACCTAAATATTGTCGTATGATTTACCCTATCCATCTTTTTCTTATCCATATGTGTTATCCATGGTTTCTATCTCACCTAATCAGTCATCTAAGACTCCCTTGGCTCTATTTGGCCCCTACTTGACCTTATTATTATTCCAAGATCACCCTCTACCCTACATAGGCATTAACATCCTGAACATTTGAATCCTCCCCTAAGTTCTTTTTCCTTCCTCGCTACTCCCTACCCTACATTTTGTAAGATTTATCACTATCAAACCTTTCCCCTCGAGCGTTATCCTACCTCCCTTAAGCCTTGTGTGGTTCCTAGCTGAATTTATTATCCAATCCTTCCTGGCTCACTACATCGAGCCAAAAACTCATCCTAAGCTCTCCCACATGGACTCCTAAGTTGACCACCCTTACCCTACCTTCTTTCATTTTAAAATCTCACCTTATATTTTTAATTTTGTCTTTTTTTTAAAACATAGGCGTAGTAGAAAATTAACGTGATTTTCTAGTCTTAATTAATTATTAAGTGGACTTGATTTAATTAAAGGGAGTTTTTATTTCAAGGTTAATAATTAATTATATTAGGAGGTAATTAATTTAAAAGGAGGTTAATATAAATTATATTATATTTTGTATTGTTAATAAATCCTTTTAATTTTTTAAATTAAATTACAGAAAATATAGGGTTATGAGACATCCATTTGGGAGATCATTTATGGAGTGTGTAGCGCCATCTGGAGCCTTTTTTGGACCTTCTAGGACACTCTTCTTTCTTTTTGGAGGCCCTTTAGGTTGTCTTCAGTCATTTTTTGCATTGTATCACTCTTGTTATTACTTGCGGGCTGGTGAGTGTGTCTACCACATACTTGCGATAAGGGGGGTTTTGGTGTGATGTGAGACACTGTTTCTCATGTAAGACCTGTTTTCTCTGTCCTTTTCTTTTTTAGCATCATTTTGTGATTTATTGAGGTGTTGAATTGTTGTGATCCTTAGAACATTATTTTAGTTTCCACACTTGTACATTGTTACACTAATTGAAAGGTGAGTGACCGAATGTTTCATGATGCAAATTCACATCTGATTGTAATCAAAACACTAAACTATAAAGTTCCAAAAGCAGGGGGCTATTATATTATCCTGGGTGGTTGTGTTTTTTTTCTACATTCCTTCTCTCTCTCTTCACTATGGATGCACTTTCAATTCCTTTGCTTATGCAGTTCAAATTTTTCGAATGGAGATCGAAAATAATAATGAAACTAAGGGGTAAAGGGTTATTCCACATCACCATGGGAACTGAGACTAAACCAGATGACGAACCTGAAAAATCTAAGTGGTTAAACCGCAGTGATGAAGATTTAGGTCTTCTTTGCAGGTCTACTTCTCTTGACTTGCTCTTCCACATTGAGTCATCTGAAACACCTAAGTCTACGTGGATAACGTTAGATGAAGTGTTTGGAAAACATGATGGCATGAGAGCACATGAGTTGGAAAACAAACTACTAGGGTTAAATCCTAGTGATTTTGAAATTCTTCTCGAAGTTTTTCCACACTAGATCATTGTTAAAGGAATGTCAAATAGAGAAGAAATATTCTCAACTGGTCTTGTCGGTTCTCTCTAAGTTAGGTCCTGAATATTTTTTCTTCATGTCAACCTTTTACACTACAAAATCTGCCTTGGGCAAGGATTGAAATATGACCTCATTTGACTATTTTTCATCCCAACTCATTCAAAAAGATGACAAAATCATTCAAATGTGGTCTCTAAATTCCAAATCACATGCCCTTTTAGTAAGTACTAGTAAGAAAAAGAAGACTGAAAAGAAGAAAGAAAAAGAAAGAAAAAAAGAATCAACCTAAGAAAGAAACTAAGACCGATACTAAAAATAACACAAACTCTTCGACTTCTGAGCCTAGAGCATAGAAAGACAGGTATTTGTGTTCCTATTGCAAGAAGCCTAGTCATAAAGAGCATATGTGTATGAGAAAATAAATTTATCACCTTACTCAATTACTTGAGAAAAATAAAATTAGTGTTCCTGAGTCTATCAAACAAAATGCTCTGAAGGCCGAGTCAACTACTGTAAAAGGTTCTAAATCTAATAAGAAGAAAGGAAAGGCCTTTGTAGCTAGAGTTTCTCCTTCATTGACGTGGATTATAGATTTTGATGCCTCGCACCACATGGGTTATTCGCGTGTTGAGTTCTCCAACATCGAGCCTTTTGGAATGTCTCAAATCACGATGGGTAATGACATAATAGTGTTAGTTTCCGGTAGTGGATCAGTAGAGATGGATGGGGGAACATTCAACCAAGTGTTGAGCATTCCTGATCTCTCTACCAATATCCTATTGGTTTACCAAATTACTCACCTTGGTATGGAATGTGACTGGAATTTGGTCCTAACTCGGTGATTATTTGTGAGCTTAATGATGACACTACAGTGGTTGAGGGAAAGGTAGATCACCATTCATGGTTGTATACCTTTTCCCACTTTACTTCTGATTCTATGCCCACTGCTTTGCTCACTCATGAAAATGAGGTTAGTAAGCTATGGCATGAGTGGTTCAGACATCTAAATTATCGCTACGTTGAACAATTGATCCAAAACAAAATGTTCAACGGGTTACCCCACATCAAGTTTTCTAAGGGTCTTTGTGAGGGTTGTACCCTTGGAAAGCATCCAAAGAAGAACTTTGACAGAGGAAAAGCCTGGAGAGCTACTCGTCCTTTGGATCTTGTTCACAACGACATTTCTGGTCCATTTCCATCTCCTTCGTTTACTACAACTCTTTATGTGCTGACCTTCATTGATGACTATTCATGATATACTTGGGTATATTTTCTTAAGCTTAAGTCTAAAGTATTTGAACATTTTCAGGACTTTAAGGATCTTGCTAAGAAATAGGAAGAATGGTCTATTAAGGTTATTCAAACCGACAATGGAGGTGAATATGTAAATAATAGGTTTATGGATTTCTATACTTCTGAAGGGATCTCCTTACATCATTCAGTTGCATACAGCCCTTCACAGAATGGAGTAGCAGAAAGAAGGAACCGTACTCTTAAAGAGATGGCCACTTGTATGATTCACTCGAAGTCTCTTCCTCCGCAGTATAGGGCTGAAGCAGTGAACTATGCTAATTACATTGAGAACCGTGTTCCACACAAGGCAGTAAGAGGGATGACACCCTTTGAAGCCTGGTTTGGATGTAAACCTGATGTTGAGCACTTTTGAGTCTTCGAATCCAAGGCTATGTCTTGGATTCCCAAGAAGAAACACAAGGCTTTGGAACCACAATCCAAATCTTGTATCTTTGTAGGGTATCCTGATGGCGTGAAGGGATATCGATTGATGAATCCTACTTCTCATGAGTTGTATATTGAGAGAAGTGTTAAGTTCGATGAATCTTCTTCGAATTCTACTTCTCCACCTATTGAGGTTATTTAGCTCGTTGATTCGGATTCTGACTCATCAAATGATGATGCTATTGAGCATGCTCCTCTTTCTGATCCTCCTAACCATCAGACCTCTAAGTATTCTGATTTTGACAATAGTGATGATGAGGACTATGTCCCTTCTCACTGAAGTGAAGAATCTTCCAACTTTGAGCCTGATCCTCCTAGTCCTCTCTGGGCTAGGAAAACTTTGCAAAGTGCTAGAGATTTAGTTGGAGATACTTCGGATATGAGACGTACTTTCTCAAATTTCATTGGACCCCACTCTTTCTTCACCTCTGCTTCTGATCCACAGTCTTTCTAGGAGGCTTCTAGTATTCTTGAGTGGGATTTTGCCATGGATGAGGAGTATTTCTCTCTCATGAAGAACGATACTTGGGATCTCACCCCTCTTCCGAAAGGAAGAAAAATTGTTTGGTGTAAGTGGGTGTTTCGAACAAAGTATGGAGTAGATGGAGACGTCAAAAAGTTTAAAGCATGATTAGTAGCTAAGGGTTTCTCCCAGATAGTTGGGGTTGATTATAATGAAACCTTTTCTCTGATTGCAAAGATGACTTGTATTCGACTGACCCTTGCCATTTCCGTAGAAAACAGATGGAAAGTCCATCAAATGGATGTTAAGAGTGCCTTCCTTCATGGGGACCTAGAGGAAGAGATCTACATGGAACAACCTCCGGGTTATGTCCATGATCCCTCCCTCATTTGTAAGTTAAAGAAGTCTCTTTATGGCCTTAAACAAGCCCCTCAGGCTTGGTATGCCAAGATGGAATCCTTACTTACATCAGGGTTTATTAGGTATCACTCTAATCCAAATTTTTATATTCTATGGCAAAAATAATTCATACTCATTATTGTTCTCTATGTTAATGACTTGTTGATCATAGGAAGTTCTTCCTCTATTATTGATTATGTGAAGATCACCTTGGCCAACAGGTTTTCCATGATTGACTTAGGTCTGCTTCATTACTTTCTTGGGATCCAGATTTCACAATCTAACTCAAAAATTTTGATTTTGTAACCTAAGTATGCTCTTGATTTACTAGCCCATTTTCAGATGTCCGATTGTAAGTCTTCTCCTACTCCTTTTATTTATGGGGTTAAGTTGGTTTTTGATTTCTCTACTCCCTTGGTTAATGGTACCCTTTATCGATAGTTGGTAGGGAGCTTGATTTACTTGACTCACACTTGACCAAATTTATCGTATGTTGTTGGGATTGTGTCTAGATTCATGCAGGAGCCACATAAGCTGCATTGGAAAGTAGCTAAATGGATCCTTCATTATGTTTGTGGCACCTATACTGATGAAATTCACTATCATGGAGGGGTGGATATTGACTTGATTAGGTTCACAGATTCTGATTGGGCTGGTGACTTAGATCATGAAAAATCTACTTCTGGATACAGTTTCTCTCTTAGTTTGGGTCCTATTAGCTGGTCTAGAAAGAAGCAAAATAAAATTGCAATATCATCTATAGAGGTAAAATACAGAGAAGTAGTTAACACTGCCACAAAAGCTATTTGGCTACATGGTATTCTGATAGAGTTTGGCATCCACCTTCGGCGGCCTACCATTATCTACTGTGATAACACGAGCACTATCTCTATTTGCAGAAATCTAGTTTAACATCAATGGACGAAGCACATTAAGATCCATATGCACTTCATACAAGATCTTATTCATGATGGTATCATCGACATTCAGTACATTTAGAAAACACATCAGATTGTAGATTTATTTACCAAGCCCTTCACTATGATGAAGTTTCTTCACTTACGGTCTCTTCTTGGGGTGAGGTCTTCTACAGCTGCTCATCTTCTTCGGGCTATGTAGTCCTTCTTTTTTATTCTTCTTATAGGAATATTTTGTTTGTATATGCGCACCTTATCAGGCCTTTAGTTGTCGGGTCCCATTGACACATCTTTCTTAGTTGTTTAGGGGTGTCTTCTCTTTCCGTCTGACTCATCATAGGTGCTACCCCAGCTTCGATGAAGGTGGGGTGTTGGTGTGAGTTATCCTATGTGTCCTCCACTCACATATGGAGGGTCATCTCACATGGGTTAAGTTTAGGGTTTGGTATTGAGTCATGCACAAGGGTTACTCAACACCCTATATGTATCCCTTCATTTGACATTTATGAGCATGCCAAGACACTCTACTGTCTTTTCTATACATGTGTAAGCTTTATTCTGTTATGCAAATTATTTAGTTATTGATTGATTCTTCTTTTTGATTATGTTGGAGCCATTACGATTCAAGCAGAGTGCAACTTCATCATGGTGCATAGTTTCTGATACGATTCTTCAACTCTTTCAGTGACAACGGATTACATTTTTGTTTTAGTTTATTCAATTTTTTTCCTTGCATGTATTAGAATGGATAAGAATGTAAGGAATAATAAATCAAATAATCCTAAATCCCCATCTCATGTGATAACATAAAGAATCTAAAAATTAGTATATTCTCTCTTAAAATGGGTGAAATCACAACCCAAGTATCGCAAATGCCATCTTCTAGAACATGATGAGTTTCTCTATATAATCATAACCTTGAAAGTAATTCTAGGAAAAGAAAGAACACATCCTTATAATATTCCAATACCCAATCCTATGTTTCCTCTAGATGGAAGCATGGAGAATTTTTTATTATAAATGATGGAGAAAAAAATATTTATAGCATTTCTTCTGAGTTTTCTAAGGCTAAGGTTAAAGAGGATGGTTTACCCATTTCAAACATCTTAAAATTTTCCAAGTTGAAGACTGATTATTAGCCATTTTAGGATAAGAGGAAGCTATGTGGGTCTTTTTATATGTTTGTGGATTTCAATAAACTCATATAAACTATGTGGTTAAGTTATAATTGAAAAACACGTATTTTTCAATAGTAACCTAAGCACATTTTATAGCTAATTTCTTCTATACACTTTCTTAGTAGTTTGTATTCAATAACATTCACATTCATTATACTTATGTGTTTCACCCATGTAAACTATTGATTTGATTTGAATGTTGCATAGAAAAGATGGATATGTTATTATTGCAAAACATGATTTGTTTTTCGACATTAACCTAAGCACAGTTTTAAAATAAGTCCATATATGCCTCCACTTCTCATTTTATATACATATACACTAACATTTATTTTGTATGAACTTAGTGATGGCTATAATCTATACAAAATGCATTGTATAACCACAAAGGTGCACCCATAACATCACTATAATATCTATGCATGGACCATGCATACCCATCATCATGGTGAAAGGATCTTGTATGATGAATCGACACCAGTAATGACATGTCACTTGCAGCCCATAAATTTTATCATGTAAGTGTGTCTTCGCTAAAAATATGGGGAGTTCCATTTAATGATATTTTTAAATATGTTTAACCCAAAACAGTCACGGATTCTCCTATTCCTTTTTGTGAATAAATATTTGAACTAAGTGACAGTTGTTCTCTACACAAAATGCACCTATCGCCATCCAAAAAATGTTGGAAACTCATGTATGTCAGTGGATAACCCATATCTAGCTAATCAAAAAAACATATTGACATGAGTATGTGAGGGAAAGACATAAAAAGGTGGTTCAATTTAACTGGTGTTAAATTTGATCCATTCACCAGCTCAACTCCCCAACACGTTAGATGATACATTAATATGGTAAACATCAAAATTTTATTTTCTACATAGCAAAATGTTTAATTTAGAAATCTTGTATAGAAAACAAAGTTGTGTTCACTTCATTTAAATTGCTAGATGATTTCTTGATAAATTCATGAGATAAAATACTATTATATATATATATATAATACATATTATTTCTAAATCTGAGAAGACACTAAGAAATAAAATAAAATCACAAGACGTGTGCCGTAAGAAGGATGCCTTAATACAAAAATATGGGACAAGTTTAATGTATCTAAAAATTTGTGGATCCCCATCCAAAAATCGTTCAAAGTTATAGTTTAAAAACATAACACATTATAAACTTATCTACATTACTACATTTGATTGTTAATTCGTACTTAAATCCACTCGTGTTTGTTATATTTAAACATCCATTTTAAGTCATATTTCTTGTGGTTATGTCCAATGGCTTTCATGACAAATATTTTCTTCTATATTTAACAAATGGTATTCCCTATACTTGCAGGGGCCGACATGACCTACATTTTTTGTTTCACATTTATTTTATTCACATCATATAACTATAAAATAAAAAAATTCTTATGTTATTAATGCATAACATAATTGAAAATAACCTAAGCATGGCTAGAAGCTACAACATTTATTCATTTCCTAGCCATTCTAAATACAAAACCATTAACACCAGTCACATTAGTTGTATTTAAGCATCATTTAGAGGGCATGTTTTTTGTGGTTTTGTTCAAAAATTCCATGAAAGAAATAAATACCCATCTCAAATATAATGGGGGAAAATAGAAATTGAAAGGGGAATTACAATTGTACATTATTTCAGGCCATGCAAGTATAGGGAAAATCTTTTTCATACAAGTAATTTATTTGGGTGAAGAAATATAGGTTGAAAAAATAAATAGAGCCCTTGCAAGTAGACACTTTGGGGATATACCTCAAACAAACTCACATAAAACATGCCATAAGCAAGACATTTTGTATACTAATTTACAAAGGTGGTTTTTACTTATTTCTAACAATTTTTAAGCTATAGGATTCTAAGTTGTTATTCAAGGTGTGTTTCCTGTGAATTCATTCCAAAAAATTTGTCAAACGATGAACTTCCAATGTCTTTGCTTACCAATCTGCGTTTACCCCAAAATGCTGGCATTACATGTTTTGCTTATGCTTGAACAGGATAAGATACCAAAGCTCAACCAATTTTGGATGCCATGTGAGTTTTTACAAATATTTTAAGAACTACACCAGTAGGGATCATTTTTTACATGCAAAAACTACAAACTAAAAAATAACTATTGTTTTAGTAGAAATAGCATTGGAAAGATAGATACCTACCTGAATTGATAACATGAATCATTTTTCCCTCCTCTGTCCAACAGTGATGGATTTCTAAACTAGTTCAATAGCTTTCCTCACTTCGTGGCTTCCTCACGACCTTGAAAAAGACACATCAAACTGGTCGCAAAAAGGAATAGGTGAAATCATGAATTTTTTAACTTAAATTTTCAATTATATAAAATTGAATGCAATAATAGAAAATTAAAATCAGTCTTAGTATTGTAGAGAGTGTGTTACTATGCATTATAAAATTCAAAATAGGAACTTATTAATAATTATATGGGAACTATTATTAATTTTTAGTGAGAAACTATTTTGTCATTATTCATAAAATCAAACTCTGTCTATATAGATTTATTCCTATGGTACATTTTTAATAATAATCAGTTGGTATTGGGTATAAATTATATAGTATTTTCCAAGCTTCAAAATATGTAATATGGCAACTTGTAGTGCTAGCCTTTACCTCAGTAACTTATTTGTATTTAATATTTAAGCAAAGGTGAGGAGAAAGAAGCCAATGTTTATGTATAAGCCAATTATTTCACCATTTTATTTACCTTTTTGAAATGACGAAACAGATGAGGGTAAGGCCAAGGAGGAATACCTGTTAAATGCTGGTCAGTTGATGGTTGTTGCACGCATTCTAACTTCTTGATCCACAGCTGAATGTGAGAGCTTCCTTTTTGACTCGGAGGGAACTACCTGTAATAGAAAATGAGAACACAAAAAGGATAGTTAAATGATATATGATAGTGGACTACATAGTGTATGCTAGTTCCAGGAAGTGTCATACTTCCTAGACGGTTGTCAATCCAATATTTAAAATAGGGTTAATGTGAGAAGTGAACACAAGGTCCTATTGTAGTTGATATGATTTAGGTATCTCATTCAAATATAATAAGCAAATCCAATCACAACAAGCTAGGCTATAGTTAGATCTGGGAGATGAGGTGTCTGCCAAGGTACTGGGACTAGTTAGGGTAATATTTTGGGTTATTTAGGTCAACAAGTAGGGTGATTGTTGGGTTTATCCTTGGTCAAGCTGTAAAATACAGAGACAAACATCAACTAAATGTGACTGATGCTGGTTTAGGTAGAACTGATGATGGTTTTGGGTAACCGAGCATCGATATGGTTGAGATAAAAGAAACTCAACATAGGATTAAATGGGCAGGGGTGATTTGAGGTCAAATAAAGTTTGGGTGAGTGAATGGGGAGGTCTATAGGGATCTTAGGTATGCTACAAAAGTATACAAGCATGTGAGAATAGGTGATTTGGTGATATGGGCGTGAAGGGATATTTGCGGTTTACAAGAAAGTGGGTGATGAAGCAATAAACATGCAAATAATATATTAATAATAGAAGTAATAAAGATTACTAACTGAAATAAACCATACTTGTTAGGGCCATACATACTGTGTTAAGGATATGATGGCTGAGTGATGGAGGTGGTTGATCGGAGAATGCCTGTATAGTCCTATAGTGGTGCTTTCCCAGTAGAGCTCATGTGGAATGCAATGACTCTATGATTGATCTTGTTGATGGCTTGTGGATGTCTGGATGTGTAAAGGGATGCTTGTTTCTGCTTGCATGCAGCTCTGATCTCCTTCCTTTCTCTCAGAAATGTGGCCAACCTCCAAAAAAGGTCACCAAAAGGGAATAATAGGTTACCGACGATGGTTTCCAGGTTGACCGATGTCAGTTCAAGGGGTGGACGATGTCGGTTAGGGTAGGGATTCCATAGGTTTTCCAAAAATAGCAGAACATGGCAATGATTTCTACCAGATATCTCTATTCATTTGGGTAAGAGCGGGAGTTACCTTTTCCTATACGGGAATGTGGTTAAAGGGGATGCAGGATTTGATTTTTAGGGTTTAGTTAGGTCTTAGATAGTTATGGCAACATACTAAGAATATACTTAGGGTTAGGTGGCTAGGTGAGGTGTATAGGTGAGGTGGGGTGGGGTGGGAATTATCTTAATTAGGATAATTAAATAATAAATATTGTGAGCGACATAGCATTAATTTAATTAAACTAATTAAAATTAATATTAGTGTGGGGGTGCAAGGGGTCGTGGTTAGGTGAGTGTGTTCAAGTTGATTATTTAACAAGGGGGTGAAGGAGCGTGTGACCTAATTTTTGTGTCTATATTTTTTCCCCTTTATGTTGCGTAGCTTGTATTGGTAAGCGACGCTGAAAAAAATAAGAATGTGGTTGCCCTCGTGTGTGGTGTGAAAGGTGATCCCCCTCAAACTAGGAACTAATGCGGTAGCAGACAGAATCAGTTGAGTGGTTTGATAAAAAGTCAATGTGATGAAGAGGAATGTGGACAATGGGGAGTAAGGGGGTGTAAAGGGTCTAATTGAGGTAATCTAGGTAATAGGCTAAGGTCAAAGGTAGTGATAGTCAAACATGCACGCACGCGTATAAACTGCAGCTCAGTACCAGGTTGAAGAGCATGTAAACTCTACATTATCTAAGGTCGATAGGTTTATCCAAACAAGGTTGAGGTGACTCCAGTAACCAGGGTATAGGATATGGTATGGAAGCACTTCACAGGTTAGGTGTAGGGACCATTTAGGTATGTTCTGGTACACTAAAGGTTGGGTCAGGATAAACGAGTCACAGTAAGAGGTAAGGTAAGTTCATTAGGTCAAACAACATGGGTTATAGTGTCACAAGGTATGGTGAGTACATGAGTTTATATGTCACTAATAAGGTTCTCGGGTCAAAGTAGCTAGATCACAGAAACAGGTAGGGCCGAGGTATGGGTAAAATAACAAGTCTTAAAATGTAATTAAGGAAAAGTATAGGTAAGGGTAAGCATGGAGGTTGGTTTGCAATAAGGGTGGGTGTTGAGGTCAAATGATGGTTGGGTTTGGGTTAAGAGGGGCCAACAATGGGGAAAGGGGTATGGGCAAGAATAGGAAAGGTAAATGATGCCAGTCATATGTAACTGGTGATGGTATAGGTATGCCGATTACGGTTGATTGGGGGAAGATGACTGATGTCGGTCTCAAGTATAACTAACCATAGTGAGCTAAGGCATAATGACCGATGTTGGTTTAGGCTATAACTGACATCGGTCAGGTTGACGTGGGTATATAAAAAAGAAAAATCCGTAGAATATGGATTCATTTGTATGTTTTGTCTTGTGTGAAAATGACAGAGCGTTTGAACGAGTTGTGATTTTTTCGGGAGAAAAAGACAAGGGGATGATATCCTGCTAAGGTGAAGGGATCCAGTTGCTTAGAGGAGCCAGGTAGACAGGTTCATGAGCACAAGGGGGGTTGATTGTGATTGATTAGAGGTAAGGAGGATTAGATTTGGTGGTTGGACATGACAGAGGTAGGAGAGGGATCGGTTTGACCACCTAGTATAGCGGCTTGACATACCACCATAGAGACGGGCAGCGTGATGAGGTAAGATTCAAACTCTTGTAGTGGTTTGGGAGGTAAATTGGGTATATAGGTTAGGGAAACAATACGGAGATTTTGGCGGGGAAAAGGAGGATATGAATTTTGGAAGAAAAATTGGGGTAAAATAGGAATGGGTTAGAGGTGTGGTTAGGTGTACGAGGGGGTGTGGGGAGGAGATGAGGGTAGAGTTAGGTAGGAATGGGTGAGAAGAAAGGAATGTTTTAGGAACAATCAAGTTTGGGGTGTTGCAAATTTCTGCGGTGAAAGTGACTGACAATCGGTCAAGGGTGGTAGCTGAAATCAGTGGTGTTGAGCCGGGGTACCAATCACAGTTAAAGGTGACCGATGTCAGTTTGGTACGAGACCATGCTCGGTTAGAAGTAACCGGGTATTAGTCATCATGTGGAGAAAAAGGGGCCAAAAGATCCCTAGGATGGTTTAGGTGGGTTAGATAGTGGGCAAAGGAAAAATGTTGGTAATGAACAATAGAACATGGGTAAGAGGTTAAAAGAGGTATGGTATGATCAATAGTGGGTTAGGGTTGCGGTTGGTAGATAGAACATGTGATAAGAAGGTAAGTTACAAGGGGCAAAGGAGGGAGGGTAATAGGTGTAGGTGAAGTGTTAAGAGTAATTGTGGGCATGATCAAGGTGTACTAATGTGATGTTTTTTTGGATACAAGTAAGTGTGACCATCTACGGATGTGAGATAGGGTGTCTCCTCTGCTTGTGATGGTTCAAAGAGGTGCTACAGCCGAGGATTGGTAGCATGTTGGAGAGGTTGGCCTCTAATTGGGGGTTAGACACTAATCGGCCTATAGTCTAGACATCCTAGTTTGATGGTCACCCTCATCAACAGATGGGATTCAGCGACTGAACACATTCCATCTACTAATGGGGTGAGATCACAATCACCCTATAGGATGTGTATAGGATCCTACTGGTTATCAATAGTGCGAGGCATAGTTATATTTGATCTCCTCAGAGGTGTCTGGGGAGTTGATGCTGACAGTCTTTGGTGAGGCGTTTGGAAAAGATGAGGTTTCATAGTGCTAACATGAGCTACAGAGAGATTGTACCAAGCCTGTCCAAAGTAGACTAGGCTTGTAGTGTTGCTGATGGAGGTAGTCTACTGTTCTTTTACACTACCAGATGCCGAGGGTGGGAGATTCCCATGTGATCATTGATGGGGGTCATGTGCATGTTATGGTGGTGGACCAGGACCCATTTTACAATGGGCGCCAACATTCCTAGTGCAGCTATAGAGGAAGTTATGGGTGTATGGGCAGCAATCAAATATTCAGCTTATGTTGCACTTTCTTACTTCATTGTTGGGCATGTAAGCACATTATGTGTGTACGCACCGAGTTGGTATGCCCCATGTTTGATGCATTCGAGCCTAGGTTTTGTTTACGAGTGGGCTATAGGTGATGGGTGCCTTGTTATTGGAGAGAGCATCGAGCTGCTGGAGCAGGGGTGATGCATTGATGTCGCCTACTATATGCATTTACTAGAGGGGTTATCCGATGTGGACATCATTTGGAGACCCTATTTTCGTTATCCATCAAATGGGAAGACGGTTGTGGAGCTAGATGGATTGCAGCTACTCAAATGAGATAGAGAAGTGATGTGCCGGAGAGTACACGATATGATACCCATAGACAAGGTTAAACGATATTTTTGGGCTATCACATAGGATATACCTCCACCCTTCCCCATAGTACAGGAGGGATGACATAGAGAGGTTGTTTCCCCTGTCACAGTCTGATATTGCCAACAGGGCAGGAGGAGCAAGTGAGAGACCGCAGGGATTGATGATGTCAGGGTGACTGACAGATATAGATCATTGGTGGGCTACATACCTATGAGCAGTACCACCAAGGACGGGGCAAGCCAAATTTAGCCACGCACCACTTTTCAGAGGGACACCCTATTAGGGGCAGGTGGCTACCTTGATTATATAGCTAGGGATAATGTAGGGGCAATTGACAGGTGCAGAGGCACATGTGGCCACTTTAGAAGAACATGTGGCCAGTTTACAGGCCTCAAATAGCATATGGACAGGCACCCACAGACTGGGTAGTGATGATGATCGGGATACAGGTGGCCATCCTACAGGCGTATGATTACAAGGTTTACAGGGCCAGTTGGCCACTGCACAAGTGAAAGTTTTGACTCTTCAAACCTAGATACAGGCAGAGGAGTGGAACAAGGGTGCCTTCAGGATAGGCACAAGCATAGGGACAAAGGTCAGAGGCCAATGGGGCCACCACAAACAATACCCGTAGCCAGATTGTAGGATTCCCTAAGTGAGGCCAGGTATTATCAGGATATTTTAATGATGGAAGGGATAGATTTTCTATCCTATAGCGAGTACAGGGCACAGACCTGGACCTCAAGGGAGAGGGACTAAGTCGAATACACCTATAATGTCGGGGAGCACAGGTGGATCAGGCAAGCCCCAATATAGGGTTAGGGCTGAGGCCACTAGTTCATAGAGACCAGTTCCATGTGGGCGGTACCAACAGGGACCCAGCCGATGACTCATGATGGGTGGTGAAATGTTAGTAGGCCTATTGTACATGATACCGAGGAGGAGTAGGAGATAAGGTGAGATAGATATGGAGGATATCCAATAGGTTTGATATCTGATAGCTATATGTACCTCCTATTTCTTTATAGTTATTTATTTTTTATGTATACCGGCCTGCATGCCATACGAGAGTGAGGATGTATACGAGAGTTGATCAATTTTGATCATATACTAGCCTACGTGCAAAAGATGGTGATGATGTACATGAGGATTTTGTACATTAGTATTCATTTGTATCAGTGTACATATGTATGTATACACAGTCATCATGATTTATAGATGATGATATTTATATTATGGATGGTGTACTTGTTTTAATTTCACATTAATGCCATTTGATGTATTGATGATGGAAACTAGGTGAATTATAGTATGTCCATGGAGTACAGGATCTTGTAGGCATGGTGGAGTCAGGTCATTAGTGCATGTGATTGAAGTTAATTGAATTAGGCATGGATTGAGTGTCAAGTTCGTGTACGCATGGATTGAGTTAGGTCATAGGCATGGATGGAGTCAAGGTCATAGGCATGGATTGAGCTCAGGTTGACTTGGGTATGATTGAGTTTAGGTTGGTTTAGGTATGGTTGAGTTGAGGTTGGTTGAGTTTTTAATTCAATTATTTTATGTAATTAATGATGATGTGTAGATCATGTTAAGATATGTTTTTGTAGTAAAATGTCATGATAATGGTAAAGAAATGGTAGACATAATGAATGTATGAGTGATGATGGTAAAGAAGTAAAGAAGTTTTTGTTTGTATGGTTTAATTCTCCAATTATTAATATAAAAAGGAAACTAACTCGGGTAGAATGTGACTAAGAAAGGGGGAGAGGGAATTAGTTAGGGTAGAGAGTGGTCGACCCTAACCTCCAAGGGCCCCAAGACCTCAGACGTGTTGTCTACATAGTCCCGATGAAAAAAGGACCCTCGGGCAGATGTAGTTCTCCCACAAGCTAGGGGAAAATTAGGGGTGAAATAGTGGAATATTCCGAGAGGTGCTAGGCATGGGTGATGTAGGTCATCAGGCATGATTGAGTTTAGGTTGTAGGTAGTATGGTTGATTTATTTTTAAATACATGTGCTGAGGATTTAGTTCTTATATGGGATAATCAATAGGTAATGAGGAAGGTGAATTGTGAGAGGTGGGTAAAAAGAGTTACTTAATTGATAAGAACCCTGATGATTCTACCATACCCTAGATGGGGCTTATGAAGCGTAAGACCCTATAAGCCTTGCATAATGGACTTGTTTTAAGGGTGAAGAAAATTCACCTGATCACGAAATTTTACGTTTGTGGAAAATTCCCTTGAGTAACAAGGAATTAAGACGAGAAAAGGCAAGGTGGTGAGAATGGGAGGTTTTAGCCTAACTTAGTGTACGACAATCTATGTATTTTGGAACAAGAAACCCAGAATCCAAAATAGGCAAGTCCAATGATGAAAATTTCATCTTTTCTATTTCTTGATTTGTTTGTTTTTAATAGATCTGATCGATGTAGGAAGTTTATATGGGATGAAAATATTATCTCCTTAAGGGTCTTCACAAAGCTGATCTATGCAGGAAGCTTCTGAATATTTATTATATTTTTTGTAATGGCTGTATATAGCTGTCCTTCAAGGGAGCAGTCTATTAATAGTGGTAGAATATGGAGAAGAGATGTCTCTTTTTGACGGAGTCATCTTTCTTTCTTTGAAAGTTTTACTCAAGGAGTTGTATCCCTTTTTGTTTTTTAGACGTTTAAGTCATGAACAAGATTATAGAGGACGATTAGGTTCCGGTTTTAGAAGACAAGATCGCATAGTACACAAAAATAAACTATGAAAGAGGTGGTCGTTTTGAGTGATGAATGACCCATGGGATTCCATCTTGAAGAAGACAAAAAGTGTCTATGAGAATCATGCCATGAGCAGAGCCATGGTACTCACATTGAAGACAAGGATGACAGGTGACAGGTTAATGACATGATTCCTTGGTTAGTCATGGATCCTCAAAATGGGGTAAGAAAGGGAGGGTGAACAATGCTCAACGGACAAGCTGACCAATTGAAAGAAAGTGGCATTAGGACTTTATATCAACAATAAAATTGTTGAATATGCAAGGCATTAAGGGGCTTAGGTTCAAGTTTACCTTCGAGTGAAGACAAATGATAAGCACCTAATCCATAGGCATGGGTGACGATATAGGGTCCAAGCCAATTAAGAGAAAAATTTTCCCTGTTTACTTGTCTTCTCTTTCGTTACATGTTGATTTTCCTTCATGATGAAGTCACTGACTTGAAAGGTTCATTGCTGTGAACACGTTTTTCATAGGCACATTTGATATGTTTTTGGTAGATTTGGAGATGGTCCAGGGTGTTAAGACGACATTCATCTAATAATTCAAGTTGTGCCAAATGATTCTGGTGAAATTCATGGCCATTGAGCATGTCTTGTAGTGAGATGTGAGAGGGATGGAATCTAGACTTTGAGAGGTAAGACAAGCCTTATTACACGTAGACCAGAGAAAAGGAGGAGGGTGGTAACAATCGAAGTGTGGAATACTAGTGCGGTAATCCCACAAGGTGAAAGGAATGTGCGTGTATGTTAATCGCTTCCCAATATCATTGACCACCTTCATAGAGAATTTTGTTCAAGGTTTTATTGGTTGATTCAGCTTGACCGTTGGTTTTGTGGGTAATAAGCTGATGAGAAACTAAGTTGGATTCCAAAATCATCATATAGTTTACGTAGGGTTTTTTTTTTTGAATTATTTTTTGTTATTCGTGATAATGTACAGTGAGGAACATGCCAAAGCGACAGATGATGTGACGTTTGATGAATTCACATATTTTCTCACCTTTTTTGGAAATGAGGGGGAATGGATTCTACCCCATTTAGTTTAATATTTAGTAGCGATTTATGATCCATTAGTGGCATTGTGAAGAATGGGGCTTGATCTCACCAATAAGATCCAAACCCCATTAAGAGAAAGGCCAAAGATCTCGCGGCAACCTGTAAGGCATGACTAGGAGTGTGATGGAGATTATCATGTTGCTGGAATTTCATGTAACATTTAACATAATCACAACATTCATGGTTCAGGGTTGGTCTAGTAATAGCCTTGGTGAAGAATTTGTTTTTGCGAAAACGAGACCACTAAAGTGGCCTCCACAAATCCCATCGTGGACTTTCTTAATGGTGTGTAAGGAATTTCAGAACTAATAAGGCATCGTAAGAGAATGTTGTCAAAATCTGTGTTTTGTACAGGAGACCCACCCATGATGACATGACATGAGACAATTTTAAGGAAGGTACGTTGTCCATTACGAGAGAGATTTACGGGTAAAATGGAGAGGGAAAGATAGTATGTGTATTGCTTATACCAAAAGGTCACTTGGGTTAGGAGTAATGGTTCTGAAAGAGTAAACTTCATGAGGTAGATAAGAGAGGGTGATTGGAGTATTTGTATGGTGAAAAAGATTTTAGATTCATTGGGGCGAAGTAAGTATCTGAGAATCCAAGAAAGCCATGGTATCTATAAATTTATTAGTAGAATGTGGGGGTGGTTTGAAGGGTTGTAACGAGTCAAAGGTCATCAAAATTATGTCCACATAATCCTCATACTTTTGAAGTATTTCATTATGACATTGGAATATACCATTGAATTGGTTTTATGACCAACTGAGAATCACAAAAGATGTTGATTGACGTAACATCTAAGGCATAAACATCCTGGAGGCCTAATACGAGTGCTTCATATTTAGCATTATTATTTTTTACAATAAAAATCGGGTTTGAAAGACAAAGGCATAGGTTCACCATCAAGATAGAATGAGGATAACACCAGCCACCACCCCCACGTTGACACTTGGAGTCATTAAATAAGAGTGCCATTTGGTAAGTGGGTTCCTCTAGGGAGAGGGCAGTAATAGACTCACTTTGGAAAGTCAAAGTCAGAGAGTTGATCCCCTGAAATGGGTGCGTCCAACCAATTAGTCGGTGATAATCTTGGCCCTTTGATGGACTTTTGATGGATGAATTTGAGTTCAAAGTCGGCCAGAAGCATAAGCCAACGTGCAACACTATTGATTTTGGTAAGGTTTGGCATACATTTAGTGTAATGGGTTGGTATTAGTAATGACAAAGGTTTTGTGGTTGAGTAGGTAGTGGCAGAGTTTGGTGGTGATGAAGACTAAGGCTAGGAAAAAAAAATTCGGCATGGGTATATCTAGTTTCATAGTCAAGAAGGGTAATGGTTTATGTAGTAAACCAGTTTTCTCTCAGTATTCGGTCATCGTGATAAGCGAACATGGACACCTAGAGAATGGTCAGTGGTGGAAATATATAGGTAGAAGGGCTAGTCATCCTTAGGAGGAATGAGTACTAGTTGTTGAAGTAGGTATTGTTTCAAGGCTTCAAAGGCTTTATGGAAATAATCGTCCCATTTAAATGAAACATATTTCTTGAGAAGATGATGGAATGGTTGATAACGGTTAGAAAGCTGGGAGATAAAATGATGAATTGATTACAATTTTCCTTGTAGGCTATGAAGTTAATGTAGATTAGTGGGTGTGGCAGCATTTAAAGGATATCTCGTTGACTTTAGTATGATCAACTTCTATGCCATGTAAATAAATGATGAAACCTAGGAGTTTCCATGAGAGTACCACAAAAGATGCATTTTTTTGGTTAAAAGACGAACACAATATTTGATGAGGCAGTCAAAGATGACTTAAATAATGGGAAGGTCTTCAGTTTGGTGTTTCAATTTGGCAAGAAGATCATATATGTAATCCTCCAATATGCGATGCATGATGTCATGGAATATGTAAGTCATGGCCCACTGATATGTTTGCACCGAGCATTTTTGAGAACAAAGGGCATTATTCGATAGCAGAAAGTCCCCCCAAGGGCTGATGAAGGGTAGTCTTGTGTTGATACTCAGGCAGCAAGTAATATTTGATTATAGCCTCAAGAAACTTTCCATGAGATATAACATTTCATGGCCAGCAAGTGAGATCAACTAGTTGGTCAATACCTGGTAGTGGGAAATCCTCTTTGGGACAGGAAAGGTTGATGGTCACAGAAATCTGTGCAAATGTGGATTCCCCCTGTCACTTTTGTGATAGGAACAATGTTAGAAATTCATTGGGGATAATCAATGGGTAGAATAAAGGGAAACTGAGAGAAGGCACTGAATCTCTTCTTTGACCAGAAGAGCAATGCGAGGATGTATTTTCTGCATCTTTTGTTTGATAGGTTTGGCATCAGGAATGGTCACGATATTGTGAACCACAATTTTAGGATCGATACCAGGCATATCGGCATAGGACCAAGAAAATGTGTTGCTATGGTCCCGAAGGAAAGAGGTGAAGGCTTCCTATTCAGTAGCATCTAAAGATTGGCCGATATTTAGAATGTGTGGGTCATCTTAGACCTATTAATGTTGATTTCGATGGTCAATAATTCATTCAGACATGGTTTGTGTCTCGGAGGGTAACGATTCAGTGAATATAAGAGTCTTATGTACCAAGGTAGGTGAGGATGGACTCATCATCTTGACATTGAATGAATGTTAATTTCAGGTGTATCATCATCTATCATGTCAAGATATAGGAATGGGAGAGAAGAGGGAACCTCGCCATTGCACGTTGATAGGTCAGTGGTCCCAGGGAAATGGTGTTTATGAAAAAAAAAGTTAGGAGGTATAGATTCAGGATCTATGGACTTCGGTGGGTGAGGATGGTAATGTGGGTGAATGAGAGGGGGAAGATGTTCTCATCCTGAATAAGGTTAGATGCGAACCTTCTTAGAAGATGGAGTCATTAAAACCAATGCCACTACGATCATTGTGTTTACGAGAGGTACATGAGATGACAGTGTGGCAACCTTGTTCATAAAAAATGAAGCCAAATCCTTTCCACGTGCACTGGTGGAGGAAAGTGTGAGTGAAACGACAGTTATTGAGGGAGTGTAGGTCAAGTGGAAAATGGTTGGGTTTGGGATGGAGGTTAGTCTTTATAGATGGCCATATCAATTCCCCCATATGTTAGGTTCGTGAGAAGGTGGGAAGGGCCATGAGGTAAAAACCTCACCGATGTGAATGTCTTAGCTAGGGTGTTGACATAGATTCCCATATTATTGTGGAGTGAGGAAGGTATCAATATTGTATAGATAGTATTTCCCCAGAGTGATGTGCATTAAAAAACACCTTCTAAGGGATCAGTAGTTGGTATGTGTGTAGCGGGTATAGATGACTCGCTAGATGAAGGGGAAGCAATGGGCGTTATTGGTAGAGGTTATAGCTTTAGTAGGGGATAGCAAGGTTAGACGCAGCAAGAAGTAGTGACAATTTTGGTGGATGGTCTCATGGGTGAAGGTGAAGTGGTTTTGGTGGCGGATGCCTTGATTGGTATAAGCACATCATTGGGTTCATATAGCATGTTACAAGTCTTGAAAGGTGAGGGGGTCAGTAGGGATGGTGTAATTATGTCCCTCAGGTTCAAATTTGATGCATCAATGTAACATCAAAGGGAAATAACCCATGACACGAATCCAAGGTTGGCTAAGCAACAAGTTATACTGGAACTCCCCTTCGAGGACATATAAAAGTGCTGAGACTATGCAGGGACCTACGCGCACATGGAGAATGACGGTACCCAGTGTAGAGGTCATGGCATAATTGAAGGAACACAACATAACAAGTTTACTATGCATGCAATTGGCAAGTTTTTGCATTTTGGTCATACACATGGGAGGAGATGATGTTAATGCTAGCACCACCATCGATTATAACATGGCGTCAGATGCATATATTATCGATAAAGATACGGAGATGAATACAGTGGGGTCAGGGTCATCAGACTAGAAAGGGAGCAATCATTGTTATCTACAAAACTGAGGGCAGATCACTTGGTGAGAGAGTGAAGGTGTAGAGGAGGGGGAAGACATATTGAGGGAGGCTATGTGGTGAGGGGTAATGATGGAGGCTATGGGTGTGGGGTCATTTGGTAAGGCTTTGATATATTGAAGGACCTCCATGAGGGCTTAACAATATGACTCTGAGGTCTGGATGAAGTCATATAAAGACATTTTGAGGGGGGGGTTTTGTGTAGTTGTTTTAGTATTGTGCGATGTGTGACCCCATCGGAAATGGGATATGTAAGACCTCAAATGGTGACTTTGGATTTAGGTTGCAGATGGTATCTTAGGTACCAGGTTGGTTGATGGTCCACTTGCTTT
Source organism: Taxus chinensis (assembly GCA_019776745.2). Classification (NCBI taxonomy): domain Eukaryota; kingdom Viridiplantae; phylum Streptophyta; class Pinopsida; order Cupressales; family Taxaceae; genus Taxus; species Taxus chinensis. Next base: position 20,990,341 of record CM034156.1, read on the forward strand.
CTCCTTGACCTTATCTTACTGAGCATGGATAGCAATGTTGATCATGTTAATCTGAGATTAGGTGGATGAAGAGGGTGTGTCATGGAAGGTATACCCGCAAGAGGGACAAAACCCTAGTGGAGGATACAAGCCTTGTGAGATAAGTAGGGTGCATTCGCATTAGGTTAGGCAGTTTGATGGCAACTCTCTTATGTGAACCATGAGAATTGGAAAGAGTTATGGGTTGCAGGAGGTGTGAGTAAAGAAATTATTGAAAAAATTAGAGGTATGGGTGGTAAGAAGGTTATAGGTGAGCGCGGTGGTTATGTGGTTTGCTTGGGTATATTAGAGGTCTATGATGGGGAAATGGGTTGCTACGTTCTTAGTTTACCGATGGATGGGGGTTTATTGGCCAGGGTTGAAGGGTGAGGTCCTAGGATGGACTGGAAGGGGTAAAGGTGATAAAGGTGTGGTTGGTGAGGTTGGGGCATGAGATCTAGGAGATTGGATCTTATTTTTAGGGGTTGGGTTAAGTGTGGTGTTATTTTTGAAAGATGTAGCTAAATCTAATTTGATGGGTGGGTGAGTAAGGCTAGCTGTTGGTATGACCCCGTAAAGTAGTAATAGGTTTAGGAAAGGAAGATGTTGTAGGCATGGGTTTGGGTGTAGATTTATGTTGGGTTATGGGAAGAGGTGTGAGTTGATCCATGGGTGGTGTCATGGGATATATTGCGATAGTTGTTGTTGTGTTCGATGTGGTTGGTCAAAACATTTTTGGATAGATAGTGGAGGTGTTAGTGAGTGACAACTGTATTTCTATTGAAACATGGGAAGTAGAAGATTCCCCCAAAGTAACGCTCTATCAACATAGTCCAGGAAATCAGCCAAGCATGATAATGGTACTATTGTAAGCGGAGCCAACATGGACCGAGTGGCAATTCCTCTAAAACATGTTTGAGATACTAGGGAAATGGCTAGCCTCAGAATCTGTGGGTAAGAGATCCAAAAGCAGATCAATGGGATCTTGAAGGTCTAATTGTGAATGGTCATCTACATGGGGTGGTACTTATATAGGATCCTCCATGGATAGAGGAGAGGACAAGCCAACTAAAGTGGGATCTCCTTGTATTGGTCTAGGTGGGTGAACCTACATCTTCTACATGAGTAGGAGAGCTTCCACTGACAACTGCTCGTAATTTTGAGGGGGTCAAGAGGCGGTGTGCTGATTATAGTCCCTTTCATGGGTGAATGAGAAGATGAAGGGGGTTACTCTGTGGGTAGGAGTAGCAGATGAAATAGGTTCTGGGGTAGGTAGGGGGAGTGCATTCAAAGAATTCATCTATGTAAGGAACATGAAGCAATTAGGAAGCTATTGGTGTATCATTAAAAATAGCATGTCGACCTCGCGGATAGTGCTATCATTTTTTGAGTTATCACCCCCTTGGTTGGAAGATGGGGCATGATTAGGGAATGGCTTCTTGAAGTATGTGTAGGATTTGGTTATCGTGTGCATTCGAGCTATCCAAGACTAGATTCTCTATTGTCTATCATTTCTTGGACATGATATTTTTAAAGGTGATGTAGTTATTTTCAATGTGACCGTTAACCACGATGATAGTTGACAAAATTTCATGTTCCTTATACCATGCGGGAATGGTTCACTCAGAATCGAAATCAGTATGTGGTTTTAGGGGTGGGAGGGTAATGGCACCTGCCTTTGACAAGCTTTTCCAAAATGGAGTAAGATTCTCCTAGGGAGGTGTACTTTCGTTGTTCTCATCTAAACTAGAAAGCTTGTACAAGAGAAAGATTAGAAGAGGGTTTGGATGGGTTTGATTGATGAGGGGGACCAACTTTTAGAACTACGGCATTCACTAGACCCTTTGGGCTTCGAATAGTTATTTTGGGGTTTCAAAGAAAAATAAGCATCATTTGGTTTAAAATGCGATGTTCTTGTATTATGAAGTTGAATCTTCTTTTTCTTTGATAACACGAATTTCCAATTTCCGTGCCATGGTGAATGCCTCATCGAAAGTGCAAAAATTTTACACCTACAAGGTTGGTGAGATGTGTCTAGCACATTCCTGAGTAAATAGTTCTATCATCTTGGTTTGAGGTAATTGCAATGTGACTTGGTTTATGAGGCTACGCCAGCGAGTGAAAAAGTTAGTGATAGACTCGTCATCATATTGTTGTGTGGAATAGAGATTAGTTATGGTAACCTTATTAACAACGTTGATGGAGAAGTGATCTAGGAAGGCTTGGACTACTTGATTGAATGAATAAATGGAGTGTCTTGGTAGTCCAATGTACCAGTCTAATGCAGGTCCTGTCAGGGACATTAGGAAAGTCCTCAAAAGTAAAGCGTCATCGTGGGAAATCAGGTAACACCCATCTTTAAAGGACCACAAATGTTGTTGCGGGTATTCTTTGCTACTGAAGTGGTTGAATTTTGGCATCTTCCGTTGTATGGGGTATGGTAAAATGGGAATGGATGGGTGAATAGGTTCATTACAAATTTCATATTAGGTGAGGGAATTATGTGAGTCAGAAACCAATGCTTCTAGTGTTTGCACATTTTCCATCATCAATTTGATGAGGTCATTGGTAGGTTGTGATGGGGGGACACCTCCTGTGGTATAAGGAGGTAGATATTGAACCTGATAGGGAGGTTGAGAATAAGGAGCCGACATGGAAGGCACATATCCAGAATGGGTGACAGATGAGATAGGGGTTGTTGATAATAGGTTTATGTGGGTGGGATGGTTTTCATGACTCTGGTAGCGATTGGGGGCAATTTTTTCGAGATGGAGAGGACAAGATTTTGGAATGGAGTAGGGGTCACCAACACCACAGGAGGTTGTGTTATAATGGGTATTTGTGAGATAATGGGTGTGGATTGTGCTATGGTCTGGGTGGTGGATGAGGGGACAAAAGATACGACAGGGGTGAGGGAAACTGCTGATGCGGCGGTCATGGCAAGTATGGGTCCTAGCTATGAAACTATTGGGAGTGAAGCATGTGAGGGTAATGCAGTAGCAAGAATAAGGGTAGGAGAGATTGATACCGACATGTTATATATCAATTGACCAAAGGAGTCTCGGGTGGAAGAGTGGGAAAGATAGAACTGTAAAGCCGTGAGATTCTAATCAAGGAGTCATGCAAACTCCCCGTCGTCGGCATCAATGGTGGTAGGTAAGGTTGGGTCCATGGGTGATAGGATGGAAGGTGGTGAGGGACTAGGCAGGAGTGGTTGACGAATAGCGTGGAATATGAGGGCGTTAGTCTAGGTACGAGTCAACACCATGTGAACAAGTGTTGACCTGGTAAGATTGTATTTTGTAGATGACATAGACAATAGTAAAAATAGAGAATAATGGGATCCGGGAGGTGAATTTTGTCGATTTCTAGATTTTGAAAAATTAAACACAGGTAACTGACAACGGTCAAGTTGACCAATGATGGTTCTCGGAAAACTGATGACGGTCAGGATGACCGGTGATGGATAGGACAACACCAATGACAATTTTTGAAATTGATACCGATCACTGTAGAAGAACCCAGTCTCAAAAAATGAAGTGGGAATGTTGGATTTGTACTGGTGAAACTGTGTATGATAGAAAATATCAATAAGGGAGAAATATGATGATGCCCTAAGGGATGGAAACAAAATAAAAGCAATAATGAAATTTGTTCTAGGTAAAGTAACTAGAAAGCCAGAAGCCGAAACTCGGTCAGATGTGAACCGGCGACGATCGCTGGACCGACGTCGGTAACTGTGAAATTAGAAAAAAATGAAGAAAATTGGTTTTGTGAATTAAATTAAGTAAAGAATCAAACTCAGAAGCCTGAGAATGAGAAGATGAGGCCCTGGCACACTCAGAAAAATTCAAAATACACCAACTATGATGGAGTGTACAAGGAAGAAGAAAAATGGGGATTCGTAGTCTCACACCTCAAAACACAAGCCAAGAAGAATGCTAAGAAAAAGCGCGATCATAACAATGATTTTCTTATGTTTGTTTAGTTTATGCTATTTAGGACTGACTGTGTGTATTTAGAACATAATAATTTTGTTGGGAAGGCATCCTACGAAGAAGGATATCTAAAAGGAGAGGTTTCAGGTATGTTATGGTGGGGGTGGGCCGTCCTCTGAGATGATGACTCGACAGAGGCAACGAGCTGGGGAGTACCTACCAATTGGATCATGTGATCAATGATAAATGTTCCCAGGTAAGATGTTGTTTAAGAAATATGTTTATATTTGATTTTGTGCAAGTTAGGTAAGACACAAAGAGAGAAAAATGTGATTTCTACGATTCTTTGTGTCAACCATCAGCTGGGCATGACTTCCAACATATAGATTTCCCTTAGTTTTAATGTGAGCTAATAATGCAACAAATCAGAATAATGCAAGTGTTTTAAACCCAAATCGAAGTGTGATATTTGATGTAGTAAGAGATGAACAAGAAGAGGGATGCTCCTTCACTAATGCAATGCAAAAGAAAGGAAGATGTGTTCTTTTTAAAGCACCAAAAACCTGATTGTTTTTAGACAATAGAAAGAAGGAGAATGATTCCAAGGAAGAAAAATTAATGTGGAAGATTTTCTAAGGGAAAAAAACACAAAACTTTCACCTAGGAATGAATAAATGAAAAATAACCCCTGATGGGTCCCACCGGGCGTGCCAAAATGTTTCACTGTTTTCTTTACCTTTTCGAAATGATAAAACAGATGAGGGTAAGGGCCAAGGAGGAATACCTGTTAAATGCTAGTTAGTTGATGGTTGTTACGCACCTTCTGACTTCTTGATCCACACCTGAATGTGAGAGCTTCCTTTTTTCTAGGAGGAACTAGCTATAATAGAAAACAAGACCACAAAAAGACAGTTAAATGATATATGACAGTGGACTACCTAGCATATGCTAGTTCTGGGAAGTGAGATACTTCCGAGACGGCTGTCAATCCACTATTTAAAACAAGTTAATGTGAGAAATAAACAAGGTACTACTAGAGTTGATATGATTTAGGTATGTCATTCAAATTATACAATAAGCAAATCCAATCACAACAAGCTAGGATATAGTTGGATCTGAGAGGTGGCGTATCTGTTAAGGTACTGGGACTGGTCAAGGTCAGATTCTGGTCTATTTAGGTCAACTTGTTAGGTGATTGTTGGGTTTGTTCTTAGTCAAGGTGTAAAACATAGAGACTGATGTCGACTAAATGTGACCGATGTTAGTTTAGGTAGAACTGATGACGGTTCTGGATAACTGGCATCAGTATGGTCAAGGTAAAAGAAACTCAAAGTATGTTAAATGGAAGGGGTGACCTGAGGTCAAATAGAGTTCAGGTGAGTGAATGGGGAGGTCTGTAAAGATCTTAGGTATGCTTAGAAGTACACATCAGGTGAGAATAAGTGATTTGGTGATGTGGGTGGAGGGATATTTGGGTTTACAAGCAAGTGGGTGATGAAGAAATAAGCATGCAAAGAATAGATTAATAACAGGAGTAATAAAGATTATTAACTAAAATAAACTATACTAGTTAGGGCCATACTTACTATGTTAAGGTTTTTGATGGCTGAGTGGTGGAGGTGGTTGATCAGAGAATACATGTATGGTCCTATAGTGGTGCTTTCCCAGAGTGCTCCCATGAATGCAATGCCTCTCTGATTGATCCTGGTGATGGCTCTGAATGTCTGGATGCATAAAAGGATGCTTGTTTCTCTTGCATGCAGCTATGATATCCTTTCTTGCTCTTAGAAATGTCCCAACATCAAAATAAGGTTACCAAAGGGAATAAAAGGTAACTGACGACGGTTCCGGGTTGACCGACATCGGTTAGGGCAGGATTCCCTAGGTTTACTAAAAATAGGAGATCATGGCAATGATTTCTGCAGATCTATCTATTCATCTGGGCAAGATCGGGAGTTACCTTTTATTATGCGGGAATTTGGTTAGAGGGGATGTAGGTTTTGATTTTTAGGGTTTAGTTAGGTCTTACTTAGTTATGGCAACATACTGAGAATAGACTTAGGGTGAGGTGGCTAGGTGAGGTGGTGGGGTGGGAATTATTCTAATTAGGATAATTAAATAATAAATATTGTGAGGACATGGATTAATTTAATTTAATTAATTAAATTAATATTAGTGTCGGGTGCAAGGGGCCATGGTTAGGTGAGTGTGTTCCAGTTGATTATTTAATGAGGGGTCAAGGAGAGTGTGACCTAATTTTGGTGTCTACACCAATGATTGTGAGTAGTTATGTGAAGTATAGTACCACTAGTTGTCAAAATCAATGTCAACATTTATCATTTTCATATTTAAAATTTAGAAGAAAGGTAGCCAATAACACAAGTCACATTTACAAATTAACCAATAAAATGGTGACCCATTAACAGTCCTATAAGGGTGATTTTATTCACAAGGCTAGGCTCATATTGATTTTTTTTGTATTCAAAAGTACCTATTTTAAATCCCTTAAACATACAATTTCTAGATAATTTAAAGATAAGCTAAACGCACAAAACAACATGCACATTAAAAAAATCTCAATCTTTTAAAGGGTATTTTTAATAAACATATTATATGATAATTAAGTAGTTCTCATGGCCATCTAACTTTCAATTCATGATCATTGACTCATTTCTCTTATGGAGTTGGCACTTAAATTGAGCGATGGTGTAAATGAATCGTTAAACAAATATGTCGGTCTCACTTTAATAAGGCTTTTGTAAATTGACAAGTCTTTGTCATATTTGCGCTTCAACTTGGATCAAATCATAGAAGACTCAAAGAAACTCCGGTTTAGAATGGGAAACATTTGTTCACATTGAAGGCCTTCACACATGATAGAAAAATGCGAGCATTTTTTAGCATAATGGCAGGTTCTCCAAGAATCCCCTCTTATTGTCTAGGCCAATCTAGGACGCACTATACAGTTTTTGAAAACTATCTAAAATTAGTACTTTTTTTCATTAAATACTGATAGAAACAAGAGTTAATAAGACAGGTTTCCAATTACCAATTATAAATTACCAAATCAAATGTAAATTGTAATGTTGAATGGCAGCTCAAGTGCATGACACAAGTAAAATATTCATGTGTAGAAAAGGTAAAATGATGTCTATTACCGAAGATGGCTACCCTCCACTCAATTTGTACCCATGTATGGTGCGCCCCCCATAAACACATGTATCATGACCATTCTTTGTGGATGAGGTGGAAGGGGAAGGACGGTCGCATAGGGTTCTGTCAGTGCCAGAAATTCTTCCAAGGAGCCATTAAATCTTCATCGAATCATCTGTAGGGTAGCCGCTTCCTGCATTAAATGGTATCTCTTTAAAGTTGTCTGTTATCCTGTATATTTACACACATGGATAGGAATGATTTCAATTTTTTTATGGTTTTTAAAACCTGCCACAGGAAAACGTGATAAGATTTTTTATTTTATGAAACATTTTAATATATGTTACTTAGTAAGAAGTGCATTACACAAAACAAATTCACTTTATTATTACACGATTTCAAAAGTGATTGTATTATTAAAATAAATCACAATCTTTAGGTTTCATAATGTATTAGTTTATGTCTAATTGGAGACTAAATTCTAGATTTGGTGTATAAAGTGGGTTCGTACCAATATTCTTGTAATTTAATAGTTCTAGGGTATTATCATTTTTTTCTATAGTATCGTCTTGTCATGGTCTTTGTGTATAGAAAGTAATTAAATGACTTCCTAGATAATAGGTCAGTTGTAAATGGATGCAATATTATTTAAATTTAAGTCTGATGTGTAATAAGTATGTTTTACATTAAGAGGGAAAGTTATAAAAATAAATGCAATGTGGAAATTATTGAGCTTAAAGTCCAAATTCGTTGATTAAGAAACATGCTACTGGAGGAAGAAATCAACAAAAGTCAGAGGGCAATAAGAGTCCTCTTATTAGCAACTAATGACATGTTGCATTTTATTTTGGTGGCATCTCTTTTTCAATTGTTTGTGTTTTATGGTGAGTGCAATTATTAAAAATTGTAATCATTCACCTACTAAGATTGAAAAGAGGACAATATGCAAATAATAGACATTGTAAACAATTGTATAGGAGGGTAGTTGGCTATAGAGATCCTCTATCTTTTAGACTTCTACAACAATGGTGGAAGTGTGGTCAGCTAGTGAAAGAGCATTCATTAGAGTGAAAATGGGCACTGTTGAGCTCTTATATGTAGGTGATCATGCGCATTAGATATCCAGAGTAGCGGTATACAAACCTTAAAGTATGTGTTGGCATCTGATTCTATTATTAGTTCTTGTGATGTGTTGTTTCCCCATGTTCACACTGGGGAGAATGTTAAGTAAATGTTACTGCTCATATAAATTAGTGAGAAAATATATTTGTGGGAAAAATATATTAGTGAGTAAATTATTATTAATATTATGTGGGGTATTAATTTTTTAGTTGAGTTATTGAAACAACTTAACCATTTTGGGTACATAAGTAATATGGGTTGGATTTATTGTTGAGACTCCATGAGAATAAGAGATCACATAATCTTTATATTGTAGAATCACATGATCAATGATGTATCCTATGTGTGCATTTAAAAAAAATCTAATAACTCCCCTAGAATGCCTTAGAATTTATCTAATGTATCTAGAGGGATATTAAGCACTGCTTGAGCTTGGGTTAGCTTAGAATGCATCTTTCTAAGAATGTCCTCTTGTAACCTATTAGTTGATATCCCAATTAAGACAAGGTCAACCTTTAATGTGACATCATAAATGTGAACTTCCTATGTCTCCCTTCTTCTTTTTGTAATTGAATTTATCTCCTAATCCCAATCAACTATTAGAAACCATTTTCAAGGTTCTTTATTTATTTTCTAACATTAGGGATATCATAGCCTAGGGAGAAGCAACTATCATTTGTGTTTGAGATAATTATTTGTTCACACATTCTCGATGATCCATGTAGGATACATCTATAGATTTTGTAGAGGGAGCATATTTTCTAATGTATACATCATAACCTTAGTGATTTATAATACTTAAGATCATAGTAGTAAGAGGAACATCTTTACTATAAGAATCAACAAAAAATTATTGGTAATATCAATATATGAAAACATAGGAGGTATAATAAAGGATGGGTTGGAAAAAGGTATGGTAAGTGAAGTTTGCACTCCTATCCAAATTATGAATGAAAGATACCATGGGACTAATAGAGTCATCCATGAAATAAAATATGGCCTTGAACTATATCCTTTATGGATATTCTAATGGACTTGTGCTAAAAACATCTCTTATTTTAGTTGGCTACCATGTGTTATGTCCTCACCTATAGTGGTAGTGATAACAAGTAAAGGAGTAGATATGATAGCTCGAGGATTGATAGAATAAATGGAAGATGGTGGGAAGATGATAATACCAAATTGAGTAATGGAAGATGAATATGATGTGGAAATAGGGGTCATGATAAGGATTTCCTAAATAATAGACGTATTGGAGTTGGCATGGCCTTGGCTTAAAATTAGAAAATCACCTAAACCTTCAACCTCTATAAAAACCACAAGGAGTTACTAGCTACAAAACATCTACTAAATTTTTAGGAACATTTGAAATCAAACTGGTATGAGAAACATTAGAAATTGATACAACTTATGTCAAAGAGTCAATTGTGTAATTTTTTTTAAGGAATAATAACTTGAGAAAAAATAATTGAGACATAATCAAATAATCACTATCAGATACATCAATTGGTGGGAATAAATACTTGTTAAAGAAACATATGAAGAAATAATACACACAAAACTTATTATGCCTATGTGAGGTTTTAGTGTAGATTAAGTATGAGAACTAGAAGAACATTGAGTAACCCCTAGAGGTAGGGATATAGGTGGATCTTATGTGATAGAGGGGAGCTTGGGAATTCTCATTAGTTTCCTCTTATTCATCATATTATCCATACCCCTCTTCTGTTTATTCCTCTCCAACTAGTTATAAACTCTAACTTTGATAATTCCATGTTGTACCTTCTTCTCGTATACCTTAATTTTAATCTATGTGTTAGATTAAATATCATTATCTGGCGCATTTTATTGTTTTTGATAAACCCACATCCCTAATTTTTTCATTAAAAAGGTAAAATTATCCCTTACTACCCCTTGAGTGTCCTAATACCTAAAGGGTGACTGACATATGAATTTGAAATTATTTCTTGAATCAATCATATTGACAATCGAGGGCCAATAGCTGAAATTTAAATCACAAAATTCGAATGGAATATCAAAACAATTTTTTACTTATTGGCTTTGCATATCACTATTATTCCATACAAAATTGAGTTTTCTACCTCAATTGTTACTATTTTTAGGTATATATTTAGGTAATACAATTGGGAGAGTGTGGCAATGATCTAATATATTAATTGTGTAGTCATCAAAATACCATTAGGCCCATGTTTCTATAATTTCCTTCTTCATCATTAGGGAATTCCTAGGTTTTTCAATTCCATGAAGTTATTTGCATACAATAGGGTTAAAATGATCTCATATATCATGAATAAATTCCCCATACCTATGGAGGTAAAGGGAACTATATACCACATGGATGTGATGATTTTGATGCCAAAGAGGGAAGAGGTAATGCTTGAAATCCAACCTAACACACACAACACCCACTAATTAAGAATCCACTAAAAACCTTGAATTTGTCTCTTAGTGGGACAAGTTCCACTTCACTTATAAATTTGAGGTGATTACACATCCCCAATTTGAAATCCAATCATTTTTAATAATATCCACCAATAGGTCCACCCATGTTTGGTCCACAATATCAGTTGTTTTCCTCCCTAAATTTAATTGAGAAATACCATTGCATTCATGATTCCTTTTATAAAGTAGTGGACTGCATCTTTCAAATGATTTTTGTTCTTCAATCCAATAATTCCCTCTACAAATTCAAGCAAACCATCACTCAAACTAGATTTTTGTGCATCCTTAATCTCTAATTGACTCCAAATCTAAAATAAATTAGGAATATTCATCATTCATACTAGATTTTTCTATGTATTTATCCCCTAAGTTGATTATCTGAAAATAAATACCATTGTAATTAGGTAATGGTCTCAAAAATTAGTCAGAATAATGGGTGTTTGTGAATTCTATCTCAATAGAAATAGAACTCTTTTCCTGCATCACTTTACAAGGTAACATGTGAACTTATGAGGAGGTGATTTCACACCCTTTTCCACTACATTCAGCAGTCAATGCTTAAAAAACTGACTACTTAACACTTTTGCACGTGGTTGACTGTTAACCTATGGACAGTCTCCACTAACATTCCAAATTTTTACGCTCAACCCAAAGCTCACTGTGGTTTTTTGAATGATTTATAAATCTAATATTTCTCTATGAAATTCCTTTTAAAAAATTCTAAAAATTAAATATCAATTGGTAATGGTGACCTGTAGACACAAAATCTACGCACTTGGGTACATTTCTATGTCCTAGAGTATACTAATATATAGATGATTCCGAAGAAATAAAACTAGTTGATTGCCTTTTGGGCATTTTTTTTTATATCTTATACTTTTATTTACCTTACACACCCTATATCACTATCAATATTTTAAAAGTGCTAGAAAATAGAGTGTTTTTCGACACGTTAAAAAACAAACGGTGTTTTTCAACACTTTAAAAAATGCAATTCAGTTTTTAACAAGGTGCAACCCACTATGATTTTCCTCCTTGTTGTAAAAATGAAATCCACATTAACTAATTTTCAGGTGGACAAGGGTTGAGTTTTTCAAAGTGTTGGAAAACAGAGTGTTTTTCGACATGTTGAAAAATGCACAACGTTTTTCAGCACTTTGAAAAACATAATTCGGTTTATAACAAGGTGCAACAAAAAATGAATTTCCTCCTTTTTATAATGATGCAATCAACATCAACTAATTATTAGGTGGAGAAGGGTTGAATTTTTTCAAAGTTCTGAAAAATAGAGTGTATTTTTCAACACGTTGAAAAACGCACGGTGTTTTTCAGCACTTTGAAAAATGCAATTTAGTTTTTAACAAGGTGCAAACCATGATGCATCTCCTCCTTTTTGTAATGAAGCAACCCACATCAACTAATTATCAAGTGGATAAGGGTTAATTTTTTTCAAAGTGCTAGAAAACACACGGTGTTTTTTGACACATTGAAAAACACATGGTGTTTTTCACCACTTTGAAACACCTAATTCGGTTGATAACAAGGTGCAACCCACGATGCATTTACTCCTTGTTGTAAAAATGCAATCCTCATAAAATAATTATCAGGTGGAGCAGGGTTGAAGTTTTTCAAAGTATTGGCAAACATAGTGTGCTTTTCGACACGTTGAAAAACACACGGTGTTTTTTATCACTTCTAAGAATGTAATTCAATTTTTAACAAGGTGAAACCCACGATGAATCTCCTATTTGTTGTAAATACGCAATCCACATCAACTAATTATGAGGTGGACAAGGGTTGAATTTTTTCAAAGTGATCGAAAACAGAGTGTGTTTTTTGACACGTTGAAAAACACACGATGTTTTTCATCACTTTGAAAAACATAATTTGGTTTATAAAAAGGTGCAAACCATGATGCATTTCCTCATTATTGTAACGTTGTAATCCACATAAACTACTTATCAGGTGGAGAAGGCTTGAATTTTTTCAAAATGCTGGAAAATAGTGAGTGTTTTTCGACACGTTGAAAAACGCACGGTGTTTTTCAGCACTTTGAAAAATGCAAATCATTTTTTAACAAGGTGCATCCCACGATGTTTTTCCTCCTTGTTGTAAAGATGAAATCCAAATCAACTAATTATCTGGTGGACAAGGGTTGAAATTTTTTAAAGTGCTGGAAAATGGAGTGTGTTTTTCAACACGTTGAAAAACACACAGTGTTTTTCACCACTTTGAAAAATATAATTCAATTTTTAACAAGGTGCAACCCATGATGCATCTCCTCCTTGTTGTAACGATGCAATCCACAAAATAATTATGAGGTAGACAAGGGTTTAATTTTTTCAAAGTGCTAGAAAACAGATTGTGTTTTTTGACACGTTAAAAAAAGCACGGTGTTTTTTAGCACATTGAAAAACATAATTTGGTTTATAAAAGGTGCAACCCATGATGCATTTCCTCGTTTTAACAATGCAATCCACATCACCTACTTATCATGTGGAGAAGGGTTGAATTGTTTCAAAGTGCTGGCAAACATAGTGTGTTTTTTGACACGTTGAAAAACACATAGTGTTTTTCAGCAGTGTGAAAAATGTAATTCAGTTCTCAAAAAGGTTCAACCCACAGTGATTTTTCTCCTTGTTATAACGATGAAATCCACATCAACTAATTATCAGGTGGAGAAGGCTTGAATTTTTTCAAGTGTTGAAAAATAGAGTTTGTTTTTTGACACGTTGAAAAATGCACAGTGTTTTTCAGCACTTTGAAAAATGCAATTCAGTTTTTAACAAGGTGCATCCCACAGTGCTTTTCCTCCCTATTGTAAAGATGCAATCCACGTCAACTAATTATCATGTGGACAAGGGTTGAATTTTTTTAAAGTGCTAGAAAACAGAGTGTGTTTTTCGATAAGTTGAAAAACACACGGTGTTTTTCACCACTTTGAAAAATGTAATTCAGTTTTTAACAAGGTGCAACCCACGATCAATTTCCTCCTTATTACAATGATGCAATCCACATAAAATAATTATCAGGTGGAGAAGGGTTCAATTTTTTCAAAGTGCTAGAAAACAGAGTGTGTTTTTCGCCACGTAGAAAAACACACGATGTTTTTCAGCACTTTTAAAAACATAATTTGATTTATAAAAAGGTGCAACCCATGATGCATATCCTCATTTTAACGATGGAATCCACACCAACTAATTATCAAGTGGGAAAGGGTTGAATTTTTTCAAAGTGTTGGAAAACAAAGTGTTTTTCGACACGTTGAAAAATGCATGATGTTTTTCAGCGCTTTAAAAAAATCGATCCCTTTCTCCAAAAGGTGCAACCCCCGGTGCTTTTTCTTCTTCTTATAAAAATTGAGTCCACATCAAGTAATTATCATGTGAAGATGGGTTGAAGTTTTCTAAAGTGATGAAAAATAAATTGTGTATTCTGCCATGTTGTAAAACACATGGTGTTTTTCAGCGCTTTGAAAAATGTAATCCCATTCTCCAAAACGGGAAACACCGGTGATTTTCCTTCTTGTTGTAAATATTGAATCCACATCAACTACTTGTCAGGTAGATATGGGTTGAATATTTCCAAAGTGATGAGAAATAGGTCATGTATTTCGCCATGTTGAAAAATGCACAGTGTTTTTCAACACTTTGAAAAACGTGATACCGTTCTCCAAAAGGTGCAACCCCCGGTGCTTTTCCTTCTTGTTATAAAAATTGACTCCACATAAAATACTTTTCAGGTGGAGATGGGTTGAATTTTTCCAAAGTGATGAGAAACAGGTCATGTATTCCGCCACGTTGAAAAACACACGATATTTTTCAGCACTTTCAAAAACGTGATACCATTCTCCAAAAGGCGCAACCACTGATGCTTTTCCTTCTTGTTGTAAACATTGAATCCACATAAACTACTTGTCAGGTGGAGATGGGTTGAAATTTTCCAAAGCGATGAGAAACGGGTCGTGTATTCCACCACATTGAAAAATGTATGGTGTTTTTTAGCACTTTTAAAAACGTGATACTGTTCTCTAAAAGGCGCAACCCCCGGTGCTTTTCCTTCTTGTTGTAAACATTGACTCCACATCAACTAATTATAAGGTGGAGATGGGTTGAATTTTTCTAAAGCGATGAAAAATAGGTCATGTATTCCGCCACATTGAAAAATGCACGGTGTTTTTAGCACTTTGTAAAACGTGATCCCGTTCTCCAAAAGGCGCAACCCCCAATGTTTTTCCTTATTGTTGTAAACATTGAATCCACATCAACTACTTGTCAGGTGGAGATGGGTTGAATTTTTCCAAAGAAATGAAAACCAAGTTGTGTATTCCACCACGTTGAAAAATGCACAGTGTTTTTCAGCACTTTGAAAAATGTGATCCCGTTCTCTAAAAAGGGCAACCCCTGGGGCATTTCCTTCTTGTTGTAAACATTGAATCCACATCAACTACTTGTCAGGTGGAGAAGGATTGAGTTTTTCCAAAGAGATGAAAATAAACAAATGATATTGCTTTTAAAAAAATTATTTCTTTGCAATATTTTCTATTTGTAGTAAATATCCTCATATATTTTCCATTACACACTCTAATTTAGGTATTTGTGTTGTAGCCTTATCATTTTGACTCCTATTTCTTTTTGCTTTTAAATATATTATTGCCAATGCTATTCACTTATATAAGTTTCAAAAGGATCATTAGCCTTGTTGATTTGATGAGCACTTTTAAAAAATTTCTATATATATATATATTACTGGAGTTGTTCTCAAACCAATATTGCCATCCTTCTTATTTTCCATGTCTTTGAACTCTTCAAAAGTGCAAGTGACATAACTGTGATCATCTTTAATATTACAATTGTTATATTTCTCCTTGTACATGCTTGATGGCCAGTTTGATAGGTAGCCCATATAAAACATAAGGCCAATAGGGCAAGTCTATATTGATTAGTTAGAGGGAAAAGTTTAGCATCCTATCTTAGGACCTATACCTTCATGCTTGTTTCTAGATTAACCTTAAAACGTTGGTACAAAAGTATCACATTATTTTTTTTTATTTTTTTCGTACAATTGATTCTAAATTAATGTGAGTGCATATATACATTTGGTTTGGGTTTCTAAGAATTAAGAATGAGTCATGTTCAAGATTAGGGATGTTGAAGAGAGATTCTTTGTAATTCAATCAGGGTGTTTTGATTGTAACAACTTCTGATACATCCTTTTGTTATTGTTGGATTCAATAGTCACTTTTACTGCTAATCTTTCTTTTTGATTTACTTCTCACCCTCAGAGGCATTGTTATCTGGCTATTGTTGTAATTATTTTGCATATTTTATTATAAATACAAAATTAAAAAATTGAGGATGTTTATAAGAGAGAATCAAATAAGTGTCCTAATTATTCTCAAATATGTTTGAAATAAAAAACACTATGAGGTACCATCTGTATATAAAAATTTCCACTTCTTGTTCTAAAATATTGTAAAGTTTGTGAGATGATATTGGTAAAAATGCATTTTAGGACATATGCAACATAGGTGATGAAGACCAACCAATAAATTTCAAGCTTTGAACACATTAATTTTCATCAAAACTGCCTCAGTGTTACAGTAGTAATAATAGTGTTTTTCAGAAATATGAAAAATGCAATGTTGTTTATAACAAGGTCCAAACCATGATGCATTTCTTCCTTGTTTTAAAGATGCAATACACATCAAGTAATTATTAGGTGGAAAAGAGTTGTTTTTTTAAGTGTTGAAAAATAAAGTGTGTTTTTTGACACGTTGAAAAACACACTGTGTTTTTCAGCAATATGAAAAGCGTAATTTTGTTATAACAAGGTGCAAATCACGATACATTTCTTACTTGTTCTAATGATGTAATCCAAATCAAGTAATTATCGGGTGGAATAGAGTTGTTTATTTTCAAAGTGCTGAAAAATAGAGTTTATTTTTCGACACGTCGAAAAACATACTTTGTTTTTCAGCAATATGAAAACCGCAATGCTGTTTATAAAAATGTGCAAATCACGATGTATTTTTTCCTTTTTGTAACGATGCAATGTAAATCAAGTAATTATCAGCATTTTTCAACAATATGAAAAGCGCAATGTTGTTTATAACAAGGTGCAAACCACGGTGAATTTCTTCCTTGTTGTAACAATGCAATCCACATCAAATAATTATCAGGTGGAAAAGAGTTGTTTTTTTTCAAAGTGCTGAAAAATAGAGTGTGTTTTTCGACACGTTGAAAAACACATTGTATTTTTTAGCAATATGAAATATGCAATGTTATTTATAACAAGGTGAAAACCACGATGCATTTCTTCCTTTTTTGTAATGATTATAATGTAAATCAAGTAATTATCAGGTGGAGTAGAGTTGTCTTTTTTCAGAGTGTTGAAAAATAAACTATGTTTTTCGACACGTTAAAAAACACAATTTATTTTTTAGCAATTTGAAAAACACAATTCGATTTATAACAAGGTGTAACCCATGATGCATTTCTTCCTTATTATAACAATGTCATGCAAATCAAATAATTATCAGGTGGAGAAGAGTTTTTTTTTTTCAAAGTGCTAATGAGATATAGAGTGTGTGTTTTCAACACATTGAAAAATACACTGTGTTTTTCAGCAATATAAAAAACATGATGTTGTTTATAACAAGATTCAAATCAGGATGCATTTCTACCTTGTTGTAAAGATGCAATCCACATCAAGTAATTATCAGGTGGAAAATAGTTAATTTTTTTTCAAAGTGCTAAAATTAGATTGTGTTTTTCAACACGTTGAAAAATGCGAATGCAGTTTTTTATAAAAGGTATAAACCACGATGTTATTCCTCATTATTGTAAGGATGTGATCCACATCAAGTAATTATTAGGTGGAGAAGAGTTGATTTTTTCTAAAGTGCTCAAAAATAGATTGTGTTTTTCAACACACTGTGTTTTTAAGTAATATGAAAAATGTCATGTTGATTTCACCAAGGTGCAACCCATGATGGTTTTAATCCTTTTTGTAATGATGTGATCCATATCAAGTAATTATCAGGTGGAGAAGAGTTATTGTTTTCTATAGTGCTAAAAAACAAAGTGTATTTTTCAACATGTTGAAAAACACACTGTGTTTTTCAGCACTTTGAAAAACCCCATGTTGATTTCACCAATGTGCAAACCACGGTGCTATTCCACCTTTTTGTAATGATGAGATCCACATAAGGTAATTATCAGGTGGAGAAGAGTTTCTTTTTTCAACGTGCTAAAAAACACATTGTGTTTTTCAACACGTTTAAAAACGGCATATCGATTTCACCAAGGTGCAACCCATGATGTTTTTCATCTTTGTTATAATAATATGATCCATATAAAGTAATTATTAGGTGGAGAAGACTTATTGTTTTTCAAAGTTCATAAAAATAGAGTTTGTTTTTCACCACGTTGAAAAACACACTGTGTTTCTCAGCGCTTTGAAAAACACAATGCGGTTTTTATAAAGGTACAACCTACGATAATTTTCCTTTTTGTTGTAATGTTGTGATCCACATCAAGTAATTATCAGGTGGAGAAGAGTTTTTTTCCTTTCAAAATGTTGAAAAATAGATTGTGTTTTTCAACACGTTGAAAAATTCCATGTCGATTTTGCAAAGGTGTAAACCACGATGATTTTCCTCCTTTTTTGTAATGATTTGATCCACATAATGAAATTATTAGGTGGAGAAGAGATTAATTTTTCAAAGTGCTGAAAAATAAATTTTGTTCTTTAACATGTTGAAAAACACACAGTGTTTTTTAGCACTTTGAAAAACACAATACAATTTTACACAAGGTGGAAACCACGATATTTTTACACCTTAATGTAATGATGTAATCCACATTGATTATGTATCACCTGGAGAAGCATTGCATTGCCCAAAGTGTAGAAAAATAAATTACATTTTTCAGCACGTTGAAAAACACACCATGTTTTTTAACGCTTTGAAAAATGGAATGCAATTTTCCACAAGGTGGAAACCATGATGTTTTTCCACCTTAATGTAACAATGTAATCCAAATTGAGTATGTATCACATGGAGAAGCATTGAATTTCCTAAAGTGAGGAAAAATAAATTGTGTTTTTCGACTCATTGAAAATTTCATTGTGTTTTTCAGCCCTTTAAAAAATGCAGTGTGGTTTTCCACAAGGTGGAAACCACGATGTTTTTACACATTAATGTAATGATACAATACACATTGAGTACATATCACATTGAGTATGCATGAGTACCTATCACATCTACTTGGACACAATACCCCAAGAATGCTCAAAAACACTCTCAATGCCCTCCAAGTTAATCTTTCATAGTGGGGCTTGACCTCTTATACTCCCCTTGTTCAAGGGATTAAGCGACGGTTCAAGTATCATGCATGCCTCTCACAAGAGCCCCTTGGGATGTGGGTTGTCCATCCATCATGGCAAAATTTTGTGTACTAGTTTCTCTCTTGTCGAATATTCTGACTTTCATTATTCTAAATATTTTTTTAAGAGCAATTGGAATCTTTTATTGATAAAAATAACTATGATTTCAAACTTGATTTAGAATTATTTCCTTTTGCTTATCAGTTCGGAACACTCAAACCCTACTAAGAAAGCTGCCCTATCCAGGCCTTAATAATACATACTCTACCCATTCATATCAATTTGTTTGGTGTCGCCACACAATTAACTTTCCAAAGTTCTGCCTAGCCCAATCCACCCCTTGAGGTCCTCCAAAGAGGCCCCTACAAGTAGATTACACCTAACGAATTCCACATTTTTCAAAATCCAAGTAGTGCCTCAACCTAATTGAATCACTCACTTTTATAGGGAAGACCCCCATTTTTGTATTGTTGTTAATTGCAAAGGAATGGATTCAAACACACTTTTGATATATGAGAGGATGATGCCAACCATTCTGAGGGGAACTCCAAGAATGTCAGTCATGGCTTGATACATGTCACACTTGTTATTATATGTGTGCAGAGGTTTCAATCCTCCTAACCCTAGTCCAAGGCTAGGACTCGAAAAAACTCGCAAGTCATTACACTCTTGGCAACCCTATTTAATAAATCAAAAAATTATTATACAAAAAATTCTTGCTAACTTCAATTATAAAGAAAAAATACACGACAAAAGAAAGAAAAATTCAAAGTTTACACTTGTAATGGCCACAAAAATATAACAAGTGTAATGAATGGTTAAGCCTCGTAAGGGATTATTGTACTCAATTGGTTACACAAATAATTCCATTAATTACAAATCATGTGTTACCAAAACCCAATTAAGATTGGAATGAATTCAGAAATTTACTTGTTAACATTACTAGGATGTGTCTTTATACTAATTTGTGCAACTATTATTAATTACTACTGGTTAGTTGATTTTTAGATAAAGTACTCGTAACAGTTATACCAACCCTTCTGAAATTTTGTTTAAATAAATAATCTCTTTAAAAAATATAGTCAATACAAGTATTAATTCTATTAATTATTTTGGGTTATCTGCATACCAACCTTGGACAACTTCTGTTATAGTATACACCCTTTTACAGAGCAAGAAATTTATTAATAATATTTTTAGTTATCTGAATATTTATTTAATTGATGTGGATGAAGATATGTCACAAATGTTATCTATTCTATCAACAAATAAATCCTAAGAGACTGCAATTGAATTGGATGCGAATTCAAGGGAATAGACAAAACCTTTCCCGAGTAAGTGATTGGTTTATTTTCCCAACATTTAATAGATTATGTCTATGGGTATACCTAGTAAGAAACTTTTTCTATTTTTCTGTCTAGGAATAGAACTCTAGTCCATATAACATCACTAAAACAATGGTTTATGCCATACAACAAACCCTAAATATAAGCAAGAGACTCTAAATAAGAACTTCTTTAAAATTTCTTTTATTCTAAATTTTTAAGACTAATAACACCCTCACTTTTTCTGGACATTGGAGGCTGGTCACAAATTATCCCTGCTTACATAATAAAGAATTCCTCTTTTTTTTGTAGTTTTTGCAAAAATATGCATATACATCCCTTACAATCCCTTAAAATATAAATCAATTCTAGCTTTACCTTTACACCAAATGTGGCAAACCAACTTCCTCATAGTAGGACAATATCAAGATCAGTGGCAAAAAGGTCAACTTACTAAGATAATGTAGAGAGCATGTGCAAGGAACTCAACACAAAAAATGCTTGTCAAATCTTTGGAGGTCATGTGTTTCCTTAAACCACCACACACAACACAAAATTACCACAATTTTCTCACTGGGTGGGGTTTTGAAGGAACAATCTGTTCTAGGTTGCTTCTCCCTGACGATGGGTCTAGTACTAGACTGGAATTGTTAGAAAAAAAACTATTTCTAAAATGTTACAATACTGTAGAAATGAACCTTAAATATCTAATATGTTCTAATTAGTACTATCTTTCTAAGCATTTGTAAAAGGAAGCCCTAAATAATTCTCAAATCGGAAAAAAAATAGCATCTTTATTAAGAGGCAATGTCATCAGAGAAAATTTTTGGAACAAGTTACTCATCAATGATCATGCCTCATCTTGACAACTTGAACCTTACCTAAAAATGGCTTGAAAAGAGGAGAAGAACTAAAAAGAGTAAGGTTGTGAGATGAACAAGGGCATCTCTGGTACTATACAATGCAAATCCAACAACAATGCTAATCACAGACTCTCCTGAAAATACTTTTGAGTCCATATAACTAATAATGATTGTTGGGGGTATTTTAAATGAGAGTGCATGCAGCCACTACCATCAGGCCTACCACAAGTGTTGAGACATTGACAGTTGCTAAGAAAAGGTTTTCCTTAGCAGTAGTCGAGCAATATCATATTTACATTGATTAACACACTGAAGGAGAAAAATTCGAATGGGTTTCCCTTCATTAATTTTTCCCATCATGAGGAGCTATATGATACACATCTTCCTTACAAAAATCAGCATTAAGAAACTTGGCCACAAAAATGCCCACATTGTGTACACATCTTCAAAATTAGAGAGAAACCCAAGAGAAGCAGTTACCACTTCAACTCTAACGAATACGTTCTTGTTGTCATACCGACCATTCACTATAGGTTTGCAAAGATAAGTATTATTGGAATATGACGCATCCCTCAGATTTGTATGATTCTCTGTAAACCTCAAATGACTAAGAAAACCCAAACCAAGAGAAATATTTTTTTTCTCTGCAAGCTTCTATACAAGTTCTAGATTTATCAGAGTGCCATTATAGTCATACAAATTAAAAGCTAGAGTTGCACCTCGATCATATTTGATCTTGGGTCCATAGATATGCACTAGAGGGATCATGTCATTAGCTCATGGGAATATAAGTTATAGTAAGGAAGTAACAAGCCAATTAATTAGGTATCTTATTCTAGATGTAGTTTTATTGAGGTCCATCATGTCTACATGATCAAGATGGATGTAAGATATCTGTGGTATTTTTGGTCTCTTGATAACATCGAATGAAATGACTAGATCATTTTTTAAGCCAGAGCTATCTTTTTGGTCCTTGAGGATAGCAGTCTCTGGTAATCTGATTTTTATTGCACTATTTAGTTGATTTTTTTTTAAAACCAATAAAGGAGATAGGGTGATCTGAGCTTACCTGAACTCTCCAGTGATAGGGGACTTTGAACCAAATCAATGCAAAATAATTTGTCCGTCTCATCTTCACTGAAAATAGTACTCTTCATTAAATCTCCAACAGAAACACTCTCAACCTCTTCAAAGATGGGTGAAAATTATAAGCACTCTTAAAACAGAACACAGAAATGCAATTGCAGTAATTGATCTATTTCTTATTCTTATTTTCTTGTGCTCTGCTCAATCAAAGAATACAATCTTTATAGAATAACAATAAACAGAGTCTTATTCAAACTCAAACTCAAACTAACCTATCTCTACTCTTCATCCTACATATGGACAACATTTTCCAGCACATACACATATCATCTAGTGTGTTGTCAATGGACAAAATAACTTCCCTAAAATGCTAGCTACAGAATCCTGAAATGCTAGCTATAGAATCCTAAATGCTAGCTACAGAATCCCTAAATATTAGGATATGATTTCTGCATGTCTAACACTCCCACTTAGCCAAATATTTGTCAACCACCTTGTATCACATCGAATCATTCTTTGCAAAAATCAAAAATATTTCTTGGTAATGCCTTTGTCAATGCATCCGCCACCATCATCTCAGTTGCACAATACTCCATTTTGATAGTTTTGTTTTCAATTTGTTCATGGATGAAATTGATATTGTATCCCTATGTGTTTAACTCTCCCATGATACTTCAAATTCTTTGTCATGGCTATGTAACTTTGGCTGTCACACTTTAATATTTTTGGTTGGGACTGAGTAACCTTGATGTCCTGCAACAATCTCCTCAACCAAATCAATTATTTTACAGCTTGACATGCTGCTATATATTTTGCTTCTGCACTGGAGAGAGAAACAATTCGTTGTTTCTTGACTTGCCCACGAAACTGCACCTCCACCAAGGATAAAACAGAACCCTAAAGTTGATCTTTTACTATCAACATCCCCTACCCAATTTGCATCACAATATCCAGTAAGTTGCAGAGATTTTTCTGAACTCCCATTGAATCTTATTCCATGTTTAGTTGTTCCTTGTAGATATCTAAAAATTCTTTTAACTGCTGCCCAATGTTGTGGTCCAGGATTGCTGGAATATTGGCTCACAATACTTACAACTTGTGCAATATCAGGTCTACTAGAAACCATTGCATACATTAGGCTCCCAACAGCATTCTGATATGGAACCATACTCATATAAATTTCTTCTTCTTGTGTTTTGGGACACATGTCTAGTGAAAGTTTTTTTCCTGCTTCCATTGGAGTACTTACTGAGCTTGCAATTTTCCATCCCAAATTTCTTGAGAATGTTCGTAATGTACCTTTCTTGACTAAGATAGATTTTCCTCGTCTCCCTATCTCTTAAAATTTGAATGCCCAAGCAATAATGAATCTCACCATGATCAGTTATCTCAAATTCTGCAGCTAATTGAGACTTGAACATGCCTACCATCTTAAAATCATTACTCATAATGATGGTGTCATCAACATATAAGGCTAAGATGACTAGAGACTCACCAATATGCTTTATGTAGACATTTGCATCAACATTGCAACTTACATATCCTTAATTTTGGAGAAACCCATCAATATGCAAATACCATGCTCATGAAGACTATTTCAATCCATACAATGTTTTCTGAAGCTTGCATACTAATTGCTCCTTTACTTCTTATATGTAGCCTTCTAGTTGTTCCATATAAAATTCTTCCTTTAAGAATCCATTTAAAAATGTAGTTTTTATATCTAGCTGATGTATATGAAGATCCAAGGTTGCTGCCACTGCTCACAGAACTCTGATGGATGTTATCTTGACTACAGGAGAAAAGGTGTCATGATAATCCAAACCTGTAATTTGGGTGTATCCTTTTGCCACCAATCGAGCCTTGTAGCGATCTATCGACCCATTAGACTTGTACTTTTGTTTGAATAACCACTTACATCCAACCACTCTTCTTCTAGGTGGAAGAATCGTGAGTTCCCATGTCTGATTTTTTAATGAGTGATTCATATTCAGCATCCATTGCTTGCCTCTAATCTGCTACATAAATACTATGAAGTGCTTCTTGAACACTGAGTGGTTCATCAACTTCTACACTAAGTGCATATGATTTTGATACCTTTTGAGTGGGTTTTCGTAGTCTTGTTGATCTATGAAACTATTGTTGTCCTTGTACATCTCCTATGGGTTGTGTGGCTGCAACTTGTAATGGTCTTCGCTGGAGTAGAGTTCTCATCCTCAGATTCTTCATCAGATCCAAAATCATAAGGCCTTGTTTCTAAATCCTTAGCATTTTCCATCTCTACTGATTTGTGCAAAACTGAATTTTCATCAAAATTGACGTCTCTGCTGACTAGAATATCATGTGTTATAGGATCATAAATTCAATATCCCTGTCAAATTCAAACTGGTATCCAACCATTATAAACTTCTTGCTTTTGTTCATATAGCTTCTTTCTTTCTTCATCTGGTATATGTGGCATATGCTATACAACCAAAAATTCTTAATTCATTGACACTTGGCTTGCTTCGATGCCATGCCTCATAAGGCATCTTCTTATGTAATGCAATAGTTGGCAACCTGTTTTGCATATATGCTGCATTGGAGACTGCTTCAACCCAAAAAACATTAGATAATCCACTACTCTTAAGCATGCATCTAGCACTTTCAACAAGAGTCCTATTCCTTCTTTCAGCAACACCATTCTATTGCGGTGAATAAGGAACAATATACTCAAGTTTGATACCTTCTTTTGCACATACAATTTTGAAAGCATTTGAGGTATATTCACCCCCATTATCACATTTAAGTCGTTTCAAAGGTTTTCCTGACTGCTTCTCACCAAATTCTTTAAAAACCTTAAACATATCTAAGGCACATGATTTATTTTTGATAAAATAAATAAAGGTCATTCTAGAGGAATTGTCAATGAAGGTAATAAAATACTTTGCCCTATTGTGTGACATTGTTTGCATTGCACCGTAGATATCTGAATGCACAAGTTCCATTGGCTCCCTTAGCTCATGTTGCGCCTTTCTTTGGGAAGGGGGATCTATGTTTCTTTCCTAAACAACAGCCTTCACATCACTCCCAACTCAACTAGTAGATGCAAATTAAAATATTCCACAAGCTGCTTTGATTTTAACATTTGAAGGGAATGAGGATTTTTATGTCTGAATCTATGATGCCAAAGAACTGAATCAGATATTTCATTATTTGTTGCTGATAACACCACATCAAGTGCTACTGCACATAGCTTGTACAGATTTCCATCTCTGATTCTCTGTAGCAATAATTACTCCCTCAACATCCTTTAGGACACATTCATTGCTATCGAATTATGAAATTATGCTAGCATCGGTAATTTTTCTCACTGATAAAATACTTTTGACAAGAGCAGGTACATACCATATGTTATGGATTTTCTTGTATCTACCATCTGGCATTTGCAATGGAATATCTCTAGTTCCGATCATCTCACATTTACTATCATCTCCAAGATTGACAGTCTTACTTTTGGGTGCTTCTGTATATGCCATAAACCAACTTCTCTTAGGTGTCATATGTTGAGTTGCTCCTGAATATAAATACTAGTAATTTGAAACATCAAAACTTGGGGTTTTGTCAATCGAAAACAAATTTTCTTGGTCATTGCTTGACGGTCATGTTAGCTTCAACATAGCCTTCCTTTTCTTTACCTCTTCTACCCATGCTAACCACTTATCGACATTTTTTATTAAAATGACCAGGAGCTCCAAAATGAAAGCAATTTCCCTTATTTATCTCCTCCTTTGTTTCTTTACCATTATTTGAGACATTATACTGGGACGGATGTGATTTGTTGTCACTCTTCCTTTTCACTTTGCCCTTATATCTTGCTGAAAATAGTGCTGTAGGATTCTCATCATTCAGTCCCCCATCCTTCCTCCCGATTTCTTCTTGAAGTAGTTCTACTATTACTTTTGTCAAATCCAAGTTAGATTGGGTACTTAGTGCTACTACCAGTCCAGAATAGGATTATGGTAAATTCCCAAGAAGTGACATAACAGCATCTTCTTCTGCAATCACTGATCCACATGCTGCCAATTGATTTTTGAGAGACTTAAATTGATTTGTAAAATCTGGTATCTTTTTTGTTTCCTACATCTTTAACTGAAAAAATATTGTTCTAAGATATAATCTTGTGCTAACATCATTTGATTCATATAACTTGATTAATTGATCCCAAGCTTCCTTTGCTGATTTTGCCTCACTTACATGTAAAATCACATTATCACTCAAACTTATAAGTATACAGGAATGAGCCCTACCTTCCTTTGACTCCCACTTACTGATCAGATCTGTATCTTGGGTGGGTTTAAGCTCAATCCCTTAAACTATATTGAGTAGATCCTTGTTCAGTAGTAACATCTTCATTCTGAGCTTCCAGAGATTAAATCCAACACCATCAAATCGTTCTACCATCCTGTGAGGATCTCCTGCAACAAATGTGGTCATTTCTCTATCTTTAAACTTTTGATACTTCTCTGCAGCAACACGTCACCAACACTGCTTTGATACCATGAAAATTATTAAGCACTCTTAAAACAGAACATAGAAATGTAACTGCAGGTAATTAGATCTATTTCTTATTCTTATTTTCTTATGCTCTGCTAAATCAAAGAATACAATATTTATAGAATAAAAATAAACAAAGTCTTATTCAAACTCAAACTCAAAATAACCTATCTCTACTCTTCATTCTACAGATAGACAACATTTTACAGCACATACACATATCGTCTAGTGTGCTGTCAATTACAAAATAACTTCCCTAAATGCTAGCTACAGAATCCTGAATGCCAGCTACAGAATCCTAAATGCTAGCTACAGAATCCCTAAATATTAGGCTATGATTTCTGCATGTCTAACAATGGGTACTTCATCCATCTTTATCCGAGTTGTTCTCATTATCCATCGCACTCTCAAACACCTCTCTCACATGAGATAGAGAATATGCACTTGAAAAAAGTGGGCAATTGAGATCCTCCTTCCACAACATCAGGCACAAATTCAACACCTTCCTCTTCTTCCTTTTCATTTACACTGCTTCCTTCATATTCCACTATAGTTCCATCCATTGTTCCATCATCACTGAGATACTGAGGGAAAACTAGAACAATCCTAACCACTCCAGGCATTGCAGCACCTTCCTTATGTTGAAGCCTGGCCATTACAAACTTCTTAATAAATAGGCATCCAAATCCAGTTGGGTTTGAACCAAACACCCTGTAGAACGAAGTGATGATGAAATCTGGCCTGAAGAACGAAGAGAGTCCATATCCTTGGGACCTAAAGCACCCGCATAGTGCCTTGCTGGCGTGTCTCCTCGGCGCTTTTGCTTGGATCCGCTGCCTCCTCTGCTCATATACCCCGCCTCTCCTGCGTTCACAATGGCTATCCCATCCCATGTCTATTGTAATTTGAAAATATTTTGGGTGGGACATGCAAAAGATAATTTAAATTCAAACTCAAACTGTCATGTCTCGGAAATACATCGATTGCCACATCAAAATGTCATATCATAGTTTCTGACACAGCAGTCCTTTCCGGCGAGGGCTATAGCTATATCAACAGATCATGATTTGAAAAAATTACCCACATACATAGGTGCATTTTCAGTGGAGAGTAGCTCTCGGCTCATTACCACTCTAACGGTGCATCGATTCGCACTTGTTTGATAAGCATGTGTGCGGGCTGAGAATGCCACGACTAGGACCGGCATCTGCCTTACATAAAAGATTTGACATAGTCTGTCAAGTAAGTCCCTCAATAGGAAACGCCTCACCTAAAAACAATTAAGTGGTCTTGAAAATGGTGTGCCACCAGAAAGTCATGCGTGCAAAGGCCACTTGTATATTAATTAACGCGTAATAAACGATTCGTATTCAACATTTTATTTATTTAGTATATCCCTATCTTCTAAATATTTGATATTTAATATGACAACTTGTACTGCCACCGTTGTGTCTCTAACTTTTCTATATTTAATATTTAAGATAAGTATTGCGTTAGATTCCCTGAATTGTTGGCATCTGAACAAAGCGATGATGTAAACGATGCATCAAACATTCTACTTAGGTATTAAATCAAATCATAGAAGACTGAAAGAGAATGGGTAACTTTTGTTCATGCTGTTTCACAAATGAGATTGCAGCGACTAAGACCATGCCTCCCATGTCCAACCCCAACCAGCTTGATGAATTACTCCTTTACATTGAGGAACGTTTGAACCAGGTAATTCATTACAGTTTCTAACATACATCCATCTTCTTATATTCTCCATTCTTTTCGGGAAAGTGGCTTGCTATATAGATCGTTTATCATTTTGGTGTAGCAGCATATAGTGGCTTCAACTTATAATGATGGAGTCGCTTCCTCCGTCAAATTAGGGAGTTATTTGCTGGAGAGAGTAAGCAAGCGTGTTAAGACATGTTCTTCTTCCAAGGTAATGTAATGCTATTTGGGTTTCAAACTCGATCAATTTTTGTAAATTATACATACATCTTTATCTCGGACACATAATTTGATGCTTCCAGAAATCCTACATGGCTAACCTCAGCCTGGTGACGCGCACAGTGGTTCTCGATGTATTGAAACAGACAGCACAAAGCAACTGGATGGTAGTTGGGCTTTCTGTGGTTGGATACGTATTAGAGCAAATAGATCAAGTTTCATCAAACAAGGAAGAATGTCTGCAGCTCCTTGCGTACATGTGCAACCTGGGAAAACACGTCAAGCAATTAAACGACGAGCTACCTCAGGAAAAGTTGGAGGAGGTCGTTCAGTTCATCGTCAAGGGATCCATTTTGTGTGTTTCCCAATTACAATCTAACGTAATCTGCAGGTGACACGTCTTTGCCCCGATCATATTCTCCCATATTTTAGCGTTAGATAATCTCGAGGCGTGCGTGATTCTGATTATCAAATTACCCTGCTGGCAATAGTTGTTTCTCTGCTCCAGTGGACGCTCAAGATGTAAAAAGTCTTCAATTCGAGCTGGGTAATACGTATTCAGATCTCAAATTAGAAGCCATAGCCGAAATTTTGAAGAGGATTGCCGAGGTCGCTCCCCCATCACAGGGAGAGTATCCTCATGATGCAGGTATGATTCAACAATACGTTTGCCTACACAGTAACTGATTTACACCATTCTTTTTCATTTAAGCTTTCAATGTCTACTGGCTTTCACAGTCGGCTTGGATGAGCGGAGAGATGAGGTAATAAAGCTGCTGAAACTGGAGGATGAATCAGCAAGATCTGTAGCTGTTTATGGCGTTGAGAAAATTGGAAAGACATTGCTAGCAACTGCTGTGTTCACAAACCTGGATCTCCGTGCCTACAAATTCAGTAGAATTGACATCGACCAAAACCCTGATGAGGATCTGATTTTAAGGCTACAACAACAAATTTTACAGGATGTATTCAATAGATATATTGACCTGAGGAGTTGCAGGGAGGGCAGGGAACAACTTTTGAAAGCTTTCAGAGAAACCCCTGCTAATCAACGCCTCTTTTTATTTATTGACAACGTTTCAAAAGGAAGCGATCTAAAAAGCTTCTCCCGGAGGACCTGTCCTGTCTCCCACAGTATACCAGAATTCTAACCACCACAAGAAATCTGGACGAAACGGATATGCTTCTACAACACCCATTTCAACGCTATGAATATAAGGTGGATATTCTTTCGCACACGAATGCAAAGAGACTTTTCTGCAAGAATGCTTTAGGCAGCCCCGACGCAACATTTGAGAAAAACGTAGATATCGACAGTGTGGTTAAACTGTGTGGTGGAAGGCCCTTGCATGTGAAGAGGGCTGCGTCAATAATGAAAAAACACGGAAACAATGTTTCCGCTTGTAATCTTACCATTAGATTTTTAATAGATTCCAATTTCTGATGTGGATCTCGATGAATTTGAAGTTGAAGCAGAAAAGGCAAAGAGGCAAATGGGCAAAATCTGATAGACTTACATATGGCTTATGCTCTTCTCCAACATAGCAAGAGACTCCTCAAAATCGGTATGCCTAAACATTTCGCACGTTTGCAATCAATTATAAAATTAAGTTTTTGATTTTTCTACTGTAAAAATAGGTGTGGTGCAGTGTTGGGGTCCCAAATTTGGAGGCAGCAAGTCTTTAGGAACAACCCCTCAAAACTGGTACCCTGCCACGGTTTCATGAGTTCATCTTTATGGTTTTGATTACTTAGTGATGTAGCCTACTCATAGCCCCCGCACATGAGTACAAAGAGGGCCCAAGTGATGCGCAACGGCTGATGATGTCAATGGGCTGCAATTTTTTGCCTTCTTAAAACTCATTTTAAAGTCTACTATTTGTCGTTATTTTATTGGTCTATTGTTATGGATGTGACAAATCTGTTATTAAATCTTTCAGTTTGTAATGACTAAAGTATAGGGTTCTTGGAGGTCTGATTAGAGGGCATGTTATAGTGGACTCAAGTGTCATCATGGCACAAAATGCCTACATTTGTATATCATGTGCAGTCGCCTTTATAGGGCGAGCTAAACAATGATAAGTAGATCTGATTGAAAATTTAAATACGTCTTAGGGCATGGTCCCATGGAGCCGCTACAGGTTCTATTATTATGATGCATGTGGTCCCATGCTAAAATTTTCAACCAACTACAGGATAAATTGGAATCTTCACCAAGAAAGTAGGAGCTTCACAATTTCTGCCCGTTCAACTTAAGGGGTGGCTGAAGAGTGGGGCCTAACAATTACTTGCTACAGTTTAGGTGCGTTTCTGTCCATTTGGAAACCCACATGCATTCCCGACACTTTTTTTGGTGAATTTGGAGGGATATTTTCAGCTTATATACTTGCATATGGACATTATTTGAAAGCAGCACTTTAGAGGTGGATACGTGAAAAAAAAAAGAAAAAATCATGTTTGCAGTGCTTTGGAGCAGACTAGGCAGAATCCTGACAAGTTGTAGACAGTGGGAAGAATCCTGACAAGTTGTAGACAATAGGAAGAATCCCGAGAAGTTTGAGGTAAGTAATTTTGCACTCCACATACTTTAATCTTCCCCTGGATGATCATTATCAACTTTTCTCTCATAACCTTCTTTTACATTAAACATGTCGCTACATGTGTGATTCCATTTGATGATATCCGTGTTGTTACTCTATGGGATGCAGAAGTTTTGAAGTAGCGCATTAATTTGTTTATGTTTTTCTCTCGTAGTTCCATCCTCTCTTTTAAAGATTTTCCAATATTTGTTCACCTGTGCATTCTCTTCAACTTCTTCCCAATAGTCCTTCACTTTACTTCCCTGTCATTGTTTACTCTCTCTCTCTCTCTCTCTCTCTCATCTCTCTCTCTCGTATCTCTCTAAACTCTCTGGTCTGCTTAGGAGTGGGTATTACTCTTGATTCTTACGCAGACGATCTGAAATTATCTCTGATTTCCTTACACAGCCGACCAAAATTTCTCTATTTCCTTAAGAATATGCCTAATCATTGAGCCATTTGGTATCTCTGTCATGATGTCAAACTTGTCAAAATCCATATTCTCCTAATACTTGCCTCTAAGCGTTGTGCTTCATAAGCGTTCCCGTTTTCCCTTGTTCTCCATATTAGTTCAACTAGAAGAGCCTGATTAAAAATTAAATGTTTATGAGACCCGATTATACTTTATTCATGAGCAAGAACACCTCCTTCCAAGTTTTGGCTATTGTATGCTTTGGCTAGGGAGACTGATGCCCACTAGCTTGGCTATGTTAGATGCTTGAACACAATCTCCCAACATTCTTATGGCAGTTCTCTGTGTTCATCTCCCATTCTAAATCAGCATTATTCAAAAAAACAAGTATTTGATATCAAAGAAAAAATGTGGATATCATCATCTTCAAACAATGAAAACAGGATGAATCAACGAAACACCTACCAGGCTGACTATAAACCTTGGAGCAATGAAAATGGGATGAATCCATAAAATCATCTGTAAGACTGTGTGTAAACAAACATGAATTCGAATATGATTCTCTATAACAATGATTTGGGTATATGAAAAACTTGGATTCAATTAGCTTTAGACAAAAAAAACACAATGAATTAATGAAACATCTATCACATGTATTGGCTTGTATTGCTGGGTGTTAGCTGTAACATATGTGAATGGACCGGTTTGTACCATTGCGTGTAACACATGAATGAACTGGCTGAGAGTAACAAACCTTCACCATGCATAGGAATGTAGAAATTGGTGATAATTATTTGTTTATCTTTACATTATGTGTATTTAAATATTTGATTGTATATTTTATTACAGGTTTCGGCGAACATTTTTTTGTTCTTTGTTTTCATTGATAAATCATGATATCATCCAAATCCATTGAAGGGTGGTTTTAGGAGGTTCACTGCAATGATTTCACAAAATGACGTAACAGATGATGATATATATTCTATAGATGATGATTACCCTTACTATGTGTCAAGTACACAAATGAGCAATGAAGAAGTAATCATTCCTACTTATGTTCCAAGTACAGAAAAGATAATTGACAAAGTAAAGATACCTACAAATGGTATTCACTTAAAACATATCAATGAGTCCCCTCTTCATCATGAGAAAATGTCAACCAAAGAGCCACATAGCCAAGGAAATCAACCTTTAGTTCCTCACTGCACAAAAGGGTAGGGTTTGTTAGAGCATCACAGACATTATTGTCCTTATTGAAGCAAAGCGTATTGAGAGAGACACCCAACTTAACGGTGGAACAATGAAAAGAACTATAACAGCAATTGAGAAATAGAGAATTGTGGAAGGTTATTGTTGTACTCATGGGCTCCTCCACACAGCGAGTTAATGTCGAGATCGGTGGGAGCGTTTGTTACCTGATTACAAAAGAGTAAGAGACTATGAAGCACATATACCTTCTGGGCATGATAGTTATTGGAGTATGACAAGTCGAAACAGAGTTGAAAAGAAAATTCTAGCAAACTTTGCCATGGAACTCTTTGATGCCATGGATATTAGCTTTGGTAATGATAGAGCTATCAATCCTGGTAAAATATCAATTGATACTTCTGACACACAGTATTCATTCGCTGAGGGTGGATCTTCTCCAATTGAAAATGAGCCACTGAAAGAGTGTGAGATACCGGCGATGACTGGTGAAAGCTCATTGAATACTGGAAAGGAAAAGGAAAAAGAAAAACTTTCAATAGGTAAAAAATGAAAAACAAGCAACAAAACAAAAAGTATTAAAGACAACATTGTTGAAAGTAACAAGTTAGTGATTTTTGCATTTCAGATGGCTAAAGAGGGGTGTATGAAACGCCATGAAATAGATCGTGAAAAAGAAGATAAGAATGAGGAAAGACTATTCAAAATAGAGGAGCAAAAAATTAATGTGCAAATGAACATGGTTTCAGCTATGAATGCTATTGGACATGCAATGTTGAAGATGACAGAGTCATTGCAAGTGACAAATAAATCTTTAAATCACATACTTGGATTATATTGTTGTCATTTTTTGCTCTTTAGTGGATCTTCTAATTACTTGTTATGAGACTGAAATAAGAATATTAATAAAGATGTATTTGAAAATTGTTTGTTTTACTTGCAAATTATGAAAAATAAAACCATCTTGTTTCAACATCCAAATGTTGTTATATTGTTGTTATTTTTCTCTCTTTAAGTTGATTTTCTATATACTTGTTATGAGATTGAAATAAGTACATTAATAAAGAAGTCTTTGAAAATTGTTTGTTATTCTTGCTAATTATGAAAAATAAAACCATCTTGTTTCAACATCCAAATGTTATAATCTTGTAACATTTAAAATCCAATGGTATTTCAATACTTGCAATTTAATTTAATTATAAGCCTTCAACTTTCTATTTGTCAGTTGTATCATCATTTTTTATTTGATATATTTTAATGGTGCATTCTTTTGTATGATTTTTTGAAGGGATGAGAACAGTGTTTACATTTATCCATTTACATACAATGAATCCTACTTCAATAGAAAAATTGAAATTCTTTTCAAATGCATCAATTATTGTCCAATTAGCATTACAAATATGGAATGATATTCAAGATTCAACAAATATGCAATGCATTTTCAAGAAGCGTAAGATAGATGACATGGAAATGGAGGTTATTGCTTTCATTTTTGAACAGAAAATTCAAATCCTTGATGCAGATTTATCTCCTTTTGAATGGGAAGGAAGGATACAAGGTGAGTGGTATATCAAACCACGTTTTATACACTGGTGGAACCACTATATTTTTGAAGTAAGATGTGATGATCAATGTTTCCACAACATTTTTAGGATACCTTATATATTATTTCAAAATATTTGTCAACTATTGAATGAAGGCCCTAAACAAGGTGAAATACCCTTTTCATTTGCCACTTCTATAAAAGGAAAGGTCTTTCTAATTGAAAAACAAGTGGCCATGGGAATGTTAAGATTGTCATCTGGAATGACAATGGTTAACATTAGTGAATTGTTTAGTTGTGGAAAGTCAACCACAGTGAGAACTGTAAATAAGTTCATAAATCTCATGTACACTCGGTTTCAAAAAATGTTCAGTGGCCATGTGAGCATATGGCATTGGGGCAACTAAAAGAAGGATTTCATAGAAAACGAGGTTTTCCAAGTTGTTGTGGGGCTATAGATGTAACTCACATTCTAATCCGACTTCCTCCTAATGATTGTTCATCTAATTGGTATGATTGAGATCACAATTATAGTATGGCATTACAAGTGATTGTTGATAGCAATATGCATTTCATGGATGTGTTTACTGGATGGCCAGGTTCTGTAAATGATTCTAGACTTCTTCGTAATTCAGCTTTTTATAGAATGTGTGAAGGAGGAGAGAGATTAAATGGTCTTCCAATTCGTATTGGCTTGGTAATAATGAGGGAGTACATTATTGGAGATGGTGGATATCCACTATTACCATGGTTAATCACGCCTTTTAGTGGATTTGTAACTACTACTCAAAGAGAATTTAATTTTAAGTTGTCATCCACACACATTATTGTCGAGTGCACATTTGGAAGGCTAAAGCAATTATGGCGGATTATAGAATCCAGAATGTGGCACCCAAATTTGGAAATGTTGCCCAAGACCATTCTTGTTTGTTGCATACTACATAATATGGTGCTAACAGTTGCAGAAGATGGCACTGATGCATGTGATGATGTTGTTTTTGAACATGAAAATAATATACGAACCATTGAAGTGGGTGATCCAACTTCTACACTTGCTCGAGCAACCTTAATGGAATTTGTTAATGGCAATGCCAATAATGTGGACATGTAAGGAACATAGAATGAGAAAGGTATTTTGTTTTAGTCATTATGATTTCAATATATATGTATGCTCAATTCGAGCCAAAAGGATGTAAAATTCAAATAACATTTTTCTAATTAATGTGTTTATCATGATGAAGGTCAAGGAATGGATTTTTAATTTTTTTGTGATCTCTTCGTGCCATAGCTATTGTATCTAAGCTCTGTTATACTGAGAAAGTTTCAGATATCTAATTCTATGTAACGTGCAATCTTTATTATGTTCATTCTTCCATGGTATTTTGTAAATGTGCTCTTTATTTTTGTAACACACACCTCCAAGAAGCACCTCATTTGGTGTTTATAAATATATGGACATTATTGCCAGCAATGGAGGCATTGAAAAGAGGTTTCCTTGTACAACTTGAAAGCTTTCTAATGGCAAGCCACATTTGTTGCAAATGACTTCAATATTTTTGAGTAAATGTTATTTTTGAGTAAATGTTGTTGCAAATGATATCATATAATCCTTATTCGACCTCTTCGTTTACCAATTAGAAATATTTATGATGCTAATGTTATTTTGAGCATCATTGCACTTTCAATTCATATTGGCTAGTGTCTAGTATATTTGTTTTTTTGAAGTATATTTATATTTGGTGTTCTTTAGAAAAGACTGGTGATACAAATCATTAGACTGTTGAGTAATGTAGGCCTGGAAAATTGAACATTATTGCATGCTTTGTGAGTGGTTATGGATTTGCTTTCTGCACACTTAGCTGGAACAAAATTGAGGTTTCATTTCTTGAATTTATTTTTCCTAAAATTGCAGTTGAATTTAAATGAGTTGTGCAAAAATGTGATCTGTATTCCAATATTGTTCACTCTAAGTATAGTTGTATTCGTGCCTGAATATACACACTAAATACATATAAAAAATGCTTGTTCTATACAAAAACTCAATTTCCATCTACTTTCAGAAATAGGGCCTATTCTCCTTGGTGTTCACTATATGTTCAGTTCCAAGAGCACCACTCCAAAGCTATACACATCACTTTTAGTTGTAGCCTTAAGTGTGTAAGAAAACTCTGCAAAATGAGGGTGCAATATGAGTAAAATAAAACAAATATCTTATACATGAAATTATTCAATGGTGAGGAAAGACTAAGTTAGGGTCTTTCAAAAGTCTTATTCGTATTTCCTTTCTACAATCATATTGTCTATGGTACATTTAGATCCTCTGCATTCATGGTGTACATTATTTTTAAAGTCGGTTAATTACATTGAAGGGGCTGTGAAGGTGGGAGTTTAAATGTGTACAAAGGTTATATGAATGTGCATGTTATGTAGTGTAGTGGTTATTGTTCTTTCTGGTGGTAGGAAGTGAAGGATTTTTCAATTAGTTTTTGTAGCGCATCAGCATAGGTCTTTTCCTTTATTTGTGTTTGTGCAGCTTCGGTAGAAACGATAGTTTGCTGTAGCATATGTTGTTTGTTCAATTTTTTTAGGGAGTAGTCCATGCCTGTAATGGTAGCTACATCCACTGGTGTATGTAGCTACATCCATTTATTGTAAGTCTGGATTGGTGTTTGGTTGGTCATTGTTCAAGTGGTAAAAGAATGAGATTACAGATAGGTAGAAGTGTAATGAACATGAATAGAGAAGACTGAGGATGACACTGTTTTAAAAGTGAAGGGGAAATAAAATGAAAACCTGATGAGAAGTCTATGATATTTGTGCATTGCATGAGTACAAGACCTTGTGATTCAGTTTTTTTAATAATATCCTGGTTCTAAAAACCTCATACAAAAAACGCCTTAAATGGTGTTCTACGTGGACATAAGAAGAAACAACTAAAATAATTATTTAAGGCTTTAGCCAATACAGAAATACAATTTTTATGATCAGTAGTCCATGTTCTAACAGCAATCCTGACCAAGTTCCCCTGTTAAACTGTTTTGTTAATATTCTCCAAAAAACAGGACAAATCTGGGTGCAACAGGTGAATTTAAAAGGAATGAACATCCCTCTAGGCATATTTGTTTCCAAACTGTGCCTTAGAACCATCGTGTGAGTTTTGTATTTTGATTTTGAATATAGTTTAAATTTGCAGATTAAAATGTTAGCTGGATACAAACAGATTCCAGTGTTTTGACTGGGTGAATGCCATTTGGTTTTTAAAAAATATAAGCTGATATTTAACAATAAAAATTTTTAGTACAAAATTAAAATGGCATGTTTCTACCATAAATAAATCAATCCAATTTTTTCTCTCTCGAATCTTTGGTCATATGTATGCAATGCTAAGTATTCATACAAAATTAAACCAAGGAATTAACACCAAGTATAACCTAGAGTACTTTCTTAAACAATTACATAAAGATAAAGCAATGGAGAGGAAATTAACTAAACTCGCACAAATATAAACACTATATCAATGCAAACTTCCCTTCATTTGGTGAATGTGAATTTGATATGTGGGTACCCTTATGATTTGAGTACAAACTACGAACAATTTCTGTATCGAGAAAGAGTGATTGAAGAAGGAATAAATCTCCTCAAAATGGCCTAAAATCCATAATTGTATCTTCTCTTACCACTTCACCAAATAGGTATTTTCTAAATTTTGTGCTTTAAGTTCTTTGCATTAGCCTAACATGAGAAAAATAGGATTATTAATTTCTTACAAGGACATATTGTACTAGGTTTATTTTATAGCTTTCTATTTTATGAAGAGAACAACTCTTAGTGAATGTGGGATAATAAAGATGTAGAATTAGAAATGGATAAACATGTTTAGAAGTAATTAATTAGGATTAATGACCCATGGGGGTTGGAGGATGATTAATTAATCTCTTGGAAATAATTAATAGCCCAAGATTAGCTTGTAGAATCCATTTAGAGGGGTTAGAGTGAGATTTAATCAATAACAGGGTTTATTAATTAAACACAATATTATGAACGGGGAACTAATTAATTAAAAGGGGGACTTTATTTAATGAATCAATGTTAATTAGTATCCAATATGGAGGAAATTAACTATTTAGCATAAGGTTGCTAATTATGGTACATGACGACGAGAAGAAGAGCAATTACTACAATTTTAGTATTAAAATTACATGACAGAAATAAGGTGTCTATAGAAAGCATGCTTGAATTCTTGAAGGATACAAGACAAGGCTTAGGAGGGACCAAAAAGTAATTTAGTTCAGGAATATATTGGCACTAAAATTTTGGTAAAAATTTACACACTAAAGATGAGCCTAAAGGTTGAATTAATTGCACACAAGTAGGTTTTTGTAGGTATGTGCACATCCTATTTTGACAAGTACACACAATGGAAATCAACAAGGAATGTGCATATAAATAATATAGGGAAAATTTGGTTAAGTTATGAGAAAATGAAGGGGAGAAAAACTTCCAGATGAAGTGCATAACTAATTAGATTAGTAGAAACAACAATTGTAGAAGAAGATAAAATGAAAATTGATATAAGGAATAAGATAGTATGTAGCATAATGAATGTTAGTTTGTTGATGCTGATAGATCTCTTGATCTATCAATGTGAATCATGGGATATCAATTCTAATCATTATGTCATTCTAAGGAAATATTAGGCACTAAATTTACGTTGAAGTGTGTTCTCGTTTAACATCTTTCATGACATTCTCTAACCACTACAATATTTATTCTCCACCTACTTTGAGTAGGAAATGTATATGTCCACCAGGATAAAAATGTATAAATAAATGAACATAAAAAAGTAACATCGTTGTTAGTTAATAGTTATTGGTCGTTGTTATTGATATGTGAGATTACTAGTGGATATTGTGATTGAGGCTTTGGTTAGTAAGGTGAGATTGACTGTAAGCGATTAATGGATGCCTTGTATGCTTCTAGATTAATGAAGGAATACATGATTTGATTTCATCTATCTTGAACTGTGTGATAAGATTTTATCTAAGTGATGGCATGTTATTTATATCTTCATTTATGTTAAAATTAATATTGTATTAAGCTATTAAGAACACTCATGCGCACCCCTTTCCTCGAACTACTAAGGGGCTTTGTGCACTGAGCACTTATTGGAGTACGTGGGATAAATCACATGTGATATTATATCATACATAATGGGTGATAGGGGCGTGTTCGTTTGGGTTAGGACCATCTAGGATGAATGGACAAGTAACAAAAGAAACCCCAAAAAAGTCAAGATGTTAAGGACCTTGTCATTTTCCCTCCACAAGTAAGACTAAGTAAATAAAGGATATAGAGTAAAATATCATCACTAAAATAGTGGGTTTGACAAATCCGAAAAGGTTTCAAAGAAAAATTAGGCTTAATCTCTCTCACCAACACATTAACACATTGAAAAAGTGCCATGTTTGTCCTTGAGGTGTTCAACCATATTAAATTCACCACAAACAATCCATACATCCAATGGTAAATTATATTCCAACCACAACCATAAACTTGTTTGTTTTGGGCCATCAATAAAAGTATAAATATTAAGCAAGAAAATAGA
Source organism: Taxus chinensis (assembly GCA_019776745.2). Classification (NCBI taxonomy): domain Eukaryota; kingdom Viridiplantae; phylum Streptophyta; class Pinopsida; order Cupressales; family Taxaceae; genus Taxus; species Taxus chinensis. The sequence goes on from CM034156.1 coordinate 21,030,516, forward strand.
GAAGCCATTAATTCCCAATGCAACCCAAACCATTTTGTGAGTTAAATCTTCTCATGAGTTAGTAGTCAAATAATTAAATCTTGGAGATATGGAAATATCTTCACCACCGCTTCCTTCATCATGTAGAGTATGGAAGTATATGAAATTTTAAGCAACACACTTAAAAGTAGTATGAAGAAAAAAACCTACAATTCTAACTTCTTGTAAACAAATCACATCAAGATTACTAATTATCTTACAAGAAGAATGTATAAATAATTTTTGGGAGTGATCTATGAGACCTATAAAATTTCATGACATAAAATTCCATGCAAGAAAATGTTCAATATAATTTTCTCCCTTTTCATCCTAAAATTTTTCCACAGATTGCAATAAGGTAAAAGTGTTAGATAAAAGAGAGAGTTGGTTTGTATAAACTTCGTTGATTGCAATTGAGAGGAATTTAGCCCCATTTAATCCCTAGGATGAATTATAACCATCTCTCGGTGGGCTATGAGAACATCTAAAGGGTTGAGAAAGCATTGATGTTATCTTAACCTCACTAATAGAGGGACGATGAGCAGTTTATTGGCTCTATTTGGGATAAGATTGGAGAGCGGGAAGCGACATGGAATTATTGTGAGAAGCCTTTGGATTATGATCCTTTGTTTGGGTTAAACATCATTCCTAACACTACTAGCCTAGGTAGGCTTGGTTTAAACGTGTTTTTTATGAATTACCGTGGTCTAATAGTCACTACTCGAAGTAGCTTTAGGATTTTAAGCCAATGATGGACTCTTAGTAGAATCAGAATAGGAAAGCAGGGGAAAGCCATGAATGCAATGGTTAGGGGCTTGTTAATGAACACAATTATTAGTTAGATTATAGTAAATAACCTTTCTAGAGAAACATGTTGATCCAAACACTACTACAAGGGGGGGTCATTTGAGACATTAATTAGAGACAAAAATATATTTTTGTCTCTAATTAATGCACCCCTCCTACTTTTGTCTCAAAAACCCTTAATGTATTTTTTTAATTAAAAAAACTCTCTAATATAACTTGAGGCACGCGGCTTGCAAAGCGGGCGAACTGGGCAAAAAATCCGAAGGCGTGGAAAATTGCCAGCAAGCTCGGGCGGGAGGGAAACAAGCATACACTAGATGGTGCGGATTTCAGGCGCAGAGGAGGAGGGCGAGCTGCAGGTATCCTCTGTTTTGCCCTGTTTTGTTTTGTTTTAGTGAGCATTTAAGAGATTTATGCACAGATCAAATGGCCGCGATGGTTTGGTTTTTGACCTGTCCGGCCCTTACAGGATTCCGCGACAGTCCGCAGTCCAGCAAAGAAGAAGTCCTCTGCAGAAACCTCCTTTGGGTCTTTGCACAAGAAGCCGTTCACTAAAATTGTTCAATCATATATCCAACGTCTGTTAGAAAGCCCTCACCTCCATCCATTAAATTATATTACAAACACAGAAAAATGAATAAATAATTCAATACCTTTGCTTCCAAGGTCTGCAACGCAGAAATCTTGCAGGGGGTCTGAATCGGCTGCCATCACAGTACATTGCTCGTTGTTTTGTTTTGTTTTAGTGAGCATTTAAGAGATTTATGCACAGAAATGGCCGCGATGGTTTGGTTTTCGACTTGTCCGGCCCTTACAGGATTCGAGGGTATATTTTGTGGCAGCTTCTAGGGAACATTTCTCAACTGCCATTTTTTAGATCTGTCTAATATTAGATCTTTGCTTAGCATTCGTATTTCAGATGGCAAGGGGTTTCTGATGTATTTTGTAAAATGTAAGATCTTCGGCCAGATTCCTAGAAATCTTGGATCACCTCTGCAAGAAAATGGGTACCTCTGCAAGAAACGGGTCAGGCGAAAGTACCACAATCTTGTTGTCTTCTAATTCTAGCACCACCGATATACTTATTAATTAGATTTTGTTTTCTTGGCACAGCTTTAATTTTTATAAGAATCATTATATTACCTTGTGCCGTCGATAGTGTGCTCAGCTGGGCCGGTGTGTCGGTGGCTGTATCTTTTTCCCTCTATTTCAATACTACCGCCGCCTGTGCTCCACTTTATCTGACATGGTATAGTCAAAACAAAACAGCCTTTATTTGCAATGGGTTCTGTAGCAGTTGGAACAATACTGCTAGGAAAGCTGTTGTTATTATCTCCAAACAATCATACAAGATCTAATTGATAACACTAAACTAGAGTTCCTATATTCTACTAGCTCTGCCCCAACCAATGAAAAATTTAAACTCAATCTCTTTAATCCCCAACAAGCCTATCTGGCTGGATGGTGATCCTTGGGAAATAACTTACTGTACCTAATTATTTCATATCTGGATTCACCTCTTTGCAACGGGATGCATGATCTCAACACACTTAGTCGATCCAAATATTGCTTTTTATTTACCAAAATCTTAGCAAATGCCAAAAATCTGTTTAATATGTCAGGGCTTCCAGTTTAATATGCATTTTTATCATGCATATTAAACTGAAATCTGAGAGCTCGTGCATATTATTATTGTTATTTAGGCCAGTAGAGCAGTACTCGAACAATAGGAGAGGATGCAGTAGTATGAATACCAATGTATTACCCAATCTCCATCACATTCGCCAGAAGCTAGAGGAGATGAAATACCTGAACAATAATGGCAGTGTAAAGGATCATGAGAAGCCCGGTGTTGGAAACCCATTCCCACCAAGTTTTGATAATAATAATATTCAGAACAAGTGTAATTATTCTACGTCATTTTTGCAGCAGGGCTCAGCCCCTAGTCATATGAGTGTTGATGACGCTGCTGATCCTCTTGAGATAGTGGAAAGCTCCCAGCAGGTCGACCTAAGAGAGTTTCTGGAGCAGCTGGGAGTAATTGAAGGTCCTTCTACTACAAGGAATGGCAAAAATCATCTATGCCCATCAGCTTCAGATACTATTTCTGATCCCTTACACTCATGCCAATTAGATCACTCCTCCAAATTGGCCTCCTTTGATGAAACATTATGGGATCCCATTGGAGTCCCATTGTAGGATTTCATAGAAAACAGTTACCTCCTGCAAAATCAGAGTAACCAGAGCCAAATCCAAGAGCAAGTGGAAGATCACTCCTTCTCTGAGTCTATATTAGACCAGTCTTTCTCAGGTTCTATATGGGATTTTCAAGAGGTGCGGCAACATGAGCAACAAAATAACAGTCATTATTATGAGAGTTATGAAAATTATCCTTCCACAATACACAACCTTGTGCATCCTACATAATTTTTAGGTTTTTATTTCAAGTTACCATACGCGCAAAGAACTCATCATTCAGTTCAACTTGATTGTTATAAACCACGCCTGCCATTTTTGTATAGGACAGCTGAAATGTCTTCAGATTAGTCCATTCCTTTCTTTGCTTGTTTAGATCTTTAGATATGAATAAGAATTAAATTGTGTTTACCAGCTTCCAAATCTTTGAACATCTCAATTGGTGTCTGTTTTTCTCTTCCACAGATATAAAGGGCTAAGATTCATTGTTTGAATGAAAACAATGTCTCTTCTTGGAAAATTCTTATGCATTCAACTTCATAACCAACCTAATTCATGAGTTTTCTTTATTTCTTATAAGGATCGGCAATTATACAATATTTTTAGCTAACATTGCAAATTTAGTCAAAAATACACTGTGTTATCTTTTTTTAAAATCCCAGGTTGAGTTGGTCTATTTGCATGCGAGATAAGTGACTTGATTCTTTGCTTTTAAGATAGAAAGAGCAGCACAATCAACTGAATATTTCAATGGTTGTGTGATCAAGATTAATATTGGGCTATAAATTTTTTTGTAGTTTCTATATGGTAGTAAATAATTTTGATATTTTTTGAAGTTTTTATGTGGCTATGGCCGCTCATATTGTCAGTTCTAAACCATCTTTTATAGTTGTTGGAGAGACAATTTGCACTTGTCTTGCCTATTCTAAGTTAACCAACATGCTTAAGAGCTGATTTGTCGAATTCATATATATATATATATATATGATAGTAATGAAAAACTTAGAAATGCATGGAGATCTCAGACAATGTAATCAATACAATCGAGATTTTGATGTAACTGTCGACCTATCAATACACAGGTGTCAATTCATATATGAGCTCTGAGAAAGCTGGAGGCTGTAGTCTAAAAACATGTTGTAGGCCTGATCCCCATTGTTTTTGTATATGTCTTGCATTACAGTTGAAGCATGAGCTTGGTCAGACTGATACTGGGAGTGCTTAGATGAATCACTGGTTAAGTCTGAGAATCCATTGACGTGCATATGATCTCCTACAATGCTGGTATTCATTGCTGAGATGTGATCTGAATCTCTGCTGAATGCAGGTGTAGGTGCCTTGCCATAAATTTGATCCAGTTCTGATGTATGAATGTGATGAGTTTCTGCATCATCTGAAAAATGAACACCTACAAATGCTCCTCCCAAGAAATCTTCCAGCTTTGGGCGTTTCTGATCATTGTTGTTCGCATTCATAATTGCTTCATATTTCATGACTTATGACTGATTGCTCAATCTCTTTTGATGCCATTCTGCAACAAAATTGTACATGAAAAAACAAATGTTAGGGCCCATTCTGTAAAAATAACTGTGTATGACAACCTTAATGTTAGGGTCCATAGTTTACTGGGTATCACAATGTTTCTGTCAAATCAGTCCAATAAGTTATGTATCACCATAATCATGTTGGGAGTCATGTACGGAGATACCTGACCTGCACTGGTAATATATGAAAATCCTAATCTGAACTAGTACATCATTCTAGTAAGGAAGCCCTAATGCATGAATACAATATTTCTTTCATCATCTTAACAGCAACCCATATGAGAAATATAAGAATGACATTCTAAACCGTTTGGAGGAGATCATATACTTGTGTCACAGTGTAGTTACACACATTATAACAGTGTAGCTAATTACAGACTAAAAAAATCACAAACGTTGTATTCTTTGCAGGAAATCAAATCGTTGCCACACCCATTGTAATGAACCCAACACACACTTGATTGCGATGTAAAATAGACCTTTAAACAAATTTTTGTCCTACTTCAACAAATTGATGCCATTCTGGAACCGGCTGGAATGCAGATTCTGTGTCCTTGTCTAAGTGAAAATCCCGTTAAATACCGGAAACAGGTAAGAAAGAAAGTGTACGATGGATGAGTTATTCATATTTTATTTTTCATAAAATGGATTCCCCCCTCATCTCAACTAAGTACATCTTATCAAAGCAACAGGATTTAAAACAAAAAACATTACAGAATTTTAAGGCCACAAATTACATACCTTTTTGTTAAATAGTGTAAAATTGCTAACAGCAGCGTTGAGAACAAAGAGGAGCATATCCTCCTGTTCGCTTCGTTCGAAGCTACACAATCCATCAAAGTCTAAGAGTACATACAAGTACCTGTTGTCCCCCTGGCCATCTCCATTTTCACATGTTGTAATTGTCATCCAGACACCATCAGTGCACCTGCCCCCTGTAACATCCAGAAGAGACTCTGAAAGATGGTTCAGAAAATATGACTTTCCGCTACTCTGCTTTCCCATGGCGGATATAACCTTAATTTCACCCTTCTAGCTGTTGAGAGCATCATCATAGAAGCCAAAGCGTATAGAATTAGCAAGTGATACGCTGTCCACGTAGCTAATATCATGGGGTATTTGAAGTCCATCCTAGAGATCTACCATGGCAATTGTTTTCTGCATGAGCTATTTGAACGGGCACGAGGCATACAAGTTTGCGAACCCACATTCCCATTTTCACAGGGGTTTGTTCCTCTGCTGGAACTGATATCAGGTAATTCTCTACATTGTCGGTTAGGAATTGAATCTTCATATTTGTAAAATCTTTATCTTTACCTACCTTAAGTTGTCTAATAAGTGCTTCTAAATATTTGATGCATGCCTCTCCATAGCAGGGAGCCGATCTGCTGCTTTCTAATACCACTTTGAACGTAATGCACTTCTTATAATCTGGAAACAATGCAGGAGTTGTAGAAAATTTGTCAAAAATGTGGTATATGTATCCTAAATAGGGGCAGGAACAAACAATTCCTGTTTCTTCTCTTTCCAGTTCACGAGCATTGTTATGACTGACTTGTTGCAACTGCACAACTTCCCTAGCTAAAGTAGTTTTCAACACATGGGAAGAAATAACACCAAGGGCATCTGCAGGACTGTATAGTAAAAGTTGATTTTGTGATCCGAAGCTCATAAATTTCATGTCGAGAAGATCCAAATCAGATAAATTGCCCGCTTGTCCATTCAAATGAATGGTCTTCAAGTAGCTCATGTTATCACCCAAAACATAAATTTCTAACATGACCCCAGGACTTGAATGTATTCCTCCGAGAAGGTGCTCATCAACATCATTACCTCAACATTGGAATTGCCTGAACACAATGAAGAAATAGCCGTCAGCAGAGATGCATGCTTTAAAAGGAGGCCGCTGCATCGGAAGAGAAATATGCTTTGCCTTCATCATGGATTTCTACTACTCTTGCCCTGTTTCCGACATCAACTAAGAGCAGCTCCATTTTCCATGGAATTAAATGCATCCATGTAATGATCTTGTTCCCCTTATATGATTCAAGATTAACCTCAACACTAGTCCAATAGACCTTCCGAAATGATTCATCAAACTTGTATATTACTATCTTGCTCCTTTCTTTTCCATATAGAGCCATATAGCGTGTAGATTCATCTAGAGTCAGCAAATCGAACCCCCTCCTAAATGTATATATAGGACAACATGTGTTATTCAAGTTGTAGCCGACCTTGGGACATCGGTATAGATACTGGAAAGAATCTTTGAAGTTGTGAATAAAAACCATCAACTCGCTGGACTTAAGGACTGCGACTTTTAATAACCTTTCCTGTTCAGGATTGATGGCTACTAATTCAAGTGGCTCCCCACATGCTGGGACAATTGGATGCATCTCAGAGTTGCTGTTCAATTCATTTAGATCCTTCTTCATAGGAGTTAGCTCACACGCTTTCCACATAACGTTGAACTGATGTTCCTCTACAGTTGACACCTTCACCTTCAACTCCGCTTCAGAATTTGACCACCAGTTCAACAGATTATTAATGGAGTATTAATGGGGTATTACTCTAACACTGTTCATATAGGTACTTGATATTGTTCCTTCCATGCAAAAACTATGTCAATCTCCTATGTATAAGAGACGCCACTATACTTGCAAAAAAAATTATAGCAACAAGTTTCCTACAGAATATGACAACTGGTTTTTCCTGCAGAAAATTACAACTGGTTTTTCATGTTTACATTGGGGCTCTGGTTGCGTTCATCATTAATTTCTCTACGGAACCCAAGCCAAACAAATATGTGTTTAATCCAGCAGCATAACACTGTAGAAGACAAAGATGGCATTTTCTTCCCTGGCTTGTATCTCTACAGCTACAGTTGTAGCAGTATCAAACAGGACAACTAATATAGAAGCTTCACACACTGTTCTCAGATGACTTTGTATAAACCTCAAAATGGCCTCATATACACAGCTAATCTTCCAATCACTGATTATTAAGCATTGCCATGGTTGGGGCTATGTTTTAGGTAGACATTGAATCTGATCCTGCAAAAATTTATTGTTGGCCAGTTCTCGTAATACACTTGTGCCAGAGTTACTTAGTGCAGTAATATTTTTGAGTATATATCTCTCTTTTCAAAATGATGCCATCATTTCTCTTTCTCAATTTCTTTTTGTTTAGCAAAATACGATAGATTTTTTATCGATTCTTCTTTTTGTAGGATTGTTAACATGTTTAATGATATCGGTACCCATGTTGTGTTTTGATTTTTCTAAGAGTTATGCATGCATACATTTCATTTCAATTATGGGCGCTGAATCTGTAGATAAAAATAGTGCTTTGTTTTTCTCCTGATGTACATGAATTGTGGGTTTTTGCGCTGTCAGCTTGATGATTGGATGTTGTGCTGAATTTATAAGAAAAATAACAATTCTTAGAGGCCACTAGGGGGGGAGCCAGATGAATCATGTGTTGAAGAAGTATTGGCTTCTTTGCCTGACATTTATCACCACCAGAAACTTCACCTGCCCAAGCTCGGTTCTTTCTCTTGGTTGTTGGAAAGTGAGGACCCCTTCCTAGAGGGATTTTTGAATGATGAAACTATGAATGACAATGGAAATAATGGCTCTCTGTAGGCAAAGCCCTCTCACAGATACCAGAATACCTTCAACAATAGCATTTACTGCTCATTTTATGTTGTGCCCAATCAAGAAATATGAACTATGGAGACACAAAACAAGTTCAACTCTCTCAAGAGGACCCTCTCTTTAGCTTATAGGGATGAGGCACTCCACCCCTCAAAGAGATACAACAATGACAACTACAACAATAGTAACAATGTATCATCCTTTCTTAATTCAATACAACCCAATTGAAATTTCCACCAGCAGCAGAAGAAATTTTTGGAGGCATTGAATGACTGCCACCGAAATTTCAGGATGCCCTACATGTAACACAGTTAGCGGAGAAACTCTTAAGAAATTTCCAATCATCTGCAGAAAATTTTCAATTCATTTCCAAGGGATCCATGATTATTGATGGTCATGGTATTCTACAGGAAACTTGTTGCTATAATTTTTTTTGCAAGTATAGTGGCGTCTTTTATACATAGGAGATTGACATAGTTTTTGCATGGAAGGAACAATATCAAGTACCTATATGAACAGTGTTAGAGTAATACCCCATTAATATCATCTTTTCCTTTTAATGTTTTTTGTCTGCAAAGTTTGTACATAAATATGTGCTGCAGTATTGGGAGGGACAAGTTTGCATAGTTTTACATCTCTTCTCCAAGATTTACTCTGTACAGAGCTATAGTATGATTAAAATTTCAGTTTTTATTAGTTACATTATTCTTTGTGTGTGTGAATGTATCATATTCACTTTATGGACTGTTGGTTGATCATAGCTAACAACATAAATTTCACTTCTATTTATAGCACATAAGATTATGCAATGTGGATTAGAGATTGCCTCAATTATGTGGAACATACTAGAGGCATGTCAATGTGATGTAACAACATCCAGGTTCACAAACAATTCTTTATCATCCAAAAACATTTAGATCCACTTGAATACAGACTTGTAGAATGCCGCTCCACGTTTGACCATGCCACTCAAACCTTAGTGCCTTGATACTTTTTTATAGAAGCCACAAATGCCTACCCAATCTGCAAAGGCTTAACCTTGTTGCGCAAGCCTATACTTAGCTGTGCATCACTATTTGTGTCGTACGAAGCCTTGGGACCTTGTCTCTTGTTGTGCAACACTTCTATCTTGCATGTTGAAGCCACGAAGCCTTGCATATGCTGCCCAAGCCTTTTTCAATGCCCTGATGTATTCTGGATGTTGCCTAACACTGCTGATGTATTCTGGATGTTGCCTAACTCTTTAGGCTTGATTAATGTTCCTCGTTGTTAGTATAGTTTTAATGTTATAATACATTACAGCTGAGCACACTGTAACTTATTCTCAGGTTTGGAAAATTCTAAGATTAGAAATAAAAGCTATATTCGAAAAGATTAAGTGGAGTAACACAATAATAAAGTAGAATAATCTCTTTTCATTATAGTATATAATCACAAGATACGTGCTTTGATAAGAGGCTTTTCTGCCCTCCTTTCATTTGAGAAAGGAATTAAAATATTTCATGACTTGTACATTTGGGCAGAGAAGCCTCTTATCAAGGCACATATTTGGTCATTAGATATTATAATGACGGAGCTTGTAGAGTATAAATTGGATTGATACTGGATACTAGACAATGAAAAGCAATCTACTTTATTTGTAATGAAAACAAAGACCTATGATAAGTTCCAAGATTCAAGTTTGCTTCCAAGTTAACCTTGTAACTTATCATAGGTCTTATTGCAGCATGGTTTTGAATATGTGGACCTTCTCATGCTATTTTTTTTTCATTTTTAATAAATTAGATTGCTTTTCCTTGTCTAAGTTCTTCATCTTTTCTTTTTTTCCAGGTTTCATTGTCTTCTCTTGCTCTAGTTGGTGTGGAGTGGCTTTACTGCAAGAAGGTAAGATAAGATGACATTCTAGTCCTAGATATATTGGTAAATAATTAGAACGTGCAGATACTTTTATTCATTTTTTAAAAATATTTTTCTTTATTATTATGACGAGTGTTACTTTTTTTTGTAGGACACTATTACCTAATTAGCCACTATTCTTGGAAAAAATGGAAAGACAGGTACTTTCATTTTCTTCCACTTGTATTATTTCTTTAATGAATTTAATCTCAATAAAGATTAATATTATCATAGTCATGAGTTTTTTTAATAATACTCAGATCTTAAATAACACTCATAATGGACCCTATTTTAGCTTACAAAAAATGGATTATGAAACGTGGCTTATTTAACAAGCCACGTTTCAGACCCACAGTGAGCGTTTTAGGCATCTCATAATTCAAACTAATGACGTTTTAGTTTACGAAAACATCATAACAGAATTACCCATTTCCAAACTATAAAAATAAAAGTCTCAAGTTGAGAGGTAGATGCTCATTATTTAAAGTATATGATTTATGCAGGAAAATAGTATATCTTCATCTGAATGTTTAGATGAACATATACCAAGACCTACTCCAGGGACAAATGAATATTTTAATGAAATGATATATTGTACTTGTGAAAAGTGCAAAAATAGAAAATTAAAGAAGCGTCGACTCGTTGGTATCCATAGGTTGAAGTATGGAGTTTATATAGAAGAGGTATACTATAATGAAATTTCAAAAATGCTTGTTATTAAAAAATATAAACTTTTCATATCGCATTGACTATTTTAAATGATATTGTAATGTTTAGCCAATCCAAGTTCATAACAATGTTGAGGAAAGGGCATATGACAATGATGATAGTGGCACTCACAATGAAGAAGAAGACACATATATGGGTGATACCACTTCTCAATTAAATGAAGATGGGGTGAACGAATTTTTACAAGACTTCTACACATATGCTGAAGAAGTTGATGATTCGCCCCTAACTCAACTTGCTAGGACGCCTCTATACCCAAATGCAAATTTGTCTGTATTGGCAACACTTATGTTATTTTTGAACTTGAAAGTTATGCATGGAATGACGAATACATGCTTCACTGATATCTTGAGGTATATTTTAAACTCCTCTAAACTATATCTCTCCATGTCATTCAAGTTTTGAATATTGTGTATAGTGAATAATATAAAGATCTTTTGTTGTTTTATGCAGACTTTTGGCAGATAAGATACTTCCAAAGGAAAATAAGATGCCTCTTTCACAAAAGGAAGTATCTTCAGAAATGAAAGACATTGGGATGGAGTACAAAACATATGATGCACGTCCAAATGACCATATCTTATACTATGGTGAAAATGAAAATTTACAGCAATTCCCAATATGTTTCACCAATAGATATCGTGAATATCAAGTGTCCAAGAAAGTTCCTTATAAGGTTCTACGCCACATTCCAATAACACCGAGGTTTGAGAGGATGTTCAAATGTAAAGATTTGGAAAAATTTATGGACTATCATGCACTAAGAAGGAGCCAAGATGGTGTCATGCGTATGGTGGCTGATAGCAAAGATTGGAAGGAGCTTGAAGAAAAATGGCCTGATTTAAGAAATGAGCCAACGAATGCAAGACTTTCATTGGCAATGGATGGTGTCAATCCTTTCGGAGATCTTAGAACAACATACTCTGTTTGGCCGGTTTTCCTTGTTAACAATAATCTTCCCCCTTGGATGGCAATGAAAAAAGAGCATGCAATGCTAACTCTAATAATACCAGGTATATGAACTTCTTAGTGTTATGTTCTCTTGAAAATGATGTAAATTTACATGAATATATTTAAATTTTAATTCACATTTTCTTCATAGGAAAACACCAGGTGAAAGATATGGACACATACATGGAGCCTCTAATTGATGAGTTCTGCGAATTATGGAAGGGTGTCAACATGTATGATGTATCAAGACCTAGAAATGATAGGATCTTCCTTTTTCGTGCAATACTTATGTGGACAATTCACGACACTCCAGGGTTCTCTGTGTGTTTTAATAATCTATTTATCATATTCATTTGTCATCATTCTATTTATGTTGCTGCCCATTAATTAAATATGGTTTCCATACTGATTTTTCAGGCCTACAAACTAAAGGGAAACATGGTTGTCCATCATGTGGGCCAAACACTATATCTAGGCAATCAAAGGATCTTAAAAAAACCGTGTATGATGAATACAAACACTTCTTACCTCAAAACCATCGTTATCGCATGCATGAGAAAAATAAGTTCAATGGAAAGGAAGAGGAAAGGAGGCGGCCAAAAAGGATGAACCCTTTGAGGTGGAAATCAGCATATGAAAAAAAGGAAGGGAGAGCTTATCCATTGGGAATGAAAAGACTATCTAAGTTTTATAAGTTAGATTATTACGAGCATCTCCCAATAGCTCATTTATTTGATACAATGCATATTGGAAAAAATGTGGCAGAGTGCTTATGGAAACATCTAAAGGGAACCAACAATGAAGACCAAATAAAATTAAGGAAGGACCTCAAAACCGTCAATATAATGCCAAACATGTGGTTACATGAAAATAACACATATGATCCTGCGCCATGGGTTCTTACAGTAGAGGAGAAACAATATATGTTTGATACTATGTGTGCCATAAGATTTCCAATTGGTTTTGGTGCGACATTAAAAACCGTATTCACAAGAGATGGTTCAGAGTTTTCTGGAATGAAAACACATGATTGGCATAATTGGATAAAGGTAATTCATGATATCTTATATTTCTTGATAGTATAATTGAAATTTTCAATATATTAGTAATGTAGAAAATAATATATATTTTAAACGCTATTTTTCAATGTTGGTGTAGTATGTGCTTCCTACAGTAATACAAAGCACTTTCAACCATGACATTGCACAAACAATTTACAAATTGTCCAAATATTTGAGGTATTATAAACCATCAATTGTTATTCAATAATTAATTTTTTTCCTTCTATAAATATCATTTTCAATGTCTTTATAATTGTTTTAACATATATTTTGCAAATATTATAACTGGTGATATGTTAATGCTTGTTAGTAAAATTTATAGGTGGGTATCTTCTAAAGAGATACATCCAGATGAGCTGAACTATTGGAAGAGGAATGTTGCTCTTTTGATGTGTGACATTCAAATGTGTTTCCCTCCAAGTTTCTTCAATTCTCAAGAGCACTACCTTATACACCTGGTAGAAGAGATTGAACAATGTGGACCCATCCATCTCAGGACAATGTGGCTTGTAGAGAGATATATGAAGGTCCTAAAACATTTTGTGAGGCAAAGAGCTCGACCTAAAGGTTCTATGGTTGAAGGGTACATGGTTTTTCAAACCATGGTTCATTTATCTGAGTACTTGCCTTAATTGCATCTAGAGGATCCAAGATTATGGGGTGATCAAAAACCTCAATCCATTGGAGATAGAAAAATAGAGGGTCAAGGAACTTCAAAGAGGATAAAAGGTAATCTTAAATGTTAGTAGTAGTTTTTTAATCCTAAGTATTGTATGATGCATCCTTTAAAGAATGGTTAGATCAATGATTAGTTAAATACTTTTTGTTGTAGATGCTAAGGAGTGGGAGTCATTGCATTTGTATGTTGCATACAACTCTAAATTTATGTTACAATGGATGGAGAAGTATGCTGAACAAAAGAAAATAGAAGATGAAAAGGCATGGGCTGATATATATAATAGACATGGTCAAAAATCTAATAGAGGACTTCCTGCATGCCATAAAAGAAAATGGCCAGATAGATGCTCATGGAATTTGTTAAAGACAAATGTTGAACACGAGGCAACCAAGAGAATGAAAGCAGTGACAAAAAAACAAGTAGATTTCGTTAAAGGATCTATAAATGGGGAGGTAATATACAAATAAAGTATTATGATGAAAATTGTTTAATCTAAAGATTTTTTTATCGTTGAAACTAGTTAGTTAACTTTGTGTCCTTGAATCTAATTGGATAATATGTACATATGCATTTAGGTAACATATTACAAAGCAATGTGGATTAGCGGTCATCATTTTCGAATTAGGAAGATCGATGAGAAGCGGAAAACTTATGATAGTGGAATTTCAGCACCATTTGAAGTGGAGTGTCATTCACATGCATATGACACAAACACAATCACGAGTACACTTCGGTATTATGGAGTGTTGGAGGATATAATAGAGCTTGATTTCACATCTTTAAAAAAAGTTATTTTTCGTGTTGAATGGTATAGGCTCATTGAAGTGGGCCTTGACAAAACTATTTTGTTGCATGAGAATGGATTCAATATGATAAATACATCGAGGTTTGAATCTACTTCTGAACCTTATGTGTTTCCAAACCAATGTAGTCAAATATTTCTTATTCCAAATTTAGAACACCCTGGCTGGTCCTTTGTGATAGATTATGATCCAAGAGGGCGAAGAGTCACCTTTTCCGAAGATGTAGAAGGCCATGATGTAATTGAAGAGGTAGAAGATCCACTTGAAGACATAGATGACCAAGTGGAGGATGATGATAACATGACTATTGATGATGAATATGAACAAGATGAAGTTCCAGTAGGACAAGAACAACATTTTGGTGACGAAATACATGAACATGATGAGTTTATTGATCATCATTTACCTATGGCTGAAGGGGATGAAGATCATGAGAACCATGGTATTAATTTATTTGTGGATCTGGGGCCCATTAATTATGGTGTATTCATGCCTCCAGATGAGGAAATTGTAATGTCAGATGAAGATGATTTTATTTAATCATAATGTAAACCTTAAATTCATTGTAAGGACATAACACAATTTGATATATTTTATGAGTGGATTGCTAATGTTTTTTTCTCTATGTCAATGCATACATTGCACATGTTTCCTTGTTTCATTAAATGTTTCCTTATTGAAGATTATATGAAGATGCACACCTTTTGGTCCTTTTGAATATATATATTTTTGGATACATGAAATGGCCAACAAAATGTCAAAGCAGTTCTGTTTTGCTGCTCTCAACATGCAATGGCCAACAAAATGTCAAAGCATACCTTACCAATTTAGTATTGCATATGTTATTATTCATTTGTTAGTGAAGTTGTTCAATGTTACATACAACTTTGAAGTTTTTTTTGACTATTAATAATTTTGTTTTATGATATTTTGAAGGATCGTGGCAGGCCCTCTACATATGCACTAGAAAATCCTAACATGAGAGTGCCGCCGACAAGTAAATCCCGTACCATACTTTCTACATCCAACATTGAAACATTTAGTATTCCAATTCTGTCAAGCATGCCAACACATAATATAGCACCAGAGTTAAGGAGTAACCCTTCATGTGTGGGTTCTCTCTGAATTCACCCTCCAACATCACAACATGCTTCCTTGACAAGTATCATAGAATCACAAGCCAAAATTTTAACGCTCCTACTAGATACTCCTGAATTTTATGAAGTTAGACAGGAAGTAATTAAGCAAATTCATGCATTGGAGTCTACATTGCTGGAAAGTACAGGTCTTGCTGCACCTGAACAGGTATGCTTATGATAATTAATTATGTATAAAATATTCCTAACAGTCCTAATTATCATTCATGTGCTATAAAACAGTCATAACAACAATTTTTCATATTGCATGGTTTACAACAGTCCTAACAAACATTCATGCTCTATACATATAGGAAGAAAATGGCATGCCCCCTGATGTACCTAATGGGGAAGCTACTGTGACCGCTACGACTGCAACAATCTCCACAGTGAACACAAAAGGAAAGAAAGAGGTTACAATCTTGTTAACCTCGGATGGAAATGTCTTAAAAGATGAAATGGGGTCGAAATTTTTCCAATTTCTATTTCATCGCGCAGAATGCCTATTTGGAAATACCATACAAGTGGATTGGAGAAAGCAAGCCAATTCTAAGAAAGATGAACTCTTTGAAGATGTCATAAAAGAGTTTGGAAATCCCGGTTTTAACAAGGATTTCATAATGGATTATGCACGGAAATTCATTCATTCTAAAAGAGACAAAATAAGGTCAAAGCTAACAAATGACTTGAGATATCCCTGACTAGCTTGGATCACTAACCAAACAACATGGGATGAGCTTATCAAAGATGCCAAATTCAAGAGAAAGTCCTTCAAAAATCCAAACTACATGCCATCTGCACGAGAAGGAGGTAAAAGACACCTTCGAGATACAACAAAGGCTACCCAAGCTAGGTTGTCAAGTATTGGGTCCCATAAATTGGGGTCGGGTGGGTATAATAGTATTCGTGGGAGCTTGGTAAGTGAATAATTTCATTTCATTTTTTTATATTTTTTCGGTGACTTGAATGTATTGGATGACAAATGATACTTGATAAATTAAAATGTCTTTGTACACTTAGGTTCACCACTTTCGAAAGGAAGCTTCAGATGAAGATCTGAAATATGCACTAATGCATGGTTCCCAAGGGCTCCGGCAACATATGATAGATTGAGGGGAGAAATTGGTCATTGAGCATGAATCTGAGGTAAGTTTATTATAGTATTTGATGACATAATAAAACATTTAAGTATCAATGTTGTGATAATTTAATTAACTAAAGTATGTTGTTTAATAGGATGTGCAACAATCAAACTCCTTAAAGGGTGCAACTGACAGTGAACATGAAGATGCCACAGAAGGATGTGATGATTTTGTTGCTGGACAAAATGAATCGATTGACCTTCTTGGAACTCATCCGGAAAACAACCCAGAAATCCAACAGACAAGAGTTCAGGATGATTATCATGTTGCACCATCTATTATAGTTCCTCGTCAAAAGAGGACAAAAAAGAATAGACATTTTTCCTATCCGGATAAATAGATTTAAATTGACTGTTATTTTATGAATTATTGGCTATTTCATTACCAGTGAACTTATTGGTTTGTTTTATGAACTTATTGAGAGTTTGATCGGTCTATAAAACTGCTCAAATGCATGTCAAACACAGATATTTATGTGATAGCCAGATTTATAGTATGTATCTATACATTTTAAGATGGCTTTTTTTGCCTCATAAGAACTTCTATAACCTTCTTTTTGATGAGATGGCTATAATATACTCAATAAGGTTGATTGATCTTTAATTCTATTATGGTCATTATCTTTTGGTTTGCAGCCCCCAGGTATTATCTTTTGGTTTGTAGACAAATGTATTGATCTCGTTTCAATAAGTCAGTAATGTATATGTTGAATCTTCCATTGCTAATAATTTGCTTGCATTGATAGGTATGCAATTGCAAGTGCTCGTTCAGATGGTCTACTTTTGCTTTGTGGAGGAAGAGATGCAAGCAGTGTGGTAAGAATTGTAATTTCTGACATTTTATTACTGGAGAATCTATATGCTTACTATAGTATGGTGATTTTCATCCATAGTTAAATAATGGTATGGATGAATATTGCTATTATGATATATATTAGACACTGTGTTTCAAGATCTGATTTCTAAGAACAATGATTTACTTCATCTTTGTGAATTTGTTATGTTAACAAAATGCTTAATGATGTTACCAGAAAATAAAATCAAGATAAACATAAGTCATCTACAGAAATATGGGATATACAAGTAGAATTATTGAGAGCACTGCTTAGACATATGGAGAGCCCCAAAACATAAAGTAGTACTAGCAAGGAAAAATAATTGTGGTTTGTTTGTCTTTCCCTAATGACTTTCATTGCAATCCATTCCTGCAAGTGACTTTCTATAAGTAGATGACTTACAGTGGGAGTCCTGGGAGACGGAGGATGAACAGGTTGTGCTCCCATGACACCAATGGATATATTAGGTGACATTTATCATGGATATCTAGATTTTCCATGTTCAAACTCACGGACTCATGGTAGCATGTGGGTGTTTTTGTTGTTTCCTTATCTCTGCTCACTGACTGTTTTTGTTTTCTCGTTGAGTTTGATATATGGCTCGATTCGAGCCTTGCTTGCTTCAGGGGTATTTTAAACTTTCCTGAGTTTAGTGTTAACTTGGACCTTGTTGTTTTGTTGTATTGAAATGGCTCAGTTTTGTTACTTCCTTACTGTAGATCTATAAATTCATTTTTATAACTAGGTTTGCATTTACCACACCCAATATTTTCATTATATTCGTTCATGAACATTATTCTTCATTGTTGCCCAACTCATTATTTTCTACTCCTATACCTTGGTCTCTAGGCGTTATCTTTGAGCTCTTACTCTATTGTGTTTGTTTTTTTAATTTATAACTCTGCACATAGCTTCATTTTCTGATCTCAATGCACCACAGCTTGCTGGTAACAGTGGAGAAAAGTAATGAATGAATCATCAACAAAATGGAAATTTGAGTACCTTCTAGTTCCAGTGGCTGAAAGACTGCTGATATGGTTCACTTCTGTTGCCTGATGAAGGGATCTTAAAAGAGTTTCACTCATAAGAATAAAGAGGCTCGGACTGAGTGGGTCTCCTTGTCGTAATCCTCTGGACGAGTGAACATTAATGTATGTTTCACCATTGAAGTGACATTGAATGTAGGAGTGCTTATGCAGTTGCCTGTGCATTGGATTATATCTGTATGGAATCCAAATTTGGATAAAGTATAGAAATGGAACTGCCAGTTGCATCTGTCAAAGGCTTAGGAGATGTCCAATTTAATCATTAAGCTTAGGAGTTGCATCTGTTGGAAAGAGAAGCGTACTGCAAGAGTAGTGGTTTTGCATGGAATTGGTGGATCTGGATAAACCACGTTGGCAGATGCAGTGCAGGTCTTTGGAAGACAAACTCCAAGGTTGGAAACATTCCAAAGTCATTCTTTTCTGAAACATGGAAGAGCATCCAAACATAGAAGAGTTGCAGTCCCAGATTTTGGGGCATTTGACAAGTTTGAAACAAGATGTTACAGACTTCCACAGAGGACAACAAATCTTAAAAGATATTATGCAAAAGGAATCCGTATTTTTATATATTGACAATTTCTTGGACATGCAGCCTCTAAGGGAGCTTCTACCGAGGCAAATAACAAATCTGAAGAAACTCAGGTTGCTTGTAACATCTAGGAAAACAAATGTCTCGGAGGTAATGAAAGATTGCAAAATTAAAGAATGTGAAATTTAACACATGGTTCCCCTTTCTCTTGAAGCAGCCGTTCAAGTTCTATGCAGAAAAATAGACAGTGAAAGTGACGTAAATTCCATGTTAGAAAAAAGACCTCAGATCAAGCAAATAGCAGACTGTTACAGTTGTTGTCCTCTGTTTTTGGAAGTTTTTGGAGGAGATCTCCATACAAAAAACAATGAAGTTGAAGCTTATGAAAAATCATATCATTGGTTATAGTGTGCAGAGTCTTTCAGCTATGAAGAGTACATGTTTGATTGGGAAACATATCAGCAGCTCGAACAAAGATCTCAATAGGCATCCTTGGACATGCTCATTCTTCTCCGATTGGGAGTGGGAGGATGTTTCCTATATTACAAAGTTGTAAAGGCTTAAGGAAACATTATGGAAGTCAACACAGTTGAATTTCCTTGTGTGGCTCTTCTCCTCTTGATGGTTGCATGGTTTGACTACCAAATTCCCGGTCTGTTGATGGATGCTCTAGCATGTCATGAGCCCTTGAATTGACACCTAGTTTGGCGTGGAGTGTAGATGTGACTGCCGTGAATTTTGAATGTTGTGCCCAGAGACTAAGCCACACTGCATGTTTTCAGGTGTTTTATGGACAAGCAATGCTATGTAGACATTGCACGCATAGCACAGTGCTTCGCAGGCTGCATAGAGCGCATATGTTGCACTGTGCTGAATTGTGGGTCATGCTGAACTCTAATTTATGCTAAACAACGCTGAAATTGATCATTAAAATATGGTCTACGGGCCATTGCCCTACATCCCACTAGGGAATTGGCGGAACCCCTTGAAATTTATTGGGGCTCCGTCCCATTTTTGAGTGAATGGAGAAATTTTGTCTTACAAGTTGTGCAGTGCGTATCCTGGTGTTGCATAAAATGTGCATGGTGCATCAAACTGCATGGAGTTGCTCGAAGTGTGGAGTTGTTCAACCGTCCAAGACACTCAATGTAAGTGCATGGACCAGTGTGACTGCGCTTGGATCCTTAAAACAATGCATGTAGACATCTAAGTGATTCCTAGATTAAATGAGTATCCTTTTTTTTAATCATACCTGAACACTCTTGCTTAAAAGAAACTGAAAGGTACAGAAATAAGACAGGAAAGAGCATAGAATCAAAAGTGGGGTGGAAGTCCATTTCATTCATCCTCATTATTTTTATACATGGCTTGGTGGGTGGTGACAACTCTTTGGCATAAACTTGACTCACTTGCTCTCAACAAAGCAACAGCTGCACTTTTATATATGGCAAGTTTATGCATGTGTCTTTCATCTTGTGTAACCCTGACATAATATACTTCGAAAAATATATATGTTCTAAGCTATAATGGCAAGGGGCCTAGGACTCTTATGTTCAAGTATAACACATGCCACTCTATATATCGTTTATACGTATGATTTTCATAAGCATTCCTTTGACAAGGTGCATAATTGTTGAGACACTTAAAGACTTCCACATGAGAAAAATGTACTTTGACATAGTATAAGACTATAAGTGCACATCAGAACCTCTACAACTTTAAGCAAACATGAAATTAAACATGACCATGATATCATGCCATGATTATTGCCAAGATGGTGGTATTCAAAGGCAGACTTACAATGTGCATGGGGGGCATGAATCGGAGTAATGGTCCAATATTTTAGCATCAAAGATAGGTGAATATATATTTAACAAGGCGTGAAAGCCACTACATCTCATAATACAGTAAACTAGGGAATTGCTACACTTTCTACTGCATCGCCAGAAACAGACAAAGCACTTGCAACCACAGACAGAGAGACCCTGTTTGAGCTCTGCTAGGGTTGTAACTACCTCTAATTGTAACTTCTGTACATCATGATTACCAGTAAATTCTGTTGTGTTACTGCAGAGCCACTTTTGAACACGATCACACCGTCTCTCTATCAAATCCCCTAAGAAACTCTGAAACACAGAGTGCCATTGGTCACCATTTACACATTTTCTTTTAAAAATTGTGCCTAGCCTTGATCTTAGATTGGACAAGACTTTATCATTTGAAATGGATTCTTCTATAGGTGCAAGCTCCAGCCCACTATCCTGCACTTCAATCAAGAGATCTCCAAGCTCTATTGGAACATCATGTATTTCTTCTTGAGTGTCAAAATTCACAAGCACCTTGCTGGCTCCTGACATAGAGAGTTGTCCTTCCCTCACAGCAGACTCCAAATTTTTATGAAGGATATTCACTTTCATGGCAACACGCTTCAAATCAACAGGGGTCCAGTCCTTGGTTGCTATCTGGGCAGTAACAAGCTTCAAATCTCTCAAGAAGGAACGTCCATTCTGATAGGTATGGTCTAAATCTTCTTCCATAGTTAAAGCTATTTCAGACAGACTTTCTTGATAATATTCTTTTCGGGTGAAAGAAGGCATTGCAGCAAGTTCAACCATTCCTCCATACATCTTTGTTAGAAAGTTTTCATGGGATCTTTTACGAATTTGTAACAGCTTTACAGGAAACTCATCTTTTAAGTCCTCTACATCAGCTAGATCAACATCCTTGATTGCTATGAAGAATAGTCCCTTGAATAGTTTTTCATCACTCTTAACCAAGTTTACCCCATTTTGAAAGCGTTGAAACATGTTTTCTGTCTCCTTGTCAAGATGAAATTCCTGAGATGTAACATATCATATTTCCAGTTAATCTCAAGTATCTACACTAGTTTAAAAGGTAACAAAGCCAAGTAAAACATGCAAATCAAAGCAGAAAATGAAGAGAAGATACATAATCACTTCCGGCCTACCTTTTTATTGAAGATTGTTAGATTACTGATAGCTGCATTAAGGACAGAGAGAAGCATGTCCTCTTGCTCTGTCCTCTCAAAGCTCCCTAGTCCTTCAAAGTCCATAAGTACATAAAGGCATTTTGCATCCAATCGAATCGTCATCCATACCCCATCTGTACATATGCCCCCAACTACATCGAGAAGAGATCCAGATAGATGATTTAATAGGTATGACTTACCATTACTTTGTAAATATGACTTCACATTAAGCTTAACAATGTTCTTGTACTGTTAAACAGATAATATACTTTGTGTCTTATTCCTGTGATTTCCTATATGCATTACTATTGTATCATTAATTAGGTTCATGAAGAATATCTTGAAGCTGGTGCCGAAGTCTTAATAACAACATCGTACCAGGTCTGTGCTTATGATATGCATTATTCATACATTCTTATATGTTTGTTCACTTTTTTTGCCTTCATCTTGGCACCTCTTCATTCATGTGATATTTATGGGGATTTGATTGTTTACAGGAAACAATTCATGGTAGCTAACAGGTCGCTCGGACAAAGCATAGGCTTGAAACATCAGTTGGAATAACTATACTGTAGGTGCCAAATATGTCTAATTCCTTAAATAATAACACCCCATTTGGCTTGTCTCCATGATGAAGCACATTTTCTGTGTTTATCAATATGTATATATTGCTTGGCAGGTGCCAATGACAACAATAGGTGCATTGCTGATGGACAAATCTGGTAGACGACCACTTCTTATGGTATGAACTTAGGCTTTGATAAAACGTTGTTATAAGGATTTTCATTGCTTATTTACATGAATATTAAGAGAAAATTTTCTTTAGATTGCTACTGGAGGAATGAGCATCAGTTGCTTTGTGGTTGGATTGTCCTTTTACATACTGGTAATTACACTTATCACATCTTTATATCCACCCATCTTTATTGTTGGGATTTATTTTCATTTAATTAAATTGTTCACTACAATTAGGATACTGATATGCAGATGCAAATGAAGTAGTAATTCTCTTTTTAATCATTTTCATGCATGTAGTGTAGAATATCCACTAAAGAAAAAATAGATGAATAATGGCTTCTTTTTTGTTTTTCTGTATAGGCTTATATCGGAACATTTTCACTAGGCATGTGTGGAATTCTAGGGATTTTAATGTCTGAGGTTAGTCCTTGGTATAATTTATGAAAATGGATTGATAGTAATGAGTTAGTGATAACTAATTTTTTATAACAAAATGTAAAGATCAAGTCGATTTAGTAAAAACTAATTATTGTCCTAATTTAAATGCAATTTGTGAATACTTTTGGCAGAATTGGAGTAAAATATGTGATCATAATTTCTTAGAATCCAATGCACCTTCGTTGCTAACGATAAGTAGAGAACTGCATCAAAGTTGAGACAATCAAAGCGAAGAACATGAAGATGATTGTTGTCGATGGAGAGACAATTGCTCAAAAAGGAAGTTGCTCAAAATCAAAGTTAAGAAAAATAACTTCAAAGTAGCACTAGGGAATCATATGGATCACTTGAAGTTTGGTGGAGAGAAGGTGCTAATATTGTATATCAAGGGTTAACGGAATTCAGACACCCTTTTGTATTTTATCATTGTATTTCAAGGGTTAACGGAATTCAGACACCCTTTTGTATCTTATCTTATTTGATATTAATAAAATATTTGTGGACCCATTATTGGGCACAATATTTAAATCAAATTGTTGTTAATTTATTATATTAATTATCAGACCACTTCGACATCATAGATGATATGTAACTTCGTTGATATTTGTTTATTATGTAGTTTTAAAATTCATATTTTTCATTCTTTAAATTCGTATCGTCTCTAGAGAGACAATAAAAATTGAAATTAGTATTGTCTCCAAAGAGACAAAATGTTAGTATTCGGTATTGTCTCTAAGGAGACAATAATGATATTGTCTCTAGAGAGACGAAAATGATATTGTCTCTCAAGAGACAAAATATGTATCAATCATTATTGTCTCTTGAGAGACAATAATTAGAGACAATATTAGAGACACCCGCTTTGAGACAATAATAGAGACGATATGCAACTTTTTTATTGTCTCTATTTGAGACAATTTAGTCAAATTTTGTCTCTATTAATGTCTCAAATGACCCCCCCTTGTAGTAGTGAAAATAGATATCTATGTGCTCGACCAAATCCTTTTACTTGGACAAGCATAAAAGAAATGGGATTTCTCTTCACAAGGAATCGCCCAATGGACTGGACTATATTGAGAATAAAAGACCAAAGATGGAGTAGTAGGCTTGGGAGCTCAACCCATATATGGATTTTGAGGGAAACCTGATATGTGACTTTAAAGTTTGGCTTCCAAGGAGATAGCACAAGAAGTGTATTTTGTAAGTGTGAATATGACTTCATAAGAATGACTTGCACTTGTAAACGCTCCTTGAAGGTGAAAAAATAGAAACCTTAGTATGATTCCTAATGTCGGTAGCAAGTATACCATTGAACTCTTAATGGGTTTTAAACTGGGTTTGGAGGCAACCATTTGAGGGAATGCGATCGATTAAAATAAAATAATATAACACTATATTTTTATACCATTTTATAATTAGCTCAACAACAATAATATCAATCAATACAATAGGGGCATATTCATTACCTCATTGTAGACCTTGGGAACAATCTTTTGAGCACGTTTGGGAGCCATCCTTGCCATCGTCTACAATAAAATTTGTAGTGGGTGAACTGAAGGTCATATTTATAGGTTTTAAATTGCCCCATAAGGGTATAGTAAATGTCGAGATTTTGTAACCAATTAAGGAAAATTTTGTTAATGCGATATGAGCTAAGTGAAAGGACAAGGAGAGGTGTAAACAATGATGACAACATGTAAACCAAGCATAGCCGAGATAAAAAAAGTAGTTCCTCTATCTTCTTTATTGTTATTATTTTATTCACTTACACATTTTAATAAAAAGACTATTAAAAATGTATTCTATAAAATAGTAAAAAACAATGGTCAAATGACCACTTGCATTATGTTATAAAAAAACTATTTAAAATAAATATCCAATCAACCAAAATTAAAATATTATTCTATTT
The DNA here is from genome assembly GCA_019776745.2 of Taxus chinensis. Taxonomy (NCBI): domain Eukaryota; kingdom Viridiplantae; phylum Streptophyta; class Pinopsida; order Cupressales; family Taxaceae; genus Taxus; species Taxus chinensis. The sequence goes on from CM034156.1 coordinate 21,055,618, forward strand.
AGAAAAATAATATAAAATTTATCAAAATATAACTTACACATTTTTTTAAAAAGACCATTCAAATTCGATATCCACTCAACCAAAATTAAGTAATGACATTTTATGAAAAGGTACCCTAAAAAAAATTCAAAATTAGACTTTCATCCGTTTATTAAGAGACTATTTCCAATCTATATCCATTCCCCAAAAATAAAAGAAAATTAATTAATTAAAAAAAAAACATAAATTGATTTCCATCCTTATTTCCAATCTATACTCACTCCCCCAAAATAAATAAATAATAAATAAATTTAAAAATAAAAATAAAAAAGTCATTTCCATTTTTTTTTATTAAAAGACAATTTTCAATGTATACCCACTCCCCAAATATAAAAGACAATAAACTAGCAATCGCATGTGTACAATGCAATGTGAACGCCGAATGGTATATGTTATTAGATTTAGAAAGACAATTATTAATTTTGTAGTTGATGTTGATAAGGGGTGTGATTGGCAATATTGATTTTCTATTAAAGCCGGAACAAATGTTGTGAAATACATTAGAAAGGATGTTATAGAAAGAATGACTAAGTGCTTTAAAATATTATCTCTCCATGAAACTAAAATGAGACAGAATATGCAATTATATATAAACAAATCTGAATTGGGTATGGTACATTCCAAATTTCTTTATTACCTCGACGAGTTTGAGAGCATCATTGAATGAGATATTTTGTGCATATCTTACAATCATAGCATTCCATGAGACCACATTTCTTTGAGGCATTTTGCAAACAAAAAATGGTATATGTTATTTGTGTTATAGGGATAGTTATTTTTTGTAGTTGTGTTTGCTTAAACTATGGGTGATTGATTTTGTATGTGTATAAATATAGATGAGTCACTTCATTTAAAAAGTGCAAACATGAGGTCTTACCCTTAAAATTATTCAAAATGCAAAAAAGTGATATAATGTACAAAGTCTTTTGCTTGTGCAATTTTCTTTGCACATTTCTTGTATTTTTGTCCAGTTGTAGATGCCTCAATTGGAATTCCCATTCTCCTCAATTTGTGTGGTGGTTCATATTTCAGTGCATCTTCATTAGAATCTAAAATCCAAAAGAAGCCTCGTGAATGATCTCCAATCATTCATATTTTGGAGAGACAAATTGGGGATGTTGGCATCAGGTGGAGGTGATATCTGATCATTTCGGCTATCACTGTTTTAGGTGGTTTCGGTTTCCTGCAATGCAAAACATTAACAACACATTGAAGACGTTTAAACTATTCTTCCCTCTGCAAGCGAGGCGTAGTTAATTCAGTCCCGTTGTAGGGAGGGGAATTGTGTTTCTAGTCTGCATCATATTAAATTGGAGAGGGAAAATAAGTATGTTAGTCGTAGAAGATGTTTTTAAGTATGACGGGCAACTTAAAAAGCCTTGTCTATGACCAGTCTAACGTCCAACTTGGGACGCTTTGAAATGGTCTCATTGGGGAACAAGCCCCTCAGCACATAATGAATCATGTCATTGACGAAGGCACATGCCCCCACATGTCACATCAGAAAAAGGATTGGAGTCTAAATATAAATGTAACAATCAAAAGCAAATAACATGAAAGCACTCTACAATAATTTTCTAATCCATAACACAATAAACAAAACAAATGAATAAATACTTCAATCAATATTGAAACCCACCTGAAGTTTGTTTAGACACAATACTCTCTTCTTTACTGTGGGAGAATGAGAATCACAAACACCCTACAAAAAAGTGGAAAAAGAAGTTAATAAAACTAAATATATCTATACTTATTCAATTAGTTACATCAAAAATAGCCGTAATTTCGACAAGATTATAAATTGAGAAATGAATAGCTAAGCACCAATTTTTAAAGGTACAAATTAATATAGCTCGATAATTTTACAATATTTTAAATGAATTATATATGCAGTGTTGTTCAAAACACTTCTAGAACATAAACAAGGGCACGTTTAATACACTGAAAATGAACTCCATGAAGTTTTTGGAACAGGGACGACAGAGAGGTGGTGGGGGGGGGGGGAAGATGAAAAAGTGACCAAGTAATAAGATTTAGACAAATTTGTGTACACTCGATATCTTTTTGTATCTAAGCTTGATAGGTGAAGGTCTGAGCTACCTTGATTTAACACTAGTCCATAGTTGTTGCTCCTTTAAAGTTGTACATAAATGTAGTTGTTTCTTCTACCAGTATATAACTGTAGTTGTACAAATTTAGTGATGAAATGGTTACTATCAGATGCGTTTATCTACATATTCTGGATTTGCATGTTTCTATGCAAATCAAACAATTTGTTTGAGTGGGAGAAGCTTCAAAATGCTTGGTGAGATCAAGATAGATATATAGTAAAATATCCAATATCAAAAAGGGTTGTAAATTTTTTAAGATTGATAATTTTCGTGGCAGCCCCTGATTCCATAGACTGTTTTCCAAATTGTAGATGTTATTAAAATCTTATCTTTCTTTCATTCATTCCATACCAACAAAACAAAGGTATAATTGTTTTTTGCATTATATAGATACTTAAGCTCATTCTCAATATTTATTTCTTTAGCATTCTAATTCACTTATCCAAAAATGTTCGAAGACAGCTAAACATAATACAAGTTTGAAAAAAAATTATTGAAGGAAAAATTTACTAAAACCCCTTGTGATTGACAAAAGGGGGAAAATTATGAGGGGCATGCTGTTAAGTTGATAGATGTCTAAAACCAGTGGTATTTGTACTAAAAAAGTTTGTATGGTTGATCCATACACATGAATATTGAATGTACATCTTTCGAAAAAACAATTATCTCAAGTTGTGCCTAAATTGAAAGGGAGGAATGTAAAAATCCAGAAATGAGCAATGATGTCGAGCATTTTTTGGGCTACCATGGAATTTGAAACTATGTTATCTATAAAAAAATGTTCTTTCATTATGTTTTGATGCATTTAGATAGCCTGTTTCAAAGGTGGTTGTTTGCCTTCGGCCATTTTCAATTTCCCCAAAGCTTCTGTTCATGCTCCGAACTACCAATTTTTATCTTCACATGTAGATTGCTTGCCTAGCTTGGGGCCTAATGATTCATTGCAGTGATTAGAAACAACATTCAGAGCTCCCAACCGTATGATTCCCAATGATTTCTTGAGACTGAGGCACAAAGGAGTTGACAAATACCTTTATTTTGTAACTAACTACACTGCCTCTCATTGAATTTGACATATTCTCACTACACTACACTCTATACATATATTGCACCCATACACCGCAGCCACTGGCATACTTTCCATCTAGAATAGTGTGACCGAAAAAGATGTCTTTAGGTGTGATTATGAAGAAGCTTCTGATTATGCATAAGAGAAAAGAAACATAACGAACAATTATGGTCTCAAACGTTGCACCATTGGCTGGAATGATTTATGGACATGGCTCTTCACATGTATGATGAAATAATGAGAAACAGAGAAAATATAAATGAGTAATATATAATTGGTTATGGTGATACAAGCACTGTTTATAAATGTGTTCTACAAAATTGTAATCGAATTGCTATAAAGAGACTGCACAGGACCACTACCCACAAGGCTTGCGTGAAGTTGGCACTGAGCTCGAAACAGTTGGAAGCATCAAGCAAAAAAATATTGATTTGTAAAAGGTGAAAACCAGAAATGTAGAAAGCAATGCATGAGCCCTTCTTATTGAGAATACAACTGAAACTATAATGACCGTACCATACATTAAATGACTCAACTATTTTATTTTATATTTAATATTAATCTTTGCATATGAAGAAAAAGGTCTCATAGAGGGGTCGACAACTATAATTTATAAGCTTGTGTTAAGGAATTTTACAAGCTTTGTTGTTAAACAAACACTAATAAATTGCTATCCCTTTTTACAATATTGGTTTTTGAAAAATTAGATTCAAAAATAGAAAAAACTGAAATTTTGTGGAAAAATGTCAGGCGCCTCTTTCTACAAACAAATCACTGAATGTAATAGTTAACCGACAACCTCTTTGTTAGTCACACATCTTACAAATAAATAAAAATATAAAATTAAAAAATAGAGAGACTTGAAAAAACAGTTAAAAAGCTTTCTTCCATTTCTAATTTCAGGAAATATTAACTGTACACTATACCATAACTGTACACGATGGTATAACTGTATACTATACCTCAGGATCAGTGAACAGTTACGAATATTTACGGGATGCCATAACTGTACACTATACCTCAGGATCGTTGAACAGTTACGAATATTTCATTGACATAATGGAATGGTGAGCCCACGTCAGTCAAATTTCACCCCCTCAGATGCAGTATTCGCTGCAGTTGTCCCGAGGGCCTTCTAATTTTGAAGATGACATAAATTCTCCAAAACTAAATGCAAACACCCGTCTATGACCGTTGGATTTCAACGACGCTTGAAAGAAGAATGTCATCCGTTCGATCTCTGACTTTTGTCAGAATTAGGAGGTCTCAGTTCAATACAAGAACGCCTTCGGCGTAATAATAGTATTATTAAAACTGGAACTGATAATTTGTGTTTAGTGAGAATTTGGCCCAAGCATAGATTTGGAGAGGACATATTTACCGAACTTAGGATCTGCTCCGTCTGTATATTGACGAAGATAAGAGGAACTCCGCATGACTGAGCTGCATAAAACCAGGCTACGGATCTCCTGGTTGTCTCCTCGACCGGCTGGAATTGTGTGCAATTATCGAAGGATTTGAAGGGCATAAACAGGACAGAAAAGATGACAGGGGAGCCCTCGTTCGGGGCATATTTCATTCCTTTCTCCTTCTAGGCGTAGGGCATAACGTCCATACAAACCTGCCTGACTGCGTCCGATCTCAGAACTCTCCGCGTTTCTTCTGCAAACTCCAGAAACTCTCTGCAATTAAAAAAAAATGAAAGCAACAAACTGAAACGACTAAAAACATTAGAATCCCAAAAATACCTTGTAGGAGGAGACATTGGTGTTCGGTTGAGATCTTCGAGGTCCACGATATGTCTGAAATCAGAGCAAGCTTTGAGTTTATACCGTTTGTTTGTTACAAGAAATTTCTCGGCGAGAACGAAAACATTGAGATCGATGACAGAGTTGGCCCTTTCGACCTTGATGCAAATCTGCTCCATTTCTCTGTGCAACTTTCGGAGCTCGTCGTTGACACCCTCTTTTCCTCCAAGAAAGGGAGCGGTGACGAAATCAAAAACTCCAGCCCCGCGGGAGGCGATGCCGAGCAGAATGTCCCCTGGTAAGGGCATCCTCTCGTCCCACAACTCTTTGGGCATGTTCCCATCTACTCCGTTCACACCAACTACTCTTTTGATCAGCGATCCCATGCCGAGCTGCTCGTCTATGACCGTTGGATTTCAACGACGCTCGAAAGAAGAATGTCATCCGTTCGATCTCTAACTTTTGTCAGAATTAGGAGGTCTCAGTTCAATACAAGAACGCCTTCGGCGTAATAAATTTAAAAAAAAAACAAAAGTCGACTTCCATCTTTTTATTAAGAGACAATTTTCAATGTATATCCACTCCCCAAATATAAAAGACTAAATAAATTAAAAAAAAAAAAAAACAGAAGTAGACTTCCATCTTTTTATTAAGAGACAATTTTCAATGTATATCCACTCCCCAAATATAAAAGACAATAAATAAATTTAAAAAAAAAACAGAAGTCTACTTCCATCTTTTTATTAAGAGACTATTTCCAATCTATACCTGCTTCCCAAAATAAAAGACAATAAATAGATTAAATAAAATATCAATACTGAAGAGGAGTCGCACATTTCTATAAAAAAAACTATATAAAATTTATTTTCACATTTAAGTAGAAATGAATTCTCAATGTACATTAAATATTACCACTTGCAAAACGAAACACGAAATTCATTGGAAATTAATAACTAAGTCAACCATGAATGGCCCGTCCATGTAACCAATAATAGTTTAAGGGCTATTTGCATTCCCAATGCACATTAAATATTAGTAACTCACAATGCATTTACCAATAACAGAACGAGAAGTAATATGTCTACATTGCGTCCATTTTAAATCGAAGGCAGTGTTCGTGAAGTTCCAAACTGTCTAAGAATGGAGGAAAACCTGAACGAGAATGCCATTCAATCGGAGGATGCAACCCAGCTTGATGAATTAATTCTTTACATTGAGGAACGTTTGAAGAAAATCCCCCGTGACGAGGTACGCACAGTTAGTATTTTGTTTCATGTGTTTTGTTTCTCGCAAATGTTACTTACATATCATTTTCCGCAGAACAATGCGTCCACGTCGTCATCTGCAACAAAGGTTACCTCTTCGGTTAAACTGGCCACTTCCATCGAATCTGGCAGAAGTTTGGTGGAGAAAGTACAGGAGGGCGTTACAATGCATATTCGTAAGGTATTAGGTATTCAAGACCAAGGCTATTTGGGTTTTTTGAAACCAGATTTAATATAAGGACTCTATCTCTATTTATTGTAAGTATTTTCACATCTTGGATCTTCTTCAATATTTCCAGAAGTCTTTCTTGCTGAACCTCGGCCGGGTGACCAACAAAGTGGTCATTGAATTATTGAACGAAGCCAATTCGATGGTACCTGGACTTTCAGTTGTCGCATACGTGTTACAACAAATAGATCAACACATAAATGAAGAAATATGCAACAGAGGCGAATGCGTGAAACTTCTGGGGTACATGTGTAATCTGGCCAAACATATCAAGCAACTGGAAAACCGCCTACCCAAAGAAAAGTTGAACAAGGTCCTTCAATTCGTTGTGGAGGGGTCGTATCTCTGTCTCACTCAAATGCAGGCTGGCAAATTCTCCAGGTAATGTCTTACTTTACCCATACTAAATTCCAACTACGACTAATCCGCTGACAAAAAAAATTCTGTGTACAGGTTTTTCTCTGCATCCGTGGATGCTGATGATTTACAGTCTCTTCAATCCCAGTTTGGTCACGTTTATCCAGATTTAACAATGGAAGCTCTCACCGTGATTTTGAAGCAGATTCCTACTCGTCTTCCTCCTTCTCAGGGATCGTATGATTCTGATGCAGGCAATCATTTTGTTGTTTTGATTTAACTACATAATACTTCACATGTGCAACTTGTTTTTTGTTTCTAATAAACCAAAATAATGTTTTGTGGCAATCGGGAGACTAAATTAACCCTCCGCGAACGTGCGTGAGGATTGGGTAAAACGTATATATATATAATGAATTTTGTACGTTTCTTGCAGTTGGCCTAGATGAGCCGAGAGATAAGGTTATTGAACTGCTGAAATTGACAGAGAAACAAACCAGAGCTGTAGTGCTCTATGGGGTCGGAGGAATTGGCAAGACAACGTTAGCAACTTCTGTGTTCCACCGCTTGCGTTTGAATGGCTACGAGTTCTGTAGAATCGACATGGACCAATACTGCTCTGATATTCATCTTATGCGGCTACAGCAGCAAATTTTAGAAGATGTGTATGGCAAAAAATTGAAGTTGAGGGGTTGTGTGGAGGGTAGGGAACAGCTCTTGAAAGCTTTCAAAGAAAAACATAACAAGCCTATCTTTGTTTTTATTGACAATGCATTGAATGGAAGTGATTTAGAAAAGCTTCTTCCCAAGGACCTCTCCTCCCTCCCACTCGGTAGCAGAATCCTCTTAACCACAAGAAAGCTCAATGAGACAGATATACTCTTACAACCGACCATTCAACGCTATGATTATAGTGTAAATACTCTTTCACCCAGTGACGCAAAGAAGCTCGTTTGTAAGAAAGCCTTGGGCAGCGCTGACGCAACTTTTGACAAGGGCATAGATATTGGCCGGCTCATCACAATGAGTGGTGGGATTCCTTTGGTTCTAGAAATGATGGGGTCACATCTGCGTAAGCACGGTAACAATGTTGATTCTTGTAATGAGACGATTAGAGTTATGGAGGGTTCGATCCTACAGGGGGAGGGGGAGTTGAGTGAAAATATTGTCGATGTGGTGTACAACAGCTTGCGAGAGCCCCTATACGAAGAGGCTTTTTTAGACATAGCCTGCTTCTTTCACAATTGGGAGCGGCGTATTGTAAGTTATATTGTTGGAGAGATAGAGCTGAAGGCACTTGAAGAGGCAGCCTTGGTGAAGATTTCGGAGGAAGGTAGCTTGAATGTCCATGATATTGTAAGAGCTCGAGGAAGAAAGTTGTCAGAATCCAGTAGATTCACGGATTTGGAATCCCTTAAGCTTGTTCTAAAAGATGCGCAGGTATAATCTACACTACTGTTCTGTTCTATTCAGCTCTACGTGTTGTCATACAATATCAAAGTTTAAATTCTTTTTTCCATTTTGTGTGATATATAAATATATCGAAAACAACCTTTTATTCAAGGATTTCATTTGTCACTCTTGATTTTTAATATATACTAAATTGCAGAAGCTCCAGAAAGTGAAAGGGATACATATCGCCGAGGAATTCAACCTTGAAGCAGATTATTTAGACTTGATGAGCCCATCCGCAAGAGTTCTGGATCTGAAGAGTATCTACATCAGTGGACGATGCCAGAGAAGGTTTGGAAACCTAAGGTTCCTGCAAATCAGTTCTCTCCATTATTTTCATGAGTCGCAAAATTTTCGCCGATTAGCAGTTTTGTACTGCCGAGAAATCAGCAAGGACAGCATTTCCCAGGTGATGCTCTTTTCTACGTTTGTTGTTCTTTTAAATATTTTGATTTCTTTCGAGGGCGGATAATGAAACTTAATTGTATGTGCAGTTACCTCATTCATTACGGGCTCTGAAGATTGGACAATACTCATCCGTTGCTTTGCCTGAAGAAACCATTGGAAGCCTAGGCTTTTTGGAAGAATTTCAAATAGCCTATGCGTATAGGCTGCAGACCCTCCCAGAGAACTTCGGTGAACTTAAGTGTTTGCGCTATTTGAAATTGAAAGGCAATGACAGAATCACTAAGTTACCGCAGAGCTTTGGGGATCTCTGTTCATTGAGAGAGTTGCACATAAGAGAGTGCCACTTGGAGAGCCTTCCAGACACCTTTGGAAATCTCTTTTCGTTGGAAACTCTATATTTACATCTTTTTAGGAAACTGGAAAGCCTTCCAGAATCCTTTGGAAATCTTTCCTCATTAAAAGTGCTCCATTTGCGTGGTTGCAGTTGTCTAAAGCGCCTTCCAAGCACTATGGGCCAGCTTAAATCTTTGCAAAAGTTGTGCTTAAATAGGTGTGTGCAGTTAGCTAGTCTCCCACCAACCTTTTGTGAACTTAATAATTTGACACAGTTGGAGATATGTGGTTGTGCCTTGCCCAGTCTTCCGGATAAATTCGGACACCTAAAGTCCTTGAAATATTTGAATATCTCAGATTCTTATTTAGAAAGCCTTGGTGAGGATTTTGGGATGTTAACTTCACTTGTTGCAGTAGCCGTATGCAATTGTAGTACATTGGATAGAAAAGCAATGGACAAGTTAGTTGAGGTGGAAAGCCTGAGGATGTTGAATATTTCGGGCAGTCCCATGCTTACACAGCAGTGGCAAGAAATTAAGGAACGACACCCTTTGCTGGTGCACACTCAAACCCCATATAAAATGCAGCGATCTGAGTATGAACATGTAATCTCCGCTACATTATTTGATGCTGAGAACAAATTCCTCACTTTTGACAGAGTGGTGTCAGGGTGGCCATCTGTTTTATCCGGCACTCGCCATGATAATAGGGTGACTATCTTGTTCACAATGCGTGATCTATCTTCCTCTTCAAATCGACAAGCTTCAGAATTGGTGAAGAAGAGAATTGCAGAGCTTGCAAGGGATGCTTGGAGAAACTACTGTTTTCTGTATGTGTACGTGGGAGTGGTGGAAGAGGAACACATTCGGCGTAGCTTCGAACATGTATTCAGTGGCATAAGCTCTTCTGCTTGTGCTTTGATGCTTCCTCACCACAAATCCAATCAAATGCTTGCCTATTCTGCGTTTCAAATCATCAGTCAGTTTCGGACGGTCCCCAACTATTTTGGGGGCGTTCACTCTTTTATTGTGAGTGGAAGCATCTCTGATTTTAAAGGGAGAAAGAACATCGAAGATCTGAATCTGGAACTTCCCTACCGGTGTTGGATAAATGAATTTACTAGCTACTTTATAGAAGCTGATTCAATCGTAGATTTTGGAGGCAGCTTCTATAAAGGATTCTCTGCTCTTCGAAATACGGATTCTTTCACTCTGGGTCGACGATTTGAGACTTAGTCTACAGAATCAAAGGTACCATTTTCACTTCCCCAAATTTCAATTCTAAACCGCAATTCTATAATTGAGAATTTTTGTTAGCGAATTTCCCTTTTCAAAAAATAAACCATCTATTAGATTAGAGAATTTGTGTTAATTGAAATATATATATATATATGTTGGGGGGTTATTGTGTCGTCACAAAATTCAGTGAAAAGTAATTGGGGAGTGCGCCAGACAAGGTAACATTGGATTCCAATATTCAAAGATACTTGACTTGTGGGCCCCATAAACTTTTATTTAGACCTTGTTGCCATTTAGAGTTATTTTAAAAGTGAAACTTTGATGCAGCTAGTTACTGGACATTTGGAACTATAAAGAAAGTTTTGCTTTGCAAAAGCTTGACTTGTTATGAATGTGGTAGTTTATATGCCGTTTTAACTCATGATTATAGTGATTGATTGGCTTTCAAGTAAAAAATATACTCATTCAATGCTTACCTAAGTTAAAATGTCATTTTAATAAAACAGAAAATCAGCAGTTAGAGATGTAAATGAATGTATAAATTTATATCAAATTATTTAGAAATAATTTGATTAGCATTTTATTATCATAAATAATGTCTAAAGAGGAAGTTTGAAACAATCTAAGATGTTGAAAAGGGTCTTCATTTCCATTAAATAACAATAGGAAAAACTTTTTGAAAATTGGTAGAAGAAAACTTTATCATGTAAAGTGACACTATTATGTGATGTCCGATAGTATTGAGAAAGTATTTAAACTTTCCTCGGTAAGTCATGTAATGCACTCATTGTAATAATCATTTCAAAATTGATAAGTATAGGTGGTAGTAGCATATGCAATTGCAATAGTAGACTTCAAAGGAGAATGAACAACATTGTGAGGTACTAACACTACAACAAACAAGTACTTTTTAGCACAATTAATCCACATGAATTCTACAATTTAAAAGAATTGTAGAATATTTGTGGAAGTTCTATGATATTGTTGCATTTCAAATCATAAATGTTGTGGATGTTCCACAATATTATTTTATGAGTAATAATTTGTAGAAAAATCACGTGTTGAAACTTTCTTAGTTGAAAATCCACATATTAAAATATATATCATAGAATTGTCTACGACACTTGAAAGGAGAATTTTAACAAGATTAACATGGAATTATGTTAGAGTTGAAAATTAGAATTATTTACACATTTCGAAAATGTTTTAATGAAATTTAAATTAAAATACTATAAAAATATTACATTGCAAATAATGTATTTTTACTATAATATATGTTAAAGTCGTTAAATAATATTTTTTTTATATTACATTAGAAAAATAATACTTTTAATTTATTATGATAATAACCTTTTATTCTTACATCGTATATATTTTATTAAAACAAATTTAAAATTATAAGAATGGAAAAGTCTTTTGTAAAAAAAAATTATTTTTCTATATTGAAAATATGTGTGGCAACTCTATAACAATTTCATTTTTTTCATTTTCAATTATTATAGATGTTCTATAACTAGCAATCGCATGTGTTTCATGAGATGTGAACGCCGAACGGTATATGTAATTTGATTTAGAGGTACAGTTATTATTGATCCACTTAATCTGAAGGTTGTTTCTACATTTCAAACTTGTTATAAATTCGTACATGATTACTTGTGATATCGTTTTCGATAGTTAATCAATTTTATAGTTGATGTTGTTAGTTGTGCATTGGTTGTTCAGTTGGTGTTTTGTTGGAGAAACATTTATTATACAATTGATAATGTGTGTGACTAATTGTTGTAGTGTAGGACTTTAGTTAAAACATTACATTGTAATGTTGTATGTGTACATTTAATTATGTTACAGGTTTGTACTTTTAAAGTTGCATACCATATTTGCAAACAAAAAATAAATGTAGGTATACGTACACGTAATGAGACATGTATACGTTTGCAGTATTTATATCATGAGTGGTAGCCTTTAGTGGGCAATTTTACTTTCAATAAACTTGATTACATTTGATATCCCTTGAATGACCTTGCCGCTTTCGATAGAAGAAATGTTGAGTATAGTAGGATTTGAGGTGCTATGAAAGCAGAAGCTAGTATTTATGATGGGTTGAGTGATAGTAGTCTTGCTTCCTCCTTTCTTCTTGCTTCGAGTGTTGGTACGTGCGCCATATTTGAGTATCTCTCGAATGAAAAAGCGGGTGAAATGCGTAGATTTGCAAGCGAGGGTACTCTGGAGATAGCTGTGAATGTTAGACCCTGCCTTTCAGTGGTTCCAATGTCGATGGTTGCTCTGTGCAAAGTAAGTCCCTGCGACTTGTGGATAGTTAATCCCCAGGCCATTTTAATCGGCAACTGTCTTCGATTCCCTCTGGAAATAAGGGGTATGGGAATATGTAAGGGGTTGGAGGGATCCCAACATGGGCCGTTGTATCTATCAAATTTTACAACAACAAATAAAGGTAATGTTGGTGGTTGCATTGATGCGTCGTAGACAATGTCTGTGATTGTTCCTGTGGCACCATTCACGAGGCCTGCATCAACCCATAGATTTGCAATAAGCATGATTTTTTGTTGTTTGCATAATAGAACGTTGTGTTCCAACTAATCATCATCAGGATTTCCTGGTCCAGTCCGCCTGTTACTTTCAGCAATGGATTGGGCGATCGGAACGTTCAATGCCTTCAACATCTGTAGGTTGTGGCATGCCACTTGATCATTTTTTGCAAACAAATGTGGTGCATCCTTAAAAATGTTGAGCTCTTGCTGAGTTAGGTGTGTGTCTGTGCGAGACATCAAGAGTTCCCAATCCTCAATTAGAGGGGTTGAATCTCGCATGTGGAGCAGTAAATTTCGAAATGAAACCTGTGCATTGGTTGTTCCTTGTTGTCGAAATATTGTTCGCAATGTAATGGAAGATTGAAATCCCTTCCAAAGGGTTGCTCCGTAGGAATTACTTGCATAAAGAGGACTATCCAAAACAGGCGGTAATTGCCTGAGGTCACCGAGGAGGATGACTGATCTGTTCCCAAATTTAGATGTTCTTGAGTGTGGGAAAGCTTCGCAGAGCCTACTATCAATTTTGCTTAGCAACTTTGGCCCGATGAAACTCATTTCATCAATAAGAACATATTATATATGTTTCAACGATTCTTGAAAAGACGATAATGCACTACATTCAAGGGGTTTAGTTTCTTTGATTGGAATATGCATGGCTGCGTGGATTGTGGATGCAGAGATGTTGAATGCTGAAACACCGGTAGGGGCGAGCACAAGTAGAGGAGAGGGAGATATGGTTGATGTTGTGAATGAATTCTGGATTTTATTTATCAGAAATGATTTTCCTGTGCCAACCGTTCCTTGAATTATCAATCTTAGTGGAGGTAGAAGGGATTTGTTTGTTGAATGGTGTAGTATGGTATCAAGAGCTATTTGTTGTTCTGGAGATAAAGGAAGTGTGGAAGATGGTGGTGTGGCATGTATGTTGTTGTTAATTGTGTTTGCCTTCTCTCTCTCGATGAATGATGAACCAGTTATCTGTAAATCATGGGGAACGTCGTGTATGGTCCAATTATTGTGTATGTCGAAATTTTGTTTCCCCAACATTTCAAGATTGTCTAGACCCGTGTTGTTTCCGGGGTGAAGTTGTGTGAAGACCTGCCATTCTTGCAATGGTTCTTGTTGAATACTGCATCCGGGCTCTGAGTCAAAACTAACATTTGTAGCAAGTCCTGTGTTTGCGGTAGTGCGTAGAACATGCCACGGTCTGTAGTTGTGCTTGTACATGTCCCAACTGCCGTTGATGTCATGTGGGGTTGAGGCAAATTCAAACACAATAGTTCTGAAAGTCTTGTATAATAGGAGTTCTGACCAATAGAAAAGGTCATATGACGTTAATTCTTGAGTAGGGACATCCACAAATCTCGGGTTGACCCGAACAATTGCTTATATCGATCGCTTTTTCCATTTATCACCTTTACGGTGCTTGTTGTAGCTCCAATCTCGAGCAACTTGAATAAGTGGTAGGTGTTCCATGGTTGTTGGACGAACTTTATATGCATCCAAGAAAGCGGTTGTTTGTTGTGCATCGGCGTCACTTTCAACGACACGTCTCAGAATCTTTTTTCCAACATTTAATGATACGAATGGACGGCTGCACATAACAAGTGGCATTTTTTGCAGCATGTGGCATGTTTCTTGTGCACTTATGTCATGTTCAACAACGCTTTCTGTGAGCATTTTACGGATCGCGATATGTGCTGGAGAATCTGCGTCTGCATCTCTTGAAAATTTGGATAGCATTTGGTGATATGTTTCTGAACGTTGCTCGACTTTCGAAGCATATTTTGCAATATACTTAAGAACGGCATGGCGGGAAAGTACCGGTTGGCAATCGACATTTGCTCTCCATATGTATATCATTGTTCGATTGTGGATGTTCAATCTGTCATCGTTTCTGGAAGGGAGGTACTTTATTTTCCCATCACCGTCAATGTGTAAGGAAGAAGTAGGTTGCATGGCCCAAGGAGCGTTTGTACCTGCACTGCAGCTGTGATTGCTTTCTACGCAGGCATGTCTGCTCTGAACATTTAGTGTGGCGCTGAACTCGATTAAGCAGTTCTTCAAGGTCCGCATGCGGGGAGGTGGATAGAATTTGTGTTGTATCTAGCAAGCAAGGGTCATCTAGGAGTGACCTGCGAATGAAATCCAAGAGGTTGCAAGCCGGGCGGGGGTTCCAGGTAAACACAAACTTATCAAAGTATTGTTTTGTCACCTCAATAACTGTTGTGTCCTCCCAATTCAGTTTGTCTACTTTTGGTGCATTCTCGAGCCACAATAAACCGTGGACATGTGCAGAGCCTCTATGTTGCCATTCATACCTGCGAGATGAGGGAACATAAATATTAGATATGTAGTTTGGGAAAAACTTTGAAATAAGTAGATTTGATTACCTGTACCAAAAGTCTATTGCTCCAAGTTCCTTCTGCAATATTTCTTCCTGAAATATTGTGAATCTGTGATGCAAGTATGATGATACTCGATGAGGGTTAGAGACAATGTTAAGTGTTCTCCAATGTTTTGCGGCTCGAGGATCTATTGGGCATTCACCAGACATAATATTGTGGAGATCTGGCCATTTAGTGTCTACAGCACTTAGAGTGAAGAATAAGGTTGGTGTCCCCAATTGTTCCACCATATCTGAAAGCTTGCTTCTACTTTCTGCCCAGAATGAACATGTCCCTCAAAGGCTCGATCCAAAGTGCATTAAGCTATCTGGGAGGTTGTCTTTGGGGCATTCTAGTAGTTTTCTTCGCAGCTCTCTAATTGTTGGAGGGATTCTAGATTCGGTGTTCTGTTTCATAAAAACTGCTGCCGTGGACTGGCTTATGTGTCGCATTATGAGGTTTACAAGGAAGTAACGAAATCTTGGGTGGGAACCAAAGCGCCCATCATGGTAACGCATCAAATGAAGTGCGTATTCATGCATTGGAACTTCTTTAATGCGAGGTTGTTGCCACATTTCTTTTCCTATTGGAAATAAAGTTGGGAAAGCCATTAAGAATAGGCCTTCCATATTGTATTCATTTATTGGCGAAATTCCAAGCTCTGGCCATGGCATGGTAAATGGAGTGTTACCATCGTGGTTGAGCAAGAACTGTTCGATTTCCTATTCTTTTGTTCCTGTATTGTGAGGTGTTGGCACGAAAGATGATGAGTGTTCATATGTTTCATTAAAGTGGGTGGGAACACCACTACCATGAGTTGTAGAGCAAGTTTGCATTTGGTGCAGTTCCATTGTGGTTGTGTTGAGAGAGGAGGAAACATTTGACGATTCAGATGGTAGTGAGGAAAGGGCGTCGTCGTCAATTAAGAAAACTTTGTAATAGGGGTCGTGTTGGATTTTATATTGCAATGGTACACAAACACGAGATCTACTGACGTAGAAATCATAATTTTTTAAATTAGATCCTTCCCTTTGTATGAGAACTATGTCCAAATCTCCTAGGCGGTGGGGTAGGGTCTTTACTATTGAAGTAATGTTTTGCGGGAAGCTTATGGTGTGTCCTCAGTATTTGTATTAACCCGCCACGTACTTGGGCGACTTGCATGAATGGATTAACTCGTGCAATAAGCATCTCCTTGATTTGGAAGTTAAAGAGTGCAAGAACGATAGGTTGTTTTTCAAGGTCCATGTTGTTCCATGAAGAGAAGCAGTGACCTTGTTTTTCACTTTTGCATCTGTTACTACCGAGGGAAAGCCTTCGAAAGGAAATTGTTTTAATTCCAGTTTGTAAGATTTTCCAAACACATTGAGCAAGTTTGGATGTTCACCAACAAATCTATTCTTTTACGAAACCGACGTTGGGCTTCTAAATTCAGCGAAGAGAGCGGGGATATGGGAAATCTCTGTGTATTGGAAGGGGGTAGGGTGTTCTGTTTCAGTCGTTTTGTGGATTGCAAGGTTGAAAGCAGTCTGAAGGAGAGGACAAACTGATTGTATATGTGGGATAAACTGAAGAGAGGTCAGTACTTGAGACAGTTTCATGTGGCATCCCAGACATTTAGGGGCAAAGTGACAGTTGTTAGCAAAGATGGGTTCATACGGAAGGAAGTGGATATGCTCTTGAAAGTTTTTTTCCATGGAAGTTACATGCGGAATGTTGGTTGGCCGAATTCTTTAGTAGTTGTATTTGATGGGAAGATTGGAATGTCAGGGGATCGTAGGTTCTTGGTCGTTGTAAGTTATGTAAAGATATTAGAGATTTTTGGCAATTGTTCTATGCTCTAATTTACAAAAATAAGTGTCGTTGCTCAGCAGTTATGTGTACTTTATTTTTTGTGTAGTTCTCTCTTCGTTGGGCTCGTTTTGCAGGAGTCGACATGATTGCGAAGTCACGGGATTATGGAGTACCACCTGTTGGATAAAGATCATTTTGGGTTAGCAAGGAATGATACATAGTTTGATGAAAAACAAATGCATAAATAAGTGAAAATGTAAAACTAAATTCAATTGTAATGCATGTGGAGTTCCAATGGGAAATACGCATAAGAGGTAACAATTTGAGTTTTGAGAAACTACTTTTTTTTATTAAGGAAAAGAGTATTAGATATATAGAAACATACAATGTGTTCACATACTACAGAAGGATGTAAATACGTACATAACAAAATTGCATTTTTTTAATATTTATTTTCTTAAAAGTACTAACAATCCGCATAATAGAAGGAGACAATAGTATGCCAGTGTATAAGGGAATTCAACAGTTTTCTTTTGAAGTAAGGAAAAAAGTGAAACATAGATATGAAATAAGAAACATAGCAGTGATAGTTCAAAGTATAGAATGGGATGAGTGAGGGTCTTAATGTTTGAAGGGACGGGTGGGTTGGAAATCCTTGCATAAAGGTTATGGAGGAGTTGCACTATTTTCCACTTTCTTTGAACTGAGGATGACACATTTCAATCTGTTGTTTCCACAATATGTCTCTTTTTTCAGTGAAAGTGTGAAGCAGTATTCGTTGCCGATGACATTAATTATAATTTCACTAGTCGCATCTTCATCTATAGACAATATATGGAGGTCACTAGCTGCAACACCCATGATTAACTCAGTTGTCTCATCAAAAGCGGTAACTGATTGAAGTTCTCCTGTTGGGTCCTTTAGATCAATTCTAAGTGCATATCTATAATCATAGTTTTGAAGTTTTCTGTTGCAACTTGAACATAACCATGAACCATTACCATTCTCTCTCACCTTTTTCCTGCATTTTTTGTCACCTTTTTGAAGAGGACATGCTTTGTAAAAAAATATTTTTGTCCATGCAACAATATTTTGATTTCTGTAGTAACCATCGCCCATTCATTTCTCTCAGTGTTCCCCATATTTAGTACCTCCGAAATCATCATTACAACAGGTCATGATTTTTGGAGGGCCTAGAAATTGGCTTCTGATAGAGGGTGCCGGAAGGAAGTAGTCATCGGAATCAACCCAGCCATGAAGTGTATTTGTTTCTGAAATTTATAGGGTTGACGTAACATTTGGTTCTTAAAACAGTGTCCACTACAGCTTCCATTGAAACTGGAGACGCCGAGCAGCTTTCAAGGCAAGGATTTGGAAGAGGCGGTATTAGAAAGCATTTTTTTTAAGTTAATATTATTTATATCATTTAAGTTAATGTCCCCAAATTTTGAAGAAATTACACTGAAATATAGAACATGTGAATAGTTAAAAACAAGTCTTATTCTCTGTAATGTTTCACCATTTTTATACCGACGAATTGTTGAGCATGGTGACATCGTAACAACAATTCCAATCAAATCAACTGTAGAACCTTCAACACTTGTAGGTAATTCCTTGATTTTGGTAAAGTGAAAGTTATGGGAAGGTATTATATCTTCATTTGCTATGAGTGGAGATATGGTTGAGGAAGGTTGCAGGAAAATCTCCAAAGCATTGTTTCAAATGGTTCTAACATAGCTTTGCATCAGCAATCCTCGCAATCCTCCCATTGGAAATTGTATATAGCTTCCCATTCTCAATCTTGCTCATAGAATGCTTCCGTGGCCTCGTTGAAACAAGGGATGTGGATTTACCCCTCCTTCCTGATCAACAAAATCAAACCCAAACACGGCTCCATTTCCCCTTGCATTGTGATATTGGGGAAGGGTTGTTTTTGCTAGGGCACGGCCCTCTACGGGCTACACATTCTACATAGATGTATTCATAGCACTTATTTTAGTTGGTGTTCTTCCAAAATATTTGTTAACCAGGTTTGCACTTGCATCTGTTTGCTGGCAACTGACTGTGTTCAAGGGCATTTTTTGGTAGTCTGATTGGAGCACCGATTACCAAATGTGTTTTATAAACAACATCCATTTCAATGATAAGAACGGTGCTGCAATGGAAAAGAAAAGCAGGATAGAATTAGAACTGAGCAAATGATGGAAAAAACAAACAGAAAGAAATTTTAATTGATATAGGGAGTTTATGTACATTGGCAATTGAGCAAGAGATGGAGCTTACAGTTCACTTTTGATCATTCTAAGGTTGAAGGGATTTGTGTAAGCACACGATGGAGCCTTCTTGTATTCAATTCGAGCCGGTTACACGACTTGCAAATTTGGAGGGTAGAAGTGCTATCTAAAAAATGTATCCCATCTGAAAGGTCAACATGATGTTGGGCTCTACGTGTTGAGCAATGGACCTTAGAGAGCTCAAGTGCAGTATCTGAAATGTGGGGACCAACATTGGAACTGCCCTCAATCAATTGAGAAATGACCTTCGTGTGTCAAAGTTATTTCCATGGCAACTAAAAGATGCTTGAGATTGTGAGAATTCCTACAAATATATGGTGTTAAATGTAAATTTGTAGGGCAGTCAATAATGAAATGATTTGTTTGTTTAGGAAATCATGCATTTGTAAATAATGAGAACCTTTAAAGTTGGCTTCCTTATTATTTTATATTTTCTAAAAAGTGCAAACATGAATTCTAACCCTTTAACAATTCAATATGCAAAAAAGTGATATAATGTACAAAGCTTTGGTTGAAAACAACTAAAATTTGTATGGTTGTTTGTCGGCATTTTAAAACTATATGTATTTATGTGCAAATATTATGAAGTGCACATTAAAAATGCATCGTTGGTTTACATAAAGAAGCGAGCAATTATATAAAGGAAAGATATAATGAATAACACATTAAAAATGCGTTGTTGTTGTTGTTTGTGGAAAAGTTAGATTATGTGTTCCATATGTTCCGCCGCAATATATACATGCATTTATTTGAAATGAATTACATATTATTATGTTAAGCAAATAGAATGGAAAACAATAAGAACAATATGTACACTTGAAGTGAGAAGACAATAGGTATTTGTATGGAAACATATTAATGGAATGAACAATAAGAACAATATGTACACTTGAAGTGAGAAGACAATAGGTATTTGTATGGAACACAATGATAAAGAAATTAGGAAAGTATAGTTGTTGGATAACAAAAAATGAACATGTGTTTGTTAAGTTTGATTCTTTGTCAGATATATACTGCCACAATACATACATGGAATATTTGGAATAAGTTACAGTTTATTTCAAAAATACTTATAAACAAACACTTATAAACTAACCATTGCAAGCTATTTTTTAAAATCAAATTTCTTGCTTTTTGCTTGTGCAATTTTCTTTGCACGTTTCTTGTAGTTTTTTCCAGTTGCAGATGCCTCGATTGGAATTCCCATTCTCCTCAATTTTTGGGATGGTTCATATTTCAGTGCATCTTCGTTCAAATCATAAATCAAGCAAAAGCCTTGTGAATGATCTCCAATCATTTGGATTTTGGAGAGAAAAATTGGGGATGTTGGCATCATCAGGTGGAGGCGATCTCTGATCATTTCAGCTATCACTGTTTTAGGTGGTTTAGGTTGCCTACAATGCAAAACATTAACAACACATTGAATACGCTTAAACTTTTCCTCCCTCTATAAGTGAGGCATAGTTAATGTCAATCCCATTGTGGGGAGGGGAATTGTGTTTCTAGTCTGCATCATATTAAACTGGAGAGGGAAAATAAGTATGTTAGTCCACCAAGATGTTCTTAGGTATGACAGGTAGCTTTAAAAGCCTTGTCGCTGATCAGTCTACCATCCAACTTGGGACACTTCGAAATGGCCTCATTGGGGAATGAGGCCCTCAGCACATAATGAATCTTGTCATTGATGAAGGCACGTGCCCCCACATGTCACTTCAGAAAAAGGATTGGAGTCTAAATATAAATGTAACAATCAAAGGAAAATAGCATAAAAGCACTCTGCAATAATTTTTTAAACCATGGCATGCAATAAACAAAACAAATGAATAAATACTTGAATCAATATTGAAACCCACCGCAAGTTTGTTTAGAGACGACGCTCTCTTCTTTACCGCGGGGAGAATGAGAATCACAAATACCCTACAAAAAAGTGAAAAAAGAAGTTAATAAAACTAAATATATCTACACTGCCAATGTCATTCACTACATAAGGCTACCACTCATGATATTAAATCTGCACATGTACAAAAATCTTCATGTATTCATGTTTAGTTCAAATAAACAAATCTCCAAAACGCTACCACTCATGATATAAAATTGGTAAATGTATATTTACGAATTTGTAACAAGTTAGAAATGTAGAGATAGAACATTTAAAACAAATAACTATCCCTCTAAAACAAATAACATATACGGTTTGGTGTTTACATTGCATTGTACACACCATACTTTTTTCATACTTCATTGTTTATAAAAATAAAAAAATTATATAGATCACCATGGTCGTGAATATATCGAGGTAGAGATGAGACTTTTCCTGTGGATCAGACAAGGATGACGTTGACCTCACTATTGGACAAAGATAGTTGTTATCAAAAATTGATGTTACAGATATGTAGCACTCAAACCCCGACGAGGTTGGATGATGATAAAAATTTTGACACATATTTGTAAAATTCGACAGAAGTTGTAATTTAACATATAGACAAAAAATATATGAAAACATTCAAATAATATCTTCACACAATAAATAATGGTTAATAGTGAGTTTTTGGATCTGCTAGGGTTTTACATGTCACCACCCTTTCCTATTGTCTTGTCACTTACTCCCACTATCTATACCGCCTGTGTGGGACTTTTAAGCATGTGAGTATTAAATTTTGTTATTTCATCAGTCCGCTTTTGTCTTAAAATATGGAACTCATCCAAGCAGTGAGAAAGACTCCCAAACTTGAGAGAAAACTAAATCAGCATTTGCAGCAGCAGAACAAAAGGTTAACAATGCAGGTTTTTCTCTTATGAAGAACAAGTATGTCTTCACTGGAGCATCATGGGTGATTTTAGATTTGAAATTAATTTAAAGTTGCTGATGTTTGGATTTGTGGTCCAACATTTTGCAGTCTCTTGTTCAGCTGGAAAGTATCAAATGTGTGGCTCCTGTCAATGTTGTAAGCTCCATGTTAGATGTCATATTTGATGGAAACAAGTCTGAACATGGATCAGAAACGGAAGAAGAGTAAGCTTTTTCTTAATACTTAAGAGCAAGTTGGAAAAGTTTTGGCGTTTATATGTTTATTTTGAAACTTGTTGCGCTTTGTGTAGGAAATGTGCAATATGCCAGTGTGAATATGAATGTGGTGACCACATAATGTCCTTGCCATGTACTCACACCTTTCATTACACCTGTGGGAAAGAATGGCTTCTAAATTACTCAAAGCTTTGTCCTATTTGCAAGCTTGATGTTACTGAGCAAAAAATTGTGGATTTGTAAATTATGGGTTCAACGGCTCATGCAATATATCTGCCAAAGAATGGAAACACTGTACAGTTCATTTATGTAAATAATTCAGTGGCTCTTATTTGCAAAGTGTTGCAGAGGAGTTAGGCCAGACACTACCTTAAGTAGATGTGAATTAACTCTTTAACAGCCAAAAGGAGAAATTGAATATAACTTGTAATATTGGTTTTTGGCATTGAAGAACTAATACTTTATTTATCTGAAACTCTCCAATCTATTTTGAACAGAATGGATAAATTTCCAATGGCCCAAGAGATAGCAAGGTAATTTACTTGAATCAAAATAAATTTTCAAACATGGATGCTTCCACTCTTCATGCTGTAAAGAACTTTATCACAGTTCTCTTTTTCCATGGTGATCTCTCTCTATGATAGCATCGTTCCAATTTATGTCGCGTGTGTTTATTGTTCACACAGTTGTATATTTATATTCTTAAAATAACAAAATTCAAGTGGATATGTATCACATGATTTTGCACAAGTTCATCTAACTGAACCTAGAAATACATATGAGCCGCTTAGCTCAACAACACACTCAGGAAAGTATTCCAGCTTATCACGATATGATAGTGGATCGTTTTCTTCTGCCAATATGTGTTTAGGATTTTATTGTATAGTTCTTTAAAATATTTTGATCTGTAAATCTCCATTTCTACTGTTTGACTATTCGCACGTGTATTGCCGCCCAGTACTATGAGGTATCTACCCAGGGTATCTATTCTATTAATTAATTAATCCCTGATTAAAACTAAGAGAGGGGTTATGCAAAAGAGTCATGGGTATTGTAATTTAGTATGGAATGGTCGGGAATTTGCAAGCGCGTAGTGCAGTTGATGCGCGAGCTCCCTTTGGACAATCCGCATAGCTTCAAATAGCAAGTAAACAGTATTCTGCAATTTCAATAACAATCACCCCGAGTCTTAATGAAATGTAAATAAATTTTTGATCGTGAAATTGGATGGCATGATTGTGAAATTGGATGGCGTGTTTACTGGTCTGTAAAATTCGCTCAAAATTTTAAAAAAAAACTGTACAAACTCAAGCATCTACTGTGGCCACTCTTGAAAGCATAACCGACATAAAAGAAATAGTTAAGCAAATTTACATACCAAATGTTGTGTGTCGACTCCCTTCACAATCTTGGATCCCTCTTTCACAAAAACGAACTGATTATTTGATGAGATAACCAATACAAACTCCTTATTTATAAAACAGGGCGGAATCTAAAAAACAACAGTTAAAAATAGGATTTTAAAAATAGAAACTCAAAAATTGCATGCAAAGTAAAAACGACGTGCAAACAGCTGTCAAATTTAATCTCGTTTGAAAAACATCTAAAAGGCTGTCAAATTTAGGACAGTTGCAGAAACATCCGAAGGTCCTCTACCATAGGGGGAACGCCTTCGGCGTAATTAAAATAATTTGTTTACCCCATTTTAATTTAAAAAATAATTTTTTTAATCCAATAATTGAATCTAATATTTTCTATAAAACAATATATATATGTCCAAATTTTTAACCATATATTTATTTATAAGTAATTAGTAATGTTTTTGCTCACGCTAAAAAATATGAATAATAAAATATAAAAAAGTCTTCTATTATCATTAACTATTAACTAGAGATAACTGTTGCAATTAATATTCAAACGCTGTGGAGTCGCAATGATTATAGGTTCATATACATGCATGAAGTGAGTAAAAATAACTAAATGTGAAACAGAAGCATGCAATAAACGAATTGAACGCAGTAAATTAAGTGGGTTATCAACGGATTAAATATAAATTATTTTCATCCTTTGATGAGGGAAGTAGATCGAAGATTAGCATGGGTTGGACATTTTCATTGGTTTGAAAAAATCAAAATTATCAGATGACTTAATGTATTGAAGAAGGAATGCAAAAGTTGAGGATTTTGTTTTTATGGTTTCTCAATATATTGAAGAAGGACCAAAAAAATTCAGAATTTGATTTGGGTATTTAGAGCAGTTACAGGAACTAAATGGCATTGAAAATGGTAAGATTTAACTTTTTCTTTTCCTATAATCTACGGTGTATATTCTAATCTCATAGAAATTTTATTTATTACAGCAATTTGATGAAAGCTATTTGATATTTGATTTTATCAGTTTTCCAACTACAGATAAAGCGGGTAAAATCTTATCCCTTTCAAGTCTTAGACATTCTGAAGGTGAGTGCAAATTTTTGATTGCAGCCTTAATTTAATTCGTCTCTGGTTTACATTAAAGTATTCATTTTAATTTATAAGCCTATCTAAATTGCTCTTGAAGAATGAGGTTGAGGTGGGTACTAACATACATTATAATTTTAATATATAGTTGATGAAAATTGGTATTATTTTACTTAATTATGTTTACCAAAATGACAGGAAAATGGAGACGTGGCATTGAGAGAGAGATGAAATTATCATAGAGGGTGCAACCATACGAGAAAGAGGGATCTATGGAGACACGTCTATAGCTTTTGAGGATTGCATGAGCTACAATTATGAGTTTCCATGGGAATACATGATGCATTATTTTTGTCAAACTCATTTTCGTTATCATGTATCAATAAAAATTTGGTTTTGGACCTGTAACAACAACACTCTAAGTTCAGAAAATAAATTTTGTGAAAGGCGAGGGTCCATTGTAATGTTATTAGTGGGATATTTTATTAGGATACGTGTTAAGTCACACGAGTAAATAAAAGAAGCCATTTATGGAAATAAGAAGAAGCAATCTATGGAAATTAGAGAAAGAGTAGTGATAATTTCAATTCTGTGACCTTCCTTGTGATGCACAAAGTTAATTTTATCAAACGTTCTATATTACTTGCACAAATTTTGAATGGGAAAATTAAATTATGGAAATATATATGGATTTGTCAATTAACTTTTAAATGTTTTCCACTTTAAAACACTTTGATGTTCACCGTATTGTCAATAGTAATGTATTCTTACCATTTCTCCTTCATGGCCAATTGGCTTCTTTTTTGTGTTATTCTTATAATTTCACTTCATGATTAGTTGGGTGCTATTTACTCTTAGTAGTCTTCTTTTTATTTATCTCTTTAATAATATTGAATATTTCATTTTACAATTTATTAATAAAAATTTCAGATTACTTTATTTATTCTTTTTTATGATTATATTTTATTTGAAATGTGTGTTTATTTTTTAATTTTAAATAACAATTTAATATGTAAAAAATATATATGATAATGTATTAAAATTAAATTGAAGTAATTAAAATCATATAATGAAATCAAATTTATATGAATATATTGTATAATTTATTTGTAATATTAATACTTTTATTGAAAATAAAACCTTTACCATGTTAATAAAAATGTTAATGTTTCAAACAACTTTTTTATTTCTTAGAAAATAATATTATTTTAGCATATAAATATATATCTATATATCTAAAATAACATGAATTTGGAGAAATGTTAATTGTAACATTTCTATAATTAAACAAAAAGATATTCCACAAATTATTATTGTGGAAATCAAATTGTAGCTTCCACCTACAAGCTTTTTGTGGTAACCTTAATTGTGAAAAAAATTGTTGAGATTGCCACATTGATTAGGGATATAAAATTGTAAATTTGTGGAATATTTACAAAGATTAAAAATTTAGACAAACTTCATTTTTGCAAAATTGTAGAAAATTAACAAAAACAAAAATTGTAGGAAATTTACAAGCATGATAAATTGTGGACAATATACAATAAAAATTTGTAGTTAAACTATACATTTCATAAATTGTGGGATTTGCATGATCTAACAAATTATAAAAGAGCTACAAAAACATACCAAAACGTGGATAAGCTACAACTCCAATTCCACATTTCGAAATTTGAGAATGCCTTGTAACCAAAAAAATATTGTTGAAAATTTGTGGCAAAAAACCTTGATTCTTGTAGTGTAAAGAAACATTACATGGTTTGGCTTGAAAATTTTGAAAAAGTTTTTCTGTTGAGAAAAAATGAGAAGACATGTAATAAGAGCAATGATACTAGGATAAGAAATACAAGAAATTTATTTCAATACATGCATAATTCTGGATATACTATTGTTTAACCTTAAATTAAATCTCTTCGTTGATTTAATTAGGTGTATGATATATAAGAGTTCATTACTGATTTAAGAAAGATATAACAATATAAAAACTAATCAGATTTACAACTTAGATAAGATAAGATAAGATAGATTACAACACACCACTTAACCTAACATGCAAATGAAAGCATAAAAATGAAGGTATAGATGTACTTAACCTGTCACAACTGATTTCTAAAAAGATCTAGGAATGTACAACACAAAAACCATGAGAACTGAACTTGGGAAACCGTTACAAACTGAACTGGAACTAGAAATTTTGTTGGGTCATGATTGTAAAACATTATTAGGACTGTGGTGTATGCTCTATGACCTTCTGTATGGTCTTGGACTTGCTCTGAGATGGCTCTTGCAACTTTCTAGCTTATTCACCTTCTTGTATTTGTCCATCGTTATCAAAATTTAGTTTTCACACATGTAGAAAATCTCTTTGAATGGAGTGATCATCATCTTAAACCCTAGCCATGAATGAAAAATACTACCAAAAAAAGATTAGAAGGGTTATGGGCACCCCCATGCACTGCCAACGTAGGCACTAATTCGAAGGGGCCTCAAACTGCATGTCGTTCTCTTCCTATCATGTGTTATCTATGTAAATCAATCAGATTTGGAAAGTTCTTTGACCATGTTTGTTTTGAATTGGCTCTTGCTAAAAATATTGGAGAGAGGATGTTTGGGTGCTTTTAAATTAGACATATGGCTTCTTCGACCTATTTTTGAGCTTCATATATGATGTGAGTGCTAGCCTAATGAGTGTAGATGTGAAATTTTGATATTTCGAGAGCTTTGGATGCATTTTGCAAGTGTATGAAGTGAGTGCTTTAGTGCATTTCCTTAGGGATTCCAAATTAGAAAATGAGGTAATGTTTACTTTCTCATATAGGGTTCCATAGATGATTTATCTAAGAAAAGATGACCCAAAGGACATATAAGACCTAAAGAAATATTTAATTTTGAAAGTGAAGTTAGAATAAATGTCAGGGCCATATAGTATGGTCTTGACTAGACTGTACGGTCTTGGACATGAGTAGGAAACATGTTGAAGAAGGTTTGGAGTTGGTGAGTTGATTTTAGTCTATAGTTTTATGTAATATGTTCTCAGAGTTTGTCGACATGTCAATGTGCAAGGATAAACAAGCTAAATACTAAACCTCAGGAAGTGCCACTCAGGAAAGACAGAGTTTTGTTTGTCATAGCAAGAGTATATAGTCAAGTCAAGGTTCCCAAAGTGAAAATTACCAAATTTGAGTGTCTACATTTGCCCCCCTTTAATAATGAAATTGAAAATTGTGTGCACTACTACAAGGGAGGTCATTTGAGACAATATTATGGTTTTGTCTTGAATTTTATTTCTATGACATAAAAAAATATTTAATAATATTTTAAATTTTTAGATTGAGTGTGAAATACTGTGCTAGAAGGGTTGCATCCCCCATAAATTGTAGGTTTTCATTCACAAGGTAGATGATCTGTTGTAGGTGTAGACGTGTTTGGAAAGAGAGAAAACACCTATCGAGAGTGAGGAGTGGCATATGCCATATCAACCACCATAACAAACTCACCTCAAGCAATAGAATAGGTAATGGGGTGCATTCACAGAAGAGGATAAATCGGTAGGAGCAACAACAAGGATGACCTCAGTAGAGTTTCTCATTAACATATATAGGATCAAAACTTGCATAGTGTGGGGCACAACATCACAACAAAAAAAACATCACGTCGTCCTAGTGGAGGAACTAGATGGGTAATAGGGGTGTGTAGGTGAAATGACATTCACAGAAGGAGAGCCCCTAAATAGAAGTAGTACTATGGAGGTGGTTGGCCACATTTTTTGCGTGTGATTCCCTTCGCGTTCATCATTTACATTATTAACAGCGTATTTTAATGATAGATTTTGGAGGAAGATTATATGAAGGATTCTCTTCTCTTCAAAATATGGATTCTTTTACTCTAGGTAGGGGAGAGGGGCCAATAGGTGAACATGGTCTAATAGTTGACATGAGTCTTGATCAAACAATACCCGATAGTTGTTATAATACCACCTCATAGTTGTCATAGTACTATGTAGTGGTTAATAATTTTTGACATAATAATTATGTAAAGTAGCCAATCACATCATGACATCTAAGACCTCTCAACCATGTACACGTATCAAAAATTTAATGTTCAAGCATTATCACCCATGTTTAAGTATTGGTTTCCACCATGGTTGTAGTGTAACTCAAATTTATTATTTTAAATCAATTCAAAATATGGCTTTCCCTCCAATTAAACATTCCAAATAAAAAATATAAGCTAAGACAAATCTGAACTACATATTGATGAAAAAATTGTGATCCCACATGATAAACAATTGATTTTGTGGACCCCTTAACTTAGGGTGTACCACTACTAGCCCCTCTCCCCTATACAATATGAGACTAAGTGTATAAAATCATCAATCGCAAAAAGGAACCATTTTTCACTTCCCCAAATTTCAATAGTAAACCGCAATTATATAAATTTCAAAAAATAAACCATGTTTTATGTTATAAAGTTTTTGTTTATTCATATAATAATTTTTTTTTTGTGTGGGGTTATTGTTCAAGTTAGATGTTCTTCACATAAATTCAGTAAAAAGTAATCGGGGAGTGTGATGGACCAGCCAACAACAATTCCGTTAAAGATACTTTGACCTTGTTGGCATTTGAAGTATTTTTGAATGAAACTTTCTTTAATGTCACTAAATTTTTTCTTTATAGACATTGGGCCTCTAAAGAAACTTTTCTTTGGGAAAGCTTTGATTCAATGCCCTTAACGCGTGAATTGGATATAAATACTTTAAAGCTCATTATGTGGGACTTTATATGCCGTTTTAACTCAAGACTATACTGATTGATTGGTCTCTAACTCAATATTATAATCACTAACCTATTTATTAAATGCTTTCCTAAGTTAACAAAATAATTCTAAGATTAGTTTGTAAAAAAAATCAATTAGAGGTGTAAATGAATGTATAAATTTACAAAGCAAGGCATAAAATCAATTAAATTTGTACTCGCTCAAATTCATTAGAAATAACTTAATTAGTATTTTATCATTAATAAGTGTGAAATGATCTAATGTGTTGAAAAGGGTTTCCTTTTCCATTAAATAACAACGAAAAAAACTATTTGAAAATTGGTGGGAGAAATGTTTATCATGAAAAATGTCAATGTCAGGTGATGTCTAAGAGTATTTAGAAAGTACTAAATTTTTCCTTTGTAGATCATGTTAAATACACTCATCCTAAGTCATTTCAAAATCTAGCATAGGTATATGTGGTAGTAGTATACGCAATTGGAATAGAAGACTTCAAATGCGAATGAATAACATTGTGAGGTACTAAAGAAACATTAGAAGGTCAAACTTGACAATCTTGAAAATGTTTTTTTGTTGAGAAATATTGAGATGGCATACAATCATTTTGAATCTTAAGTGGAATCATGCTAGGATGAGCAATACAAGAAATTTATTTCAATACATGCATTATTCTAGAGACATTATAAAGAATGTGTATAACGTGTTTCTTAATATATAATATCAATGGATTCATCTCTATATTTTCCCTCTAGACCAACCTCGTAATCATAATTATTTTATTTCCAAATATCATGATGAGAGGTTATAAAATTAATAAAGGAAGCATGTGTGTATGTGTGTGTTCATGACAATAACCATCTAGATCCACATCATCCCTTTGTGTTAGCCTTTCATGTTGTATAAGGGAATCTGTAAGTTGTTGTGTACATTTAAATCATACATTTTCTTGTAGGTGAATTTGTGTGAGGTTAACACTTTTTCCCTTACCAATTAGTCCTCTTATTCTAAAATTTGGTATTCTATAATTACGACGGATTTGTACAAAGAGAACCATAATATTTTTCAATTACCAAATTTAAGGGATGAGCCATTACAATGGCATTAAGGGTTGGAATGTAACACACAAAAGATAGGGCCAATTGATATCAAATAAAAAAATGGAATAAGCCCTAAAAATTATGAAATCTATCACTAAATATGCAAGATATAACTTGAGAAGGCGTTAAACTATAGAAGATAATGAAAACTAGCAAAAAGATGAAACATTAGGGTGGTTTCAACATTCAAGTTCACCAAAATATAGGTAACATGGAATGTGATTGTTATGTTTTAGGAGCTTGTTTTCATGTTAGAGTTTGGTACACCTTTCTTGTGTTACACTCAGATATTTTTACGGCGGTCCCGCTCGCCGGTGAGCGGGTCAAGGGGGTTCAGGGGCGAAGCCACCAAAGCAAATTTTCATGGGTGGTTTATTAACCCATGGGTAATGGGTAACCGTTATGGGCTGTTGGCTTTTCGGTTTCCATTGTTTTGTAAAACCGCCTCTTCGGCTACCTATTGATGTACTTAAAAATAGATGGACATACAATAGGATACATATCAGTGTGTTTTGTGAAAGTGAATAGTGTGTGTGAATTCAAGTGTGAATTCAGGAGGGTTTGTTGAGCGCAACTCCATATAAGATCTGATTATTGTAATTGTGAAGACTGTCGGCTTGTAATAAAATTTGAGCAAGTGTTCTTGGTGGATGTAGCCCACATTGGGTGAACCACATTAAATATTGTCTTCGTGTTGTGCATATTTCATTTCTGTAATTCTATTCAGACTTCTTATTATTGTTATTTTGAGGAATTATTCCGCATTAGATTCTATTAATTCCTAACAGTGATAATTTACCCAATAATTATTTAAGCATGGGGAAAGGGGGATTAATTCATTTTACTTAATTCAATTCTAGTTTATGGTTAGAAACATGATGTATATTCATATTATTAATTGAACTTTATATCATAATATACATATATAACATTTATTATTAATTAAACCTTTATGTAAGAATATACATATATAGAAGTTTACATAAGATATATGAATTAGAACTTGGGCTAAATATAGAACTCATTAAAGAGTGAGTGAACTTAGCTATTTAGATGATCTGGAAGAGATATGTGTGTGAAAGAATGATGAAAAAACTAGAAATTTGCAGGAACTTCTTTGTCTATGAATTTTGGGAGTGTAAAATGTACTAGGACTAAACTATCAAACTCAGATTGAACTATTTGAAACTTTCATGTAACTATTTGTTGATTCCACCAAGGGATATGGTGGAGCTTGAAAATTTTATGCTCCCTTGTAATTGACTATGATATTCTTGTTATGGTAAAAATTACAACACCCCCAAATGACCAAGTTGTGGATGGGGCATTCGGTGTAATTTTCTAACATGGGGTTATCTCTCAAGCTGTGGGACTTGCGAACTTAAGATAACCCTCGGGAGAAGGTCGGATCCTCTTCCTAACCTAGTGCTAAACTACTCCAAAATTTAGAAAACGACTAATCTAATCCTACCCTAATGCTTTCTAAGGAGACATGGAAATAAGGATGCATGGAAAGTAAACCTACTCAAAGCGAATGTGATGCACCAAGAAGGAATGTTGAACAACATGCACTACTCAGGAATTGAAACAAGTAAATTTAAGGAGCTTGGTCTAACACCATAGATCAAAACACTTGTTGCAAATCTATTTACCAATAAACACAACACTACCAAAAACTTGCGAATAAAATATAACAATGCACAATAACCTTTGCATGCAATGGAAAGACCCAAAAAGATACAATAAACACAAAAGAGGGTTGCAAACATCCACATATTTGATTTTATTGATCCAATAAGTCGATACAATTCATTACATTTAGGGCCAAAGGAAAAAAATTGCATTATAGTATTCAAATAGGGGGGTATGAACCTCCACAGATTTCCTAAAGACAAGAAATGAGGGAGGGGCGTATGCAAGGTGTCCAACCTTTTGAAATGATCCCCTCCTTACAATTTATAGGAGAAGTTTTTGAAAGAGGGGGGAGAAATTTGAATTCTAGAAACAAAAATATTGCACATGTGAAGTAGATATTTGCCACAAATACATTATTTTGGTTTATTAGAAACACAAAAGAAGGTGCACATGTGAAGTATTATGCAATTAAATCAAAACAAAAAAATGATTTCCTGCATTAGAATCATACGATCCGTGAGAAGGAGGGAGACGAGTAGGAATCTATTTCAAAATCACGGTGAGAGCTTCCATTGTTAAATCTGGATAAATGTGACCAAACTAGGATTGAAGAATTGTAAATCATCATCATCCACAGATGCAGAGAAAAACCTGTACACAATTTTTTTTTTGTTAGTGGATTAGTCGTAGTTGGAATATAGTATGGGTAAAGTAAGACATTACATGGAGAATTTGCCAGCCTGCATTTGAGTGAGATAGAGATATCACCCCTCCACAATGACTTGAAGGACCTTATTCAACCTTTCTTTGGGTAGGTGGTTTTCTAGTTGCTTGATGAATTTTTTATGGTTCTTGCAATTGGCCTAGATGAGCCGAGAAATAAGGTTATTGAGCTGCTGAAATTGATAGAGAAACAAACCAGAGTTGTAGTGATTTATGGGGTCGGAGGAATTGGCAAGGTAAAGCTAGCAACTGCCGTGTTCCATCGATTGTGTCTCAATGAATACGATTTTTGTAGAGTCAACATGGACCACTACTGCTTTGACATTCATCTTTTGTGGCTATAACAAAAAATTCTATAAGATGTGTTTGCCAAAAAATTTAAGTTGAGGGGTTATGTGGAGGGTAGGGAACAACTCTTAAAAGCTTTCAAAGAAAAACATAACAAGCATATCTTTGTTTTTATTAACAATGCATTGAACGGATGTGATCTAGAAAAGCTTCTTCCCAAGGACCTCTCCTCCCTCCTAGTCGATAGCAGAATCCTCTTAACCACAAGAAATATTAATGAGATAGATATGCTTTTACAACGGATCATTTAATGCTATGATTATAGTGTAAATACTCTCTCAGCCAACAACGTAAAGAATCTCATTTGTAAGAAAGCCTTAGGCAGCGCTAGCACAATTTTTGACAAGGGCATAGCTATTGATAGGCTAATCACAATCTGTGGTGGGATTCCTTTGGTTCTAGAAATGGTTGGGGTCACAGTTGCACAAACACGGTAACAATGTTGATTCTTGTAATGAAACGATCAGAGTTATGGAGGGTAAATCCTACAGGGGGAAGGAGAGTTGAGTGAAAATATTATCGATGTGGAGTACAAAAAATTGCGAGAGCCCCTATATGAAGAGGATTTTTTAGAAAAAGTCTGCTTCTTTCAAAATTGTGTAGAAATTAGGCACATAAAAAAATGAACCAAACATGCAATAAAATAAATAATATTGCAAATAAAGACAAGATTATTCCAAACTCAAATCAACACTTCTATGCATATATATATATCTTTTTATCTGTCTGATCTTCATCTCAATACAATTTATCTGTGTAAAAACACTTACAATTGCGTCCAATATATAGAAGGCCTTTCATCTAACAATAGAACACTCAACTCTCCTAAAATTAGAACATGATCATCTACAATATCTCATTCTTTTGTTCATGCAAAAAAAGCTATTTGTTTTATTTGCTTTTATCCTAAAAATAGGGACATCTAAAACCTAATTAACTAACCTATTAAAAGCATGTAAAAAAGCAACCTGCTTTTTTGCGTTACCTAAAAATTAAAAAAAAAACATGTGGGGGAGAAATTATGTATTTCCAACACTCACCCTTAATTTTGACCTTTAAACTTTTATTATTTTAGACCTGAGTGTGCACTTCCAGATCTGAAAAATTCTTAATCACAAACTACCTAAACAAATTCTCAAATTCTCAAAAACTTCATTTACCAAATCCTTCATAAAATATATCAACAAACTAATCTTCAGTATCTGTAAAATTCAAGAAAATATTTCCTTGTTGTTAACCAACTCCTAGATGAAGTGATATCTTGTGTCTATGTACTTGCTCCTCTTGTGAAAAAATATTATTTTTTGATAATGATATTGTTGAGTTGTTGTCACAAAAAATCTGTTGTAGCCGTCCTCCTGATTCTACCTCAAGTATTTCAACACTCTTCTCATCCAAACAACTTGAGATGTTTCTCTTGTTGCTGCTACATACTCTACTTCTACTAAATATAGTGTAACTATGGGATGATTATTTGATGCCCATGAAACCACTCCTATTCCACAGTGAAAATTGAAAATACGGATGTGCTCTTTTCTTTCATCTATACTTCTGGTATTATCATTATTTGTATAACCTATGAGTTTGAACTAGATGAATATGATGTTGAATACTAAACTTCCATGATTCTTAGTTCCACATACGTACCTCAAAATCCTTTTTCCATCTTGCCAATGTGAATCTTTTGGAGATTTCATGAACCTTGAGACGAGGCTCACACCATACATAATATCAATCCTTGTGGCCGTCGAATACATGAGACTTCCAACTAGCTTTTAAACAATGTTGGATCTACAAATGATTTGTTGTCATCTTTTCTTAACTTAAAACCTACTGCAATAGGTGTTGGTGTTGGCTTGCAATTCAACATGTTAAATCTCTTAAAAACATCATTGGCATACCTTGCTTTTGAAATAAAAAATCCAAATTCTAATTATTGAACTTTAATGCCCAAAAAATAGTGCATGAGGCCTAGATATGTCATCTCAAATTATTTCTTCATAACTGATTTGAATGAATCTGTACATAGATTTCTAGTAATGATTAAATCATCCACATATAAACAAACAATCAAAATTTTAGCTTGCTCATTTATCTTGATGTATAAGGTAAGCTCATTTCTGCTCCTACTAAAACCATTATGTATCAAATAAGAATAAATCTTGTTGTACCAAGCTCTAGGTGCTTGCTTGAGACCATAGAGTGATTTTTTTAACTTGTATACCTTTCCTTCATCACCTTCAATCTCATAACCTTCTGGTTGGTTCACATAAGCTTCTTCTTCAATAAAACCATTCAAGAATGTTGATTTTACGTCCATATGATAAATAGGCCATTTGTTTTGAGCTGCAATTGCTAAAACTATTCTTATCATGTCTAAACGTGCGACAAGTGTAAACGTCTCATTGTAATCTACTCCATATTGCTGCGAAAAACTTCTTGCAACCAACCTTGCTTTAAGTTTCTATAATTTACAATCAATAGTATATTTGGTCTTATAGACCCACTTCAATCTTATCACATCCTTTCCTTTTGTAAGATCTACGAAATCCCATGTTTGATTCTTCTTTATTACATCTATCTCATCATCCATGGCTTGAACCAAAACTTCATTATTTATAGCCTATTCAAAGTATACTGGATCAAAAGCTTGAGAAAAAAATGAAAAAACTTAAATAACATTAGTTGTATTAACATTATAAATCTTACTAAGACTCCTTGTTTTTTTTTCTGCAAATGAATATCAGATGATGGGTTGTTTTATACTAAAGGAGTTGCTTCTGGTGTTCTTTGTGGTGTCTGTTGCATGGTTGAAGATGAAAAAAATCTTGGAGACATCCTCAATGTAGATGGAGGTGTAGCTTGTGCTACAACTTGTGGTGTATGTCCAAGATTCGAAGAAGATACAATACCTTGTTGGTATATGCTTTCATCTACCATATCATCATGAGGAATAACTGCTGCTACATTGACTGTTATCTCAATACTTCCATCCCAAGCCTCATTTTCAACAAACTGTACATCTTTTCTGATTATGACCTTTCTGGTAACTGAATTAAACAACTTGCAAGCTTTTGTATTCTCTGAATATCCAACAAATATGCACTTTTATCCTTTTTTGTCTAACTTCTTCCTTAGCTCATCAAGCACATGTGCGTTTGCCACACAACCAAAAATTCTAAAATGAGAAACATTTTGTTTCCTCTTAGTCCAATATTGTTGAGGAACCATGTTTCGAACAATATTCGTTGGATACCTATTTATGATGTAAACAACAGTTGTTACTGCTTCTGCCCAATACTCATTTTAAAGATGATTTTTCTTCATCATACTTCTTATCATCTCCATGATGGTTCTATTTTTCCTCTCTACCACACACTTCTGTTGTGGTGTGTATGTGGTAGTAAACTACTTGTGTATACCATGATATTTACAAAAATTCATAAAAGCATTGGAAATATACTCACCTCCTCTGTCTGTCCTTAGAAATTTGATGTAGTACCCACTTTGATTTTCCACTAAAGCCTTGAACTACTGAAATATATCAAAAGCATCTAATTTTTGTCTCAAAAAGTACACCCATGTCTTCGTTGTATAGTCATCAAGGAATTTCATAAAATATGAGCAACCTTCAATATAATTTGTTTGCATCGATCCACATAAATCTGAGTGAACAATTTCAAGTGGTGCACTTGTTCTTCTTTTTTTTGCTAACTGGGAAGGTCTCTCTGTGTTGCTTCCCTAAAATATAACATTCACAAACTCTATCTAGTTTATGAATCAAAGGCAAACCTTTTACCATATTTTTTCTGAGTAATAAATTCAAACCACCAAAATGTAAATGACCAAACTTGAGATGCCATAACCACGATTCATCTTTTTCAACTAATTTAAAATTTGATTCAATCTCCTTATCTCCAGATTGATCTATATTATGAGCTTCCGATGTGGCTGGTATAATATTCAAAGGAAACTTTCTGTTGCTTTTCATCTTCACTTTAGAAACCACCTGGGTACTTGGAGCTTTATCCACGATCACACATTCGTTGTCTTCAATATAAACTTTGTATCCATTTTGTACCAATTGACTAATGCTCATAATATTATGCTTCAAACATGCAACATAATAAAGAACATGTATAATCTTCTACTCCCCCTTTTTAGTTAGAATGTTGATTATTCCTTTGTCTTTTATAGTTGCTATATTATTTTCCCAAGGGTAACTTCTGTCTTTACTGACTCATCCAAATTAGAAAATAAATCTAAGCTACTTGACATGTGATTACTGCAACAAGAATCCGAATACCACACATCACTAGGAATACCTTATGATAGATTAAGCTCAATAGATGATGCTTTGGAAATATTTTTTCATGCAATAAACATGGAGCTTAAAGTAGAGCTCCCGACCTGATTTTGATTCTATTTGTTTTGATCATACTGCTTTTTCCTGCATTCATAAGCATAGTGCCCATATCTCTTACAATAATGACACTGCACATGTGACTTATCATGTCTCTGACCTAAAAAATGATTATGATTGTGCTATTGACTATGTCTTCTTCCATTTGAGTTTGATGGGTCGTTGTTGCATCCTCTAGATGAACTTATTCCTCTTCCTCTAGGGCTGAAATTTCCTCTTTCTCTTCCATGATTTCCTGATACCTATGATGAAAAATATTGATCTACAATTGCATGTGATATATTAACCCTATGTTCATGATTTATTAGTGATGAATGCAACTCATCAATTTAAAAATGACTAGCAACTACCAAAGGATCAAAATTTGCAGGCAAACTTCTAAGCAATTTTTCAATAATCCTTTTGTCCTCAATAGTTTCTTCATGAGATTTGATTTGATTGACTAAACCAACTACAAAATTAAAGAACAATTATATGGAATCTGGATATTTCATTGACATATTTTCAAAATCTCTACCAAGTAATTGTATCTTTGCGGTTTTTTACTTTCTCTTTACCTTGATACATAACTTGGAGAGTTTCCCATGTAGTTTGTGCTTTATTGGCTATTGTCACTTTGGGTAAGATGATTTCATGCATGGCTTGATGAATGAAGAAAAGATCTTTTCCGTCTTTCCTTCTTAATTCCTTCAAAAAAAAATTCTCTGCCTATGAGAGTGAGTTATATGTTGTTACATTTGTGGGATTTGTGTACCCATTATCTACAATTTCCCACACATCCTAGAATCTGAATAGTGCCTTCATGGTTAATAACCAATACTCATAATTCTTTACTTTGAATTGTGGTGTCTATAGTCTAGATATAGAAGCCATAACCTGTAGTCAATTAGAAACCTACTAAAAAAATCCACGCTCTGATACCAATTTGTAGAAATTAGGCACATAAAATTGTGACTAACAGAAAAAAAATAAAGAATTGCAAATAAAACAGATTATTGCGAACTCAAATAAACACTTCTGTGCATAGATATCTTCTTCCACTTCCAAAACTTTAGCTCAATACAATCTGTGTGTGGAAAAACACTTGCACTTGCCTCTAATATGTAGAATGATTTTTCTAACAATAAAATACTCAACTCTCCTAAAATTAGCACATGCTTTTGTGTAATACAAAGATTTTGATATATTTGCTTTATTAGCTTTTCCTAAAAGTAAGAATCTAAAACCAAATTATTTAATATCAAAAGCATGTAAAAAAACTACTTTTTACTTTTGTAGGGAAAAATTTAAACTCTTTTCTAACAAATTGGAAGTGGTGTATTGTAAGTTATATTGTTGGAGAGATAGAGTTGAGGGAACTAAAAGAGGTAGCGTTGGTGAAGATCTCAAAGGAAGGTAAATTGAATTTTTATGATATTGTTAGAACCTGAGGAAGAAAGTTATCACAATCCATTAGATTCACTGATTTGGAATCCCTTGAGCTTGCTATGAAAGATACACAAGTATGTAACTCACCATTTTCTACCATTAAACTCAAAAATTCTCAGAAATGGAAAATAAAATTAAACCTCAGAAATCCTCTCAAATTACCAATCTAGGTCATGTTTCTGGTCCTGTTTCTATTTCTAGTTCTGGTTCTAGTCATGGTCATCTAATATGGGTTAAGTGCACCAAGTTTGGTGGCAAAAAAGTGGACAAAAAATTAAAAATGAATGAAACACGAACACATTTTGTAATAACGTGATCACGTTATGTTTTCCTAGGCTCAGGAATTCACGAACCTAAAATGTGTATGCATTATAACACACTCGCATTATAACGCGTACGTGTTTTGAGCTCTATGAAGTTTATGAGGGCCTGGAGGAGCCATATTTACTAAAATAAAGTATAAGATTTCTTTTATTATTTCTTTATACTTTTATTATTTCTTATACTTTAAATTTATTTTAGTAAATATAAGAACTTAGGGTCACTCTGCACTTAATGAAAGTGGTCCCGTAGCTTTGACACTTATAATTTAGAAGATAGTTTTTCAAAATCTAATTTGTTCAGTACTTACTCATTTTTAGAATTTCAACAATGACCTATAAATTTCAGGCCATATATATTGTAGTCAGTCTTTGTTTTGTGAAAACATATAATCATTTTGTAGGTTGTTTGGCCTTCTGGATTAGATTTTGCCCCTACCACTCCTAGAATTGGTACTAATTTTGAAATTCGGTCCATAATTCACTTTAGTGACCACGAATCAGCTCTATGATGTTTGTCTACTTCTTACTAAAATGAGATCCTCACTTTATGCCTTCGGAGGAAGTAGTCTCTCATTAAAACTAAATGAGTTAATCAATCACCTTAGATAATATTCCCTACACACTGAAACGTGTTGAATGGTCTTATTAGGAATTTCCTTTGGGTCGGGTTTTATCATTTAGGTTTTAGGGTTTAGGGTTTAGGGTTTAGGACTAAAATCTTAGGGTTTAGGGTTTAGTGTTTAGGTCTCATGGTTTAGGTTTTAGGGTTTAGGGTTTAGAGATCATGGTTTAGGTTACACAGTTTATGGTTTAGGGTTTATAGTTTAGGTTTTATGGCTCAGGGTTAAGGGTTGAGGGTTTAAGATTTAGGATTTAGGGTTTCAAGCTCCGGGTTCAAGGTTTAGGTTTCATAGTCTAGGGTTTAGTGTTTATAATTTAAGGTTTATGGTTTAGGGTTTAGGGATTTGATGTCTAGGGTTTAGGCTTTAAGGTTTAGGTTTTAGGGCTCAGTATTTAGGGTTTGGGTTTTAGGGTTTAGGGTTTATGGCTCAGGGTTCAAGGTTTAGGGCTTAGGGCTCAGCGTTTGATGTTAGGATTCAAAGCTCATGGTTTAGGGTTTAGGGTTTAGGGCTCAAGGTTGAGGGTTTAGGGGTTAGGGTTCACGATTCACAGTTTAGGGTTTAATGTTTAGGGTTTAGGGTTAAGGGTTCATGTTTGAGGGTTCATGGTTTTGGATTATGGATTAGGGCTTAGGGCATATGGTTTAGGGTTCATGTCTCAAGGTTTAGTGTTTAGGGTTTATGGCTCATGGCTTAGGTTTCAGGGTTCAGGGTTTAGGGTTGAGGGTTAAGGGTTTAAGGTTTAGGGTTTAGGGGTTAGGGTTTAGGGTTTAGGGTTTATGGCTTATGGTTTAGGGTTTAGGGCTCAAGGTTTAAGGTTTATGGATTATGGTTTAGGGTTTAGGGTTTAATGCTCAGGGTTTAGGGTTTAGGGCTTAGGGTTCTGGGTAGTAAAAATAGGCTTTAGGGTTTAGGGTTTGGGGTTTAGGGTTTAGGGTACTTTAGGGTGTATATTTTAGGGTTGAGGGTTTAGGGTTGGGGGTTTACGGTTTACGGTTTAGGGTTTAGCACTCATGGTTTATGGTTTAGGTTTTAGGGTTTAGGGTTTAGGATTAATGGTTTAGGGTTTATGGTTTATGGTTTAAGGATTAGGGTTTAAGATTTAAGAGTCAGGGTTTAGGGTTTAAGGCTAAGGGTTTAGTTTTTAGAGTTTAGGGTTTAGGGGTTAGGGTTTAGGTCTCATGGTTTAAGGATTGGGGTTTAGGGCTTAGGGTTTAGGGTATAGGGAACATGGTTTATGGTTTAGGGTTTAAGGCTTGGGGTTTAGTTTTCAGTGTTTAGGGTTTATGGGTTAGGGTTTAAGGCTCATCGTTTAGGGCCCATGGTTTAGGCTCACCCATTCACTCACTATAATGTTACGTTTCTTACCCATTCTTATTAGTTTTGATAGAGTATTAAAATAAAAAGGGTGCATTTACTTCATAGGCAGAACATTCAAAGGGATTCATCACAATTTGATGTCTTTCATCTATTAATATTTTGAAGGAGGAAAATTCCAAATATCCAGGAATAATTTGGTATAAAGAAATATTACCCAATAAAACTCTCTTCTTTTTCCATCGTATGGGAAATATTTCACTCACTGTAATGTTACATGTCTTGCCCATTCTTATTAGTATTGACAGAGAGTATTCAACTGAAAAGGGTTCATCGAATTCGTAGGCAGAACATTCAAAGAGAGTCATCACAATTTGATGTATTTTATCTGTTGATATTTTTAAGGAGGGAAATGTCATATATCTAAGAACAATTTGGTACAAAGAAAGGTTTCTGAAGCTCTTTTGAATAATTATTTCAGTTGTAAGTTGTCAGGAACAAAGGTTTCATTCAAAGAATAAATCTTGATATGCCCAATTCTTGTGTAAGCTAACAATTTGAGAGGATTTCCGAGGTTCAATTTTATTTTCCAAGATGATTTACTCCATTGTTTGAAAATGTTTCTCCAAATGTAACGGAATTTTTATTCAGACACTCAATGATTCTTGAATGTATAATCCTTTCACAAACCCCATTAATCCTCAATCCTTAGATACAGAGAGACACCATTTCTCAACTTCCATATATAATGATATAGATATTTTTAAATTCGTGTTATGACCTCTAAATCTATATGAATTTCAAGTTGTTTGGAAATCACATCACTCCCTTCACTAGGCTTGATGACTACCCCTATCTTTTTAAAGGTGGTTTTGAAAGTATCCATGAGTTTATCATAGAAGGAATTATCAATGAATGGAAGGTCACTAAGTTTTAGGGGGCAGTTGACTCCCATTCAAAACTAAACAAGAAATATTTACTAGGCGATTGATAACCCCTTGGTGTTCTTAACCATTCCCCTATTTCTATGCTTATAATGAACACTTCAGGAAGTTCTATCAAATTTTCTATTCATTCCAGTAGCAGAAGAGATTTCTCTTTCTCTAGAGGAGAGGATACTGCAGGCAATTTAGTTATGATCCTACACCTCCGCATTGGTATATTCTTTATGTTTCTTCTGTTTCCTTTGAGATTAATTTTTATGTTGTGATGGTTATTTTTTCTAGCTTCCAATGGGTCATCTTGGATTGCATAATACCATACCTGGAAATATGAGAAATGTGAAATTTTTGTTAGAGTGTGAAGAAATTGACATTCAAGAGAACAAGTATATGTGGGGAGAAACAAGTTTGGCAGAGATTTGTAATATGCATTGTAAGGCACAAGGTAGATGTCATATCCATTTAGTTACTTGTCCCACCTCTCATAAATACGGTAGTTGTACAAGAAGACTCAATGATGGTTCTAGGAATGAGACTAGGAAATATTGATGAAATATGGTTCAGGGTTCAGGGTTT
Organism: Taxus chinensis; assembly: GCA_019776745.2. Lineage (NCBI taxonomy): Eukaryota > Viridiplantae > Streptophyta > Pinopsida > Cupressales > Taxaceae > Taxus > Taxus chinensis. The sequence continues at coordinate 21,098,582 of CM034156.1, forward strand.
AGGGCTCATAGTTGAGGTTTTAAGTTTTAGGGTTCAGGGTTCAAGCTTCAGGGTTATGGTTTAGGATTTAGGGTTTAGGTTTTAGGGTTTAGTGTTTATGGTTAGGGTTTCAGGATCAAGTTTAAAGGTTTAGGGTTTAAGTTTTATGGTTTAGGGTTAAGGATTTAGTGTTTAGGTTTTAGGTTTTAGGTTTTAGGGTTTAGGGTTTAAGATTTATTATTTAGAGCTTAAGGTTTTGGGTTTATGGTTTAGGGCTCGGTATAGACACCAAAATTGGTTCATACTTCCATTAAAACCCCATTCATCAAATTAACCATATCCTACCCATCCATATCCCCTAGTGCACATGTTGATTGAATTAATTATCTTAATTAAATTAATTAATATCCTCACTTAACCACCTCACCCAGCCAACTCACCTAGCCCCCTCACTCAATGACCCAATCAAACCTCATTAATGACCTAAGACCAAGTCTAAGATTATCCTAACCAACTAGGACTTAGTCTAAACCTAAAAAGAATCCTACTTATTTTTCCATGATCTAGCACTCAAGACTCGGAAGAAGGTTTGAGATCACACCAAAAATAACAACAATCTGGTTGTTTTTGGCCAACCTAGATATTCCTGCCTTGACTGACGCTGGTTATATCTCAACCGATGTCAGTCCCCTAACCATTTCTATTTAGGTTAAATACATTTCAAAAATCCTTTGCCTAGGTTGGTCATTCAATTCAGGATCTCATACAAATATAGATTTGTAGCACTCTGGCAAAAAAAAATGGGAGCACTACCAACAACCATTTTGAATTCATCATCTTCTTCACTGATCACAGATTCACATAGAGAAGCAAAAAGGTTTGAAATTCCGCGACACGAATACAACAACTCTTCTCTATGGATCTTTACCCTCACCATCTTCATCACATACGTTATCTAAATCTACTGTTCAATAAGTACCTAACACCTCTTTGTTTACCTCCAATTTGTTTCAGTAAGATTTATTATTCATATCAGTAGTTTATATTTCTCCACACCCATATACTTCCTTCCTCCCACCAACATATCACTTTACCATACTTGACCCTTTCACATGTCTTCACCCTCTTCTAATTATCTCTGAGTCTTTAAGACCATTCTACGACCTCACCCTCACCATTTCCAACCTCTATGCAATCACAGGGAGTCTGAAAAACCAACTCCAATAACTTTCTAATAATTTCCCCTACTGACACTAGTTAGCCAACCAATGTCGACCATTCTATCTAACTGGCATCAGTCATACAACTAACATCGGCTACTATGTATGGCAATATACCTCATACCAATGAGATAATACCCACTTCCCAGCAGCCCAAAATCATTTCTAATCTTTACCAGACCTTACCCAGAGCCTGTATCAGACCTGCAATGCAAAACTAGTCAATCACCTGACCCGTGTTGACCTCAATCACCTTTTACCTTACTTTTCTTATTGTTTTGTATAGGATATGTAAATCGTTTCAATTCCAATAAGATCGTTATTTCATGTATATTTTAAATAACATTAATATTGTTATATAAAAAGTGGATTGATAGCCTGTTCAGGAAACATCGTGCTTCCCGGATCTAGCTTCCGCTAGGTAGTCCACTCATTATTTTGTTTTAACTCTTTCTAGTGGTATTATTTTGCATTTACATGTAGTTCCTCCTAGCCAAAAGGGAGCTCTCGCAGTCAACTTGGATCAGGAAATTAGAACGTGTGCACAACCTTCAATTGACATTACAAACATGTATTCCTCCTTGGCCTACTACCCCTATCTAATTTATTAATTTGCTAAGAATCTGGTGAAACATTTTGGCACGCTCGGTGGGACCCATCTGAGGTTCCTTGCATTTTTTCATTCGTAGGGAACCATTGTATGCTTGTTTCTTTTCAAAAGGAAGTTAACATTAAATTCTCTCCCTAGGAATCTTCTCTTTCTTCTACTTGTCTTAGTGACATTTGTATTTTAGGACTAAAATGAATCCTTATTTCTTTTCTTACATTTACATTAGTGAAATTCATATCCTTTCTTATTCACTCTTTGTTTACATTGAATATCACATTTTAGATTTGGGTTTTAAACTACTTAAATTTCATATTTCTATGTTTGCATTGTTAGGTCACATTAAAATTCAGGGGTGACCTATACGCTGGAAGTCATGCCCAACTGATGGTTGACATAATTGAATCATAGAGAAAATTCTCTTATCTCTTTGCTAAACTTCACAAAAATAAACTCACACATCTTCTTAAACAACTCCTTACCTGGAAGAAGCTGTCAATGATCACATGATCAAAGGATTGACAGTGGGTTCCTAGCTGGTTTATCTGTCGAATCATTATCTTAGAGAAAGGACCACCCCCATTAAAACACAACCTTGAAACCATCCTTAGATATTTCCTCTCCATAGGATAACCTCTTTCTAACCAAAAACTTTATTTTATTCACAAGTCAGTTTTAACTAGCATAATCTAAAGCATAAAATTCACTGCATAGGATTTCGTCTTTTTCTTAGCTTTTTCTTGAGTTGTGTTTTGAGTTGTGAGGTCAAATTATTCATTTTATTTTCTTCCTTTGACACCCCACAATTATAGTTGGTGTATTTTGACTTTTTTTAGGTGTGTTAGGGTCCATTACTATCATACTCAGGTTTATGGGTTGATAAGTTATCTGATCTAAGACAAAAAAACCAAATTCTTCCATCTTTTCAAAATTCATAGTAACTAGGATTGGTCTAGTGACCAGTCATCGGTTTACTCATCAGACCACCATCGGTCTACCTGACCATCATTGGTTATTTGATTTTTTCGTCATTTCACCAAAAATAACATTCACCACATTTTGTTATCTTTCTGAGGTTCCTTAGAAGCATCATCATACCTATGATATTTGAAATCACTGTCAAAGCTTGATTTTATCTCATTTTCATCAGTGGTTACAACATTTATCAAAAATTCTTGATTTCCCACAGCAACCGGTATCGGTTAACATAACTGGCATTGGTCACCCTATCACCATCATCGGTCAGCACAACCGTCGTTGGTTCCTCTGTTTTAATTTTAAATCAAAACAGTGACCTGTTTCACCTCCTGGAACCTATTTTTCTCCATTTCTTCTATTTTTATGTGTCCATTTATGGAGAACAGATTACCACGCCTAAGCTAACTCACGTGGTTTTGAATCATAGTCAAACCAATGCCCTTATATTCTATGAAAGCCTTCAACCACTCATGCCTAGCCCATCGTCGTCTTCCATCCTGACACCTATGGACCCCACTTAGCCCATTATCATCAGTACCAGTGATGAGGAGTTTTCAAGTCTCCTTAACCATAACCCCACTACCTTACAACATTATCTTTCCCATTCATCTACCCAGGATTCATCAAGAAAACTGGTATACGGCATGCAAGTGTTTCCATTCCTCCTGCCCTTGCTGCCCACTTCCACATCGGCTAGTCACTAGCTCGGCATTACCTTCTTCCACCTTACCACTCGTAGTATCCCAACTTGACTTCACATCATCAATACCTATGATACCTATAGCATCAGTTGCAATTTTGACGTTAGTTGCACCTATGGTGTCAAGCATTCCTTCATCAGCCACCTTGAGCATAGCCCCGACTGCACCCACCACCTTGTATATACCTATTACATTGCATCCACCCATGGTATCAGCAACCCATACCCCATTCCAAAACATCATTCTCTCCATCCTACAGTATTTACCTTCTAATCACTACAAGGATTACTACCTCCACCCCACCTACTTACACATATCACCAATAACCCCCAATATCGTCTATCACCTATTTGGGATATTTTCTCCTGCATCTATTCCCCCTGCATAGTTCTCATACTCAGAACCACCATATACCGGAATGTCCATCCACATCATACATTCATCCTCAACCTCCTTATACTATAGGGGGTGCTCCATCATCACAACCTACAAATGACCTTATTAAAATGATGATGGAAAATGTTCATACATTAGAAGCATCATTTTCTGGAGCTCTCTCATAACTCCTTAACCTACGATGAAATATGTAATGAGCCCATCCATCCATCTATTCACATTTTCCCATACCCTACACATTAGGAAATGCCCAAATTTAACTGGTTCAACAATAAAGAATACCCGCAGCAACACTTGTTGTCTTTCAAACATGGGTGTTATCTAATTGCCCACAATTATTCTTTACTCCTACAAATATTCTCCAATGTCCTTAATGGGACCCATGTTAGATTGGTGTATTTTTTTACCTTGACATTCCATTTACTCACCTAATCAAGTTGTTCAAGCCTTCTTGGACCATTTTTTCAATCAATATTGTCAAGAAGGTCACCATGACCGACTTGTACTCAACTTGACAATATGACAACAATTTATCACCAATTTTATCACTCGTTGGTAGAAGCCTCATCAACCAGTTAACATTATAGTTACCTTAAACCGAGATTATAGATTTGTTCACTAGAACCTTGTTCCCGACACATCTCACCAACTCTGTAAGTACAAACCTTCTGTACCTTTGACGAAGCATGTTCACCATGGCTAGAAATCTTGAAGTTCGAGTGCCATAGAAGAGAAGAAAATTCAATTACGTGATAAAAAAATGCCACATTTAAATCAAATGATGTTGCTTCCTATTCAAAACCCCAAAATAATTATTCAAAAGCCAAAGGATCTGCCAACGAGGTAGTTTTAAATACTATCCCATCTCACCCCTCTAATCAATCAAAACCTACCTCCAACATTTCTCTCATCCAAACTTTTTATTTCAGACAGGAGAAGAAAAATATGCACTCCAATCGGGGAGCCTTATTCTTTAATACTAGAAAATTTTCTTAAGGCTGGAGCCATTGTTCTTCCACCCATAAAACCACATATTGGTTTTGACCCCGCTCATCTTATGCTAGCATGGTACAAGGAACATGACTATTATAACTATCATCAAGTAAAAGGCCATAGCAATGGTAATTGTATCACCTTCAAAAACATCGCCTAGGAAATGTTATACAATGGAGATCTTGTCCTGGACAACCTAAACGCACCCATAAAATCAAAACTTGCATATCTTTAAGAAGCCATTCCCTAATCATACCCCATCATCTAACCAAATTTTTGAACCTTTAACTAATGATAGCAATGTCCATGAAGTTCCATGGTGTTTTTTGACATTGTACCATGCCATTCCGTCAATTTCCTCATCTTCCCACCATCGAGGATATTCTAACATGAACTCCTTTACCCATAGAGGAGCCTATTTCATCTACTCCTTCATCCATAGAGGAGTCTCCATTTATCTTCCTTTTCACCCATGGAAGAGACCACAATACCTACTGATATCGTTTTACCACCCACCTCATCACCTAATGAAATAATCTATGGTGTTTACTCTCCTACCCATGGGGGATTCATGCTCTTTCCTTCCTCTCCACCAAAAGAGGGACCTACCCCATGCCACCTGTCATCTCCCCTACTCATATGGGATCCTTTAGAAGTGCCACTACCTGTTGGGGATAATTCCCCATTAGCATTCCAAGGATCCCGTTGATCTCCTCTTGGCTCTCTTACCCACAAAGTCTAAAGCCAACCAGTTTCCTATCTCAGAAACATATTTTATAGGGATTTACGCTAAACCAACGTTCATCTCCTCTTACAAAAATTCAATTTTCACACCTGGCCGATCACTTGGATTATGTTGATAATTCCATTCTTTGGGGATGCCTTTAGTTACCCTTTTCAATCCAAATGCAAATGTCTCATGTGAATACCACCATGATCTATCCGAAGTTATTTCAAGTAACCTAATCAACCATGACCATGCCTATTGAAATGGCCTATTCTTCATCACCCTTCACCTACATCCAAACCTTTAACAACAACTAAACCTATTCTTATGCCTAAGAACCTACTTGCACCTACACCTCCCCCCACGTCTAGACCCATTATCACATTGGGTGTCATGCCGACATGTCAAGTTTAGTTCATCCACCCATCAAATTGGATTTAGCCATATCTTCCCAAACTCAGGAAAAAACCATTCCTCCACCTAAAAGGAAGACCTAACCTTCTAGGCCACATACACCAATTTCACCCACTACACCTTTATCACCTTCTGCCCCTTCCATCTATCCTAGGGCCTCACCCATCGACCTTGGCCAAGAAACCACATATCCAAGGCAAAATCAAAAGTGTAACAGCTCACCTCTTCATCACAATCCTTTATTACACCCAACCTACCTAGCACAGGGTATACCTTCTCCGTTACCCACATCTTTCTTACCACCTATACCGCCACCACTTACAGTAACAGCATCAGTACCTATGAGATTTCCTTCTCTTCAACCCATACCTTCCACCTTTCCTCTGTTAGCAACCTTCACCACACCTCATTTATCTCCTTGGCTAACCCATCCTCTGCCACCATCCACTTTCCCTTCTACATCACGTACGCCTCCTTTACCTTTACCTAGGAGGGTGCAACTAAAATTAAAAAACCCACTACCCTCCAAAGAGGTAGTTAAGCCTACAAAACCATCCATCACTAGTTCATCTACTATGCCTTTACCCAAGAAGGAACCCTAGCCTAAAAAATACCACCTACCAAACCGGTGGTCAAAACTAATGCTCCCTAATTACTCTTGTAGCACCTCTTCATCAACCAGGTTCAACCTAAACCCACACTCACTTCACATGATCCATTGGTAGGATCTTGGTAGCCAACCTTTTAGAGACAGTTGTCATCACATTACCGCCACTTAGACCTTACGACCCACTCAAACGCAAACCAAAAGATTTTGATGAGACTAAAATTTGTGCCTACCATCGTGTGCCATGACATGATGTAGAAAACTATAAGGCTTTGAAAACCGTTCTTCTCCAATTATGTCCTCCTGAAGAAAAATTTGATGACGACAATCTTCTAGACGAGGACCCGATGTCACCCACACCAATCACCACATACCCTCAACCCTTACCTGACCCACATGATCAACATGGTTTCCGCATAAGAGAGTTAGCTAAACCCCCACCCCAAAATGTATGCGCTGACTTTCTGCCCATCCTTCCATTATCCACCTCTACACATATACTCATACTTCTTACCCCATGATCAATGTGGTTAACATTGTCACTCGTGCCCAAAAAGACAAAGGAAAGGAGAAAGTAAACCAGCCCCTCCATCAATCATGTGCCCAACATACCATCCTACACCCGCAAAAAAAATCACCATTTAGATGACCCATATACCCCATTTCTGACAGGGTCTCCCATCGTGCAATGATAAAACAATTGCACCAATTACCTCTGAAAATGTCTTTATAAGATCTCATCCAAACCTCTGAATCTCATCGACAAGCCCTCATAGAGGTTCTATAATCCATCAAGGTTTTACCCAATGACCCTACACCTATGGCCTCCATTATTACCCCTCACCACGTGGTCTCTCTCACCAGTTCATCACCTTCCTCTACACCCCCTACCACTCATCAAGTAGTCTCCCTCAGTTTCTCTAACAACAAGATTATACCTCTCTAATCAGATGATCCTGATCCCACCCTCTACATATCAATTTATATTGATAATATACACATTTGATGCGTTATGATCAATGGCAGTGCCAGCATCAACATCATCTCCTCCCACACATACAATCAAATATGCATCCCTTCCAATTACATGCATAATAACCCAATTATTTTACATTCATTCAATGATGCCATCACTTCCACTCTCGGCACCATCATCGTCCACATTTGTGTGGGCCCCCGTAGTATTCCGAGAATTGTTCTATGTCTTAGAGGGTGAGTTCTAATAGAACTTGTTGCTTGGCTAACTTTGGATCTACGTCATGGGTTATGTTCCTTTAACCTTACATCACTATGTAAAATTTGAACATGAAGGACACAACTATACCATCCCCGCTGACCCTTCATCATTCAAAAATTTTAACATGTTATACTGACCTAATGATTTCCTTGTACTAATTAAGGCATCTACCACAGTACCACCACTTCTCCTTCACCCACAAGCCCCATCCACCGATGTTGTTACTACCTTTTCCACACCTTAACTCCTATATTCCCAACTGTCGTCATAGCCTCTGCAGCTGACCCATCCACTAACCCATCTACTTCTTAACTAACCAATGCTTCTTCTACCCAATCACCTAGTGATTCATCTATTCCCACTACCCATATACCAACTACCGATCCCTTAGAATGTTTTTTTCAACGTCTCAGCTCTAGGGGAGTACTGCCTGTACAACCATCAACACATTCTTTACTCCTCAAGAGTATGTTAACCTTTTCCAACATCATTGCTATGATCACCGCATACGTGAGGTTTTCCATTATGGTCCTCCCCACCTTTATACAAACTTAATATATGGGGGACTTGATACTTCTACTTACACGCCTAAGCCACCTTCCCAAACGCGGCCATTTTCTTATGACCTTCAATCTCATCACCAACCACCGCTTCACCCACACTTTCCTCCATCGTTGTGCATGGAAGAGATTTGGCTTTGGCTTCTAAAGAACAGGGTCACCATACTGTTATTCTGTGTACCACATGTAAACATAGCAGACCGCAGTGGTATTGGTTTTTCTGAACCATCTTCCAAGAAAGCCCACATCAAAATCATTGAGGATGAACAAACCTTCTTCACCCCATTTACCAACTTCAAAATCTTCACCCACGGAGTCTATGGATCTATAATCCATTCCTCCTAAAAAAAATTTCATGTAAACACCATTTCCCTGGGGCCTCTAACTTATCAACATGTGATGGCAAATTTTCCTCTTCTCTTCTATTCTTATATCCTGACATGATAGATGACAATACACCTTATATTAACATTGTTCAATGTCAAGATGATGAGTCTATTCTCACCTATCTTGGTGCAAAGGATTCTTATATTCATTGATCGTTTCCTTCTGATACATAAACCATGTTAAATGAATCAACCATCAAAATCAATATTAACACTCAGGACGACCCGCACATTCTAATGATAGGCCAATCTTTAAATGTTGCTGAACAGGAATTTTCTACCTCATTCCTCCAAGATCATAGCAATTTTTTCACTTGGTCCTACACTAATATGCCTGGTATTGACCCAAACATTGTGGTCCACAATATCATAACTATTCCTGAAGCCAAACCTTTAAAATAGAAGCTGTGAAAAATGCATCCTTGTATTTCCCTTCTTGTCAAAGAAGAACTTCAGTGCCTTTTCTCAGTTTCCTTCATCCTACCCATTAATTATCCCTAATGGATCTCTAACATCATTCTTGTCACAAAAGTGACAAGATGACTCCGCATATGCATGTATTTCCATGACCTTAATTTAGCCTTCCCTAAAGATGACTTTCCTCTACCTAGTATAGACCAACTAGTTGATCTCACCATTAGCCATGAGATGTTATCACTCGTGGATGGTTTCTGAAGTTATAACCAAATATTACTCGCCCCAGATGATCAATAAAAAACCACTTTCATCACTCCTTTGGGTATCTTCTGCTATTGATTCATGCCCTTTGGCCTTAAAAATGTTGGTGCTACATATCAGCGGGCTATGACTTATATTTTTCATGACATCAAGCATTGCATATTAGAAGATTATGTACATGAACTTCTTTCCAAATCCAAACATCAAGTCGAACACCTTACAGTCCTTAAGGTCATCTTTGACCTTCTCATCAATTATTGTGTTCACCTTCAACCTAAGAAGTGTGTCTTCATTGTTCTCTCAGGAAAAATCCTTAGTTTTATCATTTCCTTGCATGGCATAGAAATCGATCCCGCTAAAATTAAGGCTATTCTCGAAATGCCTCCACCTACTAACCTTCATCAACTACGTATTTTGCAAGGAAAGTTGTAATCTATTCATCATTTTATTTCATAGCTATCTGACCGATGTCACCCATTTCATCATTCCCTTAAAAATGAAGTCTCCTTCAAATAGGATGATGAATGCCACAAAGCCTTTAAATCCTTAAAACAGTACCTCCTCCAACCATCTGTACTCATTCCTCCTATGGATGACTAACCATTTTACCTTTACATTTCTGCTATGGATCATTTCTTGGGAGCCATGTTTTCTCATCGTGAAGAGTAACACATGGAGCAAGCATTTTATTATATAATTTGTGTTCTTTTGGACTATGAAACTCGATACACCCACGCCGAAAAAATTTGCTTAGCCTTAGTTTTTTTCGTCACTAAAATTTTCCATTACCTACTTCAGCACAAAACCTTTATCATCATCAATACAGACACCTTACATTACATGTACACCAAACCCTACCAAAATCAATGTGTTGCACATTGGCTCATGCTTCTTGCATACCTAGACCTTGAATTCACTCATCAAAAATCTATCAAAGGCCAAACTATCGCTGACCAACTTGTAAACTCACCTCTCTCCGAAGATCATCCCTCTAAATTTTATTTCCAAGATGAATCCATTATTACTCTCTCATTGGATGATACCATTTACCCGATGACCTTATTCTATGATGGTTCCAAATGTCTGCATGGGGGTGGTGTTAGAGTTATCCTCATTCCTCTCGATGGTGAGCCTATGTCGTTATCTTTCAAACTAGATTTTGAATGTACTAACAATATCATCAAATATGAAGCACTCATATTAGGCCTTCAAACCACCATTGCCTTATACATTAAATCAATTAATATCTTTGGTGACTCTCAACTAGTGGTAAATCAAGTCAATAGTATATACCAGTTTCGTAATTAAATACTTCAAAAGTACAAACATCATGTTGACATACTTTTGACTACCTTTGACCGTTATGAACTTTAAACCACTCCAAGTTCCACTAACATATTTGTGGATATTATGGTCTTCCTTGCTTCTCAAATACCCACTTCAATGTCTGACTTAAAAATCTTTGTCATAGTACAAAGGCTGCAATCACCTTCCTATCTATTTCGAGAAGATAACCTCGTCAGAACCATTCAACCTGACCCACGTGACCTTTGGTAAAAGAAATTTGTTGACTACCTTTCCCTTTAAATTCTACTTCCAGACCTTACTCGCAATGGCCAATGCACCTTTCTCAACGACGTCTCTCATTATTTCATCATGGGAAGCCTAATCTTCATAAACATGGCTTTGACGGTATCCTCTTATTATGCCTTACTAGTTTTGAAGTTCTTTACACCATCAAGGAAGTTCAAGATGGAATTTTTGGAGGCCACTTTAGTGGTTTCAGTTATCACTAAATGCATTCTCCAACTAGGCTATTATTGGACAACCACAAATCATGATGACTATTGTTATTATGCCAAACATGTTGTGTGAAATGCTAGCAACATGATAATCTTCATCACACGCCTAGTTATGCCTTACAGGTCACACGATACATTTTTCCTTTATCTCAATGGGGATTTGAATCTTCTTGGAGAGATCAATCCCCATTATTCACAATTCCATCAATGGATTATCACCGATACTTAACACTATACTAAATGAGTAGATTCCATACCTCTTATTTCAACAAAAGCTGAGAAAATATGTGAATGCATCAACCATCACATCATTTTTTGCTTTGGTGTTCATCACCGACTCATCGCTGATAATGGAAAATAGTTTAAAAAAAACCCTATGGAAACTTTGTGATGCATTTGACATTCAACTCAGTTTTTCTTCACCTTACTACCCTCAAAAAAATGGCCAAGCACAATCAACCAACAAAACCTTATTTGAAATTTAAGATTTTATGTCAAATATACTTTTCATGCAATCTTATTAAGGTGTTATCTGTTACTAATGGACAATATTATATTATTAATGTTCCTTTTATATGCCTATTGCCCTCTCAAAACACCTATACATACTTTTGTAGTATATTATTATGTACAGAGGCTTTCTATAATGGCAGTAGGGGTGGTGGTGAGAAAAAATGCACGTGAATATGTTCAGTTTTAATTCCATCTATAAATTTGACACTGAAATTTTACTCTTACAATGAAGTTTTCTTCTTCTTTTTTCTCATTGAAATCAATCAAAAAATCCTAATATATTGGTTGTATAATGAAATTTCAAATTTTTTATGTCGTATATTTATTTTTGAGTCTAATGTTTTAATGTAACTAAATTAACACCATCTATTACTATTTAAATAAAAAATATGAAAAAGATAATACAATTATTAATAATTGTGATATACTAAAACTCCAAAATAAAAATATTAATCTAAGGGCCCTTGGTCTCTTAGTGAAGTGAATGGCTCTAAATGAGCCCACTAGAGATCTAGTCTTGCTGAGGCAAGGCCTAGAGATACCTGGCACAAATATTCGAAAGTGGATAGGATCAAAATTGTTCCCTCTTCCATATAGATATACACTTACTCATCAAGTGTAAATTAGAAACACCATGGCCCCATGGTTTAAGCATCGTCTCCCACATGTTTATCATAAATGGCATGGAAGCTCAGCTTTAGGAAACATAATATATTTAATAACATCACTACCAAAGAGATGGTGGATAAAATAAAAAATTCATTAAAATTGTCCCAAAAAGAGTGTTAGTCTTCAATGACACAACGGAATTTTGCCAGACCATACAAATTTGTAATCACGTACGATTTGTATACTTCCTCTCTATGTAGGTAAATACTTTTTAGTGGACGGTTTTAAATATGCCACCATTTTGAGAGGGAAGAATTCAGAAAGAGCTCAAAAATGCTAGAAATAATTTAAGTATATGGGCGAACATTTCGTTTGAGACAAAGATCCAAAATCAATTTGTCATGTTGATACCAAAGTTTGTATTATCAATTCAATAGAATGATAGCCTTGTCAAAAATCACCCATCATTTATTTTGGGACATACATTCATTATCATGATCATCATCACGATTGGGATACAATTTTATTGTAAGCTCTGATTTATTACTTTCAACAAATAATCCACCAAAACCTAGCAATCACATGCAAGCATGATGGAGACATCAAAGGGGATGTGTCAAAGAAGTTAAGTTTGAGGGAGAGAAAAATTTGGAGAAGGAATAAGGACCATGAAGAAAGGGTTTGCGGGAGGAGAAGTCCAGACGCAAGGAAAATGTTGGGGAGAATCAATGTGAAGCTCTTCTTTCTTACGACCAAGCACATATAAACCACATGCCATTTTTTTCAATCATTTGTAGGAGGAAGGGGGTGCAATGTGTAGGTCATATAGGTTACATACTTAGGAGATATCTTTGAAAGCAATGTGTAGTTGATCAATATTGGATCTTTAAAACACATGTCAATAAAAGGGTTATATAGTTGTAAGTGTCATGTGACACTTTAGAGATAGTGATATGTAGAGTGGACTTGCCATCCCAAGTTGGGTCAATGTAGTAGTTGAATTTGATAACCACAAAACATGGTCAGTCAAGTGGTTTTACGCAATATTTAATGGCCATTCACTATGCTTTCCCAAAAAAATAATAAATATCATGCACAAGTATTTTCCTTGTAGATTTGTAGTTGACATTACCTCCTCAACATTCCAAGTTCCTAATACTCATTAAATTTTCAAAGCATTGTCACGTGTATTGTGACATGTTAGGAAAGGTTTTCAGGACCAAAAGTTGTTCTTTTACTTATTCATTGGTATTAATGTTATCATTAATGTTTGAACATGTGACTTGAAACTACTCATATAGTGATTAACCTACCAACCTGGTCAAAAAATAGAGGAGGATGTTAATTACTATTTGACTGGCACCCATTGGTGTCTATGTGGAGAGGTGGTTCAGTTTTTTGTAGCATAGAGTTTCCTTATTCACTACCTATAGATAAGGAAAATTTCATATGTTTGAATCCTAAACTCTACATATGTTAGATACAAAGCTCTACATTTAGGGTTCCTTATGTCACCAATTTCAAGCACATTTACTATTATGGTTTCTCTTAAGAAATTAAAATAATGATTAGGATTTCTCTCATCAAGAGTCCTAATAACGTTTTCCATCAATGTCCACTAAAACAGAAACTCAACCTTCCATTTCCGTGATGTGTGTCAGGAATAACCATTGAGACTCCCATTTGGAAATGCTTATCAACATAATTAATGTTTGAGGCACTGAAAAAAGAGAAAAAATAGTTTTTGTGTGTACACCTAGGTCGTCCTTCGATGCACTCGGGTCCTTCTTCGATGCTCTAGTTCATCCAAAGCTATCAATAGGGAATGTTTTAGTTTGAAGATCATAATTCAATTGATGAGTTTGAAGACTATAATTCAATTGATCAATTTGAAGATTATAATTTGTTAATAGGAAAACAAATCTGAATGCATGGATATCAATCGTATGTCGATACATAGGGACATGTATAGCGTACATGATATAGTTGTAGTCACAAAATAATGCACATTAGACATTATTTAATCCCGGTTTCATACTACAACTCTTATTTCACTAAATTGGGACTTATTCCAGTCTCAGACGCTAAAAAATATAGCCAATATTGGAATCCAATATTGCTATTTTTGGATTCCAAAATGTCAAATATTGGAATTATCTGCACTCCAAAATTACACATATTGGATTCCAAAATCACATATATTGGAATCTAGAATCACATTTATTAGAATCCAAAATCACATATATTGGAATCCAAAAATCAAAATATTGGAATCCATTAATTCTCTTTCCGAAGTCCAATATATCTAGTCACGATTTAAATTTATGAATCTGTGAAAAAACATTTAATGATTTAAGGGAATCCAACATTGATCTGAGAAATAATGTTTGGTGTCCACTAGCCTGTATAGAACAGATACTTATTATGTTTTATAAGGGCTAGCAGCTGCTAGGCTTAATGATTGCTTTGGAATAATGCTCTTATCAGTTTTAAGATGTTTTTAAGATTAAACTATGCAAATTTGAATATTTCAAATGCCATTGAGTAAGCGTCCGCTAGGCTAATGATATTCATGAGATGTGAGACACTTCCATATTCAATTAAACCTTGGGGAAACCAGAGAATTACCGAAGATGTTATGAAGAAACTTAAAAAGGGTCACAATTCAATTTAAAAGAATGTAATTAACTGTAAAACCATTCCAGATATGTTTTCATATTTAAAGTTAGATCTCATATTTACTTCATTTATTATGGTGTGATTTAACATCAACGCATCCAGACAATTTCTGAAGTTGTTATGAAGAAATTAGTAGAGGGAGACAATCCAGTGTAGAATAATGTAATTAATTGTAAAATCATACTAGATATATTTTCATATTTAAATTTAGATATAAAAAAACTGTAAGAGACATGACATAAAAAATTTCATATTCAAATATGGATACGAACTTATTTAAAATTAACTATAAAATTATCCCATATGTATTTTAGTATTTAAATATAGCTACAAAATTCCTTTGTTAAAGGTAGGTAGAATTATAGTAAAACATTTTATGAATAATTTGATTTTATAATGTAACACTATTTGTGAAGATGGGCTTCCAAATCAACAATACAAATCATAGTAAAGATCCAATAAAAAAGCTCCCTATAATTGTTTTAGTGATTTAACATAATCCCGAACATATTCAAAGTCCTTTAATGGCTACAACAAAGGCCACAACACATCTATCAAGTATGTGTCTTCTAACTCAGAATCTATGTTAAATGTTTCAGCAATTATGTAGTTCACAACATCATTGAACTTATTTTTCTCTAAAGAGTCATCTACAAGCACTGTATTTTTACAATTGTACAATACATTAAACCATGACCAAATGGAGTTAAGAATCTTGAGATATAAATTGGGATTCCTAGAACCGTCATAATCAAAGTGTTTGGTCTCGATGTAATAAAAATATGTAAATATTAACTCAAAGCTTGCAACCTCCAAGCCAATGTTTTCAAGGAATGAAGGCATCACGTCATCAACATTTGAATTTCTCGCCGATGTCCATATTGCTATGTTGAAATGTTTTTTGCACCATTACATGAACTCTTTCACATGAGGTATGAGAAAATATATTTTTTTTTCGAGAGCTCGATGCTGCCAAAAAAGTTTAAATTATTTAAATGATGAATATGGATTATGGAGGGTGTGTGCCATCACACCATTTATATCAAATATGATTAGTTTCATGTTTGCATGTGTTCGTATCTGCAAATGAATTTTTTTTTTTAAATGGTTAAGGGAGGTGAATCAATTAAAAAATAAAAAAACAAGCCCCTTTCGATATTGTTTTATCAAAAATCAAATGGTTACAGGTGGTGACAAAGGTAAAATCTAAGGACATTCCTCATTTCTTATTGTTATACTAGGAATATTTTTTGTGAAGCATTTATTTCAATAGAATGTAATGTTTCAGCACAATGAGTCTTTACCTACCATATTTTAGTTACTTCATTACATTGGAAAGTGGCATACATTTTCTAATATCGAAGTAAAACCTAGTATTTAAGTATGCTCGCAATTAATTTAGGAATATATATTTCATTAATAAAAAATGCTCAAAGATTCGTTACATTAAAGATTTTCTGTTAATTCACATTTGCAACTTATACACTCACACTCTTAACTTATAATCAGGGAAGATTTAAATTCTCCCAACTTATAATTGTACAATCATAATTTAAATAGTTACACAGAACCATGACTAAAACAGATGAATGTATTTTCTTTAAAATGTTAAGTTGTATCATCACAATAACATTTTGAAATGATAAATTTTTATTTATCATTTACTCACTCTAAATATTTGATGCCCTCTACCACATTCAATCCCTTTGACACTATTAGTGATAATTCTTTGTGAAAATCGGTCATCAACCACATATCTTTTGAGAAATTTTCTCATTTGCTTTTAATCCCAACAATAAAATTTGCTGGAGGGTTTCCCTTTGCACCTAATGTAATACACAATGTGTCTTCAAAATTGTAGGGGACATTGTTTCTACTCCAAACCTTTTCTAGATCTTTTATTTCAATTTCATTGACCATTTTGCAATGTTCTTTTCCCCAGGTGATTAATGGATTCAAGTCATTCAATAATTTTTTATTGAAGGCCTTTGTAATCTTTTCAACATCAATTGAAGAGATTTTTCTGACCAGAATCCCATTTCTAATTTCGTTGATGATGAATTTATAAACTCTTTTAGGCCACCTCGCACGTTGATTCTCTCCCTAAAAAAATTGAATATGATTTCCCCATAGGGCGATTGGTTTATCTTATACAACAAGCCCTCCAAATCTAAAATAAACAAGAAACTCTTGTGGCTAGCTACATGGAAGTAAATAAGTTTTTTTAGTCGGTATCATATCAATTATAACCAATGGAAAAAATCAACATTTTGGCTTGCGGCTACCACTTAGCGGTGGGCCTTACATGTAGGATTGCATCTTCTTTACCCGCAGCTAGATCCTTTGTGGAAATATCTATTTCAAATAATATTAATATTATTAATATAGTTATTTCTATGGAAAATGAAATTGTATTTGAAAAAAACATATTGAACTACATGGTAAAATGGTAAATTCAATATTAGAAATTTAGGTAGCTACCACTTACCGACTGAGCATTTGGCTTGGCTCTCACAAACCTTACTAGATACTAGTTTTTTTTATGTAATATGTGTTATAAAAAATAGTAATCAATTCAAAATTAATTTCATGCTATCGCAAATGAAGGCATAATTGAAAAGCATATTGGTCTTTGTAGTAATATGGTAAGTACAAATCAAAATGTTCTATGTCTTCTGAATGAGTTGTAGCGCCCGCTAGGGTTCGTTTATATCAGTTGAACCACCCATTGGCAGATAACACTTTTGAGATATTGATGTGGATTAGCGACAGCTAGGCTATGCCATCATTGGATGGAATAAGCATAGATTCTAATGTCTATATCATTATTTCAATATTAATGGTTTATGAAAACAACATACAACCTGGAAACTACAAACTATGTAGCGTTGGATGCAACCATGAACTTTTGAAATAGGTTATTTGGTAATTCCTTCTTTGAAAATGGTTCCTCTTCTAGAATCAGCCAATATCTTTTTTATAACTATGTAAGCCTTAGAAATGGTTATATTTAAAAATATGCATGGTTAACATACCTAGTTCTTTCTGATATTCGTGTTGGCTACCACTACGCCCTCCACTGTTACTTTCTCTGAGTGTTGGTGGTCTGCATAAACTATTTTTTTTATAAATTTGTGGGGCTTAGTAATGCTTCTTAGTTATAAACGTACATGACTAACATACTAGGATTTGCTTGCATATTCGTAGATAATGTGGCTAAGTTCTCCTCATCTATGGTCAGAGATGGTGAGCATAGAGTATTGTCAAAAAAAGAGAATAATGACAATTGAAAACAAAGCTCCTTAAACATATTTATAAAGCAATTGAAGGTCAATCATCATGTTGAGTTGTGGAGCTTAATCGCTTCACTAGCATGCTTTTGCAGACTTGCTGGAATACACAGTAACCGATGTCGGTTGACGAACCATTATCAGTCACCCATGGACTAGTATCGGTCAAGAAAGGAGGAACCAGCATTGGTTAGGACTAACTGGCATCGGTTAAGGCTAACCGTCATCAGTTTCTTGTGCGTGACTATTATAATTAAGTTGCAGGAATTATATATATATCTTTAGTTTTAAAGTGAATCCAATGGTTGTAATTGCATAACAAAAGTTCCCTAAGATTGTAGATGCATATATAAGCATAAAGCTAGGGTTTAGAAGGTAGAATTTAATTGAGAATAGAGAGAAGTTTCCTTTGAGACAAAAAGAGAAATTTGTAGAGAAGAAAGTATGAGACATCCAAGAAGGTGTGGAAGATTGTAAATCTTCATTGTATTTCCTCTGTGATAATAAATTGGTTGTTTCTTGGTGGATGTTTCCCACACTGGGTGAACCACATTAAATCTTGTGTATTTTTTCTTCTTGTTTATTTCCATATTGATTTCTTTATGCTTAGATCTGATTAATATATCTATACAATTAGAGTGATAACCCCAACAACTGGTATCAGAGCATATTTGTTTGAGGGTTGTGTGTGTTGACAGATTTACTCACAAAGAGATTTTTGATTGAGTGGGAGCAAAGCAATGGGAGATTAAGGAAAATTCAGAATAGATAAATTTGATGTATGTGACTATCTATTATGGAATATGCGGGTGGAGGATTATCTGTATCAGAAATATTTATACTTACCGTTGGATGAGAAGGAAAGACCTGCAAAGATGGTTGATGAAGAATGGAAAATTCTTGATAGAAAGGCTCTGGGATCTATAAGATTGAGCCTGACAACATCTGTGGCTTCAAATATTACTGAAGCAGAATCTACTGTAGAGTTGATGAAATCTTTAGAAAATTTATATGAAAAACCTAGTGCTTCAAATAAAGTTTATTTGATGAAAAAATTATTTAATTTAAAGATGCAAGAAGGTGGATCTGCATCAAGTCATTTAAATGATTTACGGGCTATAGTAAATTAGTTAGTAAATCAATTAAAATACTCAAATACAAATATACCTAGATGGTTCCAAGGCTTTAGAAATATTTTTAGAACACGTAGGAACAAGTAAATGATCATCCAAGCCATCAACTGATTTTATTTAATTAAAATTTATGACAATAGCGAGTACACTCACAGATATGGCCGGAAATAATGATTCCAAGGCCCAAATACAATTACGAAAGGTACAATCAACCTCCAAAAATATGAAGAATCCAAATACGGGAGGAAAGTGAGTTGCCATGCTTTGGAAACTAATGAACTCCTCCCAAGGAGGGTCGCTAGCCTAGAAGAGGGTAGAAATTCATCAACAGACCCTCAAATGCTTGGCACTACCTCTGAAAATGGATGAATATCTGATCACAAACCCTTGGCTCATCCAAAAAATGACCCTTGTGGCTACTCCACACTCAAAATTGTTAAAAATCAGATTTGCAGTAGATACCCTTACTGGAAATGCATGAAGGAAATCTGATTGTAGCCGAATGTGATCTCTGAAATGAGACCACCCATGCAAATTTGGAGGGTTTTCATCCTCAAATCTGATTGTTATTGAGGGATTTCGTCCTCAATTCTAAAATTATAAATTATCAAATGGCCAAAAGAATGCTTGAAATGAACCCCCACACCTCCTCTTATACCTTTCCCTCTTTATTTTCCAAGTGGGGCGCTCCATGTGGGATTAATAAAGTAACTTTATTTTCTAATTTTATGTTACTTACTATTTTCCACCCACTTAAGTGGGACGACCTCCTTAGAGGATTTCCACCACACTATAATAAACTAAAATTTACTTTATTTTCTTTTTAAATGGGCGAATTTATTTCTTTTCCCTTTCTTCTACAAATTAAATTAATAATAATTCTAAGTGTGTAAAATAATTTATTTTGTACTTTATGAAATTATTAATCTATTATTTATTAATTTTGAAAAAGGGGACATTACAATAATGCAGGGCTTCAACTGCAAAAATAAATAGGGCATGGGCAAGGGGGAAATCTTGTCTTATTGATCTTTGCAGTTCAAAAGGATTTGTAAGTTCATTGTTCACTTCAATTAGAGAAAAAAAATCTTTGAAGAGTAGCATAACCATCATGCAAAATCTATTCTGAAAGCCAAAAGCCTAGAGCAACAACTCAATTAAAGGCCATTCAATTCTATCATATTTTTTTCAAAATTCAAAAGCGTCATACACACATTTTGCTTAGAGGCTTTAGCCAAGTACATGCCTTCCCAACTAGTGATCAAGTTGTCAAGGATATATCTTCCCTCTACAAATCTAGTATGTCATATGTAGATAAGGCCCCGTATAGGTAGAGGGAAATGGTGCAAGGGTTAATTGGTTGCATGATGAGCATCACATAGTTTCAGGGGTCTAATTTCTAGACAAGAGTATATCATAAGATAATGCACAAAAATAGAAAATACCATGAGTGGAGGATCTAAAGGGACAAAAACACATGAGAATGGTCATAATGGGGTTAAGCTTTGTCTCGTGTCATCCGCTTTAGTCCGTGTAATAGTTCAACACCTAGTTTCAATAATGATGTTTTGTTAGGTCATTTCCAGCCCAGGAAGTATTAAACCTTAGAAAATTAAAAATGTAAATAAATGGATCAGACTGACCTTAGTCACCAAACTAGTGGTCTTATCATTGAATGTTGCACTACATTTCGGACTCATATGTAGTTCTAGTGTGTGTGTGTGTGTGTGTGTGTGTGTGTGTGTGTGTGTGTGTGTGTGTGTGTGTGTGTGTGTGTGTGTGTGCATGTTGTGCCCTAGGTGCACTCGTGTCAGTCACACTTTGTGAAGTAGCGAGTAATAATAACTATAGAGAATGTAAATAACATGTGTACATGGAATAGAATGGAATCCCTCCCCCTATGTAGTGTGTGTGATGCAGATATCCTAGCCTTGAATGTGTAGAACTATGTGGATGCAAGTGAATGTAATGGATGTAACTCATAAATGGGGTGATGAGTAGTGATAAGATGCAAATGATCTAGGACCCTTATTATGTTCTTATAACTTTATATTTATAGGGATCTCGAGCTTAATTTGTTAATTAATCTCTGATAAGGCCTACTGGAGAAGAAGATATGGATGACCAATAGCTAGAAGTGGCCCCTAAAGGAAGTGGGAAGAGGATATGTACATAGACCGGGGTGCCCAGAAGTGGGACCAGGGTGCGCTCGAGGTGCCACAATACAGGTTGGGGTGCCCTTATTTTGGGCTAGAATGTCAGAAAGGTCAGTTGCAAAATGGGATGGATAAGTGCAATCAGGAAATATGTGGGAAATGAAGAAATAAAATATTAATAAAAAGGTGGCCAAAAGGTGGGATTAATTAGTACTTTATACAAATAAGAACCTTTTAAATAGTAGTATAAGACTAGGCTAAATATTATCTAACGTGCAATATTATGTGTCTACACAATGATGGAAGATGCTTTCTTAACAGCTATGACACATTAATACTATTGAATATGGGTTCATGATGGACCATGAACACACTCGCGTTATGGTTAGATCGTGTTACTAATGTGAGCGCATAAATGGTTAGAGCAAATCCGAGCCTTAACGAAATTTTGATCGAATGGGAAAGTTTAGAAACATGATATGAATGGATCGATAGGATCTATTTCATAGGAAACCATAATGTTTTACCAGTGTAATACATAATAAATAATAGAAAATAATACTAAAGAAAATACTAAAGTTGTATTAGTCAATATAAGATGTTAGGGTCACTTCTGCACCTTATGGAACTAGTCTCACAGCTCCATCTGAATCATGCGGTTTAGAAGATAGTTTTTATAGATTCTAATCTTGCCTTAAGTATATAGGTATTTTTCAAGCTGTCAACATTCAGCCTTCAAAATTTTAGGGTTTACACTTATACAATCGATATCTATTTTGTGAAATAATATAGTCAATGATATAGGTTTTGGGACCTTTTGGATAAGTGAAATGATATTTGTAGCTCTCTCACTCTCACTCTAACAGTCTCTTACTCTCTCTTTATATGAAAAGTGGAAATCTATTACATTAACAATGACTCTCTATGGACTGAGTTAGATCTCTTAGTGATGATATTTATCTCTCTCACACTCTCTCTCCCTCTCATGTTTTCTTTAAATGACTATCTTTGTGAAAATATGTAGAAATCACTCTAAAGCGCATATTCCTTTGGGACTCTCACTAACTATTGATGAGTATTTGAGGAAAATATGGACTTAAAGGCACATGGACAAGTTAGAATAGGAGGTCATGTAAAATATGAGTAGTGATAGGACTATGATGATTATGTTCTATGAAATATAGTTGGGACAACTTCCCAATGGTTGTTAGTTATAGGATAATTTTCTGGAGTACTAATGTTTTAGAGTGTAATGACATAGGTTAGTATCATGGTGAATGTAGAAATGCACATGTCATAAGTACAGGAGAATCATTATATGATGAATCACTTTTACTAGTATGAAAGAATGGGAACATAGATAGGAGATATCTAATGGCAATAATAATGGGAAATCAATATCTAAGAATGGTAACTTTATAACATATAGAGGTCACTATTTATCATTTTGATTCATGTGTTATTGTGGTAAGTAAGGTCATGCAAATTAGGATTATTGGTTCAAGGTGAAGAACTGTAGGAATGTACCCGTGCACACAGTTAAATAGACCAATGTGTAGCATGTGATTTTGATAGGTATATTGCAAGATGCCCTAATTTACTTCATGTGAAAGATAAAACTGGTAGATGTACATGGGTTTTCCATCCATGAGCTTCTATCCATACCAAACCCTAGATACATTTGATTTGTTTTCATGTTAAATTACTAGCCCAAAATGCAAAATGTTCGTCATCACCATCAAGCCACCTTGTGTAGGAGTTGTTGCAACTATGCTTTATGAATCCCTGGTAGTAGTTAATTTCATCTTATATTTGCATGATCATAGTAATATATGGATAGGTCCTAAAAATATAATTTATAAGAATGTTTCAAGTGTTAAAAGAAATCAAATTTTTGTAGGATAATCGTGTCGATAATTCGATTCAAATAAGTTACAATCAGAAGACTAGAATCTGTGGCGGGCTTACCGAGGCCAATATCTTGCCATTGTAGCAAGACATGTGTGAATATTATGGGAAGGATCATTGTATAAGATCATAAACATCCATAGGTGGTACTTGAGAGCCTTTAATGTGTTATAATCTAGTTTATAAATTTATATAGGAAAGATGTGGCACAGTCAGTTTAGATTCAGTCTGTGTGAAAAGTGGATTTTTCAGGTGTAAAGGCAATAGGGTACAGTCAAAAAATGAGCATGAAACTTCCATAGATCTTGATTTATGGGAGCATATGTAAGGATTTATGGAATGTAGTAAAATAGTGATAATTCTCAAAGTCGGGGCAACAAATAATTATCATACATGGTGGAACTTGTACACTCATATGTTTAGGGACCAACACCTGAGTAGCTTCTCTTGAAACATTTCAATACTTTGTAGGCACTTTCCTTGATGATCCCGAAAAAAAAAGGACCTAGTTTTTGACGGTTTAGCCAATGAAAATATCAGGTTTTAAACACTACCGGTAAAATAGACCGAAATGGTATCAGTGACTGTGGGAAAATGTTAGATATGGAAATTTCATGGCTAATAAATTCCATCTAAAGCTCCACGAGGTAGAACTGGACTTTTAAGGTAATATCCAGGACTCAATTTCGTAGTAAGTCAATGTCAAAATTGGCTTTCACAGATGGGGAAAGCTACATTTTTGAAGATCCCTCTTATGCCACTTTGGTCAGAAAATGGGACATAGAGGTCACAAAAATTTACCCCATTCCTTTCTTTTAATCATCTTACTATCCCAATGCAATCAATTCAGCTTGGGTTGAGTCAAAGGTGGGTTAAGTCGAGTGGTGGTCCCATACTTTGACCAATTTTCAACTGTGCCACATGTCACCAAATTTCTCCAAGGTGGAAAAAGTTTGTTTCCATTTTTTCTGCTTTAGGTCGAATAAAAAGACCGACTTATAGACTGAGGATGAGAAATTTTTCCTCATTTCCTAACACTCTTGGCCCCTAGTGCACTCACATGACCACTTATCATGGCTCTCAAGACTTATTTTTCAGCCCCTCTGATCCTTTTTTGAAGAGAATTTATTACTCACACCTCATGTTGAAACCCAATGGGATAATAGGGGAAAAAGCTAGCAAATTACACCCATTCCTTTCTTTTATACCATCTTACTTGTGTCCAATGCAATCAATTCAGGACTTGACGTGTGAGTCAAAGGTGGGTTAGGTGAGTGTTTCCCATAGGTTTGCTACAATTTTCAACTGTGCCACTATGTCACCAAATTTCTCCAAGGTGAAAGTCTGTTTCCATGGGGTTTCCCTTTTCATCAATAGGGTATAGATGGGACGTGAAATTTTTCCTCGTTGGAGCTCCTCTTGGCCCCTATGCACTCACATGACCACGTTATCAGGCTCTCACAAACTTATTTCGGGAACCCCTCTGCTCCTTTTTTGGAAGTTTACTCGCCCCTCATGTTGAAACCAATGATTTAGTATAATGGAGTAAGGTAAAATTTTAATTCCCCTCTCAGTCCCTTTTCAACCTAAGGGGATGTAGCTGGGCAAGAAATTTCTACCTTGATAGAAAGCCCACTCTTTTGGTCAGCTCATGAATGTAGCTCTCCTGAAATCTCCATGGTTCTTATATGGCTCCTTCATATCACTCGCACTCAATCTCGTGATGAAAATCAATGATCATATTTCTCAATAATGCACACTTTTCTAAAGAGTATGTCTTTCCCGCATGTCCCACTTTCACCATGAAAACTAGTATTGAATCTCACTCAAGGTTACATTAAACTTAGGTTAGATCTATGGTCAGTAGAACATCATGAAAGGGAGATAAAACACAATATCACACCATTGTTTCTCATTTATTCCACACAGATTATCCATTTTGGTGAATTTTTTTCTTTCATACCTAAATAACCTCCATTAATGTATTCCCTATGATATGAATAGATGCAAAGGACCTCAAACGAGGTCCCTTCCGGGCATTTCTCAAAGATCTAGCAAGAATAAGTTACTTGACAGTTTGGAGCCAATGAAACAACATAAAAGGTCTACTTGTCACGCAAGCCAATACCTTTTAGGTGAAGGTGGAAGGTAGACGTAATTTTGAGATTATCATTGAGGACTGTTGTATATTCTAGGAAGGACTAATCCCTCCTAGAAGCAATAGCATTTCTCAAAAAATAGTATCCTAAATATCAAATGATAGTGGACTGGCTAGCGTATGCTAGATCCAAGAAACTTGGTGATTCCTAGAGGAGCCTCAAAAATCCACTAGTATTATCTGAACCATTTCAATGTGCATAAGCAACTGGAGTTGTTGAGTTTTTTTAGCATATGGAGGGTTGATTTAGGTTTATCATTATTATTCCCCCTATGACTGAAAATTTGATTTTACCACTCATCCGGATGAAGGGACTCATTCAAAATTCATAACAGAGAATCCTAGTCATAAAAGATCAGAATTTCAAGATCTGTTTTCATAAGGTCTGGTAAGGGTCTGACACCTGATTGGTTGCAGGTTACTACAAGCAAAATGTGGTTCAGTGGAAAGTATTTATAAAAATAGAGAAGTAATAAAATGATATAGAGATTCTCAACATTGCTCATGGTTATCTAGATGTCGGAAAGGAAAATCAACCGAGCAGAATTTGTGTAAGGAACTGACGCTGATAAGGGAAATAGTCCTAGCTAGGAACTGCTAAAAATAGAAAGTTTTCAGGCTCTTTGTGAGTGCACAGAGAGTGAGGGTGCTGTGGTTTGGGTCCAATTATGGATTATATTTTTTCATGAATACCCCTACCCCCCATCAGAAGGATTTTTCACCAAGGGTGAAAAGGCTTGGGGTGGTTGACATAGTGGGTTGGTGGAAAAATAGATAAGGTGCATGGTAACAGGAGGAATAACCTACTCAAGGGAAGGTGGAAGAGTAGAGGTGCACGTGTTGTTGATGTTATCCAAGCCAAATCGTAGAGAGCTCCTTTTTGTCTGAGAAGGACTACCTATAGATGAAAAACAAGACCATAAAAAGAGTATTAAATAACACATGATAGTGGACTACCTATCATATGCTAGATCCACAAAGCGAGGTGCTTCCTAGAGATGGTTTTCAATCCACTATTTAAGATCAATTTAATGTAAATATGAAACTGAAATAAATAGGTCCTATTGTAATGTAGTGATTTAGGCTTATCATACACACAATAAAATTATATTCTATGCTAGATATCAAATACAACACTAAATCTAATTAGAACTACGGTTTGTTCAGGTCAGGAAGGTTTCTGTCATAGGTCGGGTAAGGGTCTGAGGTTGGTGGGTTGAGGTCTGGGTATGAGTTTTGGGAGAATGGGAGGCTAGCTGGTCTGATGAATATTATTATGCCATAGAGACTGGTATTGGTCGGGTGACCGATTCCGTTATAGGGACAAGAACTGACAGTGGTTAAGTAACCGACGTCGATAGAGGGCAATAGATGATAAACTATCAAAAATGGATATTTAGGGCCTTTCTGTTACTGCACATAGAGAGTGAGGCTAGTGTGGATAGGGTTCATAATATGACTGAAAAGGACTCAGGAATGCTAAAAAATAGGTTAAGAAGGATGAAAAGGATTGGGATAGTTGAATCAGTGGGTTAGTGGGGAAGAAGGTGATATAGGGGTAATGGAAGAAAATAAAATACATGAAATACAACAAGAGATCTACACTTGAATAAGCAAAAATGATGAATATCACAGTACTTAATTGGTATTTTGTAGATCCTGTGAAGTTGAGATGGTTGGTGGTTTATCAGAGAAGAGATGGCTCGAATATAGTGTCATGGTAGTTCCACATGTGTGCTTCCGTGAGTATTTTAATGCTTTTGAAGGAGAATCATCTACTTGTCTTGCACTGTGGTTGTGTGTGTTTGTCGTCTGGATACAAGAGGGCTTGAAGATTCGTGCTTGAATGCAATAAGGCTCTAATAACTGAATGACCAACTTGGGTAAAGGGTTGTAAAATTCTATATAAAGGAACTGATGGCAGTTTAGGTGACCGACGTCGACCGAGGATAAACCGACATCGGTTGGGGTGAAATAGTCCAAGTTACCAAAATAGCCTAATCTTTATTATTTTTGGCATGATTTTGATTGTTGGGTCCACTTAGGGAAGTAGAGTTCA
Organism: Taxus chinensis; assembly: GCA_019776745.2. NCBI lineage: Eukaryota > Viridiplantae > Streptophyta > Pinopsida > Cupressales > Taxaceae > Taxus > Taxus chinensis. The sequence goes on from CM034156.1 coordinate 21,126,372, forward strand.
TGTGAGAGAAGGCATGAAGATATTAGAAGAAGTACAATTAGATTTTAGGAAGAATTCTTAGTTAGTTAGGTCAAGAAGTGACTCGGCACTAGGATTGATGACTCAGTGATGAGAGTGATGACTTGGTCACTGTGAGTTAGATTCCCCTGGAATGGGTCCAGGATGAGGTGGAGCTGGGAGGATGAAATTAACTTAATTAATAATGTGATGATGAATATTAATATGGGGTAAAGGGGTCATGCTTAGTTAAATGTGTTACATTAATTAAGTGAAGGAGACCAAGGGGAGTGTGACCCAAATTTGGTGTCTATACCTATAGCTAATTTTAGTGAAAATTTGAATGATGCCAAAAGAAGGTACTCAACCTATGATCGGGATTTCTACGCGATAATCCATGTGCTAAAGAAATGGAGGCATTATTTGTTGCCTAATGAGTTGTTTTTGTACACTGATCATCAAGCATTACAATTTGTCAATAACCAAACAAAGTTAAACCAAATACATGTGAAGTGAGTACAATGCCTACATAGTTACTCATTTTTATTAAGGAATTGCAGTGGAAAATCCAACAAGGTCGCGTATGCATTAAAACAATGCAAAATGGATGGAAACCAGAAAGGTGAGGGTGAAATATCCTCACCTATTTACCACTTAAATTAAATTTTGGAGGTCCAAAAGTCTCTCAGTGGGGAGGAGTGATCTAAAGGATCCTCATTGAGAAACACTGATCTATAATTTTCTCAGAAACAATTACAGGCAGTTGCATTACATAGAGAAAAATTAGAGCTTTCTAACTATATCTTGTTTATAGAAAATGAAGCACATATGCAGAAGATATGGCCCGTTGAAATTTTTAGCCAACTAGTAAGAACCTAGACTACTACAAGTGGAAAAATTGGTATGAAGTGAAAAATTGGGTTTTGACATCAATCTTTGACACTCGGTTATGAAAAGGTGGGAATTACAGGCAGTTGCATTACATAGAGAAAAATTAGAGCTTTCTAACTATATCTTGTTTATAGAAAATGAAGCACATATGCAGAAGATATGGCCCGTTGAAATTTTTAGCCAACTAGTAAGAACCTAGACTACTACAAGTGGAAAAATTGGTATGAAGTGAAAAATTGGGTTTTGACATCAATCTTTGACACTCGGTTATGAAAAGGTGGGCCCCCTATTTTCTAACTAGGAGCCCTCAACCAAGTTTGACAGCCTCAATTGTAGAGTGGTATCTTACCTCCAATCTTCATATTACCATTGATGAGATTCTGTATATATTTGCTCAAGTTTTTTTAACAAGGTGAATGTGGGACTATTTGTAATGCATTTTAAACATTTTGTATTTGAGCTGGATCGGTGGACAGCCCGACTTAGTGAGACATCTACCTTACCTCCTTAGCAATTCCGTTTTATATATCTCTCAAACTAAGCACTTATCCTCCACACGTCTGCATAGCCCATATACTCATCACCCAATTTAGCACATACCTAAACATCCACACAACCACCAGCCAACAAAATGACTCATAAACCAATACATATAGCCCACCGCATACCTTTTAAAATACCTTTGTACCTTCCTTGTGTTGAATGTGGGACTAAGTCCCAATAAGGAAAATCTTATGCGCATGAGGGGGCTCGAACCTTGGTGGGTTGGGTAAAACAATAAGGGCCCAACCATTAAGCCCGCGGTGATAAACATTATAAAAATTGGCAATGTGCTATTTGAGGGGTAATTCCAACACACTGTAATTTTTCAAAGGCTTATTCTAAGAGTTAGGAGAGGAATTTTGAGAACTTCCAAAGGAGACGGGCTATTTTGCACGCGGAACATAGTGAGAAGGTCTAAATCATGTAATACTTTTGTAAATTTTATTTTGTTATAATTATAATAGATTGGTCCCTTTAATTGGAATTGAAGATGTAGGCTATAGACATCGAACTCCGTTATCACAAATGGTGTTGAATTATTGTCAAATTGTTCTGGTTTATTCATTGATTTTACACAGTACTGACATATTTTCAATTTTAATTGAAAATATGGAAAAGTCCTAATGTCGATTTTAATCCGAAAAATCATTTTTTAAAACAAATTTGGTTAATGGTTTTTTACAATTTACTTATAATTTTGGATCATCTTTTTTCAAAAAAAGATATATTAAACTGATGTCGAAAAATTATGACATCGTCAGTTTTGCGTGTGCTAGATAAGGCACGCCTATAAAAAGAGGGCAAAAAATATATTATTGAAATTACTATTGAATATCTCAATAGACCCATTTCCATAAATAATTTTTAAAAAAGAATTTTCTACAAAAATATATTTTTTAACTCACAAGAACCAACATAAAAGATAAAATATGCATATTTTTCTATAGATTTAATGACCTATTCAAGTTAAGATGATGAAGTAAGAACACTAGGAGAAAGGTTATTTTCCTATCCCTTTGTGAAAGGAGAAGAGAAAGAAGGTAAGAGTATTGGTTTTTTGTTTCTTCTCTCTTCTTGATGTTAAGAAAACAAGTTTCTTAAAGCATCTAGAGTTGGGGTGTCTATTTGCCTCGCAAGAAGTATAGTTCCTCGCATCGATAATCTTTCATTTTACAGTTTTAAAAGAGGATGACTTTTCATTTGATTGTGCCTCAGATATGCAATCCTAACTTTTGTAAAAATAGTTAGGATTTGAACCTATATACTATGAACAAAAAGGAGATTATAAAGAAATTGGAGATTTCCTACACACTATTCATACATAGAAATCATATCTACTAACTAACGATAAAATATGAAGTTCGTTGAATAAATATGTCCTTACAAATTTGGAAGTATTCGTCTTCATAATCATTATTTTCTCAATGATTATGTTTAGGTTTGTCTTAAACAACTAGTATTCATCCTTTGCACGTTATTTCTTCAAGGAGTGACTCACGCTCGTTCTACTATGTCAGAAATGGATACAAATCTTAAATTGGGTTATCTTGTCACATTTCCTACTTACTTTATTCATAAATTGCAAAATTCTTACAAATGTTTGGAATATTGTTTTTCCCTAATATCAAAGACTCGGATTTAATAGGAAATCATATGGACAACCCATAAAATAATAGAAATTTAGTGTTATAGAAAGAAACAATTTAATTAAAACATTTATAGTGTAAAATAATATTACATAACTCTAGCCAAATATACCATAAATTAATAGAGTTGATAATTTAAATGCATATTACTTCACTAATATTGGAGGTATGCATGACAATGTCTAAGAAAATGTGAGATGCTTATCTCTACAAAGATATATGTGAATTGTTGTTTTTGTATATATATATATATATATATTCTTTTTTTTTTTTGGAATTTTGGTATATAAAGTATCATTAATAATAATGAAATAGAAACATATATTACTTCGAAAAAATAAAATAGTACAACTATTCACAAAAAAGGAGTAGCGAAAGAGTATCACACTAGAACAAGCTATTACAAAACAAAAGTATCAAGACAATATTGCAAAGAGGTCGTTGGGAGGAGGGTTGATACAGAGAATCCAAGTTCACATGCAATCTCGCATCACCAAGATTTTTTTTTTTTATTAGATTATGTAACAAAGCAGATTTTGAAGGGATCAGGAACCCTGTACAAACCAAAAGATAAGCATCAAGGCACAAAGGTGAAACAACAAGGAACAAGACCCAACCTGGCCAAAGATGAAACAAAACAGACAAGCCAAAAACCAAAAGAAAGGAACGCCAAAAGAAGAAGTGTCCCAAAACAGGTAAGTCAAAGGGACTTGGCCACCTAGCAGGAGCAACCCTAACTACCATGGCACTTCCCACTTTGAGATCTAAGGCTCATCTTTGTACGAGAACTTTCAACTTTACCTTTCTTTTCTTTTTCACCACCTTCCAACCATCTCCCTTGTTAGGATCCACATTCTCATCAGGGTGGACAAGTAGCTGAATTTCAAGAAAAATAAACAAATAAATATAATATAATTTTTTTTCAAATTTTGGCTTTGTCTCTTGATTGACATTTCACAAAACAATTGGCATACATGTTATTCATTGGATATTCTTATGCCACCTTAGCAAAAATGAGTTATATAAGTTTGATTGTTTTCATATGGACATGGTGTAGCCAAAACGTTTTGGAAAAAGAAAGCCTAAACATGGAGTTACATATATATGAAAATCAACCTAAAAACATTCATGAGACGAAAAATAATATTTTTTTTCATGGTCATTCAAATTTCTTGAGGACGAGGTGTTTTGGGATGCCCAAGAGAGCATAAAAAATGTAACCAAGAAGTGAACAGAGGGAAGTAGCAAGAAAATCTCAAAACAAGTGAAAGAAAGAGAAAAAGTGGCATTTTTGTGAGTTATTGGTTGGGGTGACTGAGACGATGAGGGGAAGATATAGACCCAAAATGGTGATGGGTGTTTGATGTATAAGGTACAACAAACACTCCCAAGATAAATTCTTACGATGGAGGGAGTATTGAGGCTCTGAAAAATATGCCTAAGTGTTTGTAAAAATGTCTATGAGTTCCAATAGAGTATTTTAACTAAAAATGAATTATTGTTGAGTATGTAATATGATCATTTGAGGCTTTTTAATTTGAATTTCAAGTAATAAGAAATAAAAGATGATCTCAGTGACTTTTGTGTAGTTTATGTATATGTGTGTTTCCTTTGAAGGAGCTCCTAAAAAACTATATTTTGGCTTTAAAATGGTCTATTTTTTTGTGTAACTCTAAAACCGAGGTTATAATTGTGTTTAAATAGGTTAAGAGATTCATTTGAGTACTCATATGACATATATCCTCTCTCACTCCCGCATATTTTGAGCTCATTGTAGTTTACTAGCTTACTAGTTAAAAACCATTTAAAAGATGTAAAATCTATTTTTCAACCAGACGACCACTGAAATATATTAGATAACATGAAATAGATGATACATCATAGAAAAGTTATATTTTGGTTTCCAAGACTTGGTTTCTATCCATTTTTCCCCCGACCTAGACTATATCAATTGGTATCATAGAAAGGTCATTTCCTTGTTGGGTTGTGTGCAGTAAGACTGCAACGAAGTCAATTAACAAGTTGTGAAAAAGAATCTTGAAATTATGTAAAGAGATGGAACATAGAGGTAATGTTGTCAGAAGAGGAGCAAGATAAGGAAGACCAAACATTGCCTATTTTGTAAATATGATGAGAGTTATTCAAGTGATATTGAATGCAACGCAGACAACACAAATAAGGGGAACTCACGATGAAGATGTGAGTGATGATGAAGAAACAAAATCTCAAGAGTGTAATGCCCGCTGGGCATTGGCTCCTTTTCTACCTGTCCTCCACCAGCTATCTTCATTTTTTCAACATACTAGCTGTCGCCCACCTACCATAATTTATACCTTGTCACCTCATTTTCACCTGCTCCTCCTTGACGTGTTCTGGATTGTGAATTTATTAATGGTGAAATGAAGGTCTGTCGCCCGGAGGTTGCGTGGGTGGGTGTGGATCCTCAAAATTGCGCTGTACAGGCAGCTACAGTGGAGAACTGCGGAACTGAAATTCTCCTAGTTCACGCATTCATTCCTCTGTCTGCCCTCTTCATCCAATGCCTCTTTCTTCCTGCCCTGAACCACGAATGCTTGTTGCGCTCCATCACATGCTGAAACAAATGAAATTGCTACAGCGTGTTCTGGATGCGTTTGGGGGAGAAAGGAAAAAGATATCGAAACTCTAATGCATTTGGCGAAGGTACTTAATGGAAAAGGAAAATCCTTCATTCATTTAACCACGATGATGCTCAGGGTTCGCGGACCCCCATTAGCTACGAGATCGGAGAGCAGGGAGTCGTTTGTTCCCGTTTTCAATTTCTCTAGGTAAAAATCTCCTCTCTCTCTCTCTCTCTATCCTGGATCATCATGATGTCTGTTTCGGATCTCCATTCCAAAGAGTATTATCAGCTGGACTGCAACAAAGCTCTTTCCACTAGTTGCCCAAATATTGTGAGAAGGAGCGATTCCAGATCTATGACGTCTTTTCGTTCCAGGTTCGATGAAGGAGGAGGGCAAGGCAGAGCAGCGGAAAGCAGAGTGTTTAGTGGGCCACAAGACAGGAAGAATGCTGCAATTCCCTCTTCAAATAGCAGTGACAGTGTCAACCACGATGTCAGCCTTGGAGCATCTTCTTCTTATCTTGCAGACGAGTTTAATTCCTCATTCGCTTTCAGTGATTTTTCTTCTTGTAGCAGTGATATTTCTGGAAAATTACGACGACTAGCAACAACTGCTTCTCCCTTTTCCCTCAAATTCGAGATTCTCCTACAAGATATTTTTATCAAATCCGATTGGGTGACAGTGTGACTGTTACCAGCAGACCTGATGAAATTTATTACAGAGTTTCTCTACTGAAACCTTGCTTGTTCTTTGATGTAACTCATGGAAGAGGATCTCATAGAGGTGGATTTGTTTCATATCAGAATATTCATGAAGCACAGTTTGCTTTGCAAGAGAACTTTCAAGAGATCTATGCAATGTGGGAGAAAATGTCTGGGGAGATGAAGGTAGCAGGATATTCCTCAGATCCAGAGCTTGCACTGAGTCATTTCTCCAAAACCGATTCGTGACAGTGAGGGTGTTACCAACAGGCCTGATGAAATTTATTTACAAAGAGTCTCTATTGAGATCTTACTTGTTGTAGGATGTAACTCATGGAAGAGAATCTGTTAGGGGCGGATCTGTTTCATATCAGAGTATTCATGAAGCACAATTTGCCTTGCAACTATATGAGCATCTTCTACGAGTCACTATGTTGGCAGGCATAAAGGGTGCTGATGGAATTATCACTCTTTCAAGCTACAGCTGAAATGTTTGCACCAAGAGTTTGATGCTGTCCTCAGATCTGATGAAGGAAAAGGTTTATTTATCATTATGGTAGATGCCTTCAGAGCCAGGAGTGTGATGTAATCAGTATATTTTGTGTCCAAGCTTCAAATCATGGGGTTGGCCTTGTAGATGTTATTCGCTGCATGAATGTGGCACTAGCACGAGCTCGCAAAGCAGCTGCATTGAAGCAATCTAGTGACTGGTCAGCCTTAATTGAGGATGCTAAGTCTAGGGACTGTTTTATGGATATGGAGTCTATACCAAGAGATTGTTCTTGGTTGTAAAGCCATCTTCTTTTTCTTTGTCTCAGACTAGGGCTGCTCCTAACATGAGAGCACTAAGGTTAGGAGGTCCAAATTAGAAGCAATCAGATGCATATGGAGATGGTGGAGGTGTTTGGATGTATGACGAAGGATTAAGTTCATTTGCCAAAAATGGGGCCTACAGAAGTTCTAGGGCTGATCTTGGAGCGGTGTTGGGAGAATGATGGCAAGTATTTTAGACCACCCACCCTGGCTGTGAACTCCTACCTGTGCCAACATGAAGATGTTCGATGTTTGGGCGCCCAACGAGCTTAAAGAAAATGGATTTAGGCTTCGGTTGCTGTTGCAGGCCCCGTCCATCTTGTTATCGACTGCGGGAGCTTAATCAGGCACGATATTCTCTATACCATTAATTCTTATGTTGTTATTTAATTGAATCACTAAATAACTCTACTCTTCATATTAATGTCTCGTGTGATGGTATACTGTTTGGTTTCCACTTTCCTGGTTCGTTTGTATTTGTTTTGGCGTTAGAAATGATTGCATTGGTTGAAGCCCTTATATTGTTTTCTGGGTTTTAATAAATATTAGTTGGGTGAACTTTGCTCTTAAGTCTAATAAAACAAAAGAGGTGGGGGTCCTGTAATGAACACCCCCTAGTTCCTTATGTTGGTCTCACGAATTGAATGATTTATCAAACATTGTTGTTGGACTCAACCTTACAGTTCCTGTTTTGTTCTTATTCTTGTTTCGGTTCGAGATCTTTAGTTCTGGGTTATGTCGAGTATTTGCGAATTAGGGATTGAGTACTGCAAGTGCATTGTGTATAGGTGGATGGTGCTATTCCTGTCTCTATCCTTTTCTTTCATTTTTTTAGGTTCTGGTAACCCTTCCCAGTTGGCATGGTGTGTGCTTAGCTTGATTGATTTTTGAATTGAGCCAGGTTGATATTACGTTCAACTAGGTTAGTTGCTTTTGTTACTTGTTTGAATCGCTCAAAGAAATACTTTTATTCTTCGAGTGTCATGGTTGATCGTCATAATTTGATATCAATTCATGTTCACCGTTTGGAGATTGTCGTCTTTGGAATCACCTTCTCTCCCTTGGTAACTGTTGTATGTTTTGAGGAATGTAGCTGATCCTATGGAATGTCTTCTTTTGACGATACTCACATTTCTTTTGGATAGTTTAAAATGTCAGAGGAAATACTCTTTTTCGTACCGTGATTTTGTTTCACACATGTTGGAGGATACGAGATCTACTGGATCATTAGTGAGGAAGTTTTCAAATCTTAAAATTGGGATGTTGGTTTTATGCGTAAGAAATTACTCTACGTTTTGCTCCGTAAAGATGCTTAAATTTCATTCTCCTGTGACTCATAGGTTGGTGTTTTTGGAAACTCTTTGGTTGACTGGTTTTTGTGATGATCGTTGTGATACGACCTCCTTGCTGTCATTGTAGTAGAATGGTTATGCGTTGACCAAAAAGGTTTAAGTCAACTTGTTGTTGACGACAGATCCTTTGGAAGCTATGTATCTTGTGTTGTGTTCTTGTGAATGATTGAGTAACCCTCCTGTAAGATTTATAATGGATATGTTCGGTCTTGTCAAGTTTGTCCTGTTTCTTAAGACATTCTCTTGATTAGAAGAAAGTCTAATAGAAGGATTGTTAGGATAGGATGTGACCCATGCGAGGTCATTTGTGCGTTTCATCCCTTTTCTTTCCATTTTTATTTTTTCTGTATTGACATAAAATTAACTGTTATAGGCACATCATCTTAATATTAAAAGGTCATGTTGGTTTAGATATTCTCATGTCGATTGATTGTTTGGGATCTTCCAGTGGCATAGTGAATCCTTGGCTTGGTGAACTAACTTAAACAAATAGGGATAGATCACGTTTGAAATTAATTCTCTTCCTGTAATTGTTTTTGTTTCGAAATGTTATCTTGTTAATGACGGTCATTATTGTGATATGGGTGAAATTTCACTATGATGTTTATTAACTGCTCCTATGTGAAAATGTTAATTGAATAGAGTTAGTGCCATCCCTTTTATTTAGACATTTTATGCTTTTGGACAGCTCTTTAATTGCTCTTGTTTAGACTCTTGAATTATTGTTTTCTTCATCAACGGTGTTTTTTTCTTCTTCCTTGAAACAGTTAGATAACAACATATTGTCTTAATGTTATAGCTTTTATCGTGCTCAGTTCTTGCGAACTGACATGTGCTAACAAATGTGCAGGAGGATTTCCTGAGTAGAAAAGAAAAAAAAAAGAGAGAAAAAGAAACACGTGTAGAAAGTGGATTCCAGCCTTCTTAGGAACTGCTGTTGTGCGAATGTTTTTCTTTTACTTTACAGCATTGGTATGGAAATTGTGGAGACTATCTAGAAGGCATTGTGTTATAATTTTGTATTGTTCTCTTGTAGGTTGTTGTTATCGTTTGAAAGTCAATTTGAGAAATATTATTGTCAATAAGATTAAATGAACTTGTTTTGCCATGCGTATCCTTTGTTGAATTTTCACTTTTCAGAATATGATTTATCCTTGAATTGTCAAACCTAATTCTAATTATCCAAACTTGAATCATCTTGCATCGCTCTAGTTACCTTGGTCTTGTGTCGATTGGTAAAGGACTATGTTTTGGAACCTAGCAAAAAGAAAACAAGAGAAACAAATATACCTTGTGATCCTGCGTAAACTAATCAACAATCTCTTATTGTGGTAAATCCTTAGAACGGTCTTAAGGTGAAATCAATGATTGAATTCTTGGAAGATAATAAGATTATAATAAATAGAAGGAACTTGCCTAAGAAACTCTTCGACTTATCTTGCCCGTTGAAAAAAAATAAACAGTATACTTATGTCTATCTCTTCAAGTGAAGCCTTAGTGAAACCTTTAATTTTTTTGATTAGACTCTTGACCCCAATGAAATCTTATTAACAACTAGTAAGATCTTAATGAAGAATCCAAGTCTTAGACAGTCATGTACTGGAATAAAATAAAATAAAATAAATTTGACCGCTTGAAAAGGTAAAACATATATGTTCAAAAGCACAACGTCGAAAACAGATTGATAAAGTTAAGAGCCTTGAGAAATTAACTGCCTCCTCACAAATGAATAAGTTAATCAAGTAAATGAAGTAACCTCTTGCTATTCTATAATTGGTTTACACTGTATATTAACATTATCAAGGTAGGGGAAAATTCTTCAAAGGAGACATGACTTTCAGATTCTCCTATTATGATTCCTCTGCGATAAGTAAAGAATGTAAAAGCACTTACAGCTAAAACATGAATCTAAAGAAACCTTCGGTGGGAAGACCTTGTTGTAAGACTGCATACTTTAGATGAACCATTGTGTCCTTAGTGTGTGCTTCAAGTTTATCTGTAACCAGTGTGGGCCCGTGTTGTGGAAAGCATGTCTTTAGTTGATTGTATTCCCTAGAGAACTTGTGTAGTGTCATATTATCTTCAAGTAAGTCAAAAAAAAAAGTTATCCGGTATTTCACTATGTTGTCCTTGTGTTGGAATGTCTTCTAGAGGTAGAGCAAAAGGTAGTGATGGAAGAGGACAAAAAATAAATGATAGAGAATCTAGCAACTCTCAAAATAAGAATTATAGTGCAAGAGGAGGTTATTATTCTAAAGAGAGGATCCTTTGGAAGAGGTAGAGGTAGAGGCTTTGTAGGTATGTGTTTCAGGTGAAATAAATATGTTGGACATATAGTTTTTGATTGTCCATAAGACCCTAAAAAAATCAGTAGAAGGATTGAAGTGGGAAATCATATTGGTCATTTTGAAGGATGAGAATAGGTTCACATTGATCCCATTAAAGGATAAATAAGATGAGGTGGACATGAGTCCCAAAATTATGCTAGTTTCCATTAAATAGTTCTTAAAGGTGGAAAATAAGGAGGAGACATGTTATGCATTTATTTTGATGTCCATATCAGTTGTGATAGGCACTAAGGTAAGTGATCTTACATTATAAATTCAAAATTTGTTGGAATACAATGTTGACATTGTGTCAAGTGACTTACCAATAATACTACTACATATGAGGAAAATTATCTATCATATAGATCTAGTATCAGGATAAATATTGTCAAACAAGGAATATTATAGGTTAACTCCAATGGAGACTGAAGAAATCAATAGACAAGTTTAAAAACTATTGAATGGGGGTTTAACCTGAGAGAGTTTGAGCCCATGTGTAGTCCGAACCATGTTAGTACCAAATAAATAGTGAGAGTGGAGGATATGTATAGATTCAATATCAATAAATAAAATTGCCATAAAGTATAGGTTTCCGTTTCCAATAATTGATGGCTTAATGGATTTTTCGAGTGGAGCTAAGTACTTCACCAAGATAGATTTGAAAATTGAATATCACCAAATTTGAATAAGAGAAGGTGATGACTGGAATAATGCATTTAATAGGAATCATGGATTGTATGAGTGGTTCGTTATGTCATTTAGTTTTTCAAATGCACCAACCACATTCTTGAGACTCATGAATTAAGTATCAAAGACATTTATGGGTAAGTTTGTTATTGTTTATTTTGATGATATTCTAATTTCTAATCATTCTAAAAAGGAGCATTTGAAGCACTTGAGGTTGGTTTTAGAAAAGTTAAAGGACAAAACATTGTTCATCTACTTAAATAAATGCAAATTCATGGAGTAGGAGTTGATATATTCAGGGTTTGTGGTCTCAAAAGATGGGCTAAAAATGAATCCTGAAAAGGTGAGATTAATAATAGAGTGGCCTTCACCAAAGAGTATGTTTGAGGCAAGGAACTTTCAAAATTTGGAAATTTTATATTGAAACATTCATTAGAAAAATTAGTGGCATATTTGCACTAATTACTGATACTATGAAAGGAGATAACAAGAAGTTTCAATAAATAGTTGTAGAAGAGAATAGATTTCAGTTTTGAAGAAAAAGGTGACATAACAACCAGTGTTAACTTTGTCAGAGTTTGGAAAAGTGTTTCAAGTTTATTGTTATACAAGTGGGATATCCACATGAGTGGTGTTAATTCAAGAAGTTAGGCCCATTTTTCATATTAGAGAGAAGTTGAATGAAGCTTAGAATAAGTATTTAGTCTATGATCAAGGGTTCTATGAAATGGTGCAAGCTCTCAAGAAGTGGTGGCATTACTTGCTACCAAAAGAGTGTGTTTTGTAAATCATAAATAGCCAAGGTAAACTCAATCAAATGCACATGAAATGGGTGGAATTTCATCAAATCTATTCTTATGTTTTTAGATATAAAAGTGGGAATTCGAATAGAGTTGCAGATTCCCTAAGTAAATGAGTTGTTGTTTTGAATGAGCTCATAGTAGACATGACTAGGTTTGATTCAAAGAAGGATTTGTATGAGGACTTGGATTTTAAAGATTAAAATATAACATGCATGAAACAACCACAAATGAAAATAAATCAATGACTGAAGTATGTGATTCTCAATGGGTTATTTTTCAAAAGAAAGATGTTGTGCATACCTCAAGGTTCCATGAGAGAGAGCCTTTTGAAAGAAAAACATAGTGGATTTCTTGTTGTTCATTTGATCATGATAATAATTTAGAAAAACTAAGTCACAAGTATTACTGGCCACGAATGAGCATAGATGTGAATGAGTTCGTGAAAGGATGTAAAGTTTGTCAGATTTTCAAGGGAAAAGGTCACAATATAAGATTATATCATCCATTTCCTATTCTAGATAGAACATGGGATGCATTAAGCATGGATTTTTATCTTGGTTTTCCAAGGATGTAGTGAGGTAATTATTCTATAATTTTTTTGATGTAGTGAGGTAATGATACTTTTGGAGGATGTTATGGAAATATTTTGGGCACGAGGTTGGAATTTACTTCAGCCTATCACCCTCAAATGGATGGGAAAATTGTAGCTTGCTGAGATGTTTAGTTGGAAACAATCCCAAACACTGGGATTTGATACTGGCACAAGCTTAATTTTCCTACAATGATTCAGTCAATTGAAGTACAAGTATGAGTCCTTTTCAAATTGTGTATGGGAACAGATCTATATGTATATGTTATTTGAGGATTACAGCTAAGATGAGTAAGATAAGTGCTGAATATAGGGAGTATGCTCAAGCTATGCACGATGTGCATATGGAAGTGAAGAAAATAATTATAAAGAGTGTAGGAAAATACAAAAAACATGCTTATATGAGAAGGAGAGAATTGAATTTTGAGGTTGGGGATATTTTCTTGGCACATTTTTGCAAATAGAGATTTTTAAAAGGAGAATACAACAAAATCAAATGGAAAAAAGGGCCATGTAAGACTTTGAGGAAGTTATCAGCAAATGCATGTGAAATTAAGTTTCTAGCCAGAGTATTTATCTCACCTATCTACAATGTAGTTGATTTGTACCCATATATGGTCGAACAACCAAGTGAGGTAGGAGAAAACATGGATTTTTCAACCATTGATTGGAAGGATCAATTACCACAAGGGAAAAGGAAGATTTGGAAGCCATATTAGATGTACAGATATACAATAAAACAAGAGGCAAAAATTACTATGACTACTTGGTCGAATGTCCAAAAATACTGGGCAATTGAAGATCTGACTTGAATGAATGCATATGAAGTTTCCAAACATGAAAAATCAATTAATGAGCTTACAATATTTTTATCAACAAAATTTCGTGGAAACATTCAGTTACCTTGGGTGTCTGATACAGGAACACCCAAGTTCACATTCAATCTTGGATCACTAGAAATAAATAAATTAATTTTAAATGATGGCTCTTTGTCTCTTGATTGACATTTTATCAAATAGTTGGCATACATATGTTATTGATTGGCAAGTCTCAGGAAACCTCAACAAAACTGAATTATAAGGGTTTAATTTTTTCATATGGACATGGTGTAGCCAAAACTATTTCGGAAAAGAAGACCTGAACATGGAGTTATTAATCCATAAATAGGGGTAAAATTTTTAACTACCCACGAACCCTTATAAGCACTACAATACTTTTATACTCCACATATGCTATCAAATTCAAATGGGAAATGCAATGTAAAGTAAAGAACATACACACTACACAGAAGTCGATAACGGAGTTCGGCAATGCCTACGTCTCTGAGTTCATATGAACCAATTCATTACACTTCTAGTAAATACATACAATGATTCCGGGGATACTAGGGAACGTATCTATCTGAGTACCTACAATGATAGTTTATAAAGGGATTCCGCCCATATAATAGTTATTGGGATTCCACCCATGTGATAGTGGTATATGGATTTTTCCGTCTATGATCACATAAACAGCTGATTACATATGAATTTGAACCAGATAAATAAGAGTGATCGTGATCCAGTAGATTACTCTGAACTATAAATATGAAGATATGTTGCTCTGTCCACCAAGAATTAGGACTCCACTGAAGATGATTGTCGTAGAAGTAGATGTCTTCAATAATATTCCATGGATGTGAGGCATGCTCGATGACAAATCCGGATTGACGCCAAACGCTGATGTGACTTATGCTGATTAAAATAGTGTCATTACGCCTCCAAAATGGGAAGATGAATATATAACTAGGAGTGTGGGAAAATTTTGTGCACTGTGTATGTGATTTACTTTACATTGCATTTCCCATTTGAAGTTGATGACATATGTGGAGTATAAAAATATTGCAGTGCCTATAGGGGTCTGTGAGTAGTTAAAAATTTTACCCCTACTTACGGATCAGTTACACATCATGTATGAAAATCAACCCAAAAGCACTTGCGAGAGGACAAAAAATATTTTTTGTCAAAGTTTTTTGAATTTCTTAAGGAAACATTTTGGGATGCCCAACACATGCAGAAAATACAACCAAGAAGTGGAGAGAGGGTAGTAGCAATAAACTCACAAAACAAGTGAAAGAAAGAAGAAAATGGGCATTTTTGGTGAGTTATTGGTTGGGGTGACTAAGACGATCAGAGGAATATCTAAACCAACATTGGTGATGGGATTTGACTATAGAAGGTACATCAAAAGAATCCTAAGAGAAATTCTTACTATGGAGGGAGTATTGAGGCATTGAAAATACACTTAAGTGATTGTAAAAATGTATGTGAGCTGCAATACAATATTTACGCCAAAAATGAATGTTGTTCAGTATGTAATATGATCATTTGAGGTGTTTGTGATCTGAATTTTAAGTAATAATAAATTCAAGCTCGTACCATTGAATTTTGTGTAGTTTATGTATATGTGTGTTTCCTTTAAGGGGCAAAAAAACTACATTTTGACCAAAATAATGGTTTGATTTTTTTAAAGTCTCGACCGAGGTTATAATTTTATTTAAGTAGGTTGAGAATTTTTTTTTGAGTACTCATATGCCATATATCCTCTCTAATTCCCACAAATCTAAGCTTAGTGCAGCTCATTAGCTTACTAGTTTAAAATCTCATTATAATCACAGAAAATATGGTTTTCAACCAAATGACCACCAAAAGATATTGGATAACATAAATTGGATGATACACCTATAGAAAATTTATATTTTGGTTGTTAGGACATAGTTTCCATTCATTTGGATCCCGACCTAGATTGGAGTCCTTGTGTAATTTACCCCACCCACCATTTGGAAAGTGTTTCCCATCAACAATGAGCTTCCAAGTAGTGATTGCAGCTTCAATAACTTCTATATGTTCATTTTAATCCCCCACTAATGAAATAACTAACTCCAACCGAAACACCTTATGGAAAAATGGTGAAAGAACTTCAAATCATGGAGTGATCCCCAAAGACAACGTTTGCCCCGAAAACCAATATGAATAACGAGACTCTTACGATTCAAAAAAAATTGATAGTCTCCATACAAAGGTGAAGAGCCCTAACCCTATATTAAAGAGTGGTGGTGAAACGTAAAGCTACATCCCCATCACCAACAATATACATTTAATATTATGGTTACAAAAATACCATGACATCATTATATATGTTACTTTTGTTAGAATTGCCTTTATTTCATATAACAATAACACATTGAAGATTTTTTTGGATAGAAATAATCTAAGCTGGTTGTTGAGAATTTAAAATTTTACTAAAAAAACACCAAAATGGTCGGCTGGAAATTTGAAATCTTGGGGAATAAATTGAGTTACTTTTTACAACACCTCATACTTAGGATAGATTCTGTTTTGTTTGAAATTGTTGTGGTGGCCGCTATATGAATCCCATCATGCAACTATCATGACGTCTGGGATATATATTGGAAACACATCTATCATAGCTAGCTACTAATTTAATCAATTGAAATAGAAAAGAGAGTCTGTTGGTATTCATTGAACAAATAATAGCTAACAAAAACAACGCATGATATTTAATTATTTTAATATCATTTATTTTTAAACAACAACATAACTTAGAAAATACCATCTTACAAAGGATGTTGTGGATCATTTTCGACAAGCGAAATAACATGAGGATATTTTGAGGAGGGGGATTTGGCAAAGTCAAATTATCTATGCTAGAAACTTGTATAATTTAAATAGAAAAAATACTTTAATTAGGTGGCGAAGCAACAAAAACTTTTATTTGGAGTTTTTCGTCTAGTGATAAATCAAGATATACTAAATAGCAAAAGAAATGAGCAAAAATTAATTAGGTTTAATCTTAAAAGTCCAAATTCAATTAATATATGAAAACCACATTTGAGGTTTTGTACTTTACAAATGTTTTTCTTGAAGAGTTGAAGAGCCAAGAGTCGTTTGAAAAAGAGCTTCATCTTACTAGAAGGACTCTAACCCCAAGCTCCTCACACTAAAAGGTAAACCACAACTTAAATACATTTCTAGGGTTGAGGATTCTAATTTGGATGAAAAATAATCTTGGAATGTATGTTAAAAATCTTGACTGTGGAGAATCAGGGGAACATGAGGAATTTGACAACAAAGTTAAAGAAGCCTTGAAGAACTCAGATGGACTCCATACTATCACAGATATAGAAATTGTTATTTTGATAATACTGGTTGATGGTGTTATGGATTGGACAGTCGTGGGTAAGAAGAAAAAAGGGAAAACAAAAAGGATATTAGAACTAATAGAGATGAATATTTTTTTTCTTAGAAGGTGATTAAGGCGAAGGTTTTGCTAACTTTTGGCATACTGATAATTGCTCATGAAGGTTCATGGGTGATACTTTTCGAGAAAGGAGCATTAAGTTGTGTGATGGATGGTTGCCTCATTGGTTGTAAGATGTTTGTTTGATGTGAGCTGTAACATTTCATCTTTTGGTTATGAATGTTAAAAGGTTTTTTTGGGCCCTTTCAGAACCCAACTCATTTACCTAATTGAAAACATATATACACACAGATGAACTAATAATTAAAAATGTATTATTTCATGAATATTGGAGGTGTGTATGACAATGTCTAAGAAAATGTGAGATATTATCTCTACAAAGATACATGAATTGTTGTTTTTGAAAAGAGATGTAAACTATTTTTCTCAAAACATTACTACATATTAAAAGAATAGTCTAACAAAAAAATAAAAGTATTTTTGAGATTTTATATATTAAATCTCATTAACGTTTTTGTATTGATAGTATAACAACAATATTACTTGAAAAAATAAAAGAGTGTAACTATTCACAAAAAAAAAAGGGAGTTACAAAAGCCCATCACACTACGCCACCTATATGGCCTACGAAAAATGTTAACAAAATGTCA
Source organism: Taxus chinensis (assembly GCA_019776745.2). NCBI lineage: Eukaryota > Viridiplantae > Streptophyta > Pinopsida > Cupressales > Taxaceae > Taxus > Taxus chinensis. The sequence continues at coordinate 21,144,234 of CM034156.1, forward strand.
ATATTAAACAAGCTATTACAAAATATTAATATCGAAAAATTGTTACAAATGAACCGTTGCAAGGAAGGTCATTGTCATCCAAATTGCCCCAACTTTCATTTAGAAGGTCCTTCCCATAAAAAAAATGACTTTGGAGAAGTTGTTACAGCTTTAAGAGCGTCCACATGTTCTCCTTAGCCTCTTCCTAACAAAATAACTAACACCAGCCAAGACACCTTATCAAATAAAGAAAGAAGAACCTAATCATCTCCACGTAAAGGTGGAAAGCCCCACCCCACACTCTACATTCATTTCATATTCTAACTACAAAAATACCCATCATCATATATATTACTTTCAATAAAATTATCTTTATTTCATTTAAGAAAAACACATTAAACACTTTCAATTTTTTAAATAATTTAAATAAAATCGAGATTTCCTCAACAAGGCTAAAACTTTTTAACTCTAACATAAAACAAGTCCCTTATAACTTTTAAATTAACTGCACCATTCACCATCACCGTAAAAAAATGGCGAATTAATCCTACAACTTAGACTACCTAAAAAAACTGGCCACGGTAGTAAGCACTAGAATTATGCATATTCAAGAGGCGGATATGTTGTAGAAAATTATGGATGCTCCCACATCGAGAAATAAAAAATTGTATGAAAAAACGCCAAAGAAAACCAGGCGAATAAAATGAGTTGCTTTTAACGAGCATGCCACCATTTCATACGCGGCGTTTCTTTTTAGTTTTTGTTTTGGTTTGAAATTGTCGCGGCGGCCACTGTATGCATTCCATGACACAACACAATTTCGGACAAACCTCTTAATAATGCAGTGGATTTCTAGACTCAAAAGTGTGTTACATCGATTGGAGGGAGGGGATTTTGTTTGAAACAGCTTTCCAAATTCGGTTTGTCATTTTCCTATATTCCAAATATTGTATTCAATTCAAAAGAAGAAACATCATTTTAAATTGGATCTAAAAATTCTAATGGCGTGTGAGATATCTATTAAAGGGAAACAATAGATAAAAGTTAGGCACTTAGTATTCATACTACAAATAATAGTCACCAAAAACTACACATAATATCTAAGAATTTATAAAGCAACAACATATTTTAGAAATAGTATTATTAAATATCATTTAGTACTAGACAAAGGAAGTTGTGAATTGTGTTCGAGAGGTAAAATAATATGAGGATCTTTCAAAAAGGGTTTGAGAATACCTAGAATTATGGAACAACACTTCAATTAGGTGGTGAAGAAACAAATATTTTAGTATTCACAATGTTTCGCATGAGCGTAGTTTAATGTAATATTTTGTTAATAATTTTATCCATACACATGTTATATGTAGAGCATAAGGTTGAAGAATACCGATGTGAGTAAATCTTTCTTTTAGTGATAGACTATGATTTACTAAATACCAAAAGTAGCGAGCAAGCTTAGGCTTAATCTTAGAAATCCAAATTTAATTAAGATAACAAATCTACATTCAAGATATAGTACTTTACAATTGACTTTTTTAAAAAATCAAACAGACAAGTTAAACCAAGAATTTCAACCAAAGAAGGTTGTTATTAAAAGTTATGGGGAACCACCATAGATTGTGACCAATATTGGACTAAATACCATATCAAAACCCATCGCCAACCAACTTAAGGAAATCTTTAAATACCTCAAATGCTCTTTGTATGATTTTAGGCATAAAAGACCCTCTTTTTTGATGGAGATGAACGTAACAATCATAGTTTCTATACTGATATTCTTTGAGAAAGTTTCTCCTTCTTTTTTCTCGTAAAAATTAATCAAAAAATCGTAATATATTAAACATACAAAAAAAATTCAAATCTATATTATTCTCGATATTTATTTTTGAATGTTATATATTAGGGTTTGAGACAATATTTTGAAGGATACTAGATTGATCCTTCTAGATGATTGTAATGATTTGAGGACTTTTGAGGTTTTAAACTTTTGTTTCTGTGTTGCTAATTCATGCTACCAGTAGAAAGAGTTAGTGGGTTCCTCTTTTAGTGTTGGCATGAATGAAAGCTTCTTTCCAATTTAATAAGAGCTTTGAGAAGAGCCAAGCCCACAGTCATGGGATTCTGTGAATCTGTTTTCAAACTCCCAGGTATCTTGCCCAAACAAGGCTTTGGAAGAATCCAAATTCATCGGTTTTCTGGGTGAGCTTTTTTTGTAATTAGTTTATGTAGGTTAAATTGCAATCCTATGAAGCTTTTTTTCAAAGCTTCTTATTGAGATCAAAGCTTTCTCCCCTCATAATATTGTAGTGGATACCGTTCTACCTTAAAGCCACAGTCTTTCTAGGACAAATGCTAATTTTGAAGTTGGATTATTTTGAAGTCACTATGTTTATAATCCTGCAAATGCCACTTTTTTGTGGGTGAGGATTCTTCATTTATTTCTTCCACATGTTGGGGTTGGGTTTCAATGCTAACATTGTCATCAACTCTTTGCAATGACTCTTGGGATTCTAAGAATGGTATGACCACCAATTTCTTGCAAATTTCATCTAACTTCTAATATTTAAATATTTAAGCATAAAGACTCTTCGACCTGAATGGTCTGCAGTTGACTTGTTCTCCATGGCTGGTTGAAATTGCTTAAGCAAGTTAAAATAAGAGAAAAACAATGCAGGATTAAAAAATTATTCTTTCACTTAACTTCCATACAATTGAGGAATGAAAGATAGGGATAGATGAAATAAATATATAAGGGCTTCAAATCCCCTTTTTGTATCCACTTTAACCCATCATTTGTATGGGTGCTTCCACTCTATCTAATTGATTGTAAAGAATTCTCAATGAAGGCCAACTGAAGCGAGTAGTAAATCTCATGATTAAATGTCTTTATTAAAGATATTATGGAGGCCAGTCTTCATCCAATTTGTGACTAATAAGTTTTAGGAGTAAGTGTTTTTCAATTCCAGCCATGACTAGCAAGGAAATCAACGCCTTCATTTCTACTCATTTCTATGCAAACTACAAACAATCTTTAAAAAAATTGTGTTGCAAGAGCTATTGCCTCCACTAGTGATCCTTGTAAATGGTAAGTTTGAATTTAATCTTTCCTACATTTGAGTCTCTATCTTGGAGAGGTGATACCTATAAGAGATTCAATTTTTGCTTGTTTATAAGCTAAGTTGCCACATTCAAATTCATCAACTATACATAAAATAGAAATATGTGGGTAATATGAACTGTTCTTATATTGCCAAGTACTCTCATTAAATAGATAATATTAGTTAAAGGGACATAATCCTTTATTACGTTCTAACAATTGTTATGATATTCTTACTACATAATTAGGAATACACAGTCATGGGGGTGCAACTCTTCCAATGGCTATTAAAAATTTCCTTTTTGATAAAGGGTATGTGCTCATCATGGCCTTTACATAACTTATTAGGGATTTGCATCTTAGACTGGGTTGAAGTCTATATGGTATGTTAATGTAGTATCTGAGAAAAATATTCCCTTGATATAGAATTTCTATTGGCTGATGCGGGTACAAATTAAGTGAAGCTAGAGCTAGGGTGATTGTTGTTTGCCCAAAGTTTCAGTATAGTTAAGAGGCACTGTAGAGACTGGGAATGCTAGCCATTGTTGTTCAATATGCAAATTGTATAGTACAATTCACTCTTAAGGTTTGTATACCGAAGATTAACATTTTATTCACCCAGTTGCCAAGTAATATTCATTTGAATTAACTTTATTCCAAGTGAGAAGGGCATCCTGAATAAGCTCAAATTTTATTTGTATATTTAATCTGATACTCAATAAATTCATTACCATTTCTCACCTCTATCATACTTTCTAGATGCTTACTCATGAAGCATGAAGTTCGCTCTTACCTTATAATGGGAAAGGATAATAATATGCCTTTAATTGATTTCACAAGGTCATCATATCTTATACATAATTGTCATTAATGGTCAATTGACAGGTGTGATGTTGTGTGATGGCCTATTTGTCTTATTACTGATGTATGAATGTATTCTTGTAAAATGTTAGTATTTTTGCAGTCTTGCAAACATAAATCGCATTAGTTGGGGATTGATAGACAAGAAAAAGGAGTTTATGAGGTTATGACATGTATTTGCATTTTAGACCTTGTGAAATATTAAAAAGGATTAATTGCTCCACTTGCTTAATAGGTTAAGAAACCAAGTGACAATTAACTGTTCAATAATATTAGTGAATGATTTTTCAAAATTTCGAGTTGACAAGGCTTAGGGTATACGATCCACATTTAGAACACTTGGATGTGGGGACTAATATAATTAATTCCAGGAGGAATACTCTACCCAATAAATGGAGAAATCCCAATGGCCAAAATCCAAAAACTTACACCGTTCGGTAATCACATTACATTGTACACATGTGATTGCTAGTATATTAATATAACTAAATTAACACCATTTATTACTATTTAATAAAAATAATAATTAAATTGTTAGTAATTGTGATATACTAAAAATCCAAAATAAAAACCTTAAAATAATACTTCAAATACATATATTCAATATATCTGTAATTAAATACATAATTAAAAACACCGTAAATAACTATACTTTGCCTTCAAAGATTTTGAGTTGTGGCCCCATCGTTTTTAAGTTTCTCCCACTTATTTTCTCCCATGCTACGCGTTTCTCATAACAGTAAAGATATTTAAATGAAGATATTACAGTGAAGATATATATAACAGTGAAGATATTACAATGAAGATATATATAACAGTGAAGATATTTGTTACATCGATTGGAGGAAGGGGATTTGTTCGAAACATCTTTCCAAATTCAGTTTGTCATTTTCCTATATTCCAAATATTGTATTCAATTCAACAGAAGATATGGAGGAAACTTCATTTTAAATTGGATCTAAAATGATTCTAATTGCGTTTGCGATATACTTATTAATGGCGTGTGAGATATCTATTAAAGGGAAACAATAGATAAAGTTAGGCACTTGGTATTCATACTACAAATAATAGTCACCAAAAACTACATATAATATCTAAGAATTTTAAAAACCAACATCATATTTTAGGAATAGTATTATTAAATATCATTTATGATTTAGTACTAGACAAAGGAAGTTGTGAATTGTGTTCGAGAGGTAAAATAATATGAGGATCTTTCAAAAAGGGTTTGACAATACCTAGAATTATGGAACAACACTTCAATTAGGTGGTGAAGAAACAAATATTCTAGTATTCACAATTTTTCGCATGAGCGTAGTTTAATGTAATATTTCGATAATAAATTTATCCATACACATGTTATATGTAGAGCATAAGGTTGAAGAATACCAATGTGAGTAAGTCTCTCTTTTAGTGATAGACTCTGATTTACTAAACACCAAAAGAAGTGAGCAAGCTTAGGCTTAATCTTAGAAATCCAAATTTAATTAAAACAACAAATCCACACTCAAAGTATAGTACTTTACAATTGCCTTTTTTGAAAATTCGAATAGACAAGTTAAACCAAGAATTTCAACCAAAGAAGGTTGTTACTAAAAGCTATGGGGAGACACCATAGATTGTGACCATTGGAGTAAATACGATATCAAAACCCATTTCCAACCAACTTAAGGAAATATTTAAATACCTCGAATGCTCTTTGTATGATTTTAGGCACAAAAGACCCCTCTTTTTGATGGGGATGAAGGTAACAATCATAGTTTCTATACTGATATTCTTTGAGAAAGTTTCTCCTTCTTTTTTCTCATAAAAAATAATTAAAAAATTGTAATATATTAAACATACAAAAAAAAATTCAAATCTATATTATTCTTGATATTTATTTTTGAATGTTATATATTAGGGTTTGAGACAATATTTTAAAGGATACTAGATTGATCCTGAAAAGAGTTTGTGAGAATCGAATCAAAAACGAGGCACCACGAAGTAGTTGCACTCCAACAGAATCACGATAGCTCCAGCATAATTTCAAGAAAGAATAACCAAGTAATGGAAGAACTTGCTCAACAAAAACAAATATTGCATATAGAGGAAAGACATCGAAGTGTCTTGGCATGCTCATAAATGAATAGTAAAGGGGTACATATAGGGTGCTTAGTAACCCTAGTGCATGACACATATGAAACCCTAAACCTAACCCATGTGAGATGACCCTCCAATATGAGAGGAGGACACATAATATAACTCACACTAACACCCCTGCTTCATTAAAGCTGGGGTAGTGGCAAGGATGAGTCAGACGGAAAAGGAAGACACCCCAAACAAAACTAAGAAATATGTGTCAATGGGGCCCGACAACTAAAGGCCTGCTAAGGTGCCCATATACAAACACAATATTCATAGAAGAAGAAGAAGAAAAGGACTACATAGCTTGAAGGAGATGAGTAGTTGCAAAAGACCTCACCCTAAGAAGAGACCGTAAGTGAAGAAACTTCATCTCAATGAAGGGCTTGGTGAATAAATCTATAGTTTGATCAGCTGTCTAAATGTACTGAATGTCAATGATACCATCATGAATAAGCTCCCTTATGAAGTGCATATGGATCTCAATGTGCTTCGTCCACTGATGTTGTATTGGATTACTGCAGATAGAGATAGTTCTCATGTTATAACAATAGATAATGGTAGGCCGCCGAAAGTGGATGCCAAACTCTATCAAAATACCCTATAGTCAAATAGCTTATGTGGCAGCATTAACTGCTCCTCTATATTCTGCCTCTATAGATGATATCGCAATTGCATTATGCTTCTTGCTAGACCAACTAATGGGACCTGAACCAAGAGAGAAATTGTAGTCAGAAGTAGATTTCTGATGATCAAATTCACTGGCCCAATCAGAATCTATGAACCCAATCAAGTAAATATCTACCCCTCCATAATAGTGAATGCCATCAGCATAAGTGCCATGAACATACTGAAGGATCCATTTAGTTTCTTTCCAATGTAGCTCATGTGACTCCTACATGAATTTGGACATGATCCCAAAAACATATGATAAATCCAGTCAAGTGTGAGTCAATTAAATCAAGTTCCCCACCAACTATCGATAAAGAGTACCATCAACCAAGGGAGTAGAGCAATCTGAAACCAACTTAACCCCGGAAAGAAAAGGAGTAGGAGAAGACTTGCAATTAGACATTTTAAAATGAGCTAGCAAATCAAGAGCATACTTAGGTTGTGAAATCAAGATTCTCGATTCAGATTGAGAAATTTGGATCCCAAGGAAGTAATGAAGCATTCCTAAGTCAGTCATGGAAAACTTGTTGGCTAAGGTGATCTTCACAGAATCAGTAATAGAGGAAGATCTTCATGTGATAAAAAATTCATCAACATATAGAACAAGAATGAGTATGGAGTCATCTTGTCATAGAATATAAACATTTGGATCAGAGTGACACCTGGTAAACCTTGATGTAAGTGAAAAAGATTCCATCTTGGCATACCAACCCTGAGGGGCTTGTTTAAGGCCATAAACAGACTTCTTTAACTTTACAAACAAGGGAGGGATCTTGGACATAACCCAAAGGTTGTTCCATATAGATCTCTTCCTCTAGGTCACCATGAAGGAAGGAACTCTTAACATCCATTTGATGTACTGTCCATCTGCTCCCTACGGAAATGGCTAGTGTCAATTGAATAGAAGTCATCCTCGTAACTAGAGTGAAGGTTTCCATATAATCAACCCTAGCTATCTGGGAGAAACCCTTAGCTACTATTCATTATGTAAAATTTTTTACGTCTCCATCTACTCCATACTTTGTTCGAAACACCCACTTACACCAAACAATTTTTCTTCCTTTTAAAAGAGGGGTGAGATCCCAGATATCATTCTTCATGAGAGAGGAATACTCCTCATCCATGGTAGAATCCCACTCAGGAATACTAGAAGCCTCTCGGAAAGACTATGGATTAGAAGCAGAGGAGAAGAAAGAGTGGGGTCCAATGAAATCTGAGCGAGTACATCGTATATCTAAAGTATCTATAATGAAATCTCCAACACTTTGAAAAGTTTTCTTGGCCCAAAGGGGACCAAGAGGATCAGGCTCAGAGTCGGAAGATTCTTCACTTGAGTGAGAAGGGACATAGTCCTCATCATCACTACTGTCAAAATCATAAGACTCAAAGGTGTAATGGTCAGAAGGATTTGGAAGAGGAGCATGCTCAACAACATCATCATTTGATGAGTCAAAATCTGAATCAGTGAGCTGAAGAACCTCAATAGGTAGAGAAGTAGAAGTCGAAGAAGACTCATCAAACTTAACACTTCTCTCAATATACAGCTCATGAGAAGTAGGATTCATCAATTGATATCCCTTCATGCCATCAAGATACCCTAGAAAGATACAAGGTTTGGATTGTGGTTCCAAGGCCTTACATTTCTTTTTGGGAATCCGAGCCATACCTTGGATCTGAAGACTTGAAAGTGCTCAAAATCAGGCTTGCGTCCAAACCAGGATTCAAAAGGTGTCATCCCTCTTACTGCCTTGTGTGGAACATGATTCTAAATCTAATTTACACAATTCACTACTTCGGCCCAATACTGCGGAGGAAGAGACTTCGAGTGAATCATACAAGTGGCCATCTCCTTAAGAGTATAGTTCTTTCCTGCTACGACTCCATTCTGCGAAGGGCTATAAGCAACTGTATGCTGTAAAGAGATCCCTTCAAAAGTACAAAAATCCATGAACCTATTGTTTACATATTCACCTCCATTGTCATTTCGAAGAACCTTGATAGACTGTTCCACCTGTTTCTCAGCAAGAGCCTTAAAGTCCTGAAAATGTTCAAATACTTTAGACTTAAGCTTAAAAAAATATACCCAAGTATATCACGAATAGTAATTAATGAAGGGTAGCATGTAAATAGCTCTATTAAATGAAGGAGAAGGAAATGGACTAGAAACATCGTTGTGAATAAGATCCAAAGGATGAGTGGCTCTCTAGGATTTTCCTTTGTCAAAATTCTTTTTAGGATGCTTTCCAAGGGTATAACCCTCACAAAAACCCTTAGAAAACTTGACGTGAGGTAACCCATTGACCATTTCATTTTGGATCAATTGTTTGAGGTAGCGATAATTTAGATGTCTAAAATGCTCATGCCATAGCTTACTAACCTCATTTGCATGAGTGAGCAAGGTAGTGGGCATAGAATCAAAAGTAAAGTGGGATAAGGTGTACAACCATGAATGGTGATCTGCCTTTCCCTCAACCACTGTAGTGTCATTGTTAAGCTCACGAATAATCACTGAGTAATTATCGTATTCCTTCACCAAGGTGAGTAATTTGGTTAACCGATAGGAGATTGGTAGAGAGATCATGAACACTCAACACTTGGTTAAAGTTTCCCCCATCCATCTCTACCGATCCACTACCAAAAACCGACACTATTGTGTCATTACCCATCATGACTTGGGATATTCCACAAGGTTTGATGTTGGAAAACACAACATGCAAAGAACCCATGTGGTGCAAGGCATTGGAATCTATAATCCATGTTGATGAAGGAGCAACTCTAGCTACAAGGGATTTTCCTTTCTTCTTATCATTTTTATCACCTTTTGCAGTAGAAGACTCGGCCTTCGGAGCACTTTGTTTTATGGATTCAGGAACACTTATTTTATTCTTCTCAAGTAAATGAGATAAGTGATCAATCTGTTTCTAAAAATAGTGTTACTCATCATGACTAGACTTCTTGCAATAGGAACACAAGTACTTTTTTTTCTGTGCCTTAGGCTTAAAATTCGAAGTGTTTGTGTCATTTTTAGGTTTGGTCTTGGTTTCTTTCTTAGGTTGATCCTTAGTTTCTTTCTTCTTTTCAATCTTCTTTCCCTTGTTAGTACTTGCTACAAGAGCATGTGAATTGGACTTAAGAGACCCCATTTGAATGAGTTTTTCCTGTTCTCGAATGAGTTGGGACAAAAAATATTCAAAGGAGAGCATAGTCCAAGTATCACCCAAAGTAGCTTTTGTAGCATAGAAATTTGACACAAAGATAGAATATTCGGGACCTAGATTAGAGAGAATCAACAATATCAGTTGAAAATATTTCTTTTCTACTTGGCATCCTTTTAACAATAATCTAATGTGGAAATTTTTTGAGTAGAAAGCTTGTAGGTTTTCAAAGTCACTAGGATTTAACCCTAGTAGTTCATTTTCCAACTCATGCGCTCTCATGTCATCTAGTTGTCCAAACATCTCATCTAACATTTTTCATGTAGATTTAGGTGTCTCGAACACCTCATTGTGGAAGAGAAAGTCAGGATAAACATACATGTAAAGAATACCTAAAGCTTCATCACTACGCTTTAACCACTTAAATTTTTCAGGTTCGTCATCTAGTTTAGTATCAATTCCCATGGTGATGTGGAATAACCCTTTACCCCTTAGTCTCATTATTATTTTTGATCTCCATTCAAAAAATTTGAATGGCATAAGAAAAGGAATTGAAAGTGCATCCATAGTTAGAGAGAGAGAGAAAGAAATATAGAAAAGAAACACAACCACCCAAGACAATAACAACCCCCCTACTTTCAGAACTTTATAGTTTAGTGCGTTGATTACAATCAGGTCCGTGCATGTGGTTTGAAAAACTTGGTAACTCATCTTTCAATCAGTTTAATAACGCGCAAGAGAGGAGATCACAATAGTGTTTCATGGAGTGCAAAAAATAGGACACCATAAACAAGCACAAGCAAAAAACAAGAAAGGAGGTGAAAGCCAACCCTGGTGGTGAGAAAAATCATCTCACGTCATAAAAGGAAACCTCCTTGCTGCAAACTATGGCAGACATGCTCACTAGTTGTAAGAAATAATAAGGGTGAAATACAAGGTTTTAAATGAACTCAAGGAGTTCAGAGAATCTTTTGAATGCCAGAAAAGAGCATAGAAGGAAAAAAGGTGCTCAGAGTGATGCTACACACTTGAGTGCATGATTAGTGAACAAAAATTGACAATAACCCCTAAATTTTACCATGTGGAAACATCTAATTTTGTTATTTTAAAGCTATTAGAGTTTTAAAAAAATGACAAAAATGGTTATGAAAGAACAATTTTTAATTTACTATCAATCGTTTGGTATCAGAGCCAGGCAGTTAAGTGCACTACCCCCAAAGTAGTTCTGGGATGGGTGACCTCATAGGAAATTCCCAGTGTCACTTCCTCATAATGTTGTTGGGTCTGATTGGGTGTATACCCGGCTCCATCGTGTGGGATGGTATTGGAGTAACAACTGTTTAACACGATGAGATCCCTCTCCACCATCAGTTCGAGCTTTTGGTGTGACGACAAGTCATGTAGCTCTGATACTAGGTAGTTAAGCACATCAGCCCCAAAGTAGTTCTGGGATGGGTGACCTCCTCGGAAATTCTTGGTGTCACTTCCTCCTAATGTTGTTGGGCCTGATTGGGTATATACCCGGCTCCATCATGCAAGAGGGTATTGGCGTAGAAACTGATTAACATGATGAGATCCTTCTCCACCATCAGTTCAAGATTTTGGTGTGGTGACAAGTCGTGTAGCTCTGATACCATGAAAAGAGTTTGCAAGAATCAAATCAAAAACGAGGCACCATGGAGTAGTTGTAATCCAACAGAATCATGATAGCTCCAGCGTAATCTCAAGAAAGAATTGATCAGTAATGGAAGAACTTGCTCAACAGAAACAAAGCTTACACATAGAGGAAAGACAGTGGAGTGTCTTGGCATGATCATAAATAAACAGTAAAGGGGTATATGTAGGGTGTTGAGTAACCGTAGTGCATGACACACATGAAACCCTAAACCTAACCCATGTGAGATGACCCTCCAATATGAGAGGAGGACACATAGGATAACTCACACTAACAGATCCTTCTAGATGATTGTAATGGATTGAGGACTTTTGAGGTTTCAAATTTTTGTTTCCATGTTGCTAATTCACGCTACCAATAGAAAGAGTTAGTGGGTTCCTCTTTTAGTGCTGGGATGAATGAAAGCTTCTTTCCAATTTAATAAAAGCTTTGGGTAGAGCCAAGCCCACGGTCATGGGATTCTGTGAATGTGTTTTCAAACTCTCAGGTATGGTGCCCAAACAAGGCTTTGGAAGAATCCAAATTCATCGGTTTTTTGGGTGATATTTTTTGTAATTAGTTTTTGTAGGTTAAATTGCAATCCTATGAAGATTTTTTTCAAAGATTCTTATTGAGATCAAAGCTTTCTCCCCTCATAATATTATAGTGGATACCATTCTGCCTTAAAGCTACAGTATTTCTAGGACGAATGCTAATTTCTGAAGTTGGATTATTTTGAATTCACTATGTTTATAATCCTGCAAATGCCACTTTTTTTTTGTGGGTGGGGATTCTTCATTTATTACTTCCACATGTTGGGGTTGGGTTTCAATGCTTACATTCTCATCAACTCTTTGCAATTCTTCTTGGGATTCTAAGAATGGTATGACCACCAATTTCTTGCAAATTTCATCTAACTTCTAATATTTAAATGTTTAAGCATAAAGACTCTTCGGCCTCAATGGTCTGCAGTTGACTTGTTCTCCATGGCTGGTTGAAATTGCTTAAGCAAGTTAAAATAAGAGCAAAACAATGTAGGATTCAAAAATTATTCTTTCACTTAACTTCCATGCAATTGAGGAATGAAAGATAGGGATAGATGAAATAAATATAACAGGGCTTCAAATCCTCTTTTTGTATCCACTTTAGCCCATCATCTGTATGGGTGCTTCCACTTTATCTAATTGATTGTAAAGCATTCTCAATGAAGGCCAACTGAAGTAAGTAGTAAATCTCACAATTAAATGTCTTTATTAACGATATTATGGAGGTCAGTCTTCATCTAATTTGTGACTAATAAATTTTAGGAGTAAGTGTTTTTCAATTCCAGCCATGACTAGCAAGGAAATCAACGCCTTAATTTATATCATTTCGATGCAAACTACAACAGTCTTAAAAAAAATTGTGTTACAAGAGTTATTGCCTCCACTAGTGATCCTTGTAAATGGTAAGTTTGAATTTAATCTTTCCTAAATTTGAGTCTCTATCTTGGAGAGGTGAGACCTATAAGAGGTTCAATTTTTGCTTGTTTATAAGCTAAGTTGCCACATTCAAATTCATCAACTGTACATAAAATAGAAATAGGTGTGTAATATGAACTATTCTTATATTGCCAAGTACTCTCATTAAATAGATAATAGTAGTTAAAGGGACATAATCCTTTATTACATTATAACAATTGTTATGATATTCTTACTACATAATTAGGAATACACAGTCATGGGGGTGCAACTCTTCCAATGGCTACTAAAAATTTCCTTATTGATAAAGGGTATGTGCTCATCATGGCCTTTACATAACTTATTAGGGATTTACATCTTAGATTGGGTTGAAGTCTACAGGGTATGTAGTATCTGAGAAAAACATTCCCTTGATATAGAATTTCTATTGGCTGATGCAGGTACAAATTAAGTGAAGCTAGAGCCAGGGTGTTTGTTGTTTGCCCAAAGTTTCAGTACAGTTAAGAGGCACTGTAGAGACTGGGAATGCTAGCCATTGTTGTTCAATATGCAAATTGTATAGTACAATTCACTCTTAAGGTTTGTATACCAAAGCTTAACATTTTATTCACCCAGTTGCCAAGTAATATTCATTTGAATTAACTTTATTCCAAGTGAGAAGGGCGTCCTGAATAAGCTCAACTTTTATTTGTATATTTAATCTGATACACAATAAATTCATTACCATTTCTCACCTTTATCATAATTTCTGGATGCTTACTCATGAAGCATGAAGTTCGCTCTTACCTTATAGTGGGAAAGGATAATAATATGCCTTTAATTGAGGTCACATGGTCATCGTATCTTATACATAATTGTCATTTATGGTCAATTGACATGTTTGATGTTGTGTGATGGCCTATTTGTCTTATTACCTATGTATGAATGTATTCTTGTAAAATGTTAGTATTTGTGCAGTCTTGCAAACATAAATTGCATTAGTTGGGGATTGATAGACAAGAAAAAGGAGTTTATGAGGTTATGACATACATTTGCATTTTAGACCTTGTGAAATATTAAAAAGGATTAATTTCTCCACTTGCTTAATAGGTTAAGGAACCACGTGATAATTAACTGTTCAATAATATTAGTGAATGATTTTTCAAAATTTTGAGCTGACGAGGCTTAGGGTATACGATCCACATTTGGAACACCTAGATGGGGGGACTAATATAATTAATTCCAAGAGTAGTACTCTACCCAATAAATGGAAAAATCCCAATGGCCAAAATAGAAAAACTTACACCATTGGGTGTTCACATTGCATTGTACACATACTTGCTAGTATATTAATATAACTAAATTAACACCATTTATTACTATTTAATAAAAATAATAATTATATTATTAATAATTCTGATATACTAAAAATCCAAAATAAAAACCTTAAAATAATACTTCAAATACATATATTCAATATATCTGTAATTAAATACATAATTAAAAACACCGCAAATAACTATAGTTTGCCTTCAAAGATTTTGAGTTGTGGCCCCATCGTTTTTAAGCGTCTCCCACTTATGTTCTCCCATGCTACGCGTTTCTCATAACAGTGAAGATATTTAAATGAAGATATTACAGTGAAGATATATATAACAGTGAAGATATTTAAATGAAGATATAACAGTGAAGATATTTAAATGAAGATATAACAGTGAAGATATTTAAATAACCTCACTATCAAAGAGATGGTGGATACATAATAAAAAAAGTCACTAAAATTGTCCCAAAAAGAGCGGCAGTTTTCGATGACACAACGCGCTTCTACCTGCCCATACAAATTTCTTATCACATACGATTTGTGTACGTCCTCTGTAGGCCCTTGAATATTTTTAAGTGGATGGTTTTAAAGCTGACAGCATTTCGAGAGGGAAGAGTTCGGAAAGACCGCCGAAATGTTTGAAATAATTTGAAGTAAGATGGGCGAACATTTCGTTTGATAAAAATATCCAAAATCAGTTTGTCATGTTGATATCTAAGTTCGTGTGTAAGATTGGTTCATAGCCTTTTGACTCACCCATCATTTCTTTTGAGGCAGATGATTATGATTATGATCATGATAGGGATAAGCTTTAACTTTAAATATTTTAGTAACTAATTGTTTCAACGAGTATCCCACTTTCAACTATTCTAAAATTAATAATAGCATGTAAGAGGGGGATGTGTCGAAGAAGTTAAACTTGAGGGAGTAAAATATAGGAGGAGTAAGAGTGACAATGAAGAAGGGGTATGAAGGAGGAGAAGTCTAGGAGTATGGAAAATGTTAAGAAGAATCAATGCAAAATTGTTCTTCCTTACAACCAAGCACATATGAACCACATAATATTCACCAATTATTTGTAAGAGGAATGGGGTGCAATGTGTCAGTCGTTGAGGCAACGTACCTTGGAGACATCTTTGAAAGCAAGGCATGGTAAATTAATAATTGCCAATGTGAATAGTTGCCTTTTGTAATGTTAGCCCATACGATTTATGGGTAGTTGGATCAGACATCAATGTAAGGGGAATTTGGCTATGTGTATCATGTGTCACCTTACAGATAGGGGTATGTAGAGTGGACTTGCCATCCTAAGTCGAGTCAATGTAGTAGTTTGATAACTACAAAAAATGGTTAATCATATGGTTTTACACCATCTTTATAGACTATTCTCTACCCTTTCCCAATAAACAACAATTATCAAGCGTAAGAGTTTTTCATGTGGATTTGTAGTTGGCACCACTTTTTCAACATTCAAGGTTTCTAATATTCATTAAATTTGAAGCATTGTCACGTGTATCTATATCAGACAAGGTTTTTAGGACTAGAAATATTTTGTTGACTTTGTCATTGCTAGCAATTTAATTGTTAAAGGTTTGAACACATGTCCTGGCACATTAGTTGTTGAGTGTCACCCATTGGTGTCCTGTGTGATGAGGTGGGTTGGCAAGTCATAACACAAAGCCTCCTTCGCCATTGCTTGTAGATAGGGAAACTTACATATGTATGAACCCTGAGTTTTACATATGTTAGAGACATAAACTCTACATTCAAAGTTCTTTATGTCACTAATTTCTTAAAAATTAACGGTTTCGACGCTCTATTTAATATTTTTACCCATAATTACAATCTAAATGTTAAACTGCCTATAAATAAACTATATAACACAGAAACCCAAATATTTATTTACTATAATATATTATTTTAAAGGAATAAAATAAATTAGGAGGAGCATGTCATGTATATTAGCAAAGGACCCATTGATAAATCAATAAATTATGTAGTCGTTGAAGAACAATATCATAATGCAAAACATTTTTTTAATTGAAAAAATCAAATTTAAGGTTATACATTTGAATAGAAGCACATGGAAAGAATTGCAACCGTCAATAAATTTTGACTTGACGGGCTGCCTATCAAATTTCAAATAATTCCAAGCCTGCCTTGAAGTTATTATTTATTTAACAACAGGACATATTTTTCGTTTATCTTCGTGTTACCGTGTAAGCAAAAAGTAAAGGCAACTCACAAACTTTGAATAAAAATGCTGGTTAATGGACTTCTATTTACATCCAACCGAATAATGATAATCTTAGGTCAGATGAAAACTTGAGTTCAACTCAGATTTAGATTTTTGTGCTGATAGGTATTTTCTTAACAAACATACCTGTCCATTTGATCATTTCTAAGGTTAATGGAGTTCTATAAATATGCAGCAAAATAATGATAATCTTGGTTTAGATTAGAATTTAAGTTCAACTTAGATTTAGATAATTGCAATGATAGGTGTTTTCTTAACAACCATACGACTTAACCTAGAGTGGTGATTGGCGACTAAGAATGCATGTCGTTATCAGACAATTATCTAAGCGACTTTGGTCTTCCAATGTTGGCAATTTCCTACTATTCATTTTGTGGAGAGATTTCCTCCAACAATTCAACGGCTAAGCTTTCATTATGATGCGGTACATCCATTAGAATCATTTCAGTCTTTCATTTCACACTAAGGTCGTAGTCCCATCCAGGGATCAATTGTAATAGATTTGAAGGGAGAAGTGGTCTCATGCAAACATAACTTTTCACAAACTACAGAACATAGAATTGTCTTTAGAAAAAACACAGAAAAAGTGGAGCACCAACTGTATAGGAAATTCCTATTTGATAAACATTAACGTTATTTGATTTTTAATGATTTATGAAAGTTTGATACTTTTTGTAGTTTTATACTTCATTTTTCATCTCAATAATCAAATTTATAGTATACTTCCCACTTTTTAATATTTTTCACCTAAGAAGAGCAATTGTTCCAAGTTTCACCTCCTTGCATGTATAATATACAAGACCAACATATTTGCATAGGAAACATATTTCATTCCAATTATTATTCATCCCAAAGATTACACATATATAGGAACAAGACCTTCTTAAACTAAGGAGACCTATTAAATCTCTGGAAACTATTCAAACTAAAGTTAGACAGACTGTTTCAACCACCACAACAATATTATCATCACATGTATGCATTAACAAATATACACCTCATAAATAATAATAATTAACATCCCCCCTAGTGCAAACATGGCAGAAACACAATCACACTTCCTTGTGCAACTCGTGAAGCCTCTACTTACACATGACCTTGGTCCATCAACTCAAACTAAAGGTAGAGAAGAAGCTCATCAACCTCTCATCAATCATGCACTACTAGGAACTAATCTGACCAGATAAGTGTGGGAACCATGAACATGAACTATATTTCTATATATCATGCACTGTTGGGAACACATCAACTAAACCAGTGTCGAAACTACTAACATGAACCATATGTTCAACCTTCACAAATGAATGAGTGGTTTTCACCTGATGACCATTAACCTAAGTATGGATAGGAACACACATATTTGTTCTTCCTCTTCAAGTATCATGATGTTGCATTTCACTTGTGCTAGCTTTCTACTATGTTTTCCATCATGGGATTACATCAGAATTATGCTCATCTTACAAAAATAAGAATTCACTTTTGTTTCAATCATGCCAAACAAAACATGAAAATTGAAAACAAGAACACACTACAAAATAGGTACTTTGAAATAGGTGTTTTCTTAACAACCGTACCACTTAACCTAGAGTGGTGATTGGCGACTAAGAATGCATGTCGTTATTGGACAATTATCTAAGTGACTTTGGCCTTCAAATGTTGGCAATTTCCTAGTATTCATTTTGTGGAGAGATTTCCTCCAACAATTCAACGAGTAAGCTTTCATCATGATGTAGTAAATCCATTAGAATCATTTCAGTCTTTCATTTTGCACTAAGGTGGTAGTCCCATCTAGGAAGCAATTGTAATAGATTTGAAGGGAGAAGTGGTCTCATGCAAACATAACTTTTCACAAACTACAGAACATAGAATTGTCTTTAGAAAAAGCACAGAAAAAGTGGAGCACCAACTCTATAGGAAATTCCTATTTGATAAACATTAATGTTCTTTGATTTTTAATGATTTATGGAAGTTTGAGACTTTTTGTAGTTTTATACTTCATTTTTTATCTCAATAATCAAATTTATAGTATACCTCCCACTTTTTAATATTTTTCACCTAAGAAGAGCAATTGTTCCAAGTTTCACCTCCCTGCATGTATAATATACGAGACAAACATATTTGCATAGGAGAAATATTTCGTTCCAATTATTATTCATCATAGAGATTACACATATATAGGAACAAGACCTTCTTCAACTAAGGAGACCTATTAAATCTCTGCGAACTATTCAAACTAAAGTTAGACAAACTATTTCAACCACCATAACAATATTATCATCACATGTATGCATTAACAAATATACGCCTCATAAGTAATAATGATTAACATTCTCCCCTAGTGCAGACATGGTAGAAACACAATCGCACTTCGTTATGGAACTCATGAAGCCTCTACTTGCACATGACCTTGGTCCATCAACTCGAACTAAAGATAGAGAAGGAGCTTGTCAACCTCTCATCAACCATGCACTACTAGGAACTAATCTAACCAGACAAGTGTGGGAACCATGAACATGAACTATATTTCTATATACCATGCACTGTTGGGAACACATCAACTAAACCAGTGTCAGAACTACTAACATGAACCATATGTTCAACCTTCACAAATGAATGAGAGGTTTTCACTTGATGACCATTAACCTAAGTATGAATAGGAACACACATATTTGTTCTTCCTCTTCAAGTATCATGATGTTGCATTTCACTTGTGCTAGCTTTCTACTATGTTTTCCATCATGGGATTACATCAGAATTATGCTCATCTTACAAAAATAGGAATACACTTTTGTTTCAATCATGCCAAACAAAACATGAAAATTGAAAACAAGAACACACTACAAAATAGGTACTTTGAACATATCAGCACAACACAACGAAAAAAAAACTATGAAAAAGACATGCTACCAAATATTCTATGCATCCCCATTATCGGTGACTGATGAGAGGATTCTCATTGTCCTTTTTCCTCTATTGCCACCATCCTCTAGTTGAAGGTCATCTAATAGAGGTATTCTTTCTCACTTAGATTTTTTGTCTGAGTAGTTTTTGCTTCCTCTTTATTATCATCCTCTTCATTAACAACCTTGGCATTTTATTTTGGTTTTCCATCAATTAAATATTGTGCTCTTTTCCTACAAGTTTATAGATAGGTGACCATATTGTTTATAATAATAACCAAAAAAGTGTTTTTTTATATCTTTGAAAATGGATCCCTTCTTAAAAGGGTAGGGTATTTTAATCTCCTTTTAGCATATGATCTACAATGTTTTCCATACATTGCACTTTCCCCTAGGTCAATTTTATAAGTTCCATGGCTTTCTCTATCAGAGAAGAGATCAAATCTTATAACTTGGATTTATTTTTATTAATGTGAAAAAAATGTTAGGATCTATGTGGTATACTATTTAGCAATACAAATTTTACATCATCATCAGGAACAACTACTTTTATTCTAGCTAATTGATTTAAAATATAATGAAACTTATTGATGTGTTCCACCATATTGTCACCTTCTTCCTTCTTAAGCCCAAATAACTTCTTCTTGATCAATAACTTACTACAAGCCTTTATTGATTAACATCAATTGTGCCCAAACTTGCAATATATGGAAGTTCTTACCTTCAAAATTTTCAATTCTATTCAGCGTATCCAGTTTAACTTTGCACAAACTTGACAGTATAATTTTGAATCTTTGACAAGAATATTTGACAATTATTATATTTTTACTAACAAAATGATTACAAAATAATATTTAATTACTTTTTCGACAAAACAATATGGAACAATAATGATATAACTCCTACAAACTATTGACATTTATAACAAAAGAATGATAATGACAATAGATGACACTAAACAATTTTAAGTATAACTTTGAGTTTCTTTTTGACGATAAACTTCTAGTCTTTGGTCAACATAAATAAAGAACTAATACTAATACGTGAACCAATATAAGTTAAATAAGATTAGATTTCTATTACTAGTTTCCACGAAACATAAAATAAAACTACAAATCATAAATCTAAAAAAATGTACATCTATGGGAGGGGAGCCAGTCATGGTGCACCCAAACTTTGGCGGATTATACTGGACATTAAAAAAACATTGTAATCACAAAAATCCGTCAAATGAAGCGTGCGAGAATTCTCTATAGCCCCATCTCCTTTGCCAACACATTTGACACATAGATCACCGTACACATGCGCTAGAGTGTGAGGTGTCAAAATTTATGAGTTTTTCACGGTGCAGACCAATTACTATTAGTAGAACCCCCCACCGTTTACTATATTCGCTGCCACTTATCACTAAAAAAATCATTGTTTCCGAGGACTACGAAATCCATGCATAGGGATATGGTAGTAATTAACAACCACTACGCTGTGTCAGGGAAGCAAATGAGTTCGTAATGTTAGGCATGCGGATTTATTAGCTGCTATTCATTGCGCCAACTACTCCCAAACCGCCTCCAGCTGGGGGAATGTTTACCATTCGAACCACCGTGGAATGCAACAAAACAATGGAATAGAACGAATCAAGAGGGGAATGCTTACGGTTTTGGCCTGATAATTTTGTGTGTGGGTGTTTACACTGACAAAGATTGTGTTGGGAGCTAGTCATACTTCTCAGTGTATTGCCTAGCTATTCGTTATAACAACAGATGCAGAGAGTGGAAGGTACTTCTAACTTCTTTCTTCAACAATAATATCTAGTTTCAGTGATATTTTAACATTGCTTCCTTCTAAACTAGAACGAATCATTTGAATCTTGTCGTGGATACTTCAAAAGAGGTTTCATTCTGTACACTGTTCATGTTCGTTTAGTCATTTACTTCTTTTATGGTAACGAAAACTTAGTCGTTTTAATGTGAAGTTTGGAAAAATGTTCATATTTGAAGCTAGTCATGGGTTAAAAAACTAAGTTGTATACTTTGGTGCTGTTACATATTAAAAACTGACAGTATTTTTTGTACACACGCCTTGCAGTGGTGGGGAGGAGCTTATTGGATTGAATGAGAATGGAAGTGCAGATGCAGAAGCATTCCTTTTATTGTGTTTATCAACAAATCAAATGATTTTGGAAATTTTTTTATTCTCTTCGAATATTTACAGTCCATTCGGTTCTAATAGGTGAGGTTTTTACCCACACTAAGGCAGTGATAGAAACTATTGCATATTTTACTTTTCTACTGGTAGATTGTGTTATATGTCTTCCTAGTTATGTGATTCCTTTTTGCAAAGACTTAAACTCCTATTGTTTTTGAAACTTACATTATACTGAACATTAAAAAAAATTGGGTGATCCAAAAAATCTGTCAAAATATGTTCGTGAGAGTTGTATCATTTTACTTGTTGAATTTATATAAAATCTGTCAAAAGAAGCGCGTGAGTATTGTATCATTGTAACATTCGATTGTGCTCGAGTGAGCGTGCTCAAAGTGTGATTTTTACTCTCAGCGTGCTCAAAGTGTCTTGTATCTATGTACTCTGGACGTTTCCATTCTTGTATCTATATACAGAGGTTAAGGACGTACTGATAGTATAAACGTAACGTTAGCCAGGCCACATAAGTATTTATAGATATTTCTCTTTATTGCCCAAAGAATAAGGTTTGTAGTTGTCCTCATCTTATCTCTTCATGCCGATAATCTTTTTGAAAGAGATTATATTTTATCTCATTCTGCTTCTTGATCACTCTTAATGGAACTTGTGCATTTGGTAGCGTAAAATTTGGTTTGATCCTTCCCTTTTCCTCTCTTTGACACAATTGTAGCTGCATATTTCTTAAACCTCAAAGCAACACAGCACAAACACATTGTTTGATATACATTATACTTGTTGAATGAATGTAATAACAGTTCAATGGTTCTCTAAAACCTACACCGACAAGTATGATGCCATGACCATTAGTAAGGTTCCTATAAGAACATGACCACCTAATGATCACTGATACTGTAATTAAATGTAGTTGTCTTTGTAATATGAGACTGTGATAACTACATTGGTACAAGATGACTCCACATGGTTCCTCTGTTAATTAAAATTTTCATGTTACCCAAGCTACATAGCAATATGAGTCCTTTTGTCGGACATTGGATTTGATAGGCACTCGTAATGTACACATTGAGTGAATCCTAATCATTGTTATGCAACAATGTAGACTAAGTAATTATCTTAGAAAACACGACCATAGGGATATAAATAACCACCCCACCGTAGCTATAGGGATCTATTTATTTACTGTTACTTCTCATTAATTAATTTTAGGTAATTGCTTCGACACATTATAACTCAGCTATCCTAGTCTGCTATACTCAAATTTTTTGGATTTCTGTTCATTGCCCAGAGAATAAGGTTAGTGTCTTATTGTTTGAGAGGGGATCTAGTCACGATGCACCCAAACTTTGGGACACTATACTGAACATTAAAAAAAACCAGGTAATCACAAAAAACTGTCAAAAGAAGTGCATGAGAATTCTCTACAACCCCATCTCCTTCTCTATTTTCGACAACTGCGAAATCCATGCATAGGGATATGGTAGTAATAAACATCCTCTATGCCGTGTCAGGGAAGCAAAAGAGTTCTTAATGTTTGGCATGCGGATTTATTTACTGATATTCATTACACCAAACACTCCCAAACATCCATCCAGCTTTGGGGAAAATGTTAACCGCTTGAACCTCTGTGGAATGCAACGAATTTGTGAAACAAAACGGATCAAGAGAGGAATGCTTACCGTTTTTCGCTGGAAAGTTTAACAATAGAGTTGCTTACTGTTTCGGCCTGATAATTTTGTGTGTAGGTGTTTACACTGACCACCTCTGTGTTGGGAGCTAGTTATACTTCTGAGTGTATTGCCTGGTTATACGTTATAACAGTAGATGTAGAGAGTGGAAGGTACTTCTGATTTGTTTCTTCAGCAATAATATCTACTTTAAGTGATATTTTAACTTTGCTTCCTTCTAAATTAGAAAGAGTCATTTGAATCTTGCCATGGATGCTTCAAAAGAGGTTTCATTTTGTACATTATTTTGTTCTTAGTCATTTACTTCTTTTATGGTAAAGAAAACTTAGTCGTTTTAATGTGAAGTTTGGAAAATTGTTCATATTTGAAGCTAATCAATGGTTTGGGCTCCTTGAGCAATAAATGAAATGGAGTTGATTGATTCAAACTACACTAGTATGAGATCGATTTATAATCAAATAGGATTTATAAATGAATATATTTCAATCATAGTTGATGAAAGCCTTCGTATGTTACAAGAAAGTCCAAGAGGCTGATTTGTCAAAAGACATGGTAACCCCTATTATCAGTAACTGATTTGTATAATTTGGTGATTTTACATATTAAAAACTGATAGTATAATTTGTACATGTCTTGTAGTGGTGTTGTTATGCTTGTTGGAGTGACTGATAATGAAAGTGCAGATGCTTGTTGTTATCAACACATTTTTTAGTTTGGCAGTTGTTTGATTCTCTTTGAATATCTACAGTCCATACGGTTCTAATAGGTGAGGTTTTTACCCTCATTGAGGCAGTGATAAAAACTATTGCGTATTTCTCTTTTCTACCGGTAGATTGTGTTATTGGCTTCTGGCTGTTACTTTAATGTCATTTACTATTTTTTGTTCCTCAGTGTAATTTTAAGAAACAATAGGAGTTTAAATCTTTGAAAAAGGGTATCACATAACTTGGAAGACATATATATTCATTCAGTAAACATTTCCATTGTCCATTACAAAAACATGGCCATACAATATACTTGGGCCATATAACTACTACTACTGTATTGTAGTTTTTAAATCGAAAGTCCAATTCCACACATAAAAAATTCAGCCCTCAAAATTAAATATTTACTTTTGAAAATATCATTTCCAAAATCTGAGGAAGGGCAGTGTTGAATCTGCAGTTGAGGTTGAAGCTAGGGTGTTACTTTGCAATTGCCTCCCCATGTTGACATCCCTCATTGGCGTAGTTGGGAATGGATCAGAACTTGGAGAAGCATTCACTCCAACTGCAGTATTATGTGTTGAAACCGATAAAGGGCAATGTATGCTCATTAATTCTCTTAACATTGGGTGTTGATCAGGAAAAGGATTAATTGGACTACTCAATCTCCTTTTCCTTTCTAACTCTCTTCTTGCCTTCTCAAACTCCTTCTCCTTTATCTCTTGATCCCTTTGAATCCTTTCCTGTACCTTTCCCTGTTTCCTTTCTTGCCTTTGAATCAACTTTTGGTGCTCCTTTGTTTTCCATCTATATTCTTTTTCAATCTTTTCCTGCTCCTTCCTCTCCCTTTCAACAATTCGTTCAGCCTTCTTCTCCTGGATTTGTTCCTTTTTTCTTTGCTTCAATTCATCTATTCTCTTTTTTTTTGTTCTCTTTCTCAACCAGAAGCTCCATGTACTGATCTACGGTAATTAGTAGAGATTCCCTACTCAATCTTATACCAGAAGCACTATTTGACCTTGATGATTCTCTAACCTTTTCCACAGGGAGTTTCAAGAATCTACCAAGAGGTTTTTGTCCTTGGTTTGCCTCATAAGTTTGGTTTGAATCTGTCTGTAATACCCCTGCTGCCTTTAACTGTGAATCTGCATCATTTTCTTCAGGTTGACTGCCAACATAGTAGTGCACCAAATCTGAGTCATGAAGTAGTGTTGGATGAGAGGGTAAAGAGAGGCTGACCTCTTCATTATTGAAGTTCAAGTTGACACCAAGATTAAGAGTTGCTTCTTTCATCCAATCGGGAGGGCTATTTTTTGTGGGCAAAGATAGTGATTCATCGATTGGATTAATTCTGTTTGGAGTTTCCAATTGTTGAGCAACACATTCATTTATATTTATCTCCATCTGCCGAGGTTCTGATTCTTTCTCCAATTGTGTATTAGGAACCATCTGAGCATCTTCACTTTGGTTTAAATCAACCCTAGATAGATGACAGCATATTTTTTGTTGCACCAACATCATCTTGAAAAGATGTGTTAAATGTTCTGCTTGGTCCCATGTCTTCATCCAAGGCATTGTGATTAAGAGGCCATATCCCTGTTATTTTGAAACCTGATCTAATGTTGCTAGGTGTAAGAGCCATTCTGAATGCTTTGCTCCCTAACTGTGCTAATTCAGCCCTTTTCATATCTATCCCATGGTTTGCAACTATCCATTTGCGTCTCTCCTCCTTGAAGTATGTTTTGAATGGAGCAAAGACACTCACATCTAATGGCTGTAATTTATGAGAGGTGCATGCAGGCAATGTTAACAAATCAATCCCCAAACACCTGGCTTCTTGAATTGTCCTGAAAGCAACATGTGAACCATGGCCATAAAAAATTAGTAAATGCCTATTGGTAAGAGACACTCCACTAGGTATAGATGATGTAAAGTGATGTAACCAGTTCATGAATAAGTCTTTTGTCATCCATGCATGTGATTGTGTTGCCATGCAATCTCCAGGCTCACAACCTGCAATATAATTTTCTAAATGGCTCTTCCCCTTAAAAAGATAGAATCCTGGAATGCTTTGTCCAGCAACATTTAGACAACACAATATGGTAATCCATTCTCTGTTTTTTGGGATGATATATGGCACACTCCTACTACCCCCTTTTAGCAAGCACTCTCATACCACAGTTCCTCCCTTGCTTGTAATCTAGTTTCATCACAATTCCATATTCGGTTTGGTCCATATGGGTTGGCCTCATAAGCTTTAGACAAATTAATGTAGAAGGAACTGACAATTGATGGCCTCAAACACACTGCTCGATCCTTATCAAGGCCTTCAGTTATCCTTAATGTTAGATCCGGGTGTCTTTTTTTAAAACCTGCCCACCATGACTTACCTGGAAAACCATCCGTGAATGGGTTAGACCTTGTTTCGCAGATTTGTGCCACACATGTCTTAAGTTGTATAATTTCTAACCCATGTCCCATGTCAGCCATTTCATGACACCAACTCACTATCTCCATCTCTTCTTCATCTGTTAGAATTATTGGTGGACCCTTTCTTTTAGTGGTGGTAATGCCCATTAGCCAAGAAGTAAGGGTGGTCGCTGGTATACCCGATTTTTTTGCAGCAGCACGTGTAGAGTATCCACAATCTTCAACATCTTTCATGGCATTATTCATATTAGACTTGTTCCAATTAGATCTTGGCTTTGACACATTTTGTGTTGAAAGGCTCACTCTTATTGCTTGGACATTTACTTCTTCACGTGGTGTGTCATTGTCATCTTGATGTGGGGTATTGATAGCCTCTTCTTCATGTTCTTCACTTGGCGGAAATCTTGCTCCCCTAATTTTGGCACATGCAGGTCTTACTCTTTTTGGAAGCTGCCTTCTCCTCATGATGTCAATAAAAACCTGCTAAGATAGATAAATTTACCAAACCGATGTAACTTACAACAATGAGATTTTTAGAATATTGAATCAACAAACGTAAAAGGAAGTGCAACCATTTGATGTGAGTGCCTATGTTCTGAGCAATGGATACTTCAAAAATCAAAGGTGAAAATGGGGCCAGTACAAAGGAAGACAATGTTATTGAAACAAATACAAATTTGAATTTATAACCAAATATACATATACATGAAAAAGGCAACATACAATATAGTTGTATGCTTCCTTTTAATGTAGATGAAAATTCAAAAGTAATTCTGAGCTAAATTAATGAAACCTGTAGATGTATGTGTACATGTAGATTTGTATTTACAAGTAATTCCAGGATAAATTGAAGAAATATGTATATATATACTTACAAGTAATTACATGTTAGATGCATATTTTATGCTGCCTTTTCATGTAGTTGTATATTTTATGCTTCATTTTCATGTAACTGTATATTTTATGCTGCCTTTTCTTGTTGTTGTATATTGTATAGATGTATATTTAGATTCAGATGTGTATTCTGTAGATGTATTTTTACAAGTAGATGTATATTTCGTATATATCTATTTGCAAATATAGAGCCTTCCCTTAATTTAGCCTGGAATTTCTTGTAAATATACGTCTACAGAACATACAGCTACTTGTAAATATGAAATACATATTTCATTAATTTAGTCTGGAATTACTTATTAATATACATCTACATGAAAAGGCAGCATAAAGTATGCACCAGCAAGGGGAACATACATGTACTTGTAAATATGAAATACAAATTTCATTAATTTAGTCTGGAATTACTTGTTAATATACATCTACATGAAAAGGCAACATAAAGTATGCACCAGATAGTATAACATTCATCTAATTGTAAATGTGAAATACAGATTTCATTAATTTAGTCTGGAATTACTTGTTAATAGACATCTACATGAAAAGGCAGCATAAAGTATGCACCAGCAAAGTATGCACCAGCAAGTGTGCACGGTATGCACCAACAAGTATGCACCAACAAAGTATGCACCAGCAAGTATGCACCAGCTATAGAGAATTCTCAAGCACTTCTTTTGACATATTTTTGGGATTACCAGGTTTTTAAGAGGCTCCCCTCCCATATATAGATTGACAAAAAAAAAATTAAAATTATATGAATGTGCATCAATATAAGAACAGAGTTAAGAACTTACTATGTGGCACTATGATGTGGAATAACAGTTGATTACGGTAGCTTGGAACTGTAATTGTCATGCACTAGAAAAATAACTCTAACTAAATAAAATTTTAGAGCAGTTGAGGAACTGGATTTATAGGAGATATGAAAAGTGTTGTAGTTGAGTGATCCTTGTGCTTTTTTTTTATTGGGTAAAATTGGTTGATCCTTGTGCTTGTTTTTGATTGGGTGAAACTGATAGGGGTGGATCAAGATTTATGATATTTTATTTCAATACTCATATTTGAAGTTCAATTTGATTTGATTTCTCATTTCAATTCAATCGTTGTTTCTTGAGCCTCACATTTGTTGAAAATATGCAGGTACATCATTTATGGGAGTAGCTGGCATAGAAAATGGTGAGAAATTTAATGCTTAAAAGACAACTTGTATTTGAAAATGGTGCACTTTGGACTTCTGCTTGTGATAACCTGCCCCAAAGTGTGTGAATGATAAGACCTTTTACACAATAAAATGGGAACTTAAATTATATGGAAAGTGACATCAAATTGATATGATGATGTGGTATCAATTTTGTATAGGGATGAAATACAATTATATATCCTTGTATTAAATACATGTTGACTTTAAATTTGGCAAACATGGAAGTATAATATATGTTATTTTATGTTCAAAAATGATATTGAATATTCTATTGTTGATAGATTCATGGTTGTACATGAAAAGTGACAGACACATCAGTTTTGAAGAGTGTTTGTACATTTATTGGATAGTATTCATTCAATTATTAATATTTTACTGTGTAAAAACTGGAGTCAAATATGTCAACTACCCTCACCACTATTGGGTAATGCACCATGACTGGCTCCTCTCCCCTAAAGTGACACACAATAATTAAAACAAAATTTTAACTGAATAGAGTGATGTGAAAAAAAACTAACCCTAAAAATAGCAACGTTGACTTGACTTAAAAAATCTATTGTTGTAATCATGAATATGGGTGTTGACAGTGAATAGATGTGTAGGAACATGAAACTCATTTTTGAGAGCTGATGATTCTATAATAATGCAAATCCGAGCTCGCAAGATTCAATGGTGATATCGAGCAGATGAAACAATGTCAACACTCACACGAAATGCACGAGGCTTTGAGAACACATGGTTGATGGCATTTCCTCTAGTTGGCATCAATGTGAAGACTAATAAAGTCCAAATAATAAATTATGTATGCATGAACCAGTCGAGAACATTTCCAGATGGAGTAGTGACT
The DNA here is from genome assembly GCA_019776745.2 of Taxus chinensis. Taxonomy (NCBI): domain Eukaryota; kingdom Viridiplantae; phylum Streptophyta; class Pinopsida; order Cupressales; family Taxaceae; genus Taxus; species Taxus chinensis. Next base: position 21,173,614 of record CM034156.1, read on the forward strand.
GCCAATAGCTGGAACGTCCTTGATCTCTTTGTTTATATCTAACACTCATATTTATGCATGAACCAGTTATAAATTTATATCTAACACTCTATCTTGGTGCTCTATTTGGTCCCAACCTGAATGTCGATATGGTCCCACAAATCCTTGGCAAGATCATCCTCAACACAGACCTGCTTATGGTGACGGGTGCGAAAGAAATGAACGGATTCTTGATAAATAAGTCTGCCAATGGGTTGGACTATCTCATTAAAAAAATACTAAAGTTGCATGGATAGACCAAGAAGCTCAACTAAGATTTGGTATCCTAAGCGACACATGAATTGAGGGGTTGAAATCATATTTCCACCGTGAAAACACAAGCAAGGTATTACCTAGATACCAGCAAACAACGCGCAAAAATAAAGCTTGAACCTGAGAAGGTTCGCAAAAGGAAAACAAATAAAATCTCTTGGTGTGGTTGCAGATGCCAGTGACCTAAATACCGCTAGACCCCCAGTGGTTCTTGATCCATCATTGAAGAAAGGATTCCGAAGGGATATAACCATAGAAATTGGCTATCAAACAATTATTTCTATAATATTTAACAACATGGTCAATGTACTCAAAATCTATAACAACATCAGGAGTGGATTCGCCGTCATTACCTCATCGTACACTTTGGGAACAAATTTCCTCATGGTCTTTGGAGCCATCTGCACCACCAATAGCGGCTGCAATTGCCACGAATGGTTTAGAGGCCATTATATAATTGGGATGTTTCCCTAAAAGGGCGAGTTAATTACCCAAGGATGTGATGAAAATACCTAAAATCTCAAATAAGCCATGGCATGGTGCGAACTATACTTTCAGAGGCATGCGGAAAAAACCGTAACAAAGCCAGTGTTGTCTCTATCTCCTCTTGGAATTCAATTGTACTCTTCCTCTATGCATATTTTTGGAGATTCATTTGGCACTCCTTTAACATATTAGATTGGATTTGTTTAATATCTTTTTCAGTTATATTCAAATATTTTTGGTTTGTAGAGATTAAAGTAGTCAAAAGATAAATATAATGAAAGGCATGATCAACATAGGACTAATTGAGTAGAGATAAAGGATCCAAGGAAAGACTGGGAAGTTTAAGATCCTTTTTTAAGTATGGTCCATTTGAATTTTTCGAACAAGTGGGAAAGAATGCTTCCAGATTATATTTGCTTCATCATATGAGAAAATATTCATTTGTCAATGCTAAGATATTTATGTCATTATCAAACTTCCATGTTAGACATCAAAGATGAGAGTATATTGTTAATTTCATTTAAAAACATCACTCATTATACACAAGTGAAATTTTGGATGATGATGTTGTGTTGCAGAAGGAGTAAAATAGTATAATAACATTAACAGGTTAGGTTACAAGATTATCTATCTAACAAATCCATATAGTATTCCAAATAAGATGTGGGGAAGACATTTCCTCACTTATATAGTCCCTAGATCTTTTACGGACTAAACAGTTACAATAGGGGATGCATAACCCAAATTTTGTAACTTGAAGCAATAGTTTTGTTGGGTAGACATTTTAACTATTGTTAATTATGTAATTACACTTGTATGACACTTTTGTACTTGATAATTCATGTAAAGAACCATTAGTAGAGAGGTTCCAATGGCATAATCAATTCTAAGATGATCCAGACATCCCAAGGCAGATGAAGTCAACAACTTCCTAATGAAAAAACAAAGATTTTTGTGAAAGATGATTGTGAAGCCACCATAGTAGTAGTGAAACATCCCAACAATAATTGCATGTACAAAAAAAAATTCATCACGAGAAAATCATGTATGAAGGGATAGTCGCAAATTCTTCTTTACTCAAGTGAATATTCATTTTCATTCACTAGCAAGTTTTTGGTGGAATTTTTATAAATATAGACATATGTTGAAGGAATATACAATTAAGGAGGGTTATGTTGATTAATGTAGTTGCAAATTTGGTTGCATGTTTAGGTTTCTCACTGTTTTTCTACTTGTGAGAAATCACTCTATTATGTTGAGTTCTTAGAATTATTTGTGAAGTGGTTGTAAAGTAGTAGTGTAACATTTGGGAAAGTAGTGTGTTGTTTTCTCTATCCATAAAGCCAAGTGAGGTAGTAAATGCATACATTGATAATTACATACTTGAAGGGGAGTGTAATCGCCTCACTCATTAGAGTTTTTGGAGTTTTTCTTACACTAGATTTCTCAAGGTCTAATATATTGTCTTTATTCTCTATCGTGACATTTACTTCATTTCTAGTAGTTTATACTTTCAATCATAACACCTCTTACCTTTTCTCTAGTGAGAAAACTAGCTTATAATAATAATCAAGCTATATAATATGAGTTAGGAATAAAAGGGATTCATATTAGTAATTCTTGAGTGAAGTCTTCACCAGCTAGTTTATGATCACAACTTGTTTGCACACAATGGTTGTCAAATACCTGTTGATGTTGAAGAAAAAGAAAAGAAAAATAAAAAATTCACACTAAATATTGGGTATAGTACAACCACATCATGTAATCATTAGCACATGTGGTACGAGACAAATACAACACTATTTTAGAATAAGGATTAATTTGATAGAAATGCCAAAAAAAAAACACAAAGGGGACCTGTGTTTCTTTTATAGTGAGTGAGATAGAGGGGGTCACTTCAACATTTAAAGAACTTTTGATGTGGCTCCACCCTGAATCTGTGATGTTTTCTTCGCAAGCCCCATTTATATGGATGAGATGCATTCTATAGAAAAAAGCCACAATTTTAGGCCTAAGCAACTAAGGCACGATGTTGGTTTGTAAAGATGAATAATTGCACATATCACATTCTAAAAGTATCCAATAATTTTTTTTGCATTGTTGAAACAATGTAAGAAGGTTTTATCTCATTCAAAAGTTTGTTCTAGTTTTTAGTGTCAAGCGAAGTGTCTCTTTCATAGATTGTTTAACTGATAAATGGATTGAATTATCTTAGATTAATTTCATACTCCTTTATCAAAAGAATAGGGAAATCAATGTTAAATTATATCCATTAGCACATGTGGTAGGAGACAAATACAACACTATTTTATAATTATTATTTTATAGTGAGTGAGATTAAGGGGGTCACTTCAACATTTAAAGAAAACTATTATACCATATGAAAGAAAGAAGTGTGGAAATCCGCTATCCAGAGTAAGTTTTACTTTAGCAAAATCCCCATAATCAAAAATTGGTGATGGAAATCCATCCCTCCAAAGGTTATTAATAAAAAACATTGACTTAAATTGGTAATGTTCTCCATTATAGTGTTTTTCAAAACCGAAACACATTTGTTAATGCATCTAGGGCCAACTTGAATTATGGAAGCACATGTAGAAATTTTATACATAATGATGCATTAAGTATGAATTTTCTATTTGTGAAAATTGGAAAGAGTCACAAATAATCTTGTTGAAGCATTGATGATAAACTCACGTTTCTTGGGTTGTCACAAGGAAAATAAAATAACTAGTATAAAAAAATTAAATATATTTATTTCAAAAATTGAGAGATATCAATCTTCATGTCTAAAAAACTAAAGCATGTTTGTGAGGACATCTCATTTTCATGAGTTATAGTCTTATGTTTTGTAAATATATCACATCACAAATTGAATATATGTTTATAATACTTTTTGTTCTATGATTTGATTTCACTTTTTTTCCCAACTTTAATTTGAGAGGTACACAAGATTGCATTCATGAGTTGTCATCAATAGAAGTTGATGTTTTGTGGACTCTTTTTGTTATTTTGACTATATATAATCAATGAAATTTTCAAGGAACTATAAATAATTACATACTAAAAACTTTAGTAGACTATATTTTTTTAGAATTCGTTTATAATTACACACATCAAAAAATATTAAATTGTATATTTTTATGTGAAAGCCAAGACTAGAGGCATAAACTGTAATTTATAACTATTGAATGAGAACCATCAACAAACTTTTGAATTGATGAGTAGCCTTAATTTGAAATTTATGACTTGATGTCGACAACTTAATCACATATTTTTGTTTATCCTAGTTTACTCTTATAAGATCGTATTTAAAATATACTTTTCATTCAGTCTTATTAACGCGTTATCTGATACTAATGGACAATATTATATTATTAATGTTCCTTTTATATGCCTATTGCCCTCTCAAAACACCTATAAATACTTTAGTAGTATATTATTATGTACCAAGGCTTTCTATAGTGGCAATAGGAGTGGTGGTGAACAATAATGCACGTGAATGTGTTCAGTTTTAATTACATCTATAAAGTTGACATTGAAATTTGACTCTTACAATGAAGTTTTCTTCTTCTTTTTTCTCGTCGAAATCAATAAAAAAATCCTAATATATTGGCTGTATAATGAAATTTCATTTTTTTTTATGTCGTATATTTATTTTTGAGTCTAATGTTTTAATGTAACTAAATTAACACCATCTATTAGTATTTAACTAAAAAAATATGAAAAAGATAATACAATTATTAATAATTGTGATATACTAAAACTCCAAAATATAAATCTTAATCGAAGGATTGTTGGTCTCTTGGTGAAGCTGAATGGCTTGGAATGAACCATCGGGGATCTAGTCTTGCTGAGACAAGGCCTGGAGATACGTGACATAGAGAGTCAAAAGCGAATAGGATCAAAATCATTCCCTTCTTCAATATAAATATACACTTACTCATCAAATGTAAATTAGAAACACCATGGCCCCATGGTTTAAGCATCGTCTCCCACATGTTTATCATAACTGGCATGGAGGCTCAGCTTTAGGACAGAGAAGATATTTAATATCCTCACTATCAAAGAGATGGTGGACAGAATAAAATAGTCATTAAAATTGTTCCGGAAAGAGCGGCAGTCTTCGATGACACAACGTGAACGCGCTTTTACCCGCCCATACAAATTTGTAATCACGTACGATTTGTATACTTCCTCTCTACGCGGTTCAATACTTTTTAGTGGACGGTTTTAAAGCTGCCACCATTTTGAGAGGGAAGAATTTGGAAAGAGCGCGGAAATGCTTGAAATAATTTGAAGTAACTTATATGGGCGGACATTTCGTTTGAGACAAATATCCAAAATCTGTTTGTCATGTTTATACCGAAGTTTGTGTTATCAAGTCAATACCTACCATGATAGCCTTTCCAAAACTAGCCCATCATTTCTTTTGGGACAGACGTTCTTGATCATGATAATCATCACGATTGGGATACGATTTTACTCTAAGCTCTGATTTATTACATTCAACAAATAATCCATCGAAAACTAGCAATCGCATGCAAGCGGTGTGATTGAAACGTCAAAGGGGATGTATTGAAGAAGTTAAGTTTCGGGGAGAGAAAAATTGTAAAAGGAAGAGGGACCATGAAAAAAGGGTTTGTGGGAGGAGAAGTCTAGGCACAGGGAAAATGTTGGAGAGAATCAACGTGAAGCTCTTCTTTCTTACGACCAAGCACATATAAACCACATGCCATTTTTGTCAATCATTTGTAGGAGGAAGGGAGTGCAGTGTGTAGGTCATGTAGGTTACGTACTTAGGAGATATCTTTGAAAGCAATGTGTAGTTGATTAATATTGGATCGTTAAAACACATGTCAATATAAGGGGAATTCAGTTATGAGTGTCACGTGACACTTTAGAGATAGCGGTATGTAGAGTGGACTTGCCATCCCAAGTTGGGTCGATGTAGTAGTTGAATTTGATAACCGCAAAAAATGGTCGTTCAAGTGGTTTTACGCAATCTTTAATGGCCATTCGTCATGCTTGCCCAAAAAAACAATAGATATCATGTGCACGTGTTTTCCTTGTGGATTTGTAGGTGACATTACCTCCTCAACATTACAGGTTCCTAATACTCATCGAATTTGAAGCATTGTCACATGTATTGTGACATGTTAGGCAAGGTTTTCAGGACCAAAAGTCTTTCGTTAACTTCTTCATTGCTATTAATGTTATCGTTAATGTTTGAACATGTGACGTGGCACTACTCGTATAGTGATTAACCCACCAACCTCATCAAAAAATAGAGGAGGATGTTAATTACTATTTGAGTGACACCCATTGGTGTCTGTGTGGAGAGGTGGTTCAGTTTTTCGTAGCACAGAGTCTCCTTCTTCACTGCCTATAAATAAAGAAACTTTCGTATGTTTGAATCCCAAACTCTACATATGCTAGATACAAAGCTCTACATTTAGGGTATACATAAACATTAGATGTGTATTAAGCATTCACAACAACATGAAACAAATAAGAAGATACAAAAATACCATATATAAGTGAGAAATTCTCATAGGGAAGAAAACCCACTAAAACTTTGTTGATATTACTCACAACAAAGAAATTTAGTGAAACACCAACTTCATAAGGAGCACCAACCCCTAGTTTAGTAGAGCACCAACCCTATAAGGAGCACCAACCCCTAATTTAATAAAACACCCATTCTAGAAGGAAGCTACAACCCTCTAAGATGACTAAGTACCAACTCAAACACTTGACGATGATGATATCTGAATTTTTTTGCTGCCACAACTGATGGAGATCACAATTTCAGCTCACACAATCTTCTTCAAACCCTCATTCACACAACTCACTCTTTCTTTTTCTCATTCAACTTGTATTGGTTCTAGGATCTTATACACATGTTCTCAAACCTTCCTCAACTTGAAACACATCCCATTAGCCTTCAAATCATGCCTTCAAACCTATAAAACACTCACACTAGGCTCACACTTTTCCCTCCAAGAGCACTAGTTCAAAAATGAACCCAAAACCTTTCTTTTATAAGCTTCTCTTCCTTCAAACTCATCATAGGTCGGTCCTTAACATTTTTCATGTTCAATAAAACTTAATTACATTCCATTTAAATCATTAAAACGGTCACATATGACCCATATAGGTCGTTCATGCCCAAAACCACTCATCTTGTAGCAAAAAGCCTCAAAACCCCATCACTAAGATGAGAAAAAGTCACTCATACCAAAACTATGATTATTCTAGCTCCCAAGTTCACCATACATGAGTAATATAACATATAAACACCACAACATATACTGTCACATATTTTCTTGGACCAATCAAATATTTCATTAAATGGGCCCACTAGCTCATATCCTTTTCAGAACAATTATTTCCATCACCCTATTTTTACCTTTGGGCCTCAATAACCCTCAATATGAGCTCAACTATGGAATGTGACCACTCTGTGGATGTCCCAGAACATGCATATCACTTCTATTCATGCTAGAACTCATGGAACATCCTTGGGTTCAAACCACAACAACTTTCCTCTTCACTAAAACAAGCTGCCCAAAAACCAGTTTTGTAAACTCAACTAATTAACACCTTTTATGTCACTTTTAAGACCTCAAAATTCCTTCAATAAAAACAAAATTCACCCCTATTCACTCTCCATACTATATAAAGTATCAAATCATCTATTCCATGCTTCAAACAACTCATTCTTTCATCATGAGAAAACTTGTCCTGAAAATGCAACTACCTTCTTCTTCACAAATCAACCTGAAAGATCCATCAAATCAACTCACAAAAAGACAAGTCATACATGCTTGGAAATATCTCCGAAGAACCTTTCCAAAGCCAAGTGGAAGACCTTCAACCAGTCCAATCTCTGCAAACTTCTTCTTATGCCTTCTTGGACTTAAGAATTGACTATTAGCCCAACTTGCTCCATCACACCAATTCACACTTCCACACTCAACCAAGGTATGAAATACCCTTATAAATGATTCATAAGCACTCAGAAACCTTCACTAAGTTTGAATATCTGAGAATCATTAACTTACCTCTTGTAGCCATTTGCACCCTACTAGAACACACATCCTTCAATCTTAATCCTCAAAGATTAGTTCATAACTTTTCCATACCATGTAAAAAATCAAGTTTGATATACCATTGGAAATATCTCTTAACCAGATTCACAACATAAATTGAATCATCTCCTAACTTATGTAGTTCCTGCAATTCTAATTTTACCACAAGTTGCTTCAAACTACCCCAAAAATTAGTCTTCACAAATAGTGCACACTTTGCACTTTTTTAGCATCACCATAACCTAAAACATTCATGGAAATCAATAAAAACTCTAGGGATAGAACCATTGGACCCAAATATCATTCTCAGTTAATTTTAGTCAAACTTCTCTAGGTTATAGACTCATCTCAAGCATGCAAACAACTCACCAAATTATCCCCCTAGGCTAATACTGCCCATCTCTAATGGAAAACACAAAAATTAAGAATATTACATTGATTTCCTTCCCTAAGAATGAATCACCAACTTCATCATAGTCTTGAAGAAAAAATTTACTTCTCATTGTCCTTAGGTACTTAACTTGATCTATAAGTCAGTATTCCTGAGAGTCTCATTATTACTGTCATTCAGTTCTCCTAGGCACCATGCATACCCTATTTGGGAGTCCTAGCAAGCCCCCCTACCTCACATTATCCACTCAAACCAGTACGTTATCATAAATTCATGAGATAAAAACTCAAATCTTTGTATTCATATCATTTAATCAACTGTACCATGTACTTTCAGTCCATATGTCCATTTGATAGTACACAAGATAAACACTCAGACCTAGACACATTTAGAGCATACTCTACCATTTGTAGCACAATATACTTACCTTGATGTCTTGACAACCATAAACAACTCTGCATTTTGAATTTGCATAGATTTTTCCATTCTACTATCTTAAACATACCACTGATTAAAAAGCATATTTATAATAGTATTGTTAGACAAATTTCCTTGTTACCTATTTCAGATTAGTAAAATCGTAACAAGAGAGCTAGAAACTCAAAATATGCAAGGATTTAGGGTACCTTGTGATGGGATGATGATGAATACGGGCGCATGTGAGAGATCCTCAAGCACAGTGAGTTGGATAACCTAAAAATCAAGAGAACTCAACATAAAAAAATGAATTAGTAGATAGATGGGTGGGTTTCCTTAAAACTTCAGTCATGAGAAGTGAAAAATTCCTAGGATGTCAACTCACATTTTTTATAAAGATATGATAAAATATTGATAAATTGGATGTAGAATAATTTGAGATAAAATAAAAACTGAAAGGCAATATTGATGCTAAAATGTAGATATGATCTATACAAATTAAACCAAACCTGTGTAGGTCGACAGAGACCCAAGACTACAGGGCCCAATCGATGGAAACAAGAGCAGATCAACTAAAATAATGATGGAAAATACAGATCTGAATGCATTGGAGGTGGATCTATAACTGATCATGAGCTAATATGGAAAACATGAGCCTATACGAGATCTATAACAAGATATTATAGAAAGGATGCAAGAAAGTTATGAAATGTGATGATGAATGCAATGAGGACTTCTCTGGTCGACGGTGATCCAGTTGAGTTGACAATGACTAAGGACTTGGCAGAACAAATTCTAAGGAACAAGGTATAATGGAAATATCTAAAGGTCTGAATGACTGTAGGATCAAGGGAAGGATGAATAGGGATATGAATAGTAGAAAGGCTGGAAAAATGGAAGATGGGTCGACGGTGACTAGGTAGGGTTGAAAATGACTCGGACTGATTTAGGGTTTGATAGAAGAATATGGAAAAGAACAAATATTTGCGGATGGAAACAAATATCTGAGAAGGAAGAGACAGGGATCATATGTGTTGGCGTAACCTGCAAAAGATTTTATGGTGATAGTTACAAAGGAAGATCCAAACATGTAATGGTGAAAGAATACTTCAAATCTTCAAGAGTTGTCATAAGATATTCAAAGATGAATCCAAGAGAGTGATGGTAGCTACAAAGACACACAAAAACAAAATCAAGATCGTAAGAGGTCTAGAATTCTTCAAAATTGCATCCTGAGAAAAGGAGGGGTATGGGTGGCTTTATAGGGTCGATGATGACTTGGATGGGTCACTTCTGATTATGGGGATCCATATATTTGGGTAGTGGAATGGTGACAGGCTTCAAGTAGTGAGCCCATATGAGGCAGGATTATGATTTTGAGTGATAAGGACGAGCTAGGGTTGTATAGGGAGAATAAATAGGTAGGTGGGAGGTGAAAATCATTAAATAAAGGAAAAGGGGAGGAAGGTTTCATTTTAAGACCCCCCCTCCAAAATTTATTATAGAATGGGTGGTAAATCTCTAAAATGGACTTTTGAAATAATGATGAATATCCAAAAAACCGTTTTGCAGCAAAGGTGATTTGTAAGTCCGTGATTTTCCATGGTTTCACATAATTGGACGGGTGTTGGACGACCATCTCTTCTCTATTGGATGACTGTCTCTTCCCCACTTGATGACCCTCTCTTCCCTATTGGACAACCATCTCTTCCCTATTGGTCAACCATCTCTTCCATATTACACTATTGTCTCTTTCATATTGGATGACCATCTCTTCCTATTGAATGGTTATGTCTTTCGTAGTGGACAGTTGTTTCAACTTTATTCTCTATTGGATGATTGTCTCTCCCTATCAGATTGGGTGACCATCTCTTTTTCTATTGAGTTGGATGGTCATCTCTTCCTTATCAATTTGGATGACTATCTCTTCCCTATAGGATGATCCTCCTGTTCCTATTGGAAAAATCAGGTTGGATGGCCACCTCTTCCCTATTGGATGGTTTGACCTATGTGGCAGTCTTTTGTCTGTTGGACAGATACCTAGAGACGGTTACCTCCTACCTATTGGATGGACTGGCTTACGCACGAGTCCCCAGAAACATGTTTCCTCAAAACTCTTTCCCTATAATTTCTCTCCACGTGTCCTCTGCATCAACCCGGGCCCCATATATAGCCCTATGAGGTTTATTTCTTTACTTTTTTCCATAAACATTTACCAATATACAACATTCTCTCTAATTTTATACCGAACCAACGTGCACCTATAGTATTTCCCCTCTCTCTTGTGCAACTTTACAACAATTTCAAAAGCTTTTAACAATGGATAGATCCACAGTTGCTCCTGCATCCAAAATATAGTACAAAAATATCAGGTGCCCTTAGATTACGACACTGCTTAAACTCAAAGATACACCTAAAGATTGGATGCACAAGAAACAATTCACTAGGATTTTCAACATGCCCCAATTCGAAATGGATACTACAATCCTTGATTACCTGATCAATTCTTACAACTAGGAAGATGAAATTTTTTATGTCCCCCTGATGGATCGTACATTTTCATTTCACGTGAATCCCATAGATGTCCAACAATTAACTGGGTTACCTTTTCAAAACTAGATCCCTGTGACTACAAAATTTGTCTTAACTGATGGAGACAAAAAATATTTGAAGTGTCATTACAATGTGCAGGTTGATGGTAAGTTCAATTTTATTTTTAAATTGTTTGTTTTCTTAATATTAATTGACTACCCAAGCATCTAAATATTCTTCTATCTTGTTGCAGCTACAATTAATCATTCCAAAAGAGGCCTTGTTATACAAGGTGTTACAAATAAATTCTTTCTTATAATTATATATCTCTTTTAATCCAAGATTGTGTTGCAAGGCAGATCCACAGACTTTCCATTTTAGAAAATTCAGTATATATAGCAAACACTAGCAAGGCACCAATTTGATTAGTGCACATATTTTTCCAATCGAATAAAAATAGATGTCAACAATGCCCTTGCCAGTATCACTGGATCTAATAAATCGAAGACTTTGTTTTCTTGTGCCAATTATCTACTTGCTTACTATCATGAAGCTTTGTACTAGGTGCATAATAGAAAAATTCTAACTACATTAAATGAGAAATTGTTATTGAATAGTCTTTCAATTGAAGAAAAATAGGTAACAATTAATTTTAAAATTATAACAATTAATCATTTTTTAATGCAATACTAACAATAATTTTATATTATGTAGAGAAGAATTGTTTCTGTAATATCTCATAAGGAGACTATTGCTCATGGTAAATCCCCTCCAAAGGCCTATGGTGATTCTGATATGGATTTAGCGGAATCCACCTCTCTTCGATTTCCTTGACACTAAAGACCTAAGGGGTCGATATCTCCACCAGTACCATCACTTTCCCACTACAATTTTTACAAGTATTAATATTATTATTTTTAATTAAGCTACTATCAAAAATCATTAACATGTTATCTGTTATGTAAGCAGTAAAGTATTTTAATATTTCTAAAAAATTTGTTTGCAGAAACTTCCAAGTTTGACGATATATATCAAATTCGGTCTCAGTCACAAGGTCGAATGGTTACATCTCCGCACATGTAATGTAATTTATAATGTTTATCATATTTTGTTTACTTGCAAATATTTTATCTAGTATTTACAATTTTATTATGTATCATTTTTTAATACTTTACTTCTTACAATTTTTACACAACCATAACAGATTCTAATAAGGCCTCTGGTACCACTTCCATGAAGTGTACAAACAAAAAGAAAATTTGCAGGGAAGAATATTACATTTCCTACCAACTTGCGAAGAAAATTTTCACCCCACAACCTCAGAAATACCGGGATTTTCACTAGTTGGTGCCTTGAGTGCAACATGAACCCAAATTTTGTACCAGATCGAGCTCAATGATGAGTTTTTGGGGTTTGATAGTGGTGATGCAGAGACAAGTAACTATTTTGACACCTATGATATGATACAAAGTACTCCAACTCCTCAACCACAAGCACAAAAGGATACTCATCAAATCATGGACTCCTCTACCAATTCAAATTGCACTCATCGATGATCAAAAGATAGATTTTTCCATCAGAAATATCAAATAGTATGAGGGCCACAATTCAGGAAGTGGTTATGTTTGATGTGGAATTAGTACGCATTTGGGAGAAAAGGGCCAAAATTTTGATTATCATACTCAGAGGCATTCATTATTCACTGTCGTAGACAACCATCTAGCAAGGCTTGACATTTTTCTAAATAAAGCTCAGTTTGGCACAAATTTGTATAATAATGATTATGGTGATGAAGTTTTAGATATAATGTTAAATAGGTTGGAGAATCTTAATGTTGAAGCCCATGCATACTACAACAAATGGGATAGAGACAAATTTAATGTTTTAATTATAAATGCAGAGAAAGAGAAAGTTGTGGTAGGTCATCTTTTACACGTGAAAAATTATTAGCATTCTAATAAATGATTTATATCTAATACATTTCTATTTTATAGGAAAAAAATGAAAAATTAAAGAAATAAGTAGTTGTATTTGATGCATATTGGAAGAATACCTGTAAAATCTTGAAGGCATTTATACATTTGAAGGAAAAATGTTTATTATTAAATAAAAATAATAATACAATGAGGAGGATAATCAAGGAGCACAAGATGGATCTAGATATTTTACTGAAAGAAAATACAGGTGTTGATCCATCACTTTTGTCAACAAAAGATGTTGCGATGGAGGAACACAATATTCTTCTGAATATCAATAGTACAACACATGATTTGTAGGTATCAAGTGTTTTAGCAGAGAGCACTCTAAAAATTGACCAAAATCTGCCTCTTTTGCAATAAAAATATCAAGTTTCCCCTGTAACAAAAAATTGAAAAAAAGTTAGTTTCACCATGTGACAAGTGTGTTGTCACAATTCCGACACTGGCATAGGAATTAAAAGATAGTGGCCAACTAATTTTTACTTTTTAATTCCATGTGGCAGAACTAAGGACAATTATGATTTCGAATCATAGGCAAAAAAAGGGGATTCCCTCGTAATGTGTTCTTATATGACATAACTTTCTCGGAAGCTTTGAAAAGAAATTGATAACCCATAATTTTGTAATTGTATTAACCGACAATGCTTTATAAAAACATGTGTGTCTTCATAAAGCAATCCTTCTCTTGTTAGAATGAATACAAGTTTAATTATGAATTGGAACTATATTTAATGTTGTATCACATTTATTGAATGTTTTCAACATTTTAATATGAAAACTTGTAATCAAATTGTTGTTTACTGTCAATCCAATTGTAATTTTCTATCTACATCTATAAGAATATTTTTCCCATCTATCAATCCAATTTCAAATTTATGAAATTCTAAAAATTATTTTGGAATGCTTGAATAATAAGCATGTAAGTCGCATATCATCTCCTCCACTTTGGCAATACTTTTGAATGTGCCCACAATTTTATTGCCAAATTCATTCTGTGAGTCGTGTAATGAATTGTAATCATATAGGGCACAATAGTTGTTTGTAATCTAACACAGAGACCATTTATGTCCCCCTGCATTACAGCTGCAGTGTTTTCAGTTCTAACACAAACTAACTTTGTTGCAATGGAAAAATCATCCATACCTACTATATCCTTCAAACTTGACACTACAAATTTGTAAAGGTTTTCATAAATTTTTTTTATTATGGGTAAATAGTTTTTTGAAAGGGACTATACCCTTGTACAACAGTTCTCAAAAGCCATATTTTACCCAAAAAATCCCAACAACAGAAAATAATCTACCAAGATTAAAACTAGCAAAAATAGTCTAGCTGCAAAAAACAACTAATAAACAACCACTTAATTACAACATAGCTTCCCAACAACCACACAACAAGCCAATTACATATATGTAGCAATGATAGCAACTAAAAGGAAAAGGATTATACCTTGTCCGATACGGTGGGGGATTTATATTTGGTGTTTCCCTTCTTTTTCCTCATTTCCTGCATCCACTGAAATAAGAAGAACAACTGCAATGGATTTGATAGGGATGTGATCCGTAGGAAGGGGGGTCGAAACATCCTTGATCACTGAATCAACACCTTGAAGGGAAGAATTTGGAGGTAGCTTCTCTGTATTATTCTACAAACCATCCTGGATGGGTGAGTCAACTTGTGGGGGGCGCTAGATTCCTCAATTGGATCTAAATCAATTGTAAGATGTCCGGGTAGAGAATCCTTCCTCCATGTAGGTTTGGTATTACATTTGGAATGTTCACAATCATCTATAATATGACCAGTTTGAAAGCGATGCCAACATCTGAAGGCAAGTCCCTCATAGTCTAGCCTCTGCACCCAGAGCCTTTCACCTATTTGCAGATTGATTTCTGCTGGTAAAGCTTTTGAGGTATCAAGATCTACAAGGATTCGAGTATAAGTATTATGGATTTGAATAGAGGTCTTATCATCAACTGCCACATATGAGCCTAGAGTATCCCCTATAACAATGAGACAAGATTTGTTCCAAAGCTGAAGCGGGAGTCCTGAAAAACGAACCCAAATCGGGTAGGTATTAATAGATTCTTTTAAAGGGTCAAAAGAAGGATACCATGGCTTGGACATAAGCATGTGTTCCCCCCAAACCCAATGTTGGCTAAAAATTAAATCCCTATCTTCATGTGTTTCAAAGACTACAATGAAATAAGCTTTAATACAAGGATAAAGCTCAATCTTACCTTGTATATTTTCTCTCCATCTTTGGGCTATCTAATCATGAAGTTGAGAAATTTTAGGCCAAAATTTGTGAAATATACATATGATACCTAGCTGGGAAAGATTTTCCTCCTTCTTAAGAACCTTTAGAAGCAGATCCTAATTGATTTTCAGCGTCGCGGTCTCTTGAGAGGGTTTCAAGAACTCATTTCTGGCATTATCCTTCTATTTGTAGACCGTTGTAGCATAAGATCTAGACCTATTAGCGTTGTCATGTTTTCCCTAGTTCTGGCCGACCCATGTTTCTCTCTCTCCATCACCAGATCCACGTATAATAGTTTTTGTAGAAGGGAAAGGGGCTTTATTAGTGTTTAATGGATCTAGTCTGCCTTGGCCATCCCCATCAAATGATATCCTTGATTTGAGAGGAGCATGATTTTGATCTCCATTTCGTGCAATCCAGGAGATTGGATATTCATTTTCCTTAGATCCTGTTGGTTTTCAAATAGGACTTTTTAGAAGAGCAACAATCAGGGGACAAGAAGTCCCTCCTCTTTAATGGGAGAGGTTCCCTTATTCAGAAACGAACCTATTTACAAATGTACAGAACATTATTTTATGGTTGAACTTGGATATTACGAAAGTGTTTTCCACAAGGATCATCAGTTACAAAAGGACTGAGGAAAGGGAATAAGAGGATGAGCAGAATAGCAACATTCAGAATTATAGATAGCAGAATAATTCTTTATGTATGCGAAGTTTCAAGGAATTTAAGACAAGATCATTTGCATTGGCTGAATAGGATTAAATTTAAAGACACAAAGTTCTGTAAATAACCTTCTTCAGATTCATTAATCAAGGACACAAAGTTCCTTCTTGGTTATACAAGATCGCTGTATTTGCAAAACCGGATAGTATGCAATCAGAGAGACTAACAAATTAGAGACAAAAATGATCTTCACAATATTAAATGGAAAACACAGAAATAGCAGAGATCAGATAGACAATGAATAGAAAGCCCTTTTGTATTGATTTCTTTAAGATCTATTTACACTTTCAGAAAATATGCCAAGTTCTTCCTCCTTTTAAAATGGCGCAAAGAAGGCCATTATATAGCTTACAATTCGGTTACTCCTCGTAACCGTTTCTTTTAACTAGAGAATAGTTAAGGAATGCCAAACGCAATTTCTTAACTAATTACATGGAATACGAAAGGAATGGCGAGAAGAGAGAAGGAAGGGGAAGGAGACAGGTGGCCAGTTCTGAGAGGGACCCACTGTCTTTGGAAACCGCTGCTTGAGTTTCTTCCACGTCTCAGCCATGTCCTTGCCACGAGGGACACACCAGAATTTTTATCTTGAGGATGACAATGAATATCTTTGGAAACTGATGTAACCGACGTCTTGAAAGTTTCGTCCTTCGTAACTGCTTCTTTAGTTCTCCCAAGCCTCCTCCAGGAGCTTGATCTTCATATTGATAGTAACAGAACTGCAAACCAGGCTCGGAAAGGAGTTTCAGAGGGAGGGGACATGCGCAGGTTTTCAAATTGCAAGGGTTCGAAACAATGTAAGAATTGCAAAGGAGGTTTTTCCCGTTACATAGCCGTTGAGGAGAGAGAAGGATAATTAATGCGCATTTGAATTCATATTTTGAAAAACAACATATTCGGGAAGAGCGGGAAAAACTAAGTATGGATGACCGTTGGTTCGCTTGGGACAAGTGAGACGCGAATGCGCGAAACACGCGGCTCGGCCGATTCGGGTGAAACAGGGAGAGGACGCACAAATGCATTTTGGGACAATTGGGACGGAAAAGAGCGAAGTGCGCGACTCGGGAGTTTCGGCCGAAAATGGGACAGCTTGCACTTTTTTAACTTTGGGACATTTGGGACATCGGCCGAAAGCGCGGTTCGGGCGAATCGGCCGAAAATGGAACAAAAGGCCCGTTTGAACTTGAGAACATTTGAGACAAAAAGTTTTGGAGTACGCGGTTTGGCCGGTTCGGGCGAAATTGGAACAGAGCGCACTTTTGAAATTGGGACATTTGGGACAAGAAAGTGCGAAGTACGCGGTTCGGGCGGTTCGGCCAAAATTGGAACATCTCGCACAGTAACTTTGGGACACTTGGGACAAAAACTTCCGACGGGCCCGAAAATGGGACGAATTCGGAGGTTTCGGCCGATCGGAGGAACAAAATGCACTTTCGTACTTGGGACAGTTGGGACAAAAAGTGTCCGACAGGCCTGAAAAATCACTTACAAAATGACCCAAGAATAGAAACGTTTAGATTTTTTCGACTTCAAGACTTAGATTTTTTTTCAAGACCTTTACACCACCAGCTCGACAGAAAAGACATTTAAACTCAAAATTTTGAAATTTTTACCTTTGACAGAGCGGGGAATTTTGAGTGGACAACAGCTGGCTCCTTCTGGGGATGACTTGGCATAAATTCAAGGAATGAGACAAGGCAAGAACTTAGACAAACTCGGTGAAGCAGACCAGTGCCTTATCCATTGGGCAACAGAGTCAAAAACAGACCAACACAGAGGGCAACACACAAAAACAACAGAAGGGAAACACACCAAAAGCAGAGAAGCAAAAACACTGTACAAAATATACAAAGGGACTCCCTAGTCACCTAGGACTTGAACAACTTGAGATACTACCCACTATAGGGAAGTGGGAGAGGAGAACCATCCATGTAATCAAGATAGAAAGAATTCTTACCAGCAAAGTGTCTGATCTTGAAAGGTCCGAGCCACAGGGAATCAAACTTTCCATGGCTGCCACGAGGTTCATGTCTTTTGTCCCATAACAGCACAGTGTCTCCAACTTGGAACTCTCTGAACCTAGCTTTTTTGTCAAACAGGACCTTTACCTTCTATGCTGGTGAACAGATATCCTATCAGCAACCTCCAATCTGTCCTCATTCAGTTTATGCAGGTACATGATTCTTTTATCTAGAGCATCACTGAAACTAGTATCCTCAATGGCCTTCATTAGGTGCAAGGCTGGCAGTTCCACTGTCACTGGCAATTGAGCTTCTACTCCATACACCACTTGAAAAGGAGACATTCCAATAGCTCTCTTTGGTGTAATCCTGTCTGCCCAAAGAGCATCATAGAGCTTCTTATGCCAGTTTCGCTGAGACTCATTGACCAACTTCCTTATGATAGTCACCAGGTTTTTGTTGGTGGATTCTGCTTGTCCATTTCCCTGGGGGTAGTAATCTGAAGAGTGAGCCAAAGAAATGCCATACCCATAGCAGAATTCCATTATCTCAGCTGAAGAGAAATTCGAAGCATTATCTGTTACAATCTTGTTAGGTACACCATACCTTACCAAGATGTTCTCTTTAATGAAGTTGCACACCACTTCAGAAGTAGTGCTCTTGACTGCAATGGCTTCCACCCATTTGGTGAAGTATTCAGCGGCAGTTAGCACATGAGTGTGACCAGCACTAGAAACAGGGTTAAGTGCACCAATGAAGTCCAAGACCCCACTGTTGAAATGGTTCCTCAATCACAACTGGCTTGAGAGGCAAAGAAGCCAATTTAGGTCTTCCCACAAAGGTCTGACAAGCCTCACATTTATCCACCCACTTGGATGCATCTCTGAACAAGGAAGGCCAGTAGTACCCTCCACGAAGTATCTTGTGAGCAGTGACCGTTGATGAATAGTGCCCTCCACATGCTTGATCATGAAAAGCTGAGAGCAACTTTCTCTGCTGTTCCTTGTCCACACACTTCAAAAATCTCCCATCTAAGCCACGCTTGAACAAGGCATTTTCCCACAATACATATTGCGCTGACCTCAATTTAACAGTCCTCTTTTCCTTGGCAGTTAAATGAGAGGGGCATTCCCCATAGGTGAGAAAATGGGCGATGTCAGCATACCATTCATCGACTGAGCTAAGGAACAGAACAGTAGGAATGTCAGTCTTTCTCCTCCAGCAACTCATGTTTGGCTCCTTCAGCAATGAGCTCACAAAGACCTTTTCCACGAACCAGCTTGGTCGGTTTGATATCAATGTCATACTCTTGGACCTTAGCAACCCAGTTACCTCTCTTGGATCCAAATTCTTGTTGTGTGAGGATCGACTTGACAGTTGTATCTGGAACCAGCACCATGGAGTGAGAGTTGAGGATATAAAAGTGAAATTGCTTAACAGCTTTGACCACTGCAAAAGCATGCTTCTCCATCATGGTGTATTTCAACTCATGATCCTTCAGAATATAGCTCATGAACGCAATTGGGAGTTCATGTCCATCAGAGTCCTCTTGAGTCAAGACAGCAGCCAGTGTATTATCTGTAGCATAGCAATAGATGATGAAATCTTTGCTGAAATCAGGACAGGCTAAAACTGGAGTTTTAGCGATAGCTCTCTTGATACCCTCAAAGGATTCTCTTTCCTTCAGAAGACCAACCAAATGTTTGCTTCCCTTTCATCATCTGAGAAATGTTCAAAGTTAACTCTGCAAAATCAGGGATGAATCTTCTCAAAAAATTGATCTTACCGAAGAAGGAGTGCACGCCCTTTTTACTGGTTGGGAGAGGAATTTGCTGGATGGCTTGTACTCGTTCAGGATCAATCTTTATACCATCCTTGGAGACAATGTGCCCTAATAGTTTTCCCTCTGTGACACAGAAAACAGATTTTTTAGGGTTCAAAGAGATCCCATGCTCTCTGCATCTCAGTAGAACTGTTTCCAGGTGATCAAAATGATCTGCTCTTGTCTTGGAAAACACTGTCAGGTCATCAAGGTATATGACAATACACTTCCCTTTCAAGCTTCCAAAATCCAGATCCATAGCTCTCTGGAAAGTGGCACCAGCATTAATAAGCCCAAAAGGCATTCTCTTGTAGGCAAAGGTACCCCAAGGAGTAGTGAAAGCTGTCTTATGTTGATCTGCAGTATCAACCTCTACCTGATTGTATCCCGAGAATCCATCAAGCATAGATAACATTTCAGATCCTGTTACTGCTTGCAATATCTGATCCATCATAGGCAAAGGATAATTATCTTTCAGAGAAGCCTGATTCAGGTTCCTGAAATCAACACAGATGCGGATCTCACCATTCTTCTTCCTAACAGGCACAATATTTGCAATCCATGTTGAATGGTGAATGGGAAAAATAATTTTAGCCTTCAACAACTTCTGAATCTCCTGAAAGATGGTGTCAGCTATTTTGGGATTATACTGCCTCTGTTTCTGCTTGAAAGGCTTGATTCCTGGTTTGAGAGGAATGGAATGCTGCATGTCTTTTGGCTTGAAGGCTTTTAGATCCTCATATGAGTAAGCAAGAACATCCTTATACCTCCTTAGAAGATCAATTGCTTTTCTCCTCTCATCTGCTGTGCAACATTTTCCAATTTTCACCAGCTTAGGGTCATCAGAACCCCCGATGTCAATCTTATCATACTCAGCTGATTGCTGAGGTCCAGTAGAAGCTTTGGATTTCACATATCTGTCATGTTTATCAAACAATTCCTCCAGACTCACCAAACCTTTAGGAATCTTGTTCCCTTTGAGTTTAATGCACCCTTCCTGATCTGTTTCTTCTCCTTGGGTGACAGCTTGGTCAGAGGACACACTTTCACGAGGTAGGTTGTCACTTCCCTCAAAATACAGTTGTTCGAAATTACCCTTGAGTTCCAGGAAGGAAAGCAAATGCTGATCATCATTGAAAACTTGCCAGTTATTGGTATTGTCAGATACACTAGGTCGATGGACCATTTCAATAGTGAACTTATCTTGAGAGAATTCAGGATGGGGAATCAGTAGTGACCCTGAGACAGCTAGTGAATCAGCCCTGCTGTTATTTTCTCTAGGTATTGCCTCAATAGAGAAAGCATCAAGGAATTCAATGGAATCCCAAACCTGATTCCGGTAATGCTTCAGCCTCCCATTTTTTACCTGAAAAAGGCTTCTGACTTGCTTTACAATCAGCTCTGCATCACCACGAGCCAGAAGATTCTTTACACCTTGTTCTTTGGCCACTTGCAGTCCAAGAATGAGAGCCTCATACTCTACTGTATTATTAGTGTTTTCGAACTGCAACTTAAATGAAAAAGGATGTAGGCATCCTTCAGGTGACACTAGCAGGACACCAGCTCCAGAACCAGCTGAGGAACAACTTCCATCAAATTCTAAAATCCAAACACCATTAGGATCTTTAGGTGATACTTTGGGGGGTTGGATTTCATCAGGGGACATAATCATGTAATTGCCATGACCCATATCCTCATAGAGTATTTGTGCTTTAGGATCATCCGTTTTCTGCACAATATACTCAGATTGTTTCTCAGGCAGCAGCTTCTTCATTTGTCCATTAACAGGCACAAGGGCATGTGACCAATCCATTTGAATTTCTCCGCCCACATCTCTACAGAAGTTCCTACTTAGCAGCATTCCATAAGAAGGAGGAATGTCTGCTACTAGGATGGTAGCCAAAACTTTCTTCTCAGGTAAAGCAGCGAAAGCCACTTGTGCATCTTTAATCCTTCCAACCAAAGGCACTTCCTTACTCTCCATGGAGTAGCAAGATCCATAAGTACGAGTGAGGGTTAGGCCTAAAGCATGAGCTACTTTAGCAGGCATCACATTATCTGAGGCTCCAGAATCTATGACACAATTACTGAGCCTATGGCCAGCTATGAGAAGTGTTACATAAAATGGTTTAATTTTGTCACCAAGCGAGGTGACAGCGGCTACCAGACTAGGCTGTGGGGGCAGGAGTGGGCAAGAGGCCTTTAGAGGTGGTCTTGGAATGGGAATTTATAAATTGAATCATCTTGGAAAAAGCTTTCTGATGGGTTCGATAGTATTCAGCTTCTGAGATTTGGACCTTGGTCTTTTTCAGGTGATCAACAATATCAAAAGACCCAGAAGTGGACGGGCCATCATCATTTGAAATTCTAGGCTTATCAACTTTAGGAGAAAAAGAAGAAACTTTGGTAGCAGGATTGACAGGACTCACCTTTGGTGTAGACGTAGTAGGGATAGGAGATCCTCTTTTTGCAATCACAGGAATAGTTGTTGACTGCTCCTTAGATTTCTTGATAGGCTGTGTTACTTTCTCCTTCTGCCTTGTCTGCTCTCGAGTCCTGACAGCAAATGATTCACTATTCATATCTGCTACCACTTCATCATAGTCATCTCCATCATCAACGCCCTCAGCGGGTAAAGAATTTTACTCGAGATCCCTCAAGTTCTTCTACCTCATCATCAAATTCTTCCACAAACTCCTCGCAAGCATCATCATCATCATCTGGTTCTTTAACCTCACAGGTGGCATTGACCGGAACCTTAACAGGAGGTCCTTCAAGTGCTAGTCTTGTTTGAGAAGCAGGCAAACGATTCCTGGGCTGGAAATTTCTTCTTGGAACATCTGCATAAGGGGCATGCTAAGCCAATTGTTTCTTTATAGCAATAAGGTCATTTGCAAGTTTCTGAACTAATGGATCAGTGTTAGGTCCAGAGGTGGAAGAGGAAGTAGCAGACTTAGATTTGGGAGGGTCTCTTCTTAACTTCCCTGACATGATCAAGTCATCCTCGATACTAACAGCGAGAGTCTGATCCAGAGCTAACGTTCCGAGATTAGCCCTTCTTAATGCATAACTAACTTTAGGTGATTGGGAATTCAGAAAGAAACACTTTTGAATTTGATCAACAGGCTGAGTATTTACAGGAATTTTGTTGATCAGTCTGTTGAATCGAGCCACAAATTATCTCATGGGCTCTTGTGAATCTTTCTTTATCTGAGAGACCTGGGCTAGTAAAGCATGCACATCTTCTGCCGGCTTAAAACGGTTTTCGAACTGAGTTCTCATTGAGTCCCAGTCAGTGATGGCACCAGCCGGAAGGTGATAGAACCAATCGCCAGCATTATCCTGCAATGTCTCCATGAACAGCCTTACGGAGACGTCTTCATGTTCAACTCCCAAAACACCACATGCAACTATGAAGGCTGCAATATGTTCATCAGGATGCACTTTTCCATCGCCTTTAAATTCTGGGAAGTTCTTCCAGTTACCTCTAGGTAACTCATGTAAAGGCTGAGTAAGGGCCAGTGGCCCGACACATTGACCCCATGGCAATTGTGCCGCCATTCTTGGAAATACGGCTTGGAGGGGAACTGTAACACCAGCGAGGATCAAAGCTCGTAGATTGGAACTAGCAGGCTCAGAAGGAATACCACCCGTAGGAATTCTATCTTGAGTAGGTGGAGTGCTTGTCGAACGAGTCCTTCTATTTGTCGTTGAAGGGAAAGGAAAACCCTGTTGTTCCAAAAGCTGAAACTGAGAATCTTCGATACCAAGGGCCCTTCTCCCTCGAGTGAAACGCAGAGTCGCCAGATCAAAGGATGATCAAAAATTGTAGAACTGGAATGTGATTTTCCCCAGCGGAGTCGCCAAAAAACTGTTGGTTTTCAAATAGGACTTTTTAGAAGAGCAACAGTTAGGGGACAAGAAGTCCCTCCTCTTTAATGGGAGAGGTTCCCTTATTCAGAAACGAACTTATTTACAAATATACAAAAAGTGATTTTATGGTTGAACTTGGATATTACGAAAGTGTTTCCTACAAGGATCATCAGTTACAAAAGGACTGAAGAAAGGAAATACGAGGATTAGCAGAAGAGCAACATGTAGAATTATAGATAACAGAATAATTCTTTATGTATGCGAAGTTGCAAGGAATTAAGAACAAGATCATTTGCATTAGCTGAATAGGATTAAATTTAAAGACACAAAGTTCTGTAAATAACCTTCTTCAGATTCATTAATCAAGGACACAAAGTTCCTTCTTGGTTATACAAGATCGCTGTATTTGCAAAACTGAAAGTATGCAATCAGAGAGACTAACAAATTAGAGACAAAATGATCTTCACAATATTAAAGGAAAACACAGAAGTGACAGAGATTAGATAGACAATGAATGGAAAGCCCTTTTGTATTGATTTCTTTAAGATCTATTTACACTTTCAGAAAAATATGCCAAGTTCTTCCTCCTTTTTCAATGGCGTAAAGAAGGCCATTATATAGCTTACAATTCGGTTTCTCTTCGTAACCGTTTCTTTTAACTAAAGGATAGTTAAGGACCGCCAATTGCAATACCTTAACTAATTAAAAGGAATACGAAAGGAATAGGAAGAAGAGAAAAGAATGGGGAGGAAGACAGGTGTCCATTTCTGAGAAGGACTCACTGTCTTCAGAAACCGCTGCTTGAGTTTTCTTCCACGTTTGAGCCATGTCCTTGCCACGAGGGACACACCAGAAATTTCATCTTGAGGATGACAATGAATATCTTTGAAAACTGATGCAACCGGCGTCTTGAACTTCGTCCTTCGTAACTGCTTCTTTAGTTCTCCCAAGCTTCCTCCAGGAGCTTGATCTTCATATTGATAGTAATAGAGCTGCAAGCCAGGCTCGGAAAGGAGTTTTAGAGGGAGGGGACATGCGCGGGTTTTCAAATTGCAAGGGTTCGAAACAATGTAAGAATTGCAAAGGAGGTTTTTCCCGTTATATAGCCGTTGAGGAGAGAGAAGGATAATCAATGCGCATTTGAATTCATATTTTGAAAAACAGCATATTCGGGGAGAGCGGGAAAAACTAAGTACGAATGACCGTTGGTTCGCTTGGGATAAGTGAGACGTGAATGTGCGAAACACGCGGCTCGGCCGATTCGGGTGAAACAGGGAGAGGACGCACAAATGCATTTTGGGACAACTGGGACGAAAAAGAGCGAAGTGCGCGGCTCGGGAGTTTCGGCCGAAAAAGGGAAAGCTTGCACTTTTTTACTTTGGGACACTTGGGACAAAAAGTTTCGAAGTACGCGGTACGGGTGAATTGGCCGAAAATGAAACAAAAGGCCCATTTGAACTTGAGAAATTTGAGACAAAAAGTTCTGGAGTACGCGACTCGGCCGGTTCGGGTGAAATTGGAACAGAGCGCACTTTTGAAATTGGGACGTTTGGGACAAGAAAGTGCGAAGTACGTGGTTCTGCCAATTCGGTCGAGATTGGAACATCTCGCACAGAAACTTCGGGACACTTGGGACAAAAAGTTCCGACAGGCCTGAAAATGGGACAAATTCGGAGGTTTCGGCCGATCGGGGAACAAAATGCACTTTCGTACTTGGGACTGTTGGGACAAAAAAGTGCGAAGTACGTGGTTCGGCCGGTTCGGCCGAGATTGGAACATCTCGCACAGAAACTTCGGGACACTTGGGACAAAAAGTTCCGACAGGCCTGAAAATGGGACAAATTCGGAGGTTTCAGCCGATCGAGGAACAAAATGCACTTTCGTACTTGGGACAGTTGGGACAAAAAGTTTCAACAGGCCCGAAAATCACACAAAATGACCCAAGACTTAGATTTTTCGACTTCGTGACTTTTCTTTACACCACCAGCTCGACAGAAAAGACATTTAAACTCAAAATTTTGAAATTTTTACTTTTGAAAGAGCGGGGAATTTTGAGTGGACAACAGATCCACCTTTAATTCCCCTATATTTCCTATTTGTACCATGGGATTTTGTTTTTGCATGGCCGTTGAATATTTTCCCTTTTCCACTTGAAGGTTTACCCTATACATCACTTTTTTAGCATCTGCAGTCGGATCCTGCAACAAAGAGCAGCTAGGATTGTGAGAGCTGTTAGGGATGGTATCGTCAGAAATTGGAATGGTCGTCTCTTCCATTAGTTTCGGACCACCTTTGAGTGACTGAAATTTTGACTTAAATTGGAATGGTCGTCTTTGCAATTAGGTTTTCATAATTGTCATTTTCAATCATTTTATGAATATCTAAGAGATTGGGATTTCTTTTTTAATTTTCAAAAGTATATACATGAATACAAACCCATAAAGTATTGTCCACAACTGTCACCTCATCAATTGAAAGAGAAATAAACTTTACATTTTTAACAACCTCTTTCAAATCCTCCTTTTCCACTAGAGAAAGACATTTTGCAATTTCCCAGCCACTGCTATCTTACCAATGTGATTGGGGAACATTTTGTAAGCCAGTAAATTGATACAAAATTTTATTATCTGAGAAATCTAAAATGGATCTTCCCTTTTTTAATATATGGAATACTGTAGAAAATTGAATGCTTTTGGTATGCATTTCAGTCTCCATAGATTTTCCTAATTTTTCTACAATTGTGCCACCTTTTTCATTTAGATTTTTTAAATGTTTTTGTTCTTTTTCATATTATTCTATATACTTTACATACAAGCAATATTTTGCATTTTTCCATTTATGAGATCTTACTATGTGCCCATCCTTTTGCTTTTGGGAAACATATATTTTCCCGTAGTGTTTTTCAATGGTGTCTAGTTTGAGTTGCATTGTATGATATTTCTCTTATTTCCAACTACATATTTTAGATCGATATTGAGTTGGAATATCATTACCATTTTTTGGCTCAATAGGTTCAATAAAAGGATATTTGGCTACCAAGTCAAACCTGAAAGTCCTTCCTATTTTCCAGTTTTTCCTCTTTTTTCTCACAAATGTTTATTACTTTATTCTACTTCAACTTTTGCAACTAGGTTCTCATCAAGAATATCTTGATCGTCACATCTCCTTTTTTAGGAAACAAGCATTGGAGTAGAAGCTTCCTCCGATGTTGGTGTTGGATGAGAATTTGATGAATATTCTCCTAGTTCGATGCCATCAAGGGAATGAATGTTTTCATCAATAGGAGCATCTCGAAAAATATTAGTTTCTCAATGTGTTTCAGTTTGAGATATGTTTGCATATAAAAGTGTTGTAGAAATAAACAACAATACAAAAGATAAAATACTCAATTTGATAAAGACTACAACTGTACAAGAAACATACACTACGGAGAATATAATAATAAAATTCTGTAAAATAGTAGATAGTTAATACCTATATTTTTTGTAGATCCCAACACAATATTCATTTTTTTAAGTGGATAAAATAGCCAAATAATGTCTTGATATTCTTTTTTGAACTAACACTGGCAGTAACGTTCTTACCCTATTTTCTAGAATCTATGGATATGTCACAAATACTTACTATTGAAAGGTGGATACAAGGATGGGCTTTATAGACTCAAATGATAGGGGTAGGAGGGGTAAGAGGTTAGAAAAACATGGGTAGGATGGGATACGGGTTGGGTGAACAATATCCAAACAAGATAGGGGTTGTATGAATAGGTTGGACAAA
Organism: Taxus chinensis; assembly: GCA_019776745.2. Taxonomy (NCBI): domain Eukaryota; kingdom Viridiplantae; phylum Streptophyta; class Pinopsida; order Cupressales; family Taxaceae; genus Taxus; species Taxus chinensis. The sequence goes on from CM034156.1 coordinate 21,201,217, forward strand.
AAAGGTTGGGAAGATTTAGGTTGGACGGATTGAGGTTGGATGAATTAAGGTTGGAAAAATTGAGGTTGGATGGATTGAGGTTAGACAAACTGAGGTTGGATGGATTAAGGTTAGACGAAGGAGGTTGGATGGAATAAATATCGAAGCAGGATGACAGACACAGATTGAAAAAAAGTTGGATGGTCGTGTATGTACTATACCTCAGAGACATATATAGTATTATACTTTGGTGAATATAAGTGTTGTTTGATTTGAAACATTGGTGAAATACATGCATAAGTTTATTCATTTTGGCAAATTGGGTGGTAGCCGACTACTGAAAATTCACCATTTTCAATTTCGAAAAACCCTTATATTCATGAGTTTACAAAATTTTGACACTAAAATGTTTCCTAAGGGGAGGTGAATTTATTAAATGAGGGCCTACAAAAGATAAAATGGAGGATTTAGGGATAGTAAATGAATTATATTGGGATTAGAATTAATTAAAGTTGATTAGGGAAGGTTAATGGATGATTAATTAAAGAGGGGAAATAATGATATTTGGGATAAATTGAATCTAGGAGGGAAAAGGGGAATTTGAATGGAAAACATGATGATGGACAGTGAATACAGGGTCAAGGGTAGCTATACTAAAAATTAGTGTCTACATTTTCCCCTTTTCGTTGAGTGGTTTACATTGGAAAAGCCATGAGACAAAAATGAGAAGAGATGAAAAGATTATTAATGAGGTTCTCCCCCTCAAACTAGGGGTCGAAGACATGAAGGGAAGTCAATCACGAGTTTAAAAGAGATAGATAAAGAAATAAGGGGTAATTTCCCAAACGAGGATAAAAAACTGAGAAAATGAACAAAAATATGGTGGTAATTTCAAGATCACTTCGGTAGGGAACAAAGTAAGGCCTCAATAGAGACGAGATAAATGCCCTATGAATTTGTGAGTTTGAAAAATCCACTGTAAAATGGAGGGAACCCCAGGGAAATTCACTCAAATGGATGTGCAAGTTGAGGGACCAATGGGTCAAAGGTGAACATCAAATATGGGCAAACAAATTCGAAAAAAATTTAGACTAGGGTCCTAATGAAAAGTAGAGGGGGGGGGGGGGGGGGGGGGGGGAAGTAGATGTGATATCCTACATAGAGGAGTAAATTGAAAGTATGTGTCTAGGTGGGACAAAGTAAAAAAGAGTAAAATAATAGTGCCCCAATAGGTAACACAAAGACAGTCGCATAGGTGATATGTCGGAAGCAAAGTAGACAATGGGATGGGTAGATGAAGCCCAATGGGATGCCTAGGCACTTTTCCTAGTGGGACAAGCCCTAAGATTGTTTTATGTACAATTTAATTATTTTGATGATGTATTAGCCTTGAGATAGGACCCTTAGTGGCCTGTGATATATGTATAGACATATTTTAGACAATGATATATATATATATATATATATATATATATATATATATATATATATATATATATATATATATATATAATATGTATGTATGTATGTATATGTCATGATTTTGTCATGATTTGGCACATTGTATGTGTTAATTTATGGTTTTGGTGATGTTCATGTTATTTTAGATGTTGCAAGATGATTATGGATCTTATAATTATGGATTTTTATTGTTTTGAAACAAAATGTGGATGTGATGTGATTTTTATAGATTATGTGATTGGAAGTGTATAGTTGGAGTTTAGGCATGATTATGAAAAAGAAAAATGGATACAAATGATGTGATGGTTTCAGAAATATGTTAGGTATGGATGTTAGAAAATGTATACATGATCAATGATAACTTGTTATTTATAAGAAATAGATAAATTGGATGTGAGATAAAAAGATTCGAATTCGATAGAAGGTGACCAAACAGAAATGAACGACACTCCATCATAGTAAGGATTGCATGAATATATAATGCTATGAATCAGATTAGGGGTAAACAAGAAAAAGAGTCAATCAAGGCAATGCACTTGCACCCAATAGCAGGTGTTAAAACACAACCATCAGTAGTTAGTAATCCAAGGATCATGAGGGAAAGTATGGAATACTGAACTTATAGACCTAATGTTGACATGACACAAGGAGTTTAGATGTAACTTGTATGTGGGAATATAGGTTATCCTTAGGTGGGTATCCCTAGGTCTATGCCCAAGCTCTAAACAATATGATGCAAACACTGATCAATGCAGGAAGTTTTCTATGGATGAGAAAGATGATCGATGGGGGAATATTTCTTAGGATGCTTTGTTTAGCTTGATATTTTTTATTTTGAAATATGATATGAAATGGTAGCCATCCTTTGAGGGAGTGGTCTACATTTTTTTTTCCTTTTTGACTTTGGATTTCATATTTTTCTTTTATAAATGGCATGATATATGATAGTTTTCGTTCGAGGGATCAGTTTATACATTTGACAGTTTTACTACTTTATATGAACAATTGTCCTTCGAGGGAGTAGTTTTTTTTTATTTTGGACAAGATGGCTTTTAAGAGGAGCATCCAAGGAATTTTTAATTTTTATGGAAGAGACAAGGATAGTTAGGTAGACAATTTAGGAGGGGATAATAAATGTATAAGTGACACCTATGGACCCTTAGTGTAGTTCCAGTAGGTAGATAAGAAGGATATGGATGTAATGATCTGGGATTCCCACCTAGAAGTAGGACCTTATCCTTAAGGAAGATGCAATGAGCAAAGCCTTGGTGACCATATTCAAGGTCATATATAGGAAAGTGACGGTAGAGCACATAATTGCAAATCACTACAATGAAAGGTGGAAGAGGCTAATGAAGGATGTATGACCACTGAGATAGCTAAGTTCATGTTGGTAGGTATGTTAACAATAGAAAGGCCACAAATGCAATTCGTTAATAGGTTTTATTTCTAGTTTACCATTAAGGGAATCCAAATAGTAGAATCTAGAACTATACTTATGCGTGATAATATAAGGTCAAATCCAGTTGGGAGAAAATTTTCCACGTTGACTCCTTTCTAGAAGTGACATTCTGATTTTCTTTAAGCAAAAGGTCACCATTGTTAAATTTGCATTCCTTGAGGTGATCATTATAAGAACATTTTACATGCTCTTGATAGACATGATGATGTTCAAGAGAAAAAATTTGTGTTCGTCTAAAAACTTGAGCTAAGCTAGACGCTCTTTGTGATAATATTCATCAGAGATAAATTCGCAAAGAGAAACTCATATGGACGGGATTTGGAATTAAAGAGAAGAACAAATTTGGATTTTTAGATGAGAGAAAAAGGAGTAGCACTCATAGATATGTGGATGCTAGTCCGATAGGCCCAATGAGCGAAGGATATATGAAGATGTCAATTACGACCAAATTTATCAATAGTCTTAACAAGGATATTATAAAGGGGTTTGTTAGTTGCTCCAACTTGGCCGTTAGCTTGAGGATAATATGGGGAAGATAATCTGAGCTTAATATTGAATGAGTCGCAAAGATTCTTGAGGTGTTTATTTTTGAAGGACTTTCCGTTGTCCGTGATGATTTTTGGAGGAATTCTGAAACAAAAAATGATATGTTGATAAATGAAGTTAATAATCTTATTAGCTTTAGTGTATGCGAGTGGAATTTTTTCCACCCATTTGGTGAAATAATCAGTAGCAGCGATGATAAAATGATGGTATTAAGAGGAACACAAATTGATGTGGTCAATGAGGTCAAGTCCCCACTACGAGAAAGGCCAAATATCATCAGTTGGTTGCAATGCCTAGCTAGGAATGCAAAAAAGATTAGAATTTTTCTAGTATTTGACATATTTCTTAACGTATTCACATTAGTCTTGATTAAGGGAATGCCAAAAATAGCCCATACGAAGGACATGCTTGACGGAATCAAAACCACTAAAATTTCTACGATAGATACTGTCATGGAATTTTTGGATAACTCAAGTGGATTTATGGGATTTAAGGAAATGAAGCAAGATGCCATTAAACATGTGTCTATAAAGAATGCCACCAAGGATGACATAGTGGTTAACATGTTGAAGAAATTAACTCCTACCATTTTTAGATAAGTTGTAGGGGATGATTGATTGAGAAAGGTAGTTTACTATTTGAGAATACCAAAGATCATGAGGATTAGATTTGATAAGGCTAATGCCAGGTAATTCGCTAAGGTGAACTGGCTTGTCAATGTGATGAATGATAACAGAGATCCTAGACTCTTCCATAAACCAAGGGATGAGAGATGTGAGAGAAGCCTTCATGTATGAAAAATGGTTAGATGAGCGAGGGATGGTTTGAATGGTGTAGGAATTGAATGCTCTAAGAAGGAATTTGACAACGTTCTTATACTTTTGAAGGACCTCATTTTTACATTGATAGATTCCTTTGACTTTATTAATGATGAGTTGAGAATACCCATAGATGTCAAGGATTTGGACACCAAGTAAGATAACAATTTGAAGGCCTATAATGAGATCTTCATACTCATCCATATAGTTTGTGCATTTGAAATTAATTTTATAGGCGATAGGAATAGGATTTTCCCAAAGAAGAATGATAATCATGCCAACGCCCCCCCTTATCAAAACTTAGATCTATCAAAGAAAATGGTCATCTTAACTTGAGAAGACTCATGATCAATAGTGTTGATAGAATCATCCAAAAATTTCTCGTGAGGAAGATGATTATAAGGAACAAGGGTGTCAGCTAACTGATTTGCGATAGTCTGGCCTTTGATTGATTTTTGAGAGATGAAATCTAGGTCAAACTCGGTCACGAGCATGATCCATTGAGTGAAGCGATCACTATGATAAGGTTTGTAATGGATGGTATTGAGAAGATGAAAGCTAGTGAAAATATAGGTTTTGTGATCAAGAAGATAATGGAAAATCTTAGAAGTAGTGAAGAAGAGAGAGCAACACAACTTTTTCAGATTTAGTGTAGTGACTATCATAATTGTGAAGGTTCTAGTTGATTTAATATATAGCTTGCTCCTTACCTTACTCATCAGGATGCACCAACATGGCTCCTAGAGCATGATCAGAGGAAGAGATAGAAATAGAAAGGATACCCTTTGCGTGGAGGCATAATTACGGGTGGGGATAGGATATACTACTTGAGATCATCAAATGACTTTTGGAAGTTATCATCCTAGCAGAATTCAACTTCTTTGTGGAGAATATGTTGAAAGGTTTAGAAATGGTTAGAAAGTTGTGAGAAAAAATGACAAGCTAACTGAATTAGGCCTTGAAGAATACATAGCTACTTTAGATTAGAAGGATGAGGCATCTCAATGATGGATCTGATTTTGGCATGGTCAAATTCAATACCCCTGATAGAAATGATAATGACAAGGAGTTTCTAGTAATCACTTCGAACACACACTTGGCTGGACTGAGACAGAGGAAAAAGTGGATAAGGAACTCGAAAAGGACTTCAAGGACAGTAATTTGGTCACATCAATGCTTGGATTTACAAAAAATACTAACAACGTTGTCCTATACAGTCTTGTGGATGATATCATGAAAGATGTAGATCATGGCTCACTGATAGGTAGCTCTGATATTTTTCAAAACGAACGACATGACACGATAACAGAAATTCCCCCAAGGAGTGATAAAAGAAGTCTTATGTTGTTATTTTGGTGCGATGATAATTTGATTATATCCATAAAATCCATCCATAAGAGATAGCATCTCATAGCCTTCAGTGAGGTGTACAAGTTGATCGATGTTGGGAAGAGGAAAATTATCTTTAAGGAAAGTGAGGTTTAAGTCTCGAAATTCACTATAGATGCGGAGCTTTTTGAAATCTTTAGAAATGGGTATGATGTTAGAATCCCATTACAGATAGTGGATAGGGATGATAAAATTGGTAGAAAGAAGGTGCTACAACTCCTCTTTAACAAGGAGGGCAACTTGAGGGTACATGTGGCAAAGATTTTTCATAACCTTCTTAGCGTTAGGAAGACTAATGATGTTATTGTAGACACCTATAGTTTGATCAAAGAACTATTATTCTTAATATTGCACTAATTATCCTCCTTCTCGTAAATTAACAACACCTCATCAATTAGGCGTACCTTACTCTTATTTTACGACATCGTTTTGGTCATATTCCTCTTATAACCGACAAATCAGGCTAATATAGCCTCTTTTTAGCTAAACCCTCCTCCAATCTCCTACTAAACCACTTCTACTAGCCTCCTAGACTATCGATCAATTTCATTGTATTGATTAGACCTCTCACAACCCCCTTAGACTCCCAATTCCTCTCTAAACAGGATTAATTAGCCTAAACCTAGGTTAACTAGCCTAAGGCATGTTTAACCTCTTCTAAAGCCATAAATTTCTTTTTTTCTTATTCATTTGTCCCACATGCAACAAAATCCTTCCATTTCTAAAATTAGAAACTAAAAATGCCCTACTACCCCAAGTCATTTTCTAAGAACACCTCCTCCTTTCTAGCATAAACTATAGTATTTTAAGATTAAGAGCTTCTTTTCATTTGTTTATTGAGCTATTTGATTTTCTATTACACTACACTCTCAGACTTTGAGTAAATGGAAATAACTATCTGGCTTTGTAGCCATTAATGGTGAGTTCTCATTCTCATAATCACAAATTGATTGCTTAGGATCTTTATTAGGCTCATTTACAAAGCTTTCAAGAATAGAGGATAACTAGACATGTTAGGTTTGCTTGTTTACTTCAAAATTAATGCATGCAAAGTAATGAATCCTTGATTATTTGTTATCATCATGGTCCATTGATTTTTTTTATTTAAAGCTTTTGGGTTTCTTAATTGTTTTTATCCCATTTTCATAGCTTTTGCAACTTTTCCTTGTTCACATTTGGCACGCCTGGTGGGACTTTCTCCATAATCCTTTAGATTTTGTTTTTGATATTTTCATTTCCACATCTAACCATTTTTCATGGGTTTAGTGTTAAATAACTTGTTTTCTAATAGATTTATAACTTCAAGTGGGCTAAATATCCCTTTCGCAGGAATGTTTAATGGGTTAAATCTAGAAATAGGTTTTAATGATGGAAAACTAACATGTTTTCTTTTTTGAAATTATCATTTCCATGGTTTTCTGTGGTTTTATAGGGGTACATGTAGGCATCCTGAACTAGAGTGTATCCATCGACATGGGCACGTACCCTTCATTTTAGCCATGTACCCATCGACTTACATTTTGACTGTCAACCCATTTTACAAAGGCATGTGTACTTGTCATTACCAATGTGTAGGTGTCAACTTGCATGTGCACCAGCCTATTAGGATGCGTAGGTGTCATTCAAATACTTTCTTGACCTCATATTTTACCATGCACATGTACCTACCTTCTGAGGCGCGTATCCGCTAAAACCCACGCGTATACACCATTTTTCCCATGAGAGCATAAAAGCCACACAATCTATTTCTATTTCCATATGTATTCACCATTTAGAGTGCATATCCATAGATAGGTGCGCATACCCATCATTCTGGGCACACATGTGTCACTGTCAAAAAATCAATTTTTTTACCAGTTACAAAGTCAAATTTCTACATTTTTCTAACAATTTGCAAGTTTCTAACAGTGGTTTAAAAGTTATTTTGATATCATTTTTAGCCTAACTTAGTTAAGTGTTGCATTTTTAGTTTTTAGGGGTCGTTTGGAGCACGTATGCTCTTCCCTCGCACCTTCTAGGTGATCTTGGGAGCTAAAAATGTTTCAAAACCTTCTATTTTCTTTCCAAACACTTCAATTTAAGCTTCTAAAGAATTAACTTTCAAAGTAGGCTAAAAAGGGTTTCTTTTTCATGAATTGCTTAAATATTTTCCCTTTCTTGCCACATTTGAGTAGGATAGCTTGTTGTGTATGATCTTTCCTTACGTCTTAGGATGATCTAGGAAATAAAAAACAATAGCTTATCCTCTCTATATGATGTTATTGGAAAATTACTAATCTTGGTGTAGGACCAAAATCATGTGTCGAAGAATCGAAGTCTAAGATAATACTAACATGTTTGATACAGGTTTCCAAAAGTTGTGCTATGCAAAACCACACTAAACTTTAAAAGATAAAAAACACCACATTCAACACATTGTATATGTAGGTTCGAAAAAGAGTAGGTTCATATCTGCTTAACTAGAACATAACCCCTTTAGCATAAGGCCTTAAGATACAACAATGGGGATGGTTCTAGGAACCCTAAATTAGTCCACCATTGAGTAACCTCGTGGATGAAATAGGAAGTGCTTCGTACACCCACTTGACTAGATTTTTACATTGTGAGTTAGAGTCAAAGTTATCCATATAGCGACCCCAGTGAGAATACATGTGAACACATTCATTTATCATCATTTTTGAAGGGGGTAAAGTAAAGCCAAGATAAACCAAGATTAGTCATTGTAAATTTCTTGGAAAATCAAGCTCACAATAGATACATTTGTGACACCTAGTTGAGTGAAATACATAGGAAAGCCATATTTTCTTGGAGCCCACTTTTCTTGTCCAAAATCATCTCTTGTTCAAACTTTCACGAAGTGACGACTTACTTGGACTCAAAACCTTGTTTTTCGAACAAGGCAAAGAGTCCACTTAAGTTGAAGCTAAGTGTTACTCATCACAATATTTATGACATATTACTTAGCTTAGTCTCTTTCTTGCCTTAAGATGAAGCGAAACTCTGCCCAAGTAACGCTTAGTTCATCTCCACCCCATTTGATATATATCTTTGCATTCTTGTTGCCCATTTCAGGACAAAAAAGGCATCTTGCGGGAATTTTATCATAAATTGTGTTCATCTTTTTTATATCCATTTATGCTCATCCATGTTTGTGGCTGAGTTGTTAAATGTCTAAAGTGTGTGGGTACATTCTTACGTCTTTGATAACCACTTGATCTTGATTTAAAGATCATCTTCATAATTTGGGTATGGTTTCATCATTATTTCCCCTTTAAGTTGGTATTCTTCATATATTCTAGCCATACAATTATGACACTTACATATTGTTTTGATTTATGAGAACTTGGTATAAGTTTCCATATTGTTACTCACACAATTAATAACTTCTTTCTATACTTGCACTTAGTTTTGATTCCAATATCATTTAATGTTTTTGAGAGTGTTGATATTGCATTGTTTCTATCGCAATAACATCATCTTGAAACTAATAGCTTTCTTTTTCCAAGCTTGGTTAACGTGTCAAGGTAGTTTTATTACTCTATTCACCTTTGTAACTTCCATTGTCAAAAACTTAGATTTTTTCGCATCTAAACTAGTCATAGTATAACTTGTGGAGATACCGCGTCAATACAATTGTAGTGCTTAAGTCGTGTTTGTATTTAAACTCAACCTAGGTAGTAATAAGGTATTGTCACTATTTTTTTTACGCTTATCTTTGGAACTATAACTTAGGGTATAGTGTTCTATAAACAATTTGAGTGATTTGAGTGATTTTATAGTGAGTGTGCATGATTGTTCCTAGTATAAATTGCATATTATTGTACTTAGGATACTTTGATATAGTGATAATTTTAAATGACTCACACCACGTATGTCTAGGTTTATTACAACTTGGATAATACTTAGACGAATCCTAAAGTCACATAAACTAGTAATGCCAAGAATTACAAAAATGGTGTCTAAATGAGATAAACACAACTTAGAGGTAAATAACTTTAGTTCAATGTACCCATTCATTGGTAGCAACTTAGGACCCCTATTTTTAGAGGTTAAAGACACTGAACCATTGGTTGACCATAGTGGAGAGGATTCTAACTCATCAGAAGACCTACACAAATTAGATCTAGCTCGCTTTGATGAACTCATATACTACAATAAATACCAAGTACTCATAAGAGTCCTTCAATTAGGAGTGAGACTACCATAAGAGCGTGAAGAAACAATTAAAACCATCAACCACGAAGTGGAAGATTTGCCACGACTGTCCCTCATGGACATGGATAATCCTTTCGATGCGGGGTATGCTACCATTTAAGGTGCATGCAATAAACGTGTTGAGAGTGAACCAAAACCAACATATGGTTCAAGGAGACCTTACTTTAATACTTCACATAAATTCAAAATTGAGCATGATCGAAAAATCTCACCTCCTCCTAGATTTGACAATGAAGACAATCCCCTAATCGAAGAGGAGATCATTCAACGAAAAATATTAAAACTTAGTAAAAAAACTAGCAACCTTCAGTTCCTCAAGTAGGAATACACATAAGGATAGACTCGAGACTAAATCATGTGAATTTCACATTGAACCATACAATGATGCAACGTTTAAAGTTGCTAAAGGGAATAGACCATTATCCCCCACAAGATAACAACTCATCCAACAAGAGTTACAGTCAATGAAAAACACACTTACCCCTCTACAAGAGAGAAATGTAGGACACAGTAGAAAGTATCTATATGAAGAGCTATGTCCCTGCCCCTTTGATAAAGAAATGTTATAAAAACCATTCCCAAAACACTTTGACGTCCCTAAATTCAAAAAATACAAAATTAATGGTGATCCACGCGATCACGTCAAATAATTCTACATGGCTTGCCAATAGGTCACTTACAACAATAACTTTTTAATACGATTGTTTCCCCATAGGCTAGGAGTATGGGCGTTGGAATGGTTTTTTAGTATACCTACAGTCACTATGTGGCCCGCACTAGATGAAAAGTTTGTGTGACATTCCTCTTTTAATATGGAGGATGACATTACCATGAATGACCTTTACAATGCTAAAAAAAAACCCAATGAAACCTTTGCAAAATTCTTGCAACGATGGAAAGTTATTTCCCTTGTGACCTTCTAGAAAAAAAATGGTAAGCATATTCATCCCCAACTTGAACCCATAAATAGCCTTCCATTTACAGATGCACTGCAGCACTAAATTTGAAGAAGTTGTAGAGAAAGGAAATCAGATTGAGAAGGCTCTCATTGCAAAGGGGGCACTCAAACCCATTTTGAAGGATAAACATGATTCAAAACCCGTGGAAAAATTCTTTAATAAGAACAAACATGTTGTTGGCAACAACATTATAGACTCCAAGATATTCCAGGCTATATAGAGTGGTTCACTATTAAATCTTTCACAAGGACCTCGCTAAAAGGCACCTACAAAATGTACATTTACACCTCTAATTGAACCATTATCTCCTATACTTAAAAAATTAAACTTTGTAAACATGGTGCAATACCCAACCACAACAGTACCATATCTAGACAATGCACCTAAGTTAGGCTGGTTTAAAGAGCATGAATACTGTGATTTTTATCATGCCAAAGGACACAAGACTGATAGATGCCTAAGATTGTGGCATTTTATCCAAGACCTCATCAAATAAGGTAAATTGTGGTAGATTCACCCTCTGACTCAGGAAAGGGTCCTAACAAGAAGATGGGTATATTCAAGGAACCCTTTCCCAAGCATGAGGATTAAAAAAATAAGAAGCCAGATTGCGGGAAACCCTCTAATGACTATAGAACCGCTACCTACATATATCCAACAAATCATAGTCCATTTGACTCCCTTATAGGTTGTATCCGTTCATCTGATGAACAAGTGAACACCATTAGGATCTTAGGAAATAGTTTTTTTGTAGGTACGTGACTTACTCATTTAGTAATACCAAATTCTCTACCCATTCCCTAAGAATGCCAGTATAACTTGATAGAACAGTTGGAGAAAACCCCATCTAGATTTTCAATCCTAGATCTCCTCAATATTTCCACTACTCATAATAATATACTATATAAAACACTCCATAGTTCACGAGTATCCACATATTTAGATCATGCAAACCTTCAAGCGATGGTTTCACACCTTGCTTCGAATGACCATATTTCCTTTGATCAAAATACAATTCCATGCAACAACCCTGAGCATAACCTACCCTTATACATGGAGGTTGTTGTTACTCGTCGTAAAATAAAACTAGTGCTTGTAGATGGAGGGTATAGTCTAAATATTTTCACATTGAAAATGATTAAGCAAATAGGCCATTCAAAGGCAGATCTGGGTGCTAAAACTATTACCATCATGACCTATGATAATGAGGAGTGATAATCAATGGGAATTGTAGTGGTTCTGATGGAAGTAGGTCCGACATGTCATGATATGAAATTCTATGTCCTTGACTTGGATCTTCCATACAATATGCTCTTGGGATGCCCATGGATTCATGCCACGTAGGCCATTCCCTCTACCTTTCATCAGTGCATCAAATTGTTTCATGGAGGATAGAAAATTACCATTCCAAGTGATCCGAAACCATTTACGCACTGTAGGCCACTACACAATTTCTCTCAGGTAGCATATGAATTTCGTTCAATGGATATTGTTGTCCCATTGCAAACAAAAGCTATAAAAGAATGCATAGATCTAGATACACTCACTCCCTGTAATCAAAATTTTCCTATATTGGTCAACCCCTTCACATCATGGGAGGAAATGCCTACAAAGTATGGTCTGGATGAGTAATTCACTCTTCAACAGGCCTTGTTAATATCAGATATATCAGTGTCACCACGAACATGTGGTAAACCATATTTTCAATTCAAGAGCACTCAGGATAAATTCCATGAACCATTTGAAATGTTTATTTCTAGTGGTCTCTTATCTGAAGAAATTATGTTAGACACACCCACTAGCTGAATACCTGAAGTCGTGTCATTAAATTCCACAATATATCAAAGGCCATTGCATGATGTATGTCATAGGATATAATGGATTTGGGCGTGGCATAAATGCACAAAGGCTAGAACTTGTTCATGTTCATTGATTTAAATCAAACAAGCACGCCCTTGGTATCAGGACTCATGATGATCCACCTTTTGAGATAGATTCTACCTCTTCTAAATGTGAGGATGGCTCATCTCATTTAGACAATGATGTAGATTCCCAGTGTAGCCTAAATGGGGATCTTGGCTCCACTAACCTATTTCCAAATTCGGCTATCTTTACCTTATCTGGATCCGATTCCCAATCCAATTATCAAGTTACCCTAGTATATCCTGAACTCATAGATTGGGATCAACAACTTCATGTGCTAATTGATTTCTTTGAGAATGATGAGGAATTTTTAGAATTCATGGGACTCAGAGATATTGTTCCAAATGGGGTGTAGACACCTATTTTGGTATAGCATTACCCCGACATCTTATATTCACACAATTTCCATCCCAACTTTTATTTATATATAAATTAACTAAAATCCTATCTATTTATTCATATTTATTTGATTGATTATCAATGGGCTCCGTATGGACCCATTTGATAATTCAATTTTTGGAATCACCCCCCATCTCTCACAAATTATTTAATTCAAAATGCACCCATCCGACACCTTCTTTTAAAAATGAAATCTTTATCTCACCCTCCCAATCAAATCATGTCCCCCACTTTGCCTAATAAGTCAAATTATGGGACCCACATGATCACATCACATCCCTAACTCAGGTTACTTTACTACACCCTGGGTATCATCTAACCTGCAGTTAGTCTCATATCTAAGCTATAAATATGGGGTTTTCCCCATATTTCAAAAAAAGGAGGAGGAGACATTTTCAAGAACCAGAATGGAAGACTTAGAAAAGAAGGATATATTTTTAGACAAAAGAAGAAGAAAGCTCTGACAGTGTCTCCTATCTTGCCATCTTGATGCCCGGTTCATTTCCATAGCAGGACATGAGCTAAGTACTTTTGTTATTCCATTTTCTTGTCATTTTATCTTGTCTGACATGGGGGTTGACATCCTCCAAGGGAGTTGAAATCCTCTTGGAACCGAAACCATTCGAGTAACCCCGCATACTATGTTCTAATCTTATCTAGTTTAATTTTGTAGATCTAGTGTCTTGATATCATGCATCTGCTTTCTTTGCACCCGTATCATCCATCTCAATCTCCAAGGTACTAAGCCCTTGTATACTCGACGTGGTCTCATGTTTCTTGATTACTCGTACACTCACCTGGACAGGAAGCAGGAAACACAGATCTACATTTGGAATGCTCGGTGGGACCAGATCCTAGATCTGGTCATTTTATTTGTTTTGTTCATTTTTCTCATATTTGCATTTTAATATTCGTGCTTGTTTGCATGCTCTTAATATTCGTGGATCTCAATTTAGTACCATCCATATTTTAAGTCACCTTGGAGATACGTGTTCTTTAATTTCTGTTTACCCGCATGGGAAATGAATCTGGAAATTAATTGTACTTACCTAGTTGTCATCATGTGCTATATATTTTGTATCTTTTATTGTTTTGACTCACCTGTTTACATGGTGGGGAATTTTAATCCAAGTGTCGTCTTTTATGTTCCATGGTTTCGGTCATCTTGACGGTAAGTGCTTCTATGGTTCTTCATCAATGATTTGGCAAAGTGTTTTTGGTTTGTCAGTTAAAATTAGCATCAAGTTTATTTTTATATTTTTTTATTATTAATCATAATAATAATATTTACAAAATTACTAAAAAAACGACAAATAATAGTTTAGAGTTTGTTCTAAAAATATAGAGTTCAATTTTTTAATTATTCTTTTTAAATTTTTTTTAATATTTAAAAAAAAAAAATAAAACACAAACTATAGCCCTAAACTACCCATCTTACTCCCTATCTATCTCTCACCTCTCCACTCCTAGCTTGGCCTAGTCCTCCACTCCCTATCTCCACCAAGCCATCCACCACCGTTCCCCTGTCCATTCAACCACGCCCTCCTTCAATTCTCCACTCCATCTCCTTCCCTTTCCTTCTCCCCATCGTCCCTTTCTTCTCCACTTCTTCCCCGACCCCATCTCACTCTCCCTCCCACTCATCTCTTTCCCTTCCACCGGCTTTCCTCAGCTGACGCATCCACACGCTTTCCTCCATTCTAACCTCTCCGACCACCCTCCACCTGTCCCCCATCCATTTTCCCTTCTATCCATCTCTCTCCACCGTCCCCATCTACCTTCTCCTCTCCTCACGCTCCTTCTTCCACTCCATCTCCCCATCCTACCTCAACGTCATCTTCCTTTCCTTCCTCCATCTCCCTACTCCATCTCACTTCATTCCCATCTCCTCCTTTCCCCTTTCTCCATCTCCCACTACTCCCACAGTCCTCCCTATGTTGCCTCTTGTCCACCCGTCTCCCATCTTCCTTGGACCGAGCCCCCAACTCCCTTCCACCATACTCCATCTTCACCTACTCCTGTCTCCTCTTCTCTCCCCTCGAGCTTCCACTCTCCACCACCTCCCTATCCCTTCTCCTTCTTCCCCGAACTCCTCTGCCTCTCCTCATCCTCACCTCCCTTCTCCCCGTCTCACAATGTCTCTTCCTTCTCCAACTTCTTCCACATCTCCCTTTCTACTTCACCATCCTCCCTCCGAACTTCCTCACGACTCCCCTCGGCTTCACACCTCACCTGCCACTCTTACTCCAGTATTCCTATCCTCTACTCCCGTAAGCTATTGATTGAGTCCCATTCTCTACCACCTCACACTCCATCTCCTACCTACCCCTCTTTCCATCACACCCAGATCCATCCTCACTTAATCTCGACTTCCTCTGTATCCCCACTCAACCTGACGCACAAAACTAGCGTCTAATTATCATAACATTGTCAATTTCCATTTCATCGGTAACAAGATTTACAAAGATAGTGACTGATACATCTGATCTTTATCCAGCAACTTTAGGTAACTTCATGCAAGCATTTTTATCACCATTGGCTGTTACATTGAAGTGAATGAACACGCTCGCCATTCAGATTGGAGTTATTTGATTTCAGTAGTTTCCTTGATCTCAAGTAGTTTCCACTTTTCCAAGCATGTATTTGATTGTGATTGTACAATTCTCATTATAAAAATTGGCTCAATTCTTTAACGACACGTTCCATGTCCATGTCATAGTATTACCAATTTCTTGTTAGTAGAAGTATCAAAAGAGTACGGCAGTGTTCCATGTGAAATATGGCCCTCAACCCAGGTGTAAGATATTTCTTATTCCTGTCCCATTGATTAACCAATTGTATCAAGATGTTAATTGACATCAACTCCCAGTCATAACTCGTTTTCTAACTAATGACTTTTGTCACTTGTCGTCTAAATAAACCTTATTTGTTAGTCTTTTCTTTTACATCATGTATTTGATAAGTTGTTTAGAATAAATCTTACTTAATGATTTAAGTCAAATTTTTAAATTTAGTTTTATTTATTTATTGCTTATTTTGCTCTTCTTTAATCAGTTGTTCCTCTGTTTGGTTTTGCCTCTTTTGTATAATGTCATAATTCAGAAATTTTCATGCATTATCACATTATATTATTCATATTATTCCATGTGTAGATTCAAATATTTGAGAGTTATTTAGTTATAGTATATTTATTTATTATATAACTAGCTTTATTTAGTTCATCATTGTTTTAATCATTAGTTATTATCAGGTCGTTTAGTTTATATCATTTTTAAATAGTTTATAGCATAGTATTGTTTGTTTATCTAATTAACATATTAATAGTCTTTTATCAATTTTTAGATTAATTCTTACACTAGGATTTGCTTTTGCAGTATAAAATTAATTATTGTTTTATTATCCTTAGATCACTGTCTTTCATTAACTCATATTCACTAATTTATTTTGTTTTGTTTTAAAAACAAATTACGCTGTCTTACGGCATTTCAAATCATTCTTTGCAAAAAAAAACCTTTACCGACCTCCTAATTACAGGTTCAATTTCAGGTTTTAAACGGTGCCATTTCAGGGTACCTGGGAACTTCAACCATTAAACCGGAGCTTCTAAATAACTCACTATCAAACAAACACTTACATAACCACGAAAAGCCTTTCTCCTATAGTCAAACGGTGCCATTTCAGGGTACCCGGGCGTTTCAGGTCATTAACCGATGCTTCTAAATACATCATTATCAAGTACAATCACATAACCAGGAAAATCGTTTCTCCAGGTATTTCTCATTTTTCTCTATTTTCTCTTTTTTGCATCAAAATTTCTCTTTCCTGAGTGTTTTTCTACATCTAATGTCACATTTCATTTTGGTCTAAAACAAACCTTCTGCATCCTACCTAATCACATAGCTTGAGTAAAAGGATTTAACCCTCTGCATTTCACTTATCACACACTACCTACAACTGCACAAACATAATTAACACGTTAAAACTCTTCTCTCACCTAGTTAATTGTTGGGATCTAAACACCCAACAGGTAACTGCCTCAGACATCTCCCAAATCCATAACTGCCTGAAACCAGCCTTAGATTCCTTTAGGTACCTTTATTACCTACTTTTCTTTTCTGTTCGCATCCTCTAAATTAATCATGAGGCTAAAAAAAATTCTGCTTGATTTGTTTGTCAACAACATACATAAACAAATGTTTCTTTACTTCACACCTATTGTCACTCTCTCCCAAATCGAGACAAACAAACAATCTACTCTATCTAATTAAGTTACTTCCTCTGACAATCTCACTCAACAAGATTCTAAACTCAAAACCACATCGTCAGTCACCCAATCTCCAGTCTCCATGGTCTCACCTCATGAGAACCATGTCATACAAAATTCTCCCCACCTTGACACCAACCCTCCTATCCCCCGTCAAGCCAGTCTTCCTAAATCAATCGCACCACCATCTCCTGCTCCTCTAGATACATCTCAAATCACCTCCTAACCCCATGTATGACTTCTTACTCCAAAAATCCCCTACAATCTCTCAATCCTCCCAATCTCCTCAATTGGTGGATCGCATTCCACCCACATCCCTTTTTGTCAATTCTATTTCATCTGCCACTAGTATGCCCATCAAACAATCTCAGCCTTTGAATACCTACATCCCTACCCATCCTATGCTCCAACAGTCTCAACCCCTTAACACTCATATCCCTACTTATCATCTACCACAACAACCTACCCAACTTCAACAAACACACCATATTCCTATTATTCAAAGTCAACCTATGCAACAATCTCAACCCATGACACATGTTCATCCTTACCACACAATTCCGCAAACATCCTATCCAAAAACTTATCAACCATCTTATCAGATGCTTCCTCAAACACCCACACACCCACAAACACACTATTTACCTTATCAAACTACTTTTCAAACTACACAGCCAATCCAATCTCAACCTTGCAACACCTCGAGTGATTCAATTTATGCCTTAATGAATCGGTTAGCCAGTTTAGAAACCCTTACCATACCACCCAAGAACACCTTATCCTATGAACAAATATGTAATGAACCAATTCATCCATTGGTTCCAATTAAACCCTATCCCCCTCATTGGAAGCTTCCTGCATTTAATAAGTTCAATAATAAAGAAGATCCCCAACAACATCTCCTCGCATTTAAACATGCATGTTGTCTCATTGCACATGATCACGATTTACTTCTTCGCACTTTCCCCATGTCTCTGTCTGGTCCCAGGCTGGACTGGTACCACAGTATCCCATGACATTCCTTATTATCTTTCACTCAACTTGCACAGTTGTTCTTAGAACACTTTTCTATCAATATCACATGCAAGACCACTATCACTGATCTATATACCATTCGACAGTATGAAAACGAGCCCATTGCCTACTTCGTCACAGGATGGCATGCTGTTATAAATCAACTATCCTTCACTATCCCACAAATTGAACTTATCAACTTATTCTCACATTCGTGTGCCAAACATATATCATCCACTTTGCAGATCCAATCATTTTGAACCTTTGATGAAGCTTTCACAATGGCTCACAAGCTCGAAACCTGTGCCATTGAGCAGGGTCATCTTAAATCAAGTTCAACTAAATCAAAAATTGAATCCATGAAACTATTCACACATAATGGCAAGTTCAAGACTGCGGCCAACACTGTGGTCATTGAACCCTCATCCCCATCTACACCAAGCACATGGTCTCAACGAAAATCTCCTCAATCAACATCCAACTACACTCCTTTAGGAGAATCATACAGTTCCATATTTGATAAGTTGATGAGTGTAAACTCTATCCAACTGCCTCCCATATGACCCATAGACAACTCGCAAGCCAAGCCTATTTGGTATCATGAGGCCCACTTTTGTAAATATCATCGAGTCAAAGGTCATGACATTGAGAGATGTCGTTCCTTCAAAGATCATGTCCAACAACTTGTAAATCAAGGCGATATCCAAATTGATACCTCCACTACACAGACTAATCAACCACTAACAAATCACGTCACCCCCATTTACATCTCAACTATCAAATGCTTGTATGGTTGACACTATCAATCAAGATCCCATCTTGTCATCAACTCCACATGTTCCCCTAGTGGACATTATTCCCATCCCTTATTTAGAACCAGTTGCACCTACATCAATTTTCACTACCTGTCCTGAACCTGTACCTTCTCCTATCCTTGCCACATCCACATCAAATTCAACTATATCATCCATTTTTGTCATTTCAAATACACCCCAATCTACCACATTAGATTCATCCTTAGCACTTATTTCAGCTCCACTCGTATCCACACATATCCCTACATCTCTCACACCTATTCATTCACCAACATCTTCATCAAATGCACCTGTTACTACACCTACGTTACTCACAACCATCCCAACAAAACTCAGTTCTACTATGTGCACCCTTGCAACCCCATCTTCAACATCAATCCCTTTAGCAAACATATCATTCTTACCCCTCGAAACATTTATGAAACAACCAGTCTCTTCTACTTCTACATCCGAAAATGCTCCTGCATTTATTGTGTTACCCATACCTATAAGAAATACTCCATCGGTTATCACATCACTCACATCTCCACATATTCCAAAAATGCCTACATCTTTACCTATCCCAGAAACCCCTCTACCTATCATATCAACAAGTCCACCTATTTCTACCTTGACAACCTTGCCCATGGCCACAACATCCATTCTACCCCAATACTCTTTACCCAATCCTCCTATCACACCAACCAGATCCTCTCGATCTGCAACCCTACCAAATATACCCCTTGAATCACCTACTGTACCAACACCTCTACCTAAATCAAATAAATTTGTTTTACCTTCTCCCTCTACAAAATCATCTCTTTCCATGCCCAAATCAAAACAATCCATGTCTCACATAGATATCATTAATCACATCATACAAACACCTATACCTTCATTAACATCTTCATCTTGTTTTAGGGTAGTTTCTCCATTGATAACCACACCACTGCTATCAGATCCTCTGGTTGAAATTATTGTCATCCATGCTAGAGGTAAATATTCTCGGTCAAATTCTAAGGCTTGGGGAAAACATCCCCTACAGTCCCCTACGCATCCATAGAAACATTTAGATTTTCCCTCTCCTCAACAATCCAATGCCACAACATCTAGGACAGGATCAATTTCTCCATCTACGACATCTTGCAACAATCAATCCACATCCAAACAATACCATCCTTCAACCAAATTTAATTTGTCCTCCAAAACATGAAATTCACACATCCAATCTACATCTACGTTTTCTCCTAACTCCAAGTCGAGACATCCTATCAAAACCCACAAGAGTTACCTTCCCCATGACACTTCAATGGGGTCATACGCAGACATTTTTTGACATTTAACTCAAACATCTGCCATCAAACTTCCTCCTATTAAATCCTTTAATCCCTATGGTCCCAAGCCATCATGGTTCAATCCTAATTGCAGTTGTGCTTATCATCGTACCCCAGGTCATGACATCGAACATTGTAAGGCCTTTCGGTCAATCATTAATAACCTTATTGAGAAAGATGATTTCCTCATTCAGGGGAAAGTTCCTTCTCTATCTACCTTGAATCCAATCCATATCCCATCTGGTAGATCTCCCATTATCCCTCCATCCACATCATCCCTTAATATTCATCCAGCCCATGTCATTCCTCCTAAGGAATGCCTGCCATTGTTCATCAATGCCACTTATCTTGCTAAACACACTTGTGGTCTCCGATCATTTACCCTATCCAAGTCTAAAAAAATCTCATCTAAACTCTTTCGACATCCTTTACCTCCTTCAAATTTAACCCATTGGGGGAACTACCTTCCCTCGCCCTTGAACATCTCATTTGTACAACCCCGTTGTTACTAGGGGACTTCACTCTTTGACATTGTTTTGTTTACTTTCTTCACATCCATCTAATCTAAATTAATTATATCTGGATCCTCATCTCATTCTAAGCCCTCCTTCGAGGCCATATTTGTTCTTTTATGTTTGTGCTCCTTTAGGGAGTATCATCTTTTCATTGAAGCCCTCCTTTGAGGCCATGTTTGTCTCTCCATTGAGGGACCTTTTTCTACATTTGTGTCTCTTCTGGGGCACCATCTATTTCGAAGTCCACCATTGTGGCTATATGTGTGTCTCTTTTGTGACACCGTTTATTTCATCAAGCCCTCCTTTGAGGCCATTATTATCTTTCCATATTTGTGTCTCTTTTGGGGCACCATCTATTTTGAAGTCCACCATTGTGGCTATATGTGTGTCTCTTTTGGGACACCGTTTATTTCATCAAGCCCTCCTTTGAGGCCATGATTGTCCTTCTATGTTTATGTCTCTCTTGGGGCATCATCATTTATTTTCATCTAAATCCACCATTGTGGTCATATGTTCGTTTCCTTCAGGATATAATTTTTGTTTCCTACTTAGCTATCATCTCATCTTATTGCAACTTCACTGTCTTCCCTCTCATGGTGGTAAACCAGAGATGGAACCTCTTAATGCATTGCACTTGCGATCAGTCTACCGTTAGCATATCTACCAATGAGAACTTAGTTACATCTTTAGATTGTTCTACCATCTTTAGCCCCTTTCATTTATCATTTTAATAACCTAAATTATGTCTTCTGCCTTCACTACTTTGATGTGATCCTGTAACCATTACATCCATTATCTTCTCATTCTCCTATTGCAGCCATGCGGAGGGTCCAGGGTGTCTCTTGTACATTCCTTATCCCCTCTTTAAGTGGTTTACTTAGCTATTCTCAACTCTCCCCCATGCGAAGCTCAAACTCAAGTATGCAAAAGGCAAAATTAAAGTTATAAAAAATAGACTAATCCCTCGAAAGATAGCTGTTCATGCAAAAAAAATAGTATATAAATCAAAATCCAAGCAAAATCAAAAGGATTTAGACTGATCCCTTGAAGGACGGATATTATTATTATTCTTTCCATCCATATTATGTATAAAGTAGACCATACCCTCGAAGGATGGCTACTCTGTTATTATGGCATCTGGAAGGTTTTCCGCACATTGATCAACCTTCCTTTTATCAATATTTTTGAAAGCTTCCCTCATTGATCAGCTTTCTATTATTGTTCTTTCCCTTTCCTAGAGCTAGGGCATAGACTTAAGGAACACCACCTTTTGGAGATCCCTCTTCCCACGTACAAGTCACATCTTTGATCCCTTTGTCATGTCAATATTAGGATTACGAGCATCCTTCATCCATATTTCCCTCATGATCTTTTGGTATAACTAACTATCGTTGGTTATGTGTTAACACCTGTTATTGGATACAAGTGCAATGCTTTGAGTGGTAACCTTTCTTGTTTATCTCCAATCCAATTTGAAACATAGTTTCCCTGTACACCCTTGCTATAGCTATGTTCCATTCATCTCATCCAAATCATCTTTTATAAAAATCACATCAAATTTCACACTATGAATTTTATATCTATCCATCATCTCCATGAATGTGTTTGTAAATACACTCTTCGGTTTGTGAATTCTACTTGATCACTGTTGCAGTTTGCGAATCCTACTTGAGGGTCCTTCTCAAGGTGAGTTTTTTATCCTACAGCTCCTTATCTCTCAACATGTTCAACATCGTCTTTGATCCATTGATCCTCACTCTCCATGTCCACTCATCACTATTTGTCTCCACATCATCCTTCTCACCTTTCTTTCCTCTTGCACGATGCCAGATATCTTACTCGTCTTTCCTCTTGAGTTTCTCCTTTACTCTTCCACTTTCAGTTTGATAATCTTGCTTAACCATCCATATAGCTGCAAAACCCTAGTTAAGGTGTATCTTCTTCCTTGGATCCTCCCGATATAGAAGCTTCTCCACCATTTCCTCTTTCAATAGATGACAACCACCACCACAAACATCTTTCCACTCTTCCTTTTCCGCTTAACACTCTTGCATCATCACTACCATGACGTGGGCATCCCAGTTAAGGATTACCCTTACACTCTCCATCTACGTTGCATATGTTCCTCCATCCATTCATGTCACACTCCTCTGTTTCCTTGTTATCACATTGTTATCACCTTCTTTCATCTCTTATTCCATTTTGGTATACATTGCTTAGTCTTCTCATCATTCTTCTTCTTCTTCGGTTTGGCAATCCTACTTAACCATCTCCGTTGTAGGACAATCTTACTTAAGAGTTTCTCTTAAAGATGATTGGCCGTTTGATCCTTCTGTCTCCCATCATCTCTTCATCATCTTCTCTCTCCCGCCTCTCGTCATATCCATCCATTCCAACCAACCCTTCCACACCTGCATCCAATACAATGTTGTCTTTTTCCTTCCATATCATCACTACCAGTTTGGTGATCTTACTTAAATCCTCTTGCGGCATGGCGATCTTACTTAAGAGTCTCTCTTAAGCATGATTTGTCATCCTACACTCCCCCACTACCCCACATTCTCTCCATCTACATTTTCTCGACATTCCCCATCATCACATCCTCTCACCTCCTCTTTCATTCTCGTAAACACCACTTCCTACTGATCCCTTGTTCATCTCCATCATCCGTCGCTAGGTAATCTTACTTAACCGTTGCTTCTCCGTTCATTTCATGTCTTGTTTCTTCATTTCTCTCTCATCCATTCTCATCCACTGCATCCTCTCCTCATCTTCATCTTCCTACACATTGTTATCCCTCCTTTCTTTACTCTCTTCACTCCATCTTCTAGAGTTCTCCCACATATCTACCCCCATACTTACACGTCATTGTCATTGTCATTGATCTTCTCCTAACATTCTTTCATCATATCTTTTCATTTCCATGCTAGTAATTATCAGTGGACTTCTCCTAAAAATCACTCATCCCCATTCCACACAGCCTGAATCCTTTTCTTTGACCTCCTCCATTCTATCTTCATTCCTTCCTTCCTCTGTGTCCTCTGATCATTATCAGAGGACTTCTCCTAACATCCCTTCATTGGCATTCCCCCTCTTGTTCTTCATTTACTTTCTCCCTTGTCTTATCTTTTGTCTTGTCTTTTCCTACTAATCATTATAGGTGGATTTCTCCTAACATCCATTCACTGGAATTGCATCTCCTATCCCATCCTTTCTTTTTCCTCGCCACCTCTCTATCTTCCATTCTTCCTTGCCAATTTCTTCACTGTCTTCATCATACACCTTCTCTCTATTTTCTCATCATCAACATATCCTCATCTCATGCATCTTTGTTTCTTTTCCAATCGATGTCACTCCTTCCCTCAAGTTTCTCTTTATGTTCCTTATGCTTCCTACTCTTTACCAAATATCTTCATTCTTGGTTCACTTCCTTCAGCATAATTTTCTTCGTTGTCTTCTCCTCCTTTCTAATCTTCGTCTTATTTTACTTCCTCTATATCGTCTTTCTCCCCATTTTACCTTGCACTTCCTCCTTACTTCCCCATCAAAAACTTGAGTCTTCAACATTATCCCATTTCCTTTATCATATCATCATCCACATACATTTCCATGCAGTCAGTTCCATATTCTTTGCCTTGGATTTCCTCACTATGATCTGTTTCCTTCAATTTTCTTTGCTCTATCATCTCTTTCATTTTCCATTACCTCTCTGTTTTCCTCTACTCCAATCTTCATCACATATTTCATTTTAAATAACTCTCTCCCTTTTTCATGATTTCATCCTCTGCTCTATTCTTTTCTTGTCTTCTCTTTATTTGTCCTTTTTCATAATCCTTCTTTGTTATCTTCTTCCTCCCCTTTCAATCTTTATTTTCTCCTCTTCCGTCTTTGTACCTCTATTGCATGTCCTTATCACCTTCATATTCAATCTTTCTTGCTCTTCTCATAATTAACCAATCCTCCTGTCTATTCCCTTTTCTCTTTCTTGACATCCCTTACATTTGGCATTCACAGTCAATGCCGATGTTTCTCCATTTACGTATCGTTATCCATCCCTTTCATTACCGTTCTTTTTCTTCTCTTTGCCACATTGACCTCTTCTCTTTTTGAGAACCCTGTCACATCTTTTATCTTCATCATTCCTCTCACAGGGACATCATCATATCCATTTCTAAGAATATCTTCCTATCTTATTTTGACATTTGTCTTGGAAGATACCATAATGGACATCACCTATCTAATCTTGTTCTCTTCCTTGAATATTTTCTTTGCTTTTGTTTTGATGAAAAAGTATCTCTATCACACTTACCGAAGAAAGGAGACTTCTTTGTCTTCTTCACCTTCTAATTTGCTAACACTTATACATCTTTCCTATGAAACATGATTGTCATCATATTTATTACCCTTTTAGGGCTTTTTATCTCATCCTTTCTATCTTGGTTTTCTCATCTTGTCCACATTTATGAGTATTCCCCCTAAGATATCTTATTTCAACATCTATCTATGGCTTATGTTGGGGTGTCTTTTCATCCATGTACTTATCAATATATATAACTCACTTTGTGTCCTTCCCATGCCCTATGTTGGGGCATCATTGTCTTCATCCATGTCCCTTTCGTGGACGCATGATTTTTTTGCACTATTCCTTGTAAACAAAGGATTGTGCACATCTTTCACAATTAGTTGCACATATTTTGATGTTTTTCTATGACCCAATGGTCATCTTGGTTTACACCCATACTGCAGTGGTCTTCACCCACTCACTGGTCTGTAGAACATTGTCGTCTGTCTCTGTTGAGACCACAATTGTCCTCTATTGATGTGATACTGGAGTCACCGCCATAATTTTTTTTATTTATTGCGATCCTTTTTTTCCTAGGGCATCTTGCCTTTGGTCATGTCTTCATCTATCCTCGGACACATCTTTCATATAACCCTTTTTGTTTTTGTCTCGTGGCTTGCTATCAAAAACCACTCAACAAAAAGGGGTAAATTTAGACACCTATTTTTGGTATAGTGCCCTCCCGACATCTTACACGCACGATAATTCCATCCCCACTTCTCTTTATCTTAAATTAAATAAAATCTTATCTATTTGTTCATATTATTTTATTGATTATCAATGGGCTCCTTATGGACCCATTTGATAATTCAATTTTTGGAATCATCCCCCATCTCTCACAAATTATTTAATTCAAAATGCACCCATCCAACACCTTCTTTCTAAAATGAAATCTTTATCTCACCCTCCCATTCAAATCATGTCCCCCACTTTTCCTAATAAGTCAAATTATGGGACCCACATGATCACATCACATCCCTAATTCAGGTTACTTTACTACACCCTGGGTATCATCTAACCTACAATTAGTCTCATATCTAAGCTATAAATATGGGGTTTTCCCCATATTTCAAAAAAGTAAGAGGAGACATTTTCAAGAACCAGAACAGAAGACTTAGAAAAGAAGGATATATTTTTACACAAAAGAAGAAGAAAACTCTGATAGTGTCTCCTATCTTGCCATCTTGATGCCTGATTCATTTCCATAGCAGGACATGAGCTAAGTACTTTTGTTATTCCATTTGCTTGTCATTTTTACTATTGTTCACAATCTAATTATCTTGTCTAACACGGGGGTTGATATCCTCCAAGGGAGTTGAAATCCTCTTGGAACTGGCACCGTTCGGGAAACCCCCGCATATTGTGTTCTAATCTTATCTAGTTTAAATTTTGCAGATCTAGCTTCTTGATATCATGTATATGCTTTCTTTGCGCCCGTATCATCCATATCTATCTCCAAGGTACTAAGCCCTTATATACTCGATGTGGTCTTGTGTTTCTTGATTACTCAAACACTCACCTGGACAGGAAGCTGGAAACGCAAATCTATATGGGGATCATAAGAAAGGTTTCTCTATCAAACTAGATACCTACACATACTTTGGAGAAGAAGCGGAGATGTGTGGATGTGTGAATAAAAAGAGCATAAGCAGGGGAAAAAATACTTTAAAAAATCCTTGAGGGAAAAACAAGCATAAGTCCCATAGTGAAAACCTCTTTGAGGCACTAGTGAAAAAATAAAACAAAGAAATCATGGAAAAAGTGGTGTACCCATTCAAAGATGATGAACTACCTATAGAGTTTTATCTTACTCTTCCCCCTGACCCTACACTGATGGAAGATGCGTCTAAAATGATCATTGAAGAAACCATTAGTGTTAATATTGGTTTAGAAAAAGAGCCTAGAATGATAAAACTGGGAGCTTCACTCTCGTCACAGGAACGTAAAGTTTTTGTGGCATTTTTACGGGAATATGTAAATGCATTTGCATGGTCGTACATAAACATGCCCGGTTTGGACCCATATTTTGTCATGCAGAACCTCGTTGTGCACCTAGACGCCAAACCCATCAAGCAAAAATTAAGAAATATGTATCCAAAGATTGTATCACTTGTTAAAGAAGAACTGGAAAGTCTATTAGCAACAGACTTTATCAAATCCATCCAATATAGTCCTAGTTTAAAAGAATTCAGTCGGTATTAGAATATGCACTAAATTCCGTGACATCAACAAAGAATGTCCCAAAGACAACTTCCCTTTGCCTAACATTGACATGATCGTCAAATATATTACCGGTTATGAAATGCTATCCTTAATGGATGGATTTTCAGGTTATAACCAAATACGGATAGTAGAGGAAGATTGACAAAAGACTACTTTCATCACCCCTTGGGGAACATTTTGCTATAAGGTCATGCCTTTTAGACTTAAGAATGCTAGGGCTACATATCAACGTGCTATGACAATCATCTTCCATGACATGATGAATGACATCATGGAAGATTATGTTGACAATATCTTAGCAAAGTCTAAAACCATAGGTGAGCACCATGAAGTGATGAGATGAATCTTCCAACGTCTCCAAGATTATAAGGTTCATCTGAATCCCAGAAAGTGCGTCTTCATTGAATTATAAAAAAACTCCTGAGTTTCATTATTTCACAAAAAGGGATAGAGGTAGACCCCACTAAGGTTGCAGTTATCACAGAAATGCCTCAACCGAAAAACATAAAATAGCTAAGAGGTCTGCAAGGGAAAATTTAGGAAATCCACCAATTTATTTCATAGCTTGCGGATAAGTTCCATTATTTTATGCATCTAGTGAAAAAAGATGTTACCTTCAACTAGGGACCAGATTGTCAGAAGGTATTTGAATTGCTTAAGAAATATCTAATCAACCCACCTATTCTCATGCCGCCTACCCTAGGCAAACCCCTCTTGTTATATATTTCAGCCACTCAAATTTCTATTGGTGCAATGCTTTCCCAATACAACCTTGGCCACAAAGAAAGGGTGGTTTACTACCTTAGTCGCACCTTAATTTCCTATGAGATGAATTATCTACATATTGAAAAGGCTTCCCTAGCAGTAGTATTTACTTTCCAAAAAAATTTCCATTACCTCCTTAACAAAAAACCAAGTTAATATCCAAAGTTAACTCTCTCAAGTACCTCTTATCCAAACCTACCCTTACAAGATGAATGTCTAATTACATCATTCTCCGTAGTGAATTTGGCATTGATTTCATTAACTTGAAGTCTTTAAAAGGACATGTATTAGTAGATTAGTTTTCCCAAGCTCCCTTGCTGGGAATGGAACCATTATGTCTAGATTTTCTAGATGCATTTATTATGTACATTGAGGAATCCATCATGTAGTGAGTCCATTTTGACAGTTCATTCACATTTCATGGATCACAAGCAGGAGTGGTACTCATTACTCCCACATGAGAAGTTATCCCACGCGCATTCCGTTTGATATTCCCTTGTACAAATAACATTGTAAAGTATGAGGTGCTCATTTCCGGCCTTAAGTTAGCTATTACCTAAAACATTTGACAGTTACGAGTCATTTGTTAGTCCCAACTAATCATTAAACAAGTTAATGATGAATACAAGGTCAAGGATGAAAAACTTGTCCATATAAGAAAATGGTTGAGACCTTGAAATAATACTCTGTGTAGGTTGTCTTTGAGAAAAGGTCAAGATCACATAATAGATCTACAAATGCAATGGCTACAATTGTATCTCTACTGGGCATTCCACACCATACAAATAAAATTCCATTCTTTTTGGAGAATTTACAAATACCCACATATGACATGCCATAATCTTACTTGGCATGTGAAGTTGTTATTCCATTCTCCCCTTGGTACGATCCCATATTTAATTATCTACAAAATGACATGTTTCCCCCAAACATCATCCATACCATGAAAAATCCATTATCCACAATATAGCCCATTATACCCTCATAGGAAGAACCCTTTATCTTCGTGGCTACAATGGGAATCTGCTATGTTGTTTTGATGTTATCAAGTCAGTCCACGCTATTAAAGAAGTGCATGCCAGTATTTGCGGAGTAGATACTAGTTGCATGGTCCTAGCTAAGAAACTCTTAAGAGTAGGCTATTATTGTCCTACACAAGCTGGACTTGCGCCAGCACAAGCTTTGTAGCCTATCATGAATCCTTGGCCATTTTCTAAATGGGGACTTGATCTCATAGGGAAGCTCACTCCTACTTCCTCAAATGGCCATACCCACATTATCACCACCACTGAGTACTTAATTAAATTGGTAGAGGATGTGCCTCTCACTTACGTAATCAGTGTGTAAATATCTAAGTTAATAATGAATCATCTTATCTATCATTACGAAATCCCCTTCACCATTGTCACAGATAATAGTAAATATTTCAAGAACAAGATAGTTAAAGCATTATGACAACAATTTCAAATCAAACTCAAGTGTTCCACCCCCTATTACCCTCAAGGTGATGGACAAGAAGAGATCACCAATAAAACCCTTGTTCAAATCATGGAGAAAATGGTTAGTAAAACAAACCATAATTGGCACCTCCAGATTCATCCTACCCTCTTGGCCTATCGTACCTCCATCCGCACCTCTACTGATGTGAATCCTTATTCATTATTCTATGGCACTGAAGCCATCATACCATTAGAAATTGAGCTTCCCTCCCAGAGAATATCTCTCTAGGACTATCTAGATAAAGACTAAGACTACAGGGTTGCTCAACTAGCAAAATTAGAGCTATTGGATGAAAAATGTATAAGAGCTCTCAATCACCTAAATATTTATCATAATCGGGTATCATGAGGATACAATAAATGGATCATTCCTTTTGATTTTGATGTAGGTAATCTCATGTTGAAAGAGAATTGGAAAAACATTGTTAAAGACAGAAAAGAAAGGAAAGTTTGAAGCCAACTGGTTAGGGCCATATATCGTGGTCACTAAGTAGGGTTTAGGGGCATACAAAATAGCTCATTCAGATGGTGAGGAATTAAAGGAACCGATGAATGCAATGCACCTCAAGTGCTTCTATACTTAAATAAGAATTTCCTTGGAAAAGTAAGAAAAAACAAGTAAAAAATAAAAAAATCAAGAAAATAGTAAAAAGGAAACAGGTCATCCAAGTGTGAAAACCACCCAATTGTGGTGTATTGGACAATTCGCTGAGTGAAAACCAGATTCCGACGCTTAATGAAGACTTGTTGTCTACAAGCTACTCTCACATCTGGACGAGTAACTCTTGCTTCTATCTAGGATTAGTTTTCCTATCAGGTCTAGGAATCCTACTGAACCTATCTTTCAATCCATGATATGGCTCATCTATTCTTGTATCTACATACAAGGACCACCTATGTATATTCCCATCTAATGCTTGGGGAACCTTCACATTTAAAATTTCTTGAACATACATGTGTGGCATTCTGCCTTTGTATATTCCTATATCATGCTGGTGGGATCCATAATTCTTTTTCATTGTATATTACTTTCAATACAGACCTTAGAAAATCACAAAAAATTTCACAAAATGTTACAAAACCTAAGCATTTAGAAAACTCCCTCCTAGGGATGGCGCTACACAAACACAAGAACATTGTGTTGGAGAAACCTCGTAAGCAATGTGAACAATAGCATTGAAAATTTATCTTTTGACATAACACCAAAAACAATAGAAAATATATCAATGTTGTACCGCAAAAATAGAGTATTAGTTTGATTACTTTTAATTTGGTTTGCAGAGTGTTGGTTGTATTTTATTTCCATGTTTTATGCATTAAATTGAATTCATTTTCTTAGGTTAAGTGTTACTTAGCTGTTGTATTTAGTTCATTTTATCTTGCATACTTGTTTATAATTATAGTATGTTCATTAGATTTGTTTCCATTGCATTGAGTTGTATGTTTAACATTGAGTTTAATTGCTTACTTAAGCTGAGTTTTATTATACTATTGCATTAAATTCATTTTTCATACTTGTGAATATTTGTCTTGTGTTCATTTTGATTAGGTTGTATTTATAAGTCAATTGTACAAATTTTTGTTATCATAGACATCATAACATATATCATAACTATCATCTATCATATAATCACATCTAACATCAGCTATAGATCATATATCAATAAAAATGCTAAGTTTTGCATCAAGCATGTATTCTAAGATAATCATCGCATACAATATCATCAATGGAGTAAGAGGGGTCATGCATGATCACAAATCAATCTCCCCCACACCAATATCACAAATATCATATTTTACACTAGAAATTGCAAACAACTCATGTACAAAACATATGATATCATCTAAGGATATGTCATGAATCAAAAACATGTAATACATCATCAACATCTATCATAATACATAAATGAGAAGTAAAATCATACAACATCTTGATATAATTAAAAAAACATAATAAATAACTCTATAAATCATCAACATTAGTCATATAAAACATGGCAAGTATAACATCAAATGTCTGTATACATGTATAAATATGTCTGTCTCAAAAGGATATACTTCACTGATACAAAAATATGCCATCACAGGCATGAATCATAATAAGCCTTCATCAAGAGACATAATCCAAAAATGATACATAATAAATAATCAATAAAAACTGAGCCTTAATAACAAGCGTACATCAAGGGTACATACATATTTCAATATACAAAAAGATAAAGAGAGTCATCCAAGACTCTCGCCCTCCCATGGGATTTTTGGCGTTTGGCCCAGAGGAGGATGTTGCTACTGTTATTGTTGAGGAGATGGCCTGACCAAGCCTACAAAACTCTATTGAATGATGGGATTTTGCACTAATCTCGTTGATCGAGAGGTCCTCTAAGACCTAGATCTAGACCTACTCACCTCCATCTGATCAAATGACATCATTCTTAGTTCCTCAGGAACTACCTCGTAATATGCAACCTTATAATATGAGGCCTCACTGCTAGCCCTCATAACATCTGATAAAATTTGGGTCATCCCACTTGCCATTGATGCCTGATGTAGAGCATCACACTCTCCTGTAACCCATTCCACATCCACCTGATCCTGTGTCAATGCAGCAGATAGCCGCTCTCTCGCTGCATTCATAGCCTACTCCTAATCTTGTGCCTAATCTTGCTCTAATGTAATGGCTTGAACATCGGCCTGGGCTTGATCCCTCTGAACTAATAATTGATGTACATATGCCTAAGACTGTTGTAATAATCCCAAAATTTGTGTAATCTGAGAAGCTAGCTACTGAATCTATTGAAACCAGGTGGCATAATCTCCACCACCTCCTTGCCTAGTCTATGCCTTAGCCTCATCCTGCTCTATGGTGAAAAACTATAACTAAGCCCTAACCGCTGTTTCCTAGGATTCCCATGGAATTGTCAAACGATGATGTATAACTACATGGTACCATGGGGCATACTCTACTGTCACCCTGGGATCCCTCACATGTCTTAATGGTACCCATGGTACTGGCACCATCTACTAATAACTAGTTGTAGCCCTGTCCATTTGAATCTATGGCCCCATGTCAAAAACCTCACGGGCCCTGCATGTATACCACATATCATGCTTTGTCACATCTTGAATGAGACCAAACTACCTCTGGCATCTATCCACTATGTAGAAATATGTAATATAGCATTGGCTTCCAAACATAAAGTGATCCACCATGGCCACGCTGAGTTTTAGACCATCCTATGGCCACTGAAAAATGTCTATAAGGCCTCCATACTATCTGGGCCTATTGCAAATCATTGAACTCTCGACAATAATGATAATTATCTCATGTGTTTGGCCACACATCATCTCTAGCTGGAACCCAACCCATCCCAGACGGCTCCTCTAGGGCACAAGCTCATAAAACACCTATGGGACGACCTATGGCTATATGGTCCTAGGCCCATATATGTGGTAATCTCATTGGGCCTACCATATTCTAATGGTAGTAGGTGATAAGGTGACGATCCCATTACAAATGTGCCATTATACACTGGCCCCAACAATATGACTCACCGTCAATTAATCCATGAACTACTCCAATAAGACCAAGCGGGAATGTAGAACCAGTATTGTTAGTGAGTAGAACACCACTGACAAAGGCCATCAAGTAAACCACCGCCCAATCTAACTTCGGGTATTCTATACACCAATGCAGTCGAATGGCCATACCTTGGCAAGGTATATCCTCAACTCCAAATAGATCAAATAGGTAGGTTGTGATATCAATCTGACTACTTGTATACTCAATCAGATGGCCCTGAATAAGAACCCACAAAATCCTCCATACATCCTCCAGTATGACAGTAATATCACCGGTTGGGAGCCAAAAACAATGAATCTCACTATGGTACCTCTCAGCTAAGGCTGTCAGGATGCCATGATCTAGATTAATTTTTGGCATACAGGCCACGTGATCCAATCCAGTGACATATTATAAGATGTCCAATATCTCCCTATCCTCCTCATCGAAACTTGCCTCTATGGCAGCAAGGAGGCCATACCGCTCTCTAGTGCATAGGATGGGAAATCGTATCTATAAAAATAATAATACACTTGTTATGATTTAATTATCTCTATACTCTTTTATTTTCATTCTTCTAAGTACTCATTTCTACTTTCTTCTACAAAATCATAGATGACATTCTTCTTTACTTGTCTTATTTTTGTCAAAAAATTGGCTAAGTCCTTCTAATGTATGTGCATTCCTATGGATGCCTACTCACCCATATTGACGCATACGCACCTAAGACGCCTACGCTTCCCTCCTAACGTATACGTGCCCATCTTGATGCATACGCACCTAACCATTTCCCCCCTAACAACTAACTCTCCCTTAGTGCATACACATTCATTATGATGCCTACATGTGTAGTTTAAGGCACGTGCGTGCGCGCATCCACTTTTTTCCACATGATACATGTGCACCCCTTTCAGCATGAATGCATGTGCACACCCCTTTTTCCAACGCATACGTGGGCACATACCTATGTTTCCAACGTGTACGTGTGCCAAACGTGTTAAAACTACCCTAAAACACTACAAAATTGACATTAAATGCAAAAAATGACAAGAAGAGATAGGGCACTCATGTAGGGTCCATGGATATCATCTCGTAGGTACTCCTAGATCCAGTTTGCACATCTAATCCACCTCTAAACTCTCGCCATCTCTCTCATAGCTCACAAATCACTCGTCGTAAAAATTCACAAGAGCTCTATAACAAATGAACTGACTGTGATGATTTACCTCCCCCAGGGGAGGTATATAGGGTAATTTGGACCCATCGTGATGCCCTCTTTCTTACCATGATTCACATGGCACATGTTCCGACCACCGTGCTCATTCTAGCACATTCTTCTATGCATCGTAATAATTATTTTTTACTAATTTTTTGTTGCGCTAGGGCATTATTTGCCACCTAGTGCTCATTTCTTCTCCCTAGGGCATTTTTATTTTTTCCAGGTGATGTTTTCATTCTGCCTTCTTCCAGTTAACCATCATGATAGTTATTTTATTTACAATAATTATTTTTCGACTCGTTTTCTTCTCGTTGGGGCATGTTCTTGCTACCTAATGCCCACTTCTTTTCCATGGGGCACTCCACATGTTTTTGGGTGACTTTCCATTTTCTAAATTCTTCTGACCAGTAAAAAATGTTAAAATTTAAAAAAATCATAAAATCATTCAACAAATCCAAAAAACAAATTATGTAGAAATTCAAAAACTTGACAAAAATTGGTAAACAACGCATTTGCAGCTGAAATATATATCTCTCACATGACGCTCATCTCGTATCTTGCTGGAATTTTCACATGTTTTAAAATAATGACTCACGGATCATGTGACTCTATAATCATTTAGAAAATCTCATATTCTTACTTCATCTATACTCTAGGGCATAACGAGTTGCATGGAACTATTTCATAGTGCACACTAATTTTGCATAGGATCCAAGTGTCCTCCGTTCTCCTCCTTGCATGTACAAGTTTCTTAGGGCATCATTTTTAAGCCTTGTCATTTATCACAAATTTTTGGGGCTACAACTCGATAACAAAATATTTGTGCAACTATCTTGAATGTTGTTGGTTTGAGTGTGTGTGTTTGTACTTATTTCCCTATTAGAGCAGCGTGTTTACTTATCGTATTACATTACATTTTGTATTTTGCATGGAGTTCACATTTTAGCAATGGATTGTTGTTTGTATCTTGGCTTTTCATGTCATTTTAAGCTTCTGTCATATGCTTATATTTTTAATAAGGACCGATAATGAATATTCTTAGAAATATGATGAAATGAATATTGTCTTACACAATATTGGATTGTAGATAGCTTAATATCTTCCCTTCTTTTCTTATTGATAATTTCTTCTCTCTCCATCATGTGCAAATTTTCTATTTTTCATCCACATCTATGTACACCCCTCTCAATATAGATATCAAGTGTTTGGTGCCTCACCATGCATAGTGAGCAGCCCCCCTGTTGACTTATTTATTTTGTATGACGTGGAAGATGAACAATGCAAACGCACACTATATCATATACATCTCACTCTTCACCACTCACTCTTACAACATTTCTAATAGGATCCGTTCACAAAGGAAAAACTTGTGCTACACAAACTTCTTTGTGTCTTCTTCCCCTTTCTTCCTTATTCTACTATTTCATGTAGAGCATCCTAGCCCTACCCATTACTCTATCTCTATTATTTTTCTTATTTTCAATCGTCGATCAAAGTCTTTCATCACCCCATCGACACTTGAGGGGGCATCCTTCACTCGACTCATTTTTCTTCCACCCCTTCAAAACTGTGTAGTCGTTTATATTTGTCTACTTTCTTTGAAATGGCATAGCCTATGCCATCCCAAAGAGGGGAAAATGTAGACACCTATAATTCGATCGAAGCATTAGTATTCTTAATATTGCACTATTTATCCTCCTCACAAATAGACGACACCTCGTCAATTAGGTCTACCTAAATCACCTTTTACGACATCCTTTCGGTTATATTCCTCTTATAACTGAATAATTGGCCTAGTATAGCCTCTTGTTAGCTAAACCTTCCTTTGATCTCCTTCTAAACTGCTTCTACTAGCCTCCTAACCTATCAATCCATTTCATTGGATTGATTAGATCTCTCACAACCCCCTCAGACTCATAATTCCTCTCTAAACAAGAATAATTAGCCTAAACCTAGGTTAACTAGCCTAAGGCATGTTTAACCTCTTTTAAAACCATAAAGTGATTTTTGGCTTATTCATTTTTCCCACATGCACCATAAGTCTTCCATTTCTGAAATTAGAAAACTATAAATACCCCACCACCCCAAGTCATTTTCTAAGAACACTTCCTCCTTTCTAGCATAAATTATAGTATTTTGTTTAGGATTAAGAGATTTATCCATTTTTTATTGAGCTATTTGCTTTTCTATTACACTACACTCGCAATATTTGAGTAAATTGGAAG
Source organism: Taxus chinensis (assembly GCA_019776745.2). Taxonomy (NCBI): domain Eukaryota; kingdom Viridiplantae; phylum Streptophyta; class Pinopsida; order Cupressales; family Taxaceae; genus Taxus; species Taxus chinensis. Next base: position 21,238,121 of record CM034156.1, read on the forward strand.
AACCATATGGCTTTGTAGCCATTAATGGTAAGCTCCCATTCTCATAATCACAAATTGATTGCTTAGAATCTTTATTAGATTCGTTTATAAAGATTTCAAGAATAGAGGATAACTATACATGTTAGGTTTTCTTGTTTACTTCAAGATTAATACATGCAAAGTAATGAATCCTTGCTTATTTCTTATCATTATGGTCCATTGATTTATTTGTTTAAAGATTTGGGGTTTCTTAAGTGTTCTTACCCAATTTTCATAGCTTTTGCAAATTTTCCTTGTTCATTGTTACTCAAAATAATGGAAGGATCAAGGCCTGGCTATGTATAGAAAGAAAGGCGATGAAAGATTCAAGATCCTGTGGATCAATGGATTGTCACGGTGTGGGGCTCTTGTAGAGTCCCTATGTTGATGTCTATGGCAGATTTGTTGAGATGAGCGGATGTGTTTGGAGGTAAATTCTTATGAAGATAAGGATATTCTTCCCCCATGTAAGAAAGGGTGGAATCTTTGTCGGTGCATTGAAAATTTTCAATGGTAGGGGAATATTCCTCTATCATTTCTGGAAATTGAAGAGGTTGGGACCTATTTTCACCTTCATAATGATAAGTGACCGATCCCAAGGTAATGGTGGAGATTGAAAAAAATCCAGAGGAGAAGGACACGATACATAACCTTATGGGATGGAGAAGATAGAGGATTGATGTCCATGATAGCTAAATATGGTGGGAAAGGGTTTGCAGATTATTCCTTAGAGCCCAACTGGAAGTTTTCATGGGGTTTGCAAGATTGTTCAATGATGAGGTCATGCATGCCTTGTTCATAATGCCCCATTCCAAATCCTTTCCAGGAGCAACGATGAAGATAGGTGTAAGAAAAGTATTTCTTGTAAAGGAATTAAAACCCATTTTTATATGGTTTGGTGTGTGGTTGAGTTTCAATGTAGGAGGAAGGGAGGTCAATGCCACCATAGATGAGATTAGTGTGAAGATGAGATAGAACAAAAGGAACGATATCCCCGAAATTAGGATGATACATTGGAGCTTTATCAATTCTACCAAGCCTATTAGTCATGGGAAGAGTATTAAGTATGAGGAGGTGATACTCCCCTAGCAAGAGGTAGTCCATCACTTTATCTATGGATTTTTCACCAACACAGATGGGAAGGATAATTCATTGGGAAGCTTGGACACATAGACAAATGAGCTAGTGGATGCCTCAGAAGGATCTTATTTGGGGATGAACACATCATTAGGATGATATGTTAGGTGACATGCTTTGAATAAAGGAGTGTCTATGGGGAGAGTTAAAATATTTCCCTTTGTGTTTTGGTGAAGAAGGGGGTGGAGTATATTCATGTTCATACTTGATGCATCGATGGAGGGTGGAGGGAATGCAACTCATGACACAAATCCACGATCGTCCAAGGAGGATATTGCATTGGAAATTCCATTCTACAATATATAATACCTTAAGGAGGAGTTTCTCACCAACACAGATGGGAAGGATAATTGTACTCAATGCGAGGGAAATGAAAACATTGAAGGCGTAAAGAACCATGGGTGATTAGGCAACAATGGAATAAGGGATCTTGGGCTGATTTAGGTTGTGTTATAAATGTGGATATCTGTTATCCAATTTTAAGGTAACCATACCAAATTTTGCCCTGGTCAAGGAGAATGTTACAAAATCCCTTTTCGGGAAAATCTGGTTCTCCAAACTTAGCCATGTCCCTTTTTGGCTATGCACCTTTTATCTGTGTAACACAGAGTAAATTTTTGCACCCCCTTTCATTTCCTTTGGCACATCAGATTGACGTGTTGACACATCAATTATTGTGCCTTCCTGTGATGCACCTTTCTTGCGTGCGCCAAGGCGCATGCACCTTCATGTTAACAAATAAACTGTTGCACCATGTTTTGGTGCACCAAAGGGCGCTAGGAATGAAGTGTTGGTAGTCATAAATTTGCGCCAAACAAGTATTCCCGTGTTGATGTTTATCTGTGCCAAAGGGGCAGTTTGACGTGTCGACACATGTTTCGGTGTGCCTCTTGAAAAAGTGGTTGGTGCATTTATTACACCTTTGCCTATATATAGGCGCACCTGCATCCTGTCACTTTCACAATTAGTGATAACTTTATTCCTCTCACCTGTCAGCATGCCCATCCTCCTCGTGTCGCGTTCGTGGACCCCGTTTCGTCTCTCATATTCTATATATTCCGGGTAGGTGGTTCTTGCTCCTCTTATGTTTTGTTTTGATTGTTTGTGTGGTAGGATACAATGGATCTGTGAATCATAAAAACACCCTCCCCTATGCTGTTCTTGCAATCTTTCTCCCCAAAGTTGTTTTCCTCCTCTTTCCAGATCTGCTGGCCAAGAGGGCTCTGCCTGAAACCTCTTTTCTTTTGCCCTCTTCACCGCTTGAATCGATGTGGAGTTAAGCCTAAAGGATCGATGAATCAGAGAGATAGGAAAACTTGAAAAAACTAATTTCCAAGATTGCATTTTCCCCTTGGCGCAATCACCACCCTTGCAACAGGCAGTCGCGCCTATGGCGCACCAAAATTGATTGCAACACATGAGCTCCCTGCGCCTAGTATAGCAAACCAAGTAGATCCTCCGCTTACCACAACAATATGTCATGCAAGCTTTCCCTATGCGCCGCGCCAAATTCCCCTTTTGCCTAAAGTTGGTGTTACACCGCAATAAACCTACGCCCTTTGGCGCACCAAACTTCCATGTTGCAGGTCAAATACTTGCGCCATAGGCGCACCCTGCCCCCATGCAACACCAACATTACTTGCGCCAAGTATAAAACTACATAACGGCACAGGCGCATCCCCGCTTACAATAACAAATAATGTCATATGCAAAATCCTTGCGCCCTGCGCCCTTTGGCGCTGATTTGTTCCTTGTAACACTCCGATTCAGTGTGCCATTCTAATAGCTTTGCATCCTGCAGTGTTCCTGTGCCCTGCGCCTTGAGGCCTTAAAATTGCTAACTCCTCATTCTTTTCTGTAGTGCTTTAATGGAAGATTTGACAGCTAATATGGCTCTTTGGCGTTGGACTTCTCTTCTTCTTCTTGCAGATCAACAACTGAAACTCATATCCATATATGTCTACATCAAGCAAGAAGCCAACCAAGTCAAAGGGTAAGGCTAAGCTTACAGAAGAAGAGATGAAGTATAAATTAGGATGCCCGAGTCCCAGGCAGAATGTGACCTGGACATAAGAGACTCTGAACTCGGTCACATCGACATGGAGGATTTCTGGGCCAGAACCAGGAGAGTCACAGGAAGTCCTTGGATGGACAAGCTGGGGTAGTGGACTAAATTTTTTTGGGGGGATCCCCATCAGTGTAGTAAACAATGAATTTATGATGGTAGTGGCCCGTTGTTACAACAAAGACACAAGGTGTGTCGAAAATGAAAAGGGTGAGGTCATAATCAACCTCACCACCCGACACTTTGAAATCATGCTAGGCATCCCTCACCACTGACACTTTGTGGCTATAAGCCAAGAGGACTGCACCAAGGCATGGGAGGATAATGAAGACAAGTGCATGCAGCTGATGAACGAAGTGTACTTGAAAAACAAGAAGGTAATAACTAGATGGCCACAGGTTATTCACCGCAGTGACTTCTCTGAGGAATTGAGCGACACCATCACATTCCTTAGTAGAGTTTTTGGGCTTTCTGACGCCCATTACTTTCACAAATGGATGCTTAGGTACCTTGAAACTATGAACAAGAATGTGCCAGATCAATGCTTTCAGTGGGCGGAGGTCATAAGCAGCACCATATCTGAGTAGCTCCAACAACTCACCACAACGGGGAGGTTTTACATGAACTCCTACGTAGTCTACACTGCAGCCTCAGAGAGGGATTATCCGGCACTGAGCCGATGCGGGGTTTGGCCCCAAGTAAAAATATATGAATACCTCAGAGCTGAAGCTAGAGAACAACATTTCGCAGTTTACTAAAATCAAAGATGCCTTTTTCTACATCATCATCTGCATATTGAGGCCCAACATGAATCATGGTCAAACGACCAAGAGAATTGTCACAACAACAGAGAAGTGGGGGGCCTTATTTACACAATTTCCCACCTTCACCTATCTCAGGGCAGCTAACTTCCTGGGGTAGCCCACTAAATTGCCGAGGTACGCTAGCCCCAAACTGGTCCTGTTGGAGCTATCAAATAGCTCGTAACATACCATGAGAAGTGCCTGAAGAGAAAGAAGGGTGGAACTCCTTTCCCCCTTACAGTGGGCAGATCACATGCATCTCTCACCACAAAGCCCGGGAAATGGTTTCCGAGCTAGAACTGCTCAATCTGAAGCACAAACTTCCCGACGAGGCCCACTTTTGATCCAAGGAATTTCCTTCCCAAGGAAAAACTTGATCCAATCCATATTCCACAGATCGAGGACATCTATATCGACCTGTACCATGAGGTCGAACTTAGAAGAAAGGACCACTCCTGCTTGGCCTTGGTAGAGATTATTCAATACGGCGTGGCCATTGTTCCAAAGGGTTATCAAACTACCGATCAAGAAGTTGATCAGGTATATCTAGATATGGATGGGGACAACTGGCCGTTTGTTGCGATCGACAGAATGAAAGCACCCCAGACCATTGAAGAAAGGGTCAAAGAGACATTGCGGAGGACAGAACACTGGTGCAGAATGAATGGCCTTATCTACCTTGGGGTAGATTTCACTACATCCCCATTAGGCAACGCACCTGTCAGGCCAAAGCATCTGCCAAAGGTCAAAGGCAAGGATAAAGAGGGTGAATCAAGCTCTGCTCAAGAAGGAGCCCCTGAAAGTCCTCCTTCCGCTGCACAAGAACAGGTTGTAAGCCTGGTATCCCCAGAGAAAGAAGCGGTGGAAGGTGTTTCGATGGGCACATCCACTCAGGGTGTCGCCACTACTACAACCGCTGAGGTCCCTTCTATCCCTTCTCCCTCCTCCTCCTCCTCCTCGCATGACCCAAGCGACCATTCCTTTGGTCGTGTCCTCTCCCCCATCTTCTATTGTTCCCCCTTCCTCGTCATCCATCTTCTCTTCTCTCGCAAAGCTGTCCCCCACCATTTCTTCCCTCATCTCTCAGCTCCCTTCCATCCCCATGTCTACCTCCCCTCAGTATCCCTTGTGAGCACTTTCTCGGCCTCCCTCTCGATGCCACCCACCAAGTGTCTCTACCCATTTCCCCTCATCCACTGCAGCTGCTCCCTCTTCTACCTCTAGTCCCGTTCCCTTAAGTCCAGCATGGATCTCCCAGCATCTAAGCTAACAAAAGAGGAAAGTCCCTATCGCACCGATGGACTTCTCCGTCATCCTGACAAAATAAGAAGCAAAAGCCTATAAGCTTCTCTCAGAGTGCATCGGGGGAAAGAGTAATGGAGATTGGATCCTTCAAAGGGTAAAAAAGATCTGTCTCCGACAAATTATATAGTGACCCAAGTCACAATGGGAACATCTTCTAGAAAGTCTTCAAGGAGAGGCCCTATCTGCGGTGGATGCCCTTTGCAAGAAACTTCAAGAAGCAAAGGAGGAGAAAAGGTTGCTAAAGGAACAAAACAAAAATCTTCTCCACACCCTATAGAAAATGGGCAGTGCACCTCCTACAACTACCACGGAAACTCCTGAGGTCCTAAGTCAGGACAAGATAAACGGAGTATGCCAAAATTGGTGAACAAGGTATGGCAGTTTCCGCCTGGAGGGATCAAATCCTCAAAGACAGCGAGGAGGTAATAGTCAAGTTCACCGAGTTGTATCAGAACATCAATCAGGTGAACAAAGATCTCCAGGTGATTGCAGGACCTATCTTCGAGGAGTTGGACCATGCAAGGCTGCAACACGAAACATTCCAGAAAATGCTCAACTGCTCAGTCGACGATCTAGTGAAATTTGGCGTTTTCAGTCACCCCAGGGTACCCAGCAAGATCCTTGCTGCGTTGGATTACCGGGTCGACCAGATGGAGTTCGTCCTTGAAAATATTGATAAACTCAAGGAGGAATCCCTAGATGCAATGCATCAAATGGAGAAAAATTTTCTGTGGATGTCTCCAGGCTTGCTTACTCCTTTCACCTTGAGGAATGCAGACGAAACTATTCGGATCTTTAAGGAGATTGTCACGCAAGGGTTAGGGCCAGAAGCCACTTTCGACACTGAATGCATCAATAAACTTCTGGCTTGCCGTGATTTTGTGGGGTTCCTGATGGAGGCAGGAAATGAATATTTTAAGCTCCCTGAAAAACTCAGAGATGAGTGGGAGACCTGTGAGGTCATTGGTGATCATACGAAGGGTCCTGCCTAAGGAGCTTCAGCCCCAGTAAATTCATGGAATATAGGACTCAGTTCCACATCACCTCTCCCGAGCAACAACAGAAGCAATATACCCCCTTCCAGCTGAGACGATGATGAATAGATTCCTCCTCTTGGCTTCTTTTTGTAAATATCTAATAGTATGTTGGTACAAACGATGACCTCATCCATGTTGCACCATGGGATGTTGTCATCCACCAAGTTGTCCAAAGTCAACATTGACTTTTAGATATTTTGTAGATATTTTGTAATTAGTTGTTGGTTCTCTTTTGCCTTCTTTCTTCTCCTTCTTCTATATATACTTGGATACTTGTTGTATTCAAAGGAGGGATACTTTTCAGATAAAAAATAGAAGTAAGAAGAAAAGACTTTGAGATTTTTGTAACAGAAGAAAATAGTAATACAAATATTAAGACTTTGTGCTGAATATGTGTGTTATGAGTATTTAATCTTTCTTATGTCAGATTTATGCGTTTATTCTGTTGAATCTATCTCTACTTTTTTGTCATTTATTCATTAGTATTGCTTTATTCGTCTATGCAAGTAGGTTCAGCTTTGTTTACTACCAGCCCAAAACATAGGACCTTTCTGCTTTGGAATTGATTTCTTTTCTCCCTTCAGATCTCTTCCTATCTCCCCACCTCATTTCTTTCCCTTCTTTTCACAGTTGGAAATACCTCTACTGGGATGAGATCCCAACCCCTGAAGGCAGAATATTGTGAGACTTGCACAGATTCCTGCTGGTAGAATAGCAATAAACCAGTTTCTTTGTCAAAGAGAGGCTATGCCCTACACACTGTTGGCTCGTCTATCCATAGATCTACCCACCTGACAGATTTTCAGACCAACAATATCGAAGGTGGAAGTGGTTTTTACATGATGTGCTTGATGAGATCTAAAGGGGTGGTAGATTGTGTAGGTTTAGGATTCATTGGTATAGGTGGGATTAGATTTGTAGGTGGGGCAAGAGTCTCATGTGTAGTTATATCAAGTGTGGATGTGTGCGTAGATGATTCAAGGGATGGTGTAAATGCAAACATAGATTCAGATGTTGATGTGGAAATGGTTGTCATAGTTGATGTGATTGATGTAGGGGTGATTACATATGTAGGATATGTTAAGGTGTGCGTTGAGGTATTTATAGGTGATGGAATAGGTGTGATAAATGAGAATGTGGAATATATGGATGGAAGAGTGTGTGTAGTTAAGATTGTTGCACATTTTGCTGTTGTAGGGATAGATGAAGTAGATGTAATTGGTGTATATTTTGATGAAGTTTTGATTATGGGAGAATAATATAAAATATATGTGGGTGCAATGGATGATCAGGTGATGGATTTACGTGATGGTATCATATTTTGATTTATAATATTGATTGTACGGGAATTAGGTTCTTGTGATGTCGAGGGTGTATTTTGATTATTGGGTGGATGATTAGGAAATGGTTGTTTGAAAAAGTCAAGAGGTTGATTAGGTGGTGTTTTAGGATTATCCACTTGGAGGTCACCAAATTCTATGAGTTTTTGGATGCAATATTAAAAAGTGTGACACTTATCAATGTCATGACCACGTACTTGGTGATATTTACAATAATTTTCCTCATGGTACCATGATGGTTTGGATTGTGACTCATCATAGAGTCATATGGGAGAAATTCAAATGATATTAACTACCATTAACTTGTAAACTATTTAACTGTAAGATCCCCCAAGAGGGGTATAGTTAGGAGGTGGTCTAGAAGCTCTTTGTTGAGGCTCTATGTGAGAAGTGGATGTGGAGGAAAATTTAACCACGATGGCATTAACAATATTCTTAGATTTTTCACCATGCATGGAGGATTTAATGAACTCGGTCTTGGATGGCCTTGCTCAAAGGTGTGGATTTGAAGTTTTTGAGCTATGGTGAGTTCCTCTTTAAAGGTTTAGAATGATTAAATTTGAAGAGTAGAGGATATATAATTAACATAAGATTGTGAGAAAAGATCAATAAATTTAGTCTGTGGAAGGGTGAATGATAGTTGGTTGATTATACTATGCCATCATGCAATAAAATATCTGATAGACTCGTCATCATTTTGTCTAATTGTGTAGATGTTTGTGATAGTGATCTTATGTGTAATATTGATGGAGAAATTTTCTAGGAAAAGTTTCACGAGTTAAGTGAAGGAAAATTATGAATGTTGTGGAATTTTGTTGTACCAATCCAATATGGGTCCAACTAATGAAATGGGAAATGTGTGAAGCATAAGGCCTTCATCATGGGCCATGAAATAACATGAATCCATAAATGTGTCAAGGTTTTGTTTTGAGTCCTCTTTGCTATTGAATTTGGATAATTTTGGCAATTCTCAATGAGTGGGATAAGGCTTCATGGGGATGGATGGATTGATGGGTTCGTTACAAAGTTTTTCATATGAGAATGTGGTTTTGGATCCCAAGGTAGTGGCTTCTAGATTATCAATTCTACTCAATAATGAATGTAAGGTATCATTATATGGATGGGGTTTAGAAGGTAAAGGATGAGATTGTGATGCATATGAAGTTGATGGGTTAGGTTGTTAATAATGTTGATATGTTTTAGGGTGAGTTGGTGTTGGTGGAAGTGGTTGATAAGGGGGAGTGTAATTGATGGGTTGCGATTGGATTGGTTGAGATAAAGTTTGTTGTTGAGAAATGATGATGTCATAAGATTGATGGGATTATGTTGGATGTTGAGATATGGGGACATTTTATTAGTTTTCTATAGGATGAGTTGGTATTTAAGTAATGGGTGGTTGAGATACTTGAGTTGATTAGTTTGTAAGTAGCGATAGTAACCTTGAGGAGGAGGTTGATGGGTTTGAGTTGATTTAGAACGATGTGGCTTTGAAGTGATCACATTTGAATGAACATGGAAAGTGGAGATAAAGGGTAGAGTTGAATTATGTTGTTCGAATATAGGATGAAGAAAGTGATATTGTTAAGATGATTAAATTGTGGCACAATTTACCATAGTATATGAAGAGGTGATGGGGATAGAAGAGGTGATAGTAGCGTTAACCCAAGGAAAATTAGGAGGAATGGGGACCACCAATTCAGTGGTTTTCTGAATGTGAGGAATCATGGATGAGGATTGATGAGGATCAAGATCGTGGTGGGCCATGAAAAGCTTATTCATAGCTCTAGGGAAAAATATGATTTTTTTTTATGTGAGGACTTACGTAGATTTAGGATTGGAATAGTAAGTGTAGATTTGTTGGAAAGGTGGTCCATCAATGTGGATTTTGGTAATATTACGAAGGAGATAATCATAAAGAGAAACTGGATTAACATCAAGGATCTCTTTAAATTCCACACACCCATGATGTATTATAGAAGGTCTAAAAGCTTCAATGGAGGTGGTGGAAGGGGGTGTTGCTATTCTAGATGGAACATATTGTGAGCAAGGAAGGGGTTAGTTTCAACATGAGTGTTAGGTTAGCCCAATTCAATCTCTTGAAGAGGGGGAATGGAAACCATGAGTTGAGTAACTGTGGAAGAAGTGACCAAAGGGGTGGAGGTAAGAATCAAAAGTGCAAAAGTTAGATGGGACACAAAAGTGGAAATTGAAATGTTGCTAGATGTCATGTTTTCTTCCATTTTTATTTCTTGGGATCATGTAATAATTGACATGAAACAAACAATAAATAATACTATGCTTATTTTTAATTAACTCAAATAAATTACACGACATAGTTTTTATTATCTTGATTATTAGAGATGTGAAAAGAAGTGAAAAATGGGCTTGAAAGGGACCTAAGAAAAGATCATTTTATGGATGGTTTCAGGTAGTTTTGGTTGGAGTCCTCGATATATTTGAGGCTATGTGAGGTATGAATCTATGATGACTACCAGTACGGGGCTTGGTATTGGGGCATACCCCCTCACTTCACGGTCTCACATCGATAAGGGAGTTAGGTGATTAGCCAATATACTGATAGTCAAAAAAATTGTGATACGGCCAAAACACTAAAGCAAATTTCTTATTGGGTGATGAAATCCCAATAGTTGCACTTGGGAGGAAGTGTTTTAGATGTGAAGTTTTGATGGGTTTGTTTTAGGATGTGTGTGATGGAAGTGTTTGAAAAGTGTTAGACCCCTTAATTAAACTAGATTTACAAGTAGATATGAAGGGTTATTTTTAGCTCCAAAATGAAATGTGTAGATTTGATGAAAGGAGAATACAAGAAATTCAATGAAATGAAAGAGATATGGGGAAAAAGCACAAGGAATACTTAGATAACTCTTTTCCTTTTTATCTGAATTAATTTTTAAGCAAACAAGAAAATATAAGAAAAGCAACCCGTATACGTGAGAAAGAAATTAACGCTCCCTCCTACGAGGTTAGTAGAATATAGATAGAATAAAATAGAAATGAAATGAAATTAATAAGACTCATCAAAGAAGGGTGGTCCCACTGGGCGTGCCAAAATCTTGGACAAGTTTCCTTGCTATCTATTTTAGATTAGTGAAATTGTACAAAAGAACTAACAACCCGAAATATTTGAGGGTTTAGGGTGCCTCGAGATGGGATGATGATGAATACGGGAAAAAATGAGAGATCCAACTCTGCAGTGAGCTAGATAACCTACAAATGAAAACAAATAAATATGAAAAATGGATTAGTAAATAGATGGGTGGGTTTCCACATGAAGTCAGTCTCGAGAATTGAAAAAATATTAAGATGGATGCTAACCCACTTTTTTTTATAAAGATGGGATTAAAATGCAACAGAGATTGGGATAAAACAAAAACTGAAAGGAAATTAAAATATGTTAAAATTCAGAAGATGATAAAATGTAGATCTGATCTAAATAGAGTAAATCAAACCTATGCAGGTTGACGGTGACCCAAGACTTTAGGGCCAAGTTGAAGGTGATTTGAGTAGATCAACTGAAATAGTGACAAAAAATACAAGATCTAGAACTGATGATGAGATGAGATGGTAGAAAGGATCCTGCAAGATATTTGGAGCAAGATTTGACAGAAAGGATGCAAGAAAATTTTGAAATCTAATGATAAATACAATGAGGACTTCTCTAGTTGACAGAGATATAACTGAGTTGACAAAAACTAAGGGCTTGGCATAATAGATCTGAAGTGAAAGAAAGGTATAATTGTAAGATATGAAGGTCTAAGTGATTATAGGATTAAGAGAAGGATGACCGAGAATTTGAATGGCAAAAAGGATGGAAAAATGGAAGATGTGTCGACCGCAAAAAGGTAGGGTTGGCGGTGACTCAAAATGATCTAGGGTTTGATGGAAGAAGATGGGAAAGAATGAATATCTGTAGATGGAAACAAAGAGCTGAGTAGGAAGAGGCAGGGCTCCTAGGTACTAGCTGAACCTGGAAAATATCTTATGGTGATAGTTACAATGGAATATCCAAACATGCAATGATGAAAGAAGACTTAAAATCTCTAAGAGTGAGCACAATATATTCAAATATGATTCCAAGAGATTGATGGTAGCTTCACAGACACACAAAAATGAAAGAAAGATTGCAATATCTCTATAAGTATTCAAAATTACATCTTAAGAAAATGAGGGGTAGGGGTGGATTTATAGGGTCGATGGCAACCCGGATGGGTCACCACCAAATACGGGGATCTGTCCATTTGGGTAGTGGAATGGTGAGAGGATCGAGGAAGTGAGCCCATGTGGGGCTGGATTAGGATTTTGATTGATAAGGATGAGCTAGGGTTACATAATAGGTAGGTGGGCGGTGAAAATCATTAAATAAAGGAAAAAGGGAGGTGAATTTATTAAATAAGGGCTTAGGAAAGATAAAATTGAGGATTTAGGGATATTAAATGAATTAGATGGGGATTATAATTAATTAAAGATGATTAGGGAAGGTTAATGGATGATTAATTAATGATGGGAAATAATTATATGTGGGATAATTTGAATTTGGGAGGGAAAAGGGGAATTTAAATGGGAAACATGATGATGGAGAAAGAACGTGGCGTGAAGGGTAGAGATACCAAAATTTTGTGTCTACAAGCATATGATTGAGCATTTCTTAAGGCCTTGAACCTTCACAATGTTGTAAATAATTGTCAAGAAAGAGCTCTCCATCTAATACATGAATATCCTATCACATATTATTGTCATTCTTTACTTGTGTATTAAACACTTCCACAAAATAAGAACATTATGCACAGTATCTAGATATTTCATACATGTTATACACTCATATTATCAAGGATCAACCTTTTCTTCTTAGGACTAAATCAATACTTCAGTCAACATACTAATTTTAGGGTACAAACATGTAAATGATAAGCCACATGGGTCTACTAACTTCTACTAAGGTGTTATCATAACAAACCTAGCTCCTTATGCTCTTCCACCTTGCAAGTTTACAAATCTCTTGATTCCATACTCAACCTCATTTCTCAGTACATAGCTCAATCAATACTTTAAGGAATATTAATAACTGTCAAATATTCTTCACCTTAGACATGAGCTTCACAATAAATCTATAATTTTATTGTCCTATCAAAGAGCTCAAACTTCAATGAAGTAACATAACTTTGAAGAATCCCTTTCAACATGATGCACAATAAAGGCACATTTTCAATAGCATGTTCATACTAGAGAAAATACTTCAAGATCCTATTGTTTCTAAGACATTTGAAGTAAAAACATTACTCGTGAAACCCTTCAAGCTCGTATACCAAAACTTTTGAGTTTGAAAGACATCTAATATTTTGTTTGAGGATCAAAAACACCCCCTAGGTAAAGCATCCTCCAAAGACCTATGTTTTTACACCTTTATCAACTTTCAAATCTGATTCAGACCTTTGAGCACCTTACATAACTTACATGACATCATACTTAAATCAAAACTTTGATCATATATAATGACTTCATGATGTACTTATCTAATGACAACATACACAAGAATCATCATTCATTAAGATTCAATCCCAATCTCTAAACACAAAAACCTAGCTAAAATAACTTGATGTTACCCTCATGCTAAAAAATTCTTGACTTAAACCTTGACATAACTTCCTTCTCAAGATTCACCTTTGTTCATACCTTACTTGTCTTCATACAACCACCATAAATGATTTGCAAAAACCCAAACTTCAATCTGTAGATACTTTGATACAACTTTAAGGTTCTATATACAGTCTTGTAGCATTATAATTTTTATTCTTAGGCCTGAAGGATGCAATATTTTGAGATTAAAGACACTCTGTTAGGATTCTAAACTTCAACCTTCATATTACTATTCTATTTGGACAAGATGAACAACATAGACTCCAAGCAACTTCATGTCAAGGTATCATACACCTGTAGCTATAAATTTCTTAACTTTCTTTAAACCAACTTTCTTGAGCACTTGACTTTTACAATACCTTAATTACAAGATCATTGATGGAACTTGATGGATAGTTCATGCACACATTTCAATACTCTATTTCATGGATATCTTCATCACATACTATATTTCATGACTATCTCTAGAATATTCAATCTCATTTTACTGAGAACATTTCTTCCTTGATGAGCAAAGGCATCCTATTGCTTCAAGATACCAACACACATGTAGCTACCAATATCCTCATGCATAGACCACCAAATATCTTGTTAAACCTCTGTAAACTGAGACCAATCATAAGCCCCCCCTCAAATATATGCTTTCATAGATTCAAAATACCGGTGTTGACCTTTTTTTGGAGGAAACATATGTTTTGCATACAAAATGAAAATGTTGAGATTACTCATAACACTTTTTCATGTCTTGAATCAACTTGTTAAATGAACACCAATCTTGAGTACTGACCAACACAATATTGGACTTCAAAGATGTGCTATTGAAGGCCATAACAACTATGCCTTGAAAAAACCAAGAAAGTCACATATTTTTGATGTATGAATATGGAATTAACAAACCTAATATACTTCCAAGCCTCTTGTGACAATCACACCCCTAATATAGCTTCAACAAAGCCATAATGTCACTTTTCATTAACAAAATGACCTAAAAAAATTAAATCAACACCTTGGACTCTCTTTGCAAAAAGACACTAATTATTAAGAGACCTTCATAACAATATATTGGAATATTCATTACAAGAAACAATACTTCAAATCTTAGAACAACTTGGACTAAGAGTTTTAGCACAAAATCCAAATAATTTGACTCTTGAGACAATTTAACCTTTTAACAAACCCAACCTTGTCATGATGAAGACTTAGAATTTGAAAACCACACACACATGTTAATATGCATAGAATTCTCTTGATAGAGCCCAAAAATTTGATAACTTATGAAAATTCATGATATTAAACTCAGACCTCACCAAATACAAACTTATGATTGAAATCACATACATTGAGACACTACTTGACCATAGTGTAGACCTTGAATAAACATATTATCACAATATAGACACCTACCAAGGAAAAGAATACAAGAACCGCATGGATGAGATAACTTTGCATACCTTATAAAACTTAAAGTGTTCCAAATACCTATCTCCTTCAACTTCTCATGAATTGAAGCATTGAGACACATGTGATATTCTTTAACCAATACAAACATACTTCCTTGACCTGAATTGGGCTTAAGAAACTTGTTTTTCATCATGATGACACTAGAACTCTCCTTGACAACTTTCATATGATCAATATTCTTACTGAGTTCCTATGATTTTGCAACATCTTTCTTAGATTCACCTCCATGACTAGAAATTTTGAATGCTCCTTTATAATCAGATCTTTGAATGAACCTCACCTTGCTTGGACATAGGCTTGCTATGTGACCTGATTTTTCAAAATTGAAACAAACAACACTCATATTCCTTTTTGGCTCGTAAAAAATAAGATTCCAGCCACAATCCTTGGCCCTGTGACCATACTCACAAAATGAAAGCATTCAGTATTGAAGAGACCTCCATCATCCCTACGAGACCTCCTCTTGCACTCTCTAGCTCTGTGAACAAAATCATGGCATACATAGTAATAACCATTCAATAAAGAACCATACCTCATAGCATTAGGTTTTCAAACATGGTTAGACCTTATCAAATTAACCTTCCTGGTCGCCTTCATATCAGATTTAGTACATGGACCAACATCACCATCACTCTTCACATGTTTTCCTTCAAACCTTAGGTCTATTTTTTCATTTTTAGCTCTTTGGTCTTCTAAAATTCCATCAGGTTATTCACAACTATTTTCTAATTATTGTATAAATTTCAACGTGTTAGAAGCCTCTTCTAAATCAGATTATGGAGCTTTCAACCTTTCTTCATACCTAGAAAAAGTTTCCTCTTTCTCTTTTAGGGATTTAGACAAACTTTCCACTTGAGTTTTCAAACCCTTAATGGCTTGATCATGCTCTATATCCATGCCCTTGATTTGAGCTTGGTAGGAATTAATCACTGACTGAGCTATTTCATTCCTCTTCCTTAATGTTTCTTCAACATCTGAAGACTTACCCATTACTCGAGCTTCAAAGGATCTTCTTCAAGTTCCTAAACTTGCTTCACAATGACCTTCTCTGATACCAATTGTTATAAAGAAAATGGAGTGAGAGTGGGGGAGGTGAATCATTCGTACAAATATTTAAATTCATTTACCATCACATACATTCATTATTCCATTCATTCATTTTCCATCCATAACCATACATGTACATTAGATGTGTATTAAGCATTCACAACAATATGAAACAAAGAATACATAAGAACACCATATATAAGTGGTAAAAATTTGTGTGGAAGAAAACTCACTTAAGAGTTGTTGATATTACTAATACAAAATAAATTTAGTGAAGCACTTGTTATCCCAAATTTACCCCTCGGGTTAATTGGAATAACTTATGAAAAATGGCCTTATCCATTTTTACAAGTTTGTGATGTTCAAACGGCTGTCAAATTACACTTCAAAAATGATCTGGCCATTAGCATTTGAAAACCTATGGAACATGAAGGATTAAGCATTTGGTGGATTATATATATTTCAAATCTTTGAGATAAAGGGATATTGGTCCAAGACTTAGGTGAGTTTTATTAAACCCACGGGAAACAAAGAAAATCCACAACTAATCAAATACCAACATGTGTCGGGAGAAGCTAATGACAAGTGGAAGAAGATTGGAAACTAAGTCAACAAGTCAGTGGGGCCACATGGAATTATTCCAACTCTCATTAAGGTAATGAACCATGTCGGACTTCAAATTCCCAAAACCTATCACAAGTTTATATTTTGTCGTGTCCAGGAAGGTTGGACAAATTCAAAGGGACAAGTGGCAATTTATTTGAGCCAAATTTTCTAAGTCCTCCAACCTCAAAAATTGTGATGTCAAGGGATATATGGAGGTATTTCATTAGCTCAGACTTTGTGTTTTGATAGGACTGACATCCGAAATGTATGGAGCTTCCTCATTAGCGCACATTTTGCAATTATCAATCAGAACTATCAAAATTATGGCACAGTGGAAGGGTGTGGAACATTTTCATTGGTCAAAGATTCACAGGTGTCAGAGGAATATTTCAAAGGGAGTAACCTTCCAAAATGTGTGGAGCCTCCTCATTTTCTCAAACTTTGTAAATCATCATTGAAGATCAAAAGATGAATGACATATAAAGCAACGTGGAACCTCCTCACTGGTCAACATTTCACAGTCTGACAAGGTGTTATATATGAAGGGATAATTGCATGGTTGCATGGCAGTTTTCTATTGGCTCGTAATTCCAAGGACAGTCTAACAACTACATGAAACATGGTTATTTCTTATTTTCCCATTTATGTAAAGGAAAAAGGCCGAGGAAAAGGAAATAAAATCAAGGAAGTAAAATCCTGAAAACTAAGCCAATGAAAAGCTGACACATAGAAAAATGCAAATCTACCAAAAATTGGCAAAGGCCGATCCCTAAACCAATCAAAGGCTACCATGTGTCAAATTCATGTGCATCCTGATAGGTAAATCTTCATAAGGCCATATCTTTTGATCTAGAGCTCCAAATCAGATAAACTTTATATCATTGGAAATCTCTCCTCGATCCCTTCAACTGGACATAATTAAAATATGATTTTGGTATGATTTTGTGGATCAAAATAGAAAAAACGACATGTGAGGGAGAAAAGAGTTGTCTAGGAATGCAAACAATCAAATCAGGTAGCTCAACCACCAAAATTAATGAAGCATGGATTCATTTCCTTTTATAGGATGAAATATATATCGTAATAGCTTTGCAAAGTGCCCATATGCTTTGCAGACTAATTTAATGTAGAATTTTGGTGGTTGAAAGTTAAAAATCGTCCCTTCTCTCTTTCCCTTTTATTTTTCTTCCCTCTCTTTTTCGAGCTATATATTGTAAAATATTTCATTTGAAAGATGATGGACATTTTGATTTGTAAAGGAACCATGTTAAAATGGTCTCCCAAGAAACTATGAACTTCGAGCATTCATTTTCACTTCTATAAATGGTTCTTTCCTTCTGTTTCAGTTGTAATGGATTGTGCATATTTTAAACAATAAAATTTGTTTTGTGGCATGTTTTGTTTGCCCTAGCTCATTTTTATTTGCATACTTTCCTTCTTATTACTATTGCAAAGTATTGTGCATATTTCTCTCATTTGTAGGCTCCATTTTGATTGTGTTCAATTTAATTCACCCTATTCTTTGTTCTATCACCACCCTTTTAGCTTAGGATTTCCCCTTTCTGCATCTACTTCTATCCCTGGTCCCTTGACATGTTTAGTTTAGGATTTACTTTCTACATTAGGAGTAGTTTTAGAATTTATATTAGGTAGATGAATCAACCTTCTCTAGAGGTATATTTCATAGTGCAAGGTCCCACAACTTGCAGATAGTCCCATGTTGCCTCAAAATCCATGAGTTATTTATGACTCAAGGCAGGGTGTAATTTTGAGCTCCAACATTTTTTGCATGCCCGGTGGAATTTTTAAAAAGATATTTACATCTTCATTTCATCAAATTTTATGTGTTCTTGGTGTAATCCAACCTGTGGAGGAATTTCAAGCACATCTAGTGACTCCACTGATTCAAACAACCCATCATCTCCCTTGTAGACCATCCTTTTAATTATTTCATCCATTTCCATTCATTTTCCTTCCATAAATTTCCATTTTCCTTTCATTTATGAAGTTGTGCAATCATGACTTAATTTCCTTCTTGGGATTATTATTTGCATTAGTCAAACCATTTCTTTCCATCCCCACATTTTAAAAATCCTCCATCAAATTAGTTCTATGATCCCTATCATGAATAATCTTCCTATAATCCTACCCTAATTGACCCAAACGGTTATTATTCTAACCAAAATGTTTGTAAAAAATAGGGATATGTAGATGATGGTGGAAACTCCATGGAATATGTTTATTTGTAAAGGAATATTCAAGAAATGGAGATGGGCACGGTATAACTTAGGATCAAATGTTCAATAAAGGTAGCCATGATTGGTTTTAGGGTTCCTTGTCCATAGGTTGGCCCTATACCAAGTTGGTTCAGCTCTTAGTAGAAGCTGCACTTTATAGTTGAGATGATGCCCCAAATTACATAATGGGATGAAGAATTGGAGTTTTACCAATCCAATGTTGGGAAACCCTGTCAATATGTGAACTCTACACATGCATCATATAGCCCCTTTGAGTTTCCCCTTTCTCCATCTTCCTCTCTTCCATATCACCTTCAATTCTCTATCCTCTTCCCTTCTGAACCTCAATCACATCCATAAGAATATTCTACACATCCTCTTCCACATAAAACTTTACAAAAATCAGTTGAGACCCAACCCACACCTCCTCTTGCATTCCCAAATCCACTTTGGGAAGAACCAAATCAGTTAAGGAGGGAAGCAAGTTGAAGCACTCAGATGAGAAGAACTTGTAAAAAAATTGAAGGATTGGGCGTAAAATTTTGAAACAAATCATATTTCATTGCTTTTTAATCCTTTAATAGAGGCCGAGATTGAAGAACACAAGGTCGAGGCTGAATTTTTTGAGTAAGCATAATAAGAAGATGATGAATTGTCTCTATGTTCGTAATGTAGTGTGCATGGTGGCACCATGTTAATGGAGATTGTTGATTTATCCTAGCTTGTAAAATCAGCAATGGAGTAGAATAAATCAGGTTCAGAGATTTTAGATGAAGATGATATTATTGAAATATTATTTCTTTCATTTATTGAATCTAATTTTACTTATGAAATTTCCATGGAGGATAACATCAAGGAAGAGCTTGCCAAAAAAATTCCTCATGAATAAAATAAAGAAAAATTTGATCTTTCAAACTTCATACTTGAGCAGGAAGAAGAGGATGATGACACCAGTATTAGATAAGTCATCATGGAGATGGAAGAATATTTTTTCAGATTTTTTTGTAGAGGTAGAAAAAAATCCAATTTAGCCTAAAAACACTTCCCTCCTTAGGGAGAGTCTACATGATGCCCCTATTCATAGGGAAGAGATTCAAAGAAATGGGCAAACCATAAGGATCAGCCCATCGGTTTGAAATTTTCCTTATCCAATTAGATACCTAGATATCTTGGAGCCAAAATCAGAGTTGCAACCATTTATGCTCACTTTAGAGCATGAGGAGGAGCTAAAATGCAGCAAATGTCGGAAAAATGCCTCCCAAATCCAAATGCAGAACAACTAAAGGAGGTTTTTTTTTGTTGATACTTTGGAAAGGGTGAGGAAATAGCTCTATGCCAAATTTTCACTCTTGTTAAATACCATGTCCATTGCAAAATCAAATACATGGTCTAAAATTATAAGCAAAAGCTATTTCTCTCTGTTTGTTTCAGGATTTGTTAAGCTTATTATTTCTCTAGTTATAATAGAGTAGGTAGGTTTGTTTTCAGTAAAAAAAGGGTCTTGTGCGCACTCTGCATGTTTCCATTTAGAGCATGTATTATTTTTTATGTTTTGTACATAGTTTTTACATGTTGCACAGTTCAAATCAATTTAGGCAGTCTTCCTTGGCCAAATTAGATATGGGGCAATTTTAAATGCTCAACCATTCAACCCTAGATGTCATTTTGTAGTTCAGATTTCTCGTTCCCCTTTCCTTGGCGAGAAATTTAGTTTTGGGACATTTTTCAAATCTTAAAATAAAAAATACCAAAAATCATCTTTAAGAGTAGGCCAAGGTATCTTTAGATAAAGAAAATCAGGTTTAATGACAAAATCAAATAGTTAGAAAGTTTCAAACATTCCTTTAGAGCCCATAGATCAATTATAGGAAGTTCTAGTTCGTGTTAAGATCATAACGGGTTCAAGGGTAAGAAGTTTAATGTTTTTAATCAATTTTTAATTTGCTTGGGGATTTACTCCATGTCCAATGGATGCATAAGGCTACTGGTCAAATTTAGCAGGAAAATTTCCCTTAGAGGTCACCAAACTATTATCCCAAATTTACCCCAGGGTTAATTTGGAATAACTTATGAAAAATGGACTTAGTCATTTTTATAGATCTATGACATTCGAATGGTCGTCAAATTGCATTGTCCAAGTGCTCTGGCCATTGGAATTTGAAAACCCATAGAACACTAAGGATTAAGTCTTTGGAAAATTATATATATTCGAAATTTGCGAGACAAAGGGGCCTTGGTCCAAGACTTGGGTGGGTTTTATTAAACCCGTGAAAAACAAAGAAAAGCCACAGATAATCAAAGACCAATGCATGTTGGGAGAAGGTAAAGACAAGTGAAAAAATATTGACAACTAAGTCAACAAGTCAGCGATTGCACATGGCATCATTCCATCTCTCATTAAGGTGATGGACCCTAGCTAACTTTAAAGAACCAGAACTCAGCCCAAGTTTATATTTCATCAAGTCCTGGAAAGTCAAACAAATTCAAAGGGATAGATGGCAATTCTTTTGAGCCAAATTTTCTACATCCCCCGGACTCAAAATTTGTGATGCGAAGGGCTATGTGGAGCTATTTCATTAGCTCGAAATTCACGTTATGACATGCAAAATGTGTGGAGCTTCCTCATTAGCTAGTGTTTTGTAATTGTTAGTCAGAACTATCAAGATTCTGGTATGGTGCAGGGCGTGGAATTTTTTCATGGCTGAAGCTTCGCGGGTGTCATAGGAAGCTTTAAAAGGGAATGACCTTGTGAAATGCATGGAACGTCCTCACTGGTTGACATTTCGCAATCTAATAAGGTCTTATTATGAAGGGAAAATTACGGGGCAATGTGGAAATTTTCTATTGGTTCGCAATTCTAAGGAAATTCTGACAGCTACAAGAAACATGGTTGTTTCTTATTGGCCCGTTTCTTTAAAGAACAAAGGTTGAGGAAAAGGAAATAAAATCAAGGAAGTATAAGTCCAAACCCTGTACCAATGAAAGGTCGACACATGGAAAAAGGAAAAGCTAGCACACATTGGTGGAGGCCAATCCCTAAACCAATCAAAGGTTGACACGTGTCAAATTATTGTGCATCCCTATAGGTAAATATTCAGAAGGCCATATCTTTCGATCCAGAGCTCCAAATTAGATAAAATTTATACTGGAAATATTTCCTTGATCCCTTTAATTCAACATCATGAAAATATGATTTTGGTACGATTTGGCAGATAAAAATGGAAAACATGGAATTTGAGGGAGAAAAAATTAGTCTGGGCATGTAAACAATCAAATCAGGTAGCTCAACCACCAGAATTGATGAAGCATGGCTTCATTTCCTTCTGCAGGATGAAATAGACACAATAATGGCTTTGTAGAGTGGTCATGTGCTTTGCAGAAGACTTTAATGCAGAATTTTGGTGGTTGAAAGTAAAAATTCTACCCATTCTCTCTTTCCCTCTTCTCTTTCTTCGCTCTCTTTTTTGAGCTATATATAGTAAAATATTTCATTTAAAAGATGATGGACATTCTGATTTGTAAAAGAACCATGTTAAAATGGTCTCCCGAGCAGCTATGAACTTTGATCCTTCATTTTGGCCTTTATAAATGCTTCTTGCCTTCTGTTTTAGGTGTAATGGATTGTGCATATTTTAAGCAATAAAAATCTATTTTGTGGCACATTTTGTCTGTCCTAACTCATTTTTATTTCCATTCTTGCCTCTTCTTAATATTGCACATGATTGTGCATATTTATCTCATTTACAGGCTCCATTTTGATTGTGTTTAATGTTTGTAACCATTTCATTTGTATTATCACCACCATTTTAGATTAGTATTTCCCCTTTCTGCATCTCCTTATATCCCTAGTCCCTTGGCATGTTTGGTTTAGGATTTGATTTCTGTATTAGGAGTAGTTTTAATACTAGGATTAGGTAGAGGAACCATACTTTTCTATAGGTATAGCTCACAGTGCAAGGTCTAATAAGTTGGAGACAATCTCATTTTGCCTCAAAATCCTAGAGTTGTCCATGACTCGGGAAAAGGCACAATTTTGAGCTCCAACAACACCAACTTCACAAGGAGCACCAACCCCTAGTTTAGTATAACACCAAACCCTAATTTAGTGAATTACCCACTCTATAAGGAGGATACAACCCCCTACGATGAATAATCACCAAATCAGCCACCTAATGATGATGATATCTTAATTTTTTCCAAAACTGGTAGAGATCACAATTTCATCTCACACAATCTTCTTCAAACCCTCATTCACACAAATTGCACTTTATTCTTCTTCTTCAACTTGTCTTGGCTCTAAAATCTTACAAAAATTCTCTAAAGCCTGCCTTAACCTAAAAAAAATCTGATCAGACTTCAGATAATGCTTTAAAACTTGAAAAACACTCACAGTAGGGTCACATGTTTCCCTCTAAGACCACTAGTTCAAAACTGAACCCAAAACCTTGCTTTTGTAAGCTTCTCTTCCTTTAAAATCACCATAGATCGATACTTAACCTTCTACACGACCATTAAAACTTAATTAAATTCTAATTTATTCATTAAAATGGTCACATATGACCCATATAGGTCGTTTATGCCCAAAACCACTCATCCTGCACCAAAAATCGCCAAAACCCCGTCACTAAGATTAGAAAAAGCACTCATAAAAAAAAATATGATTAGTAAAGCTCCAAATTTAATCATACATGAGTAATATAATATATAATCACCATAAATATTCAAAAAAAATCTTTTACAAATCAAATATTTCATTAAATCGGCCCAATGGCTCACATCCTTCTCAAAATAAATGTTTCTAGCACCCTAGTTTTACCTTTGGGCCTCAAGTCCCCTCATGATGAACTCAACTATGGCATGTGACCACTCTATGGAATTACCAAGACCTGTACATAAATTTTGTGAGTTCTAGAATTCATGGAATATTCTCATGTTCAAACCACAACAACTTTCCTCTTCACCAAAACAAGCTACCCAAAAAACTAGTTTTGCAAACTCAGCTGATTAGCACCATTTATGTCACTTTCAAGACTTAAAAATTACTTCACTATGAAAAAATTTCACCCCTAGTAACTCTTCAAGTGATAATAAGCATCAAACCATCCATTTCATGCTTGAAACAACTCATTCTTTCAACATGAACGAACCTGTCCTGAAAATGCAGCTACCTTTGTCTTCAAAAGTAAACTTGAAAGAGCCATAAAACAAACACACTAAGAGGCAACAAAATAATAAAAAAAAGTAAATATATTTTAATCACCTTTCTATAAAATATTATAACTCCTTCCAATTCCAAGTGGAAGGCCTTCAATCAAGCTAATCTCTGCAAACTACCTCTTATGCCTTCTTGAACTTAAGAACTAACTATTAGCCCAACATGTTCCACCACACAAAAACACACTTCCAAACTCAATAAAATCATGTAAAACAGTTTTAAATGATTCCTAATCACTAAGAAACTTTCACCAAGCTTTAATACCTTAGAATAATCAACTTACTTCTGGTAGCCATTTATACCCTACTAGAACAAGCACCCTTCAATCTTGACCCTCAAATATCAGTTTATAAAATTTTCATATAATTTTCAAATCTCAAGTTTTATATACCATTGGAAATATACCTGAACTAACTTCACAACATAACTTTAATTAGATCCTAACTCATCATTTAGCTCATGTAATTCTAATTTTACCACAAGTTTCTCCAAATTGTCCCAAATACTAGTCTTCAAAAATAGGGCACACTTTTCACTTTTTCAGAATCTCCATAACCTGAAACACTCATGGACATCAATTAAATCTATAGGGATATAATAAATGGAAATTTAGTCTTTACCTCATTTTGGAAAGGTCTCCTTAAACTACAAATCTTCATAAATAATCCATTTCAAGTGGAACACACATATTGTCACCCACTCTATTTACCTTTATGGAAATATGGAAGATTCATCTTAAAAATCCAACCATAAATTTTTAAAACTCAATCAAGATAGGATTTGTATACTCAATTTTTTCCAAGCTGCTCCTAGTTAGGTTTTACCAGGGTTTTAAACAAATTTACATTATTAATGATTGTTCATGAAACATGATGATCAAATCACCTCAATATTTCGGTAAAACCTTTGTAAATTACTTAATAAGATATTACAATTATATTAGGTCCTCGTGAAAATCATAAAATTCACAATGAGCATCAGAAGGTCCAAATTTGTCTCAAAAACACATTGTTACTTACCCATTTTTTCCAAATCTTGCATATCTTGCAATTCCCATGTTAGAATGACCTAAAACTTGTCATGAAGCATCATGAAAACATCCTATAAATTTTCATACTCACCATATATCTAAAATATTCATAAAAATATCTAGCCATAGAAACTTACCTATGTCAAACTACCTGTTTCTCACTTGCTTGCTTCCCAAGGACCCTGAAACAACACCAAAACTATGAGAAATGACCTGAAACTCACCATACACCTTACATAAAATGTCATTATAATACTACCATGCTCCACCATGACTAATTGGGTCCAAATTTTACACGTCTACCTCATTCTTCTTTCTCCAAGGTTAGAAACAAGCATGGAAGGACCTAGTGCAATACTGAAACCTCATGACTTGACCTTAATGACATCATATAGACCCATAAACATATGAAACACTCCACATGGACCATGAATGACCTCCTAAAACTATCCAAAAAAATAAAGAGGACTCATACTATGACTCGTCTCGCTGAAACATGCTCCAAAACACTATAGACCTTTACCTAACTTGGCACTAGCAATCAATCTTCATGTTTTCCAATTGACTAACACCTGATGCACACACGTACTACACCACAACACTAGTTTCCATCAATGGAGTTAACATGAATGAAAACACTAACACACAATGATCACTATAACCCCTTTAAATCTATACCAGTATGTGTCGGTTCATGTGTGTCTCTCACTCGTTTCCTCGATACCATTGTAAAATGGATGATTTAGGAGTGCAATTTATTAAGGGACATTCTAGACTGCCATAAATATTTTTTGAACTCGGTGTCAATCCTACAAACCTTCTGACTGAGAACATCATGTTAAAAGCATCCATCTCCCAATTTGATTTCATTTAAGCATCCAAAAACTCTAGAAACCCTAAAGAATTTATTCACACATACACCATCTGTCAGGGGAGATATTGTTTGTTCCTATCACATTTGATTTTAGACACCTGCGTCCCCTGTAAACACTCTCTAGAAGGGTTGATATTTTTTGTTCTGAATCTTACACTTCCTAGATAAATTTGGCCCATGTTCAAGCTTGCTGATAAGGCCAATTTTGTTTGTTCCTCTAATCTTGTTTTCTAATGCTATCAGCCCTTATGTAAATATTTGACAGAGCTGGTCCCATATGAAACCCAAATTTCCATAGCCTTTTTTTATTTTCCAAATCTACAAAAATAAAACCTTTAAGGATATTTTTGGCACAAATGAACCCTACAAACATCTATATGGGATATTCCTTTATGTCTATGTCTCCTCTTCATGCTCCTAAATACTTAGATTATCATCCTACGAACATTAGCCTTCCTAGTTTCCCCAACCTCACCTGTGAAACTCTTTTATCCCATTCTTGTCCCTTAGATCAATCATATAAGGATGAAAAAGTAGAATTTAATATGGTTGATATCAAGAAAGTATATCCTAGATCAATCATCAAAAATATCAACAACAATTAGTACTTTACCCCTGAAAGGGATGGAGGTTTTTGAGAGATATCTAATGATGCCATGGAAATGACCATGCCCCATCCTAACCAAGGAATCCCATATCATGATCATACTCCTCCCTGCAAGACTAATCAAGGTGAATCTCCTAAATCTCCCACTCATGAACATAAAAATCAGGAACAAACACCCAAAAACAAACGCCATTCTTTTTCTATGGACCCTAACACGATAATAATGAAGATCCTAGATCAGAAGGCCTTATCCTAAGTTTCCAACATACCTAGCATGATCCAAATAAAAAATCAAATTTTGTAGCTAGCATATTAGAATTTGGTGCATGGTATACCTTCTTACAACACTCTCCATTGGACAATGAACATGCAAATCTTATTTCCCCTCCACCAATTCATAGAAAGATGCTACAAGATACCCAAATGAACCTTTGGCTCCATACATTGTTTCCATGGACTTAGGATAGATTTTCCCTTCCATTTCTTATGATGGCTCCATGAATCTAGCCAGTTACCTTAAGACCTTTAACAACCTCTACAAATATTGGATTCAAGAAATACCTATGCAACTGTTAAGATTCTAGCCAATAATTTCATAGGTGAGGCCTATCCCTCTCTCCCAGATCCATGTGAAGGGACAGGGAGAAGAATCTTGTTACGACTCCAATGACGAGACCAGATAGTTATAGCATGTGATCCTCTATGCATTGAATGGTGAAAAAATCCATGACAGTGATCAGAAGAGGTAACCCCACTACATGAGGATCATTTTCATCTCTCTTTTTCCTGTAGTATCACAATGTTGATATTTCATCAAGTAATCATTGTTGTTTCATGCTAAGCTGGTGGAAATACATCAGTGTGGTGGTTGGCTTACACCAAGGCTCCTGGGTCTTCTAACAATACCTCTCGGGTCATGCCGGTAGTGATCGTGAATAGATCTATGTTCATTTTCCTAATAAGATCCCACCACCAATCAGTCGTGGCTGAAAAAAGAGGAGACAAACATAGAATGTTGAGTTAGAAAATGTATAAACTAAAAATAAATATTTCACTAACATATAACTTAGGAAGTAGAAGGAAATAAAAGGGTGCAAATAATCACTCAAGTCTCTTGCAACCTAGCTCAATTCTGCAGGTGGTACTACACCTCCTACATGAGATACCATAGGTTCATCCTTGTTGGCCTCTTCCTTCTCCTTCAAGTCCTCTAGATGAATGGATTCCTTTGTCTCCTCTAGATGGATAGACTCCTCCTCCACCTCCTCCTTGGATCTAATAGTCATTGATTCCTCTAATGTAACCTTCCACTCAAGGTTTTATTCCTCCTCTAAGCCCAAGTAATTATTGGCATCCTCTTCCTCGCTCCCACCTAGGAGCTCACCAATTCACAAAATCTGTTGCAACCTAACTGCAACAAGAGAAATTTTGTCATGTACAACTCATGGTGTCATGATCACAACACTGGGTACTACAACTGTTTAATGTAGTTATCCCTTATGGTTTTCTTTTGCCTCTCATATATCCCTATACATGGTACAAACTTTTGAAACAACATCTGAGAAAGGAAATCGAAACTGCTGAGGAACCTGAAGCACTGAATGTGTCTCAACTTGACTGTTGTGGTCAACCAACTGAGATGTATTACTCTAAGTAGTCAAAGAGACTCCCTCCTCACCATATCAACCTACGAAATCCTGATATAGCCGAGTCACCATATCCATTGTGGTTAGGGTCGCTACTAAATTTGGCATGGCCCTAAGTGGAGCCATCTATACACATCTTGCAGCCTCGATCTCTCTAAGATCTACCATCACAAAAACCCTCTGATAGTGGATAACCCGCTCATAGATCCTTGACATTACCAATGTGGGGTGGATGAGGAGGTATCCAAACATGTGAAAATCCTATACAAATCATAATAGGTAGTGCCAAGTATGTCTATCCCTCATGAAAACACTCTCCCATAGAGATCTTAATGCTCTCAATAATAGTCACCTAGTATTAATAGAAACATGTCCCTGACCTTATCCCCTAATCAAATGCAAGGCTAAAATATCGATAATAGTCCTTGCACAGAGTGGGAAGATGGGAAGCCTCAATAGTGACCAATATAACTCCCTGATTAGCACCCATATCAGGTTCTTGTGCATCTCTAAGGTAAATCACCCATCTATGGGCCTCATTAGAGGAGTTGGCACCCTTTAGCGCCAACTTCCTACATGTGACAGGAACTCTTATAATCCTATAAACATCCTCCAATGTGGACTACTCCCCCCAACACATGGAAATAGGAAAGTGTTCCAATCCACATCCCAATAAGTCAAAAATTCGCAAAGAAGGCAACTCGTCGGGGCAACTAGTCACTCTTGAGATAACCACCATATGTCTTCCATCTCTAACAATACTTTCTCTCCTGGTGTCAATAACTGTAGAACCTTGGGAAACCACTCCTAATCCCAGGCTCTAATCCATCTAATATAACCCCCCTCCATCCAAAAAAAGGAAAAAAGAGCATATTAGAATATAATAAGTGCATAATAGATCCACAAAACAATATAAATACAAAAAATAATAATTTAAATTTCACACTTAGCTTTTAAGTCACAAAACTTTGTGACGGTTACGAAATCACCATTCTTAGTAGAGTGGCAGTTACAAAACTACCACTCTACTAGAGTGGAATTTATGCAACTGTTGCAATCGTTGTGTAACTGCTACTCTATATAGAGCAGTGGTTCTATAACTACCATGGTAGTCGTGTCACTTGAAACAAGTTCGTGCCCTTGAAATAAAAAATAATAATAATAATAATAATAATAAATTATTCAAAAAAATTGCAAGATATACACAACACCTCCAATGATCATTTTGACTATAAAGTTACTAAAAAAACTCCCCTCCAACTAGTTTCATGTAAACATAACATTTTAGGGTTAAAACAAATAAATACATGTAACTTACATGTTCTTGGCCCTCTTCTACTACCGTTGGTTACATTTTCATCATGAATAAATGCTCTTCGATTTGACTATACTCACGAATGAAATGGTCACCAAAAATCTAGAGCTCTAAATTTAGCTAAGTGGGTATGTAAAAATGATTTCTAAAAATATTAAAAAGTCATATATATAGCTCATATTTGGTTTTATAATGTTGATTTGAGTGAGTGTATGCAGGTATGGCATGTTGGAGCAGGTATATTTCTCATTCCCATGGATATGGTAAGTAGTCTTTTCTTTTCATCTCAAAAATATTTTGTTAATTTAATTTTATTGATTCCATTTCTCTTTTGCAGATAGCGAGAAGGATGGATTGACATGATTTCAACATATGGATGAGCGAGGTAAAATTTCTAACTCTCGCACTTGGGAACACCATGTGAAGAAATCATGTTTTACACCCATTCAAGGATAAACTATCCTCCGAGGGGCCAATATGTATGCACCCAAAAATTACATAGTGTTACATTGAAGGAAATGGTAAGCATCCAATGATGAAATAATTATTTTCGATAATAATGATGAAATAATTATTTTCGATAATGATGAGATTCAGATCCTCTCCCTTCACCTTCAATTTTCTTGTTATGATTTATTTGTTCATTTTTATAATTTTGTAATTTTATTGCACCCTTGTAAGCTGCTTTTCACCCTTTTCACACTTGGTTTTGAATTTAAGTCATGTAACCACCAGTCTGCACAGACCAAAAGTTATGCAACAACATGTTTGCACATATTGGTGGTTCTGTCAATTTTACATGTGTGTTTAAAATGGATGTTTTCTAACGCGTGTCTCTAGTTCACGGGTGATTTTCTCACCCCATTTCTTGACAATTTCACTTGGTTTTGGGATTTTTGGAATCATATTGATTTTCTCATCCTAGTTTACTATGTTTAGTAGGTTGAATGCCCCTCATCTAGATGTGTTGTCACTTCTTGTCGGACATGTGTTTTAGAATTTTGCTTCCCCATATTTTTATAAAATCCCAAATTGCATTCAAATGTTGGGTTGGAGTTTTGAGATTTGTTTTGCAAATTTATGTTGTAAAATATTTTCATGAATTACACAGATAACCAATTCATTGCTCTGTTCCTTCCAGTACTGCATATTCTACCATTTTTCTTGCAAACACTCATCTACAACAAACTTCTTTATTTTCTTGCTACTATCCAACATTGCACACCTTGGATCAATTAGAACTCATCTCTGGAAGGTAAAATTAATCTTAGGAGACAAAAAAACACCACACTTGAACATTATCTCAGATTAATGGTTATAGGATGGGGATGTTTTTATTTTTTAAAGATTTTAATTAATTATTATTGTTAAATTATAAGAAACACATTTGTTTTAGATTGGTATAATTTAACACTTATTCATTTCAAGTATTGTCAGTATACGAACAAATATTTAATTAATATCTTCTTCCCTACCTATCCCAATGGATATGCAAGGGAAAGAAGTTGGAGGAAGATTTTGTGTCTGCATTTCTTTGTCATTTCTTCTTTGTTAATCATCCTTATATTTTATTTTATTTACTAGGGAAAGTTTTTGGGTGAAGAATAAATTTCTTCTGAGAACCTTTCTCTCTTTCTCGTGACCCTGAGGCAGAAGTAGTTAGAAGAATCTCCATTATAGAATAATAAATTTATAGTACACAATTTTTTAAAATTATATCTAGTTTCACAATCCTGCAATAGAGGAATAGCGACATCCAATTATTTCCTATTTAGTTTATTTAATTTAGAAGTAATTTATTTCATTTTAGACTAGTTTCTTTATCTGTGTCCGCAATATTTATTTTATTTAATTGTTCAAAACTAGAAAACAAAAGAAAGAAGGCTTAGGAGTTTAATTTACTTTGTTTATTTATCTTAAATCAAACCTTTGTTGAAAATACAAAAAGAATTAGTTTTTTTTGTCTTTTTTTGGATTTAATTAAATATTATCAAATTGAATTCATTTAGATCAAAAGGGGAAAGAAACCATCTTCTATTTAATTTAGATTGATTTATTTTGTTTATTTAAATATGGGAAGTAAAATTAAATTATAATTTGGAATGAACACAATCCCCATTTCCTTAGTGGCCTAGGATACCTGCACTTAACCCTCAGTCCCTTTGGTTACCAATTTGTTTTTATTTCAGTCCTTCTTTTTTAATTGGTGCCCACATGACTATTTTAAGTCCACCCCAACCATGTCAAAGAATATTTGACCCAATTAGAAACCAACAGAACATTGATAGACGTTGGGGAGACATTAACCTAGGTTTACAGCAACTAGCTTTTAGAGAAACTCCCGTGTTACCCAAAATCATTATCTAGCTTAACGACCTCAAAAAAAGTAGAAATCGTAGAATAATATTGGGACAATCAAGCCAATAGGGTTAAATCATGCAACCCTTAGTTTTTCCTTTACACATCCCATCTCATTCTTACATGACCCTTTTTAGAGAGGAATATTTAGATATAGAAGGACAATTCCCTCGTATCCATAAACCGGGTTGAGTTACACTTGGTTCTATTGATATAGACTAATATTTGCAGACAATTATCATTCTTGACCACAATATCACCCCTATATAGGTTAGGCAGGACTTTATCACTCTCAACAAACAAATATCGAATTTGCAAATTACGCATATATGATTTCCTTGATCGTCAATCTTGTCATTACCATATTTCCCACATATTCTATTCCACCACCTTTACTTATCCCATTACCATCACATCTAGAGATTCTGCATATCTTTGCACAAACTTGAGAAGTAGAGTGCGTCTGAAATCGCACACGTTGATTCTCAGGAATATAGGTACTAACACCAGATTATATCATGCATTTGTGTATAAGGTGATTACCTATAATCCAAGACATGTAGAAGGGAGGAGGTTTGATAACTGCACTTACTTGTTCTTCTTTGGGTTGGTAAATGTTAATGGCAAAGTCTACTTTGTGCATGGAAGGTTCAAGAGATGAAAGTTACTTCAAGGTTTCTTGCAACAGATCCCTTTGAGATGGGATAGATAAGGTGTCCCACAATGTGCCATTAATTTTTT
Source organism: Taxus chinensis (assembly GCA_019776745.2). Lineage (NCBI taxonomy): Eukaryota > Viridiplantae > Streptophyta > Pinopsida > Cupressales > Taxaceae > Taxus > Taxus chinensis. Next base: position 21,270,618 of record CM034156.1, read on the forward strand.
TCCTTTTCTTCTGTTTAACGATGTTGAGGGGAATACCCGCAATCTTCTGTAATGAGGGAGAAACATTCTCTTTCCTTGTTCCATTTGTGGAATCTCTTTGGATGGAAAAATTTGCATATTCTTTGGATTTTTGTTGAGATGTGGGTTTTTCCTGTCCTATGGATTTTTTTGTCTATTTTTTTTGAGTGATCCATGGTTGATTAGGTGTATCCATAAGTCCACCCAAGTGCGCGGGTTGGCCTAAATTTTAATACAAAGTTGGAGAAACAAGGGGAGGATACCATAAATCCATTTGTCTTTTTTCAGACCTTGTGGTATCCACTACATGAAGTTGCATCCTGTTGATAAATCCCATGGTCTGACTAATAGCACAAAAATATTCAATTCCAAAAAGGATGTAGTTAGGCTCAAGGGTGACCTCTTTTATATATTTTTCTCTTTCTGATGGATTTTCAGCTTGCTCTTGTTGATATAGTGGAGCTTGCGCCATAAGAGACTTGTCCCATAAATAATTCATTCCATCTTCGCGAGTGTACTGATTGTGAGGTTGATCACAAGGATAACACTATTCAAAACCTTGGGCCATGTTGTTCAAGACTAGAATGATGGATTTTCTCAAGTCAGGAGCTGGTGAAGGTTGAGGATTTGAATTTGGCAGTTTTCTTGGTAGATATTTTGTGTGAATCTTTTATTTGGGTATTGAGATCCTTGTTGTGGATAATCCTAAGGAGGATCAAAATAATTTATAGGGGTCTGAGCTTGTTATCTCTTAAGGGAGACAATCTCACTCGTTAAATTTTTTAGTTAAACACTAAGGATTTCAATTTATTCTTGTTTCATGGAGGGAAAAAATGTGGATGCAGATGATGAAGTGAATGGATGAGGAATAAGATCAATGGTAGGTTGAGTATATTGTGGAAATTTAGGGAAAATGGGCATTAAAAATATAGGGGATATTTTACCTAATTATATCAGATAATTTTAAGCCCTAATGGCTATTGCATAAGCATTCAGTAATTAAGTATCACCCATAGAATGAATCATTACGAATATATCAAAATTTAAATATCTATTAAAATAATTAAATGCACCTTAATGATTTGGTCTTAGAAGGATTGGAATTCTATCCCATAATTTTTGGAATATGAAGTTAAAATCCACCATGATCTCATTTGAATCCCGTTTGATAGAAATTAACTACTAGAGGAGAGAAATGTTGTCTAATTTCTCATCGAATTAATGACAGAGGGTAGTTCTAAGATCATCCCAAGTGAAAATTGAAGCAAGTGACAAACTTAAATACCATTACAAATATTTTCCTTTGAGAGATGACGCCAAGATCCACACTACAACATCATCTTCTTCGACCACATGCACTTAATAGACATTTGAAACATATTGAATATGCTCCATGGGTGTGGTAGAGATTTTGTTGGTGAAAAAAGGAATACTTTTCAAGGTATTTATTTGGATATTATTTTGCGTGACTAGGAGTAAAGGAATACCACCACTAAAAATTACCAATGGTAAGTTTAGCTAATGTTCCATGAATAATATGGATCTCAAACTTCTCCTGGAGAAGGGGAAAGGTATACTGAGAGGTGGACTTGAAAAAAAAGTTTGGAGGTGTCATGGATATCTATAGAGTTCTTTCTCTTCTTCTTTGTAGGGAAAGTTATAGGTAGTCGAATGGTTTACCTCTTTATAAATTTATCCTCATTGGTATTCCTTCTCATGAAATGTAGGGATAAACTACTTGAAAATAGAGGATTTAATGTTTAGGAGTCACCATATGTGTTGAAAAACACCTCAGAAGGCTGATACTACTAAGTTCCACACGAAAAATGAGTAGTAATGTTATAAATTTCATCAAACTTGTCCCGCCAGGTGTGCCAAAACTATTGGAGATTAAATTGCACCCAAACCTGAATTAGGAAATATAGAATTTTGGGCCAACATGGGACTATATCCAAGTGTAGGACTTGTGGCTTGAGACATACCTCAAAATACATCCAAATTCCTTCATATCGTGAGTGAGGAGAATCCGCATAACAAAATATTATAGACACAAAATCACACACTTTGTTACATTTCTAGGTCCTAAAAGCATGCTAGTATTTACATGATTTCTAACCAAGAAAACTAGTGGTTGAGAACTATCTTTGGTCTCTTTTCTTTATCTCTTATTTTCTATTTGGTCTAACACACCCTAAAACCCAGTCATAATTTCACTTATTTATCATTCATGACTTTGGACACTAGCGCTAAGCCAAGACAAAAACACCTAGGTGTTCCTATCCCCTCTGGATGCCCCTTTTGGGTATCTTTTATATTTTGGGAATAATTTTCACTTATTGGTAGGCCTTCCAGTTGTCAATTATGAAATTCAAATAAGGAAATCATATAAATACATAGTTATGTGTTGAAAATAAAGGACCAAGCATTAAGTATTAGTATTACCACCTAATATTGCATCCAAAAGGAACCTAAAGCACTTCAAGGTATCCATCTATCATCCATTCAAGGGAAAATGGAATACATAATCTACGTACACAACATAAGAAGTGAATTTTATTATATTCCATTGCCACATTTTACATCTTAAAGAAAATATATCCCGATGTTTAGCACATCTACCACAAGGGCTTCTTAGGGCACAATTTCTACACACACTCACAAAAACTACATGGAGTATGTGTTAGGTTGTGGAGCCTATTTTCATGTGTGAAAGTGTTGAAGATTGTACACTAAGAGTACTGTATAGTTTCATGTATCCTCGTCGGGGTTTGAGGCCGGGTCGGGCCTCGAGCGGGGATTCGGGGGTGGTAGCCCCCGATTTTTTTTTTAGGCGTAAATTTTTTGGCCTCAAAAAATTACACCCAAAATATCAAGAAACGTGCTTTTCTCATATGGGCAAGTTTTTTGACCCATAGGTTTATGGGATGGGTTTTGCCCATGGTTTTGATACCCACGGTTTTGTAAAACTGCTTAAGCAGTTGTCTATTTATATGGTCTTATGCATATGATAGAGACACAAGTAAATGTATTGCAGATGTGTTTTGAATTCGGGGTGTGAGTTCTGTAGAGTTTGTTGAGCATAGCTCCAAACGGATCTGGGTATTGTATTGAGAGAGTGGTGGCTTTGTAATAAAATCTGAGCAAGTGATTCTTGGTGGACGTAGCCCAAATTGGGTGAACCACGTTAAATACTGTCTCTTTGTGTTGTGTTATTTTATTCTACAATTTTATTTGAGATCTGTAATAATTTCTGCATATTAGTTTCTACTGTTGAGATTCTGTGAGGGATTATTCCACATATTTTATCCCTTATTACCTAACAGTATGAGATGTAGTGCAACACTTGGTCATAAGTTCACTCTCAGGGTGACTGTCAAGGTCAATCTGAATGCCCATTATATATTAGGTTTGATGCACTTTGTGGGTTTGTTTGGGTGAACTTCTCTTTTATAGGTTACATGTACCTTTGGCAATCCAAGAGAGAGCATGAGGAAATCAACAGGGAAAAATTATGAAACATTTTCAACACAACATAAACCAAACCTAGAGCTTTTGCATAGTCACAAGATCCCAAATCTATTCATTAATGCCCAAATGGACCTTTCCTATTGTGGGCGCCCTTATCTGACATTGTTCATGAGTTACACAATTTACATAGATTAATTATGACACTGTTTTCATCCTTCTCATAACTTCTCCATGCCTAGATCACTTCTTATCCATTTAGAAATCAACTAAGTGTTTCTATCTCCCTCTCTTAGGGTTTCATACTTTAAATATTAGTTTTTTTTTGTCATTTCTATATTTTATCATTTATACATCAATTAATCTGCAATACTTAGATTTAATTAATTTAAACTAAATTAAATCATTTGGTGAACCCTACTCATGGTCATACACTTGGATCCTCATTTTTCTTCTCTCACAGCTCCTAAAAATCCTCTCATCTCCTAATCTAATGTTCAAACTAAGTACCTCATAATGTAATGAGATGTTGAGTTGATTGTGAAATAGCTAAGTGATATATTCAAATTGAATAACTCTCATCTACATCACTATAAGATTGTAGTTTGGGATCTCCTAGAAGATTTTGATGCATTTGATATCAAGGTAGTTCTATTCCTATAATTATAGTACACTAACACATAGCTCAAACTACTCATATAACTATCCTAATCTAATATAGTGCTAAAACTACTCCTATAGCTATCCTATATTAACACATGTAAGGAACCAAGGAAAGAAAAGAGGAAAGGGATAAAAAAATCCTAAGCTTAAAGGGGCAGTGATAGCACCCGAGTGGAAGGTGGATCTTCTCCATTTATAAGTGACACAAATTCAATTTGTTAGAATGAAGATCATAATAAATACGTAAACAACTCTAATGCAAAAAAAATGTAAAGAATACATAATACACCAGAGGGAAGAGATATTCATGCTAAAAATATAATGGTCGAAGGAAAGAAGAAATCCACACTTACATTAATTGATGCTTGATAGTTTACAAAAAAATCCAAGGAAAGAAAATCCACATTCACAAGTTAGAGAGGTCAAAAGAATGAAATTTCGAGTTCCAAAGGTAAAAGATCAAAAATATGTGAAGAAAAAAATAGGAGAGGAACCCCTACAATGTGTGTGAGAACCTACATTTATATCACTCATTGAGGAAGAGAGAGGAGGAGAAGAGATGTAATATGACTACCATGTTAGAGTAGCAATCTCTAAAATATTGTTGAGAAAGCATGAACTCCTTGATTTCTTGTATTTCTAACTTGTAGTATAGGCATAGTACCTTCTTAAAATAAAAAAATACCATAACATGACACGATTCAATTGTATGACATTGGACTACACATGATGATGTCATACTTCATTAAATTTTGGTGGTTAAAGTGGTTGGTAGTCTAGTTTAGAAATAGGCATGAATTTTGTTTGTGCCTTTTTCCCATGGTTTCCCTTGGTTTTAACTTCCTAATCAAAATTATGTGGGTCATATTCCTTCATTGTGTGGAATTCTGACTTGGTGACCATTTTCCTTCATTTTAAGGAATTTATAAGTCCACAGAACTTTGTCCCTTGAGAAACCTGTGGGACACCGAGTTAGTATCTTGTGGCCTCTGCCTTGGTTACCTTCCTACTTGAAATTCCTTCACTATGTGGCACCTTGGACCTCTCCATGTGCAATGTAGCTTTTAGAGAGGGTGTTTTTCTTTAGCGCACACATATTTAATAAAACCTGTGGGACATTATATCCTTTAAGTCTACATAATTTTATTACTTTCATGTCGCGAAGTGTAAGATTTTTTCTATTCTTGACCCATGGATCCCATCCTTAGCCAATTTTTAATCCTTTCACATACTTGTAACTCGCGATTCTCTGACTCACCATCAACCCGTGAGAGAATGATTGTATTCTAGCAAAAGATTGACTTTCTTAGTGTTGTGAAAGATTACAAACTCCACAAAACACTATCTCCATCAAAATCTGCCCAAGTCCTTTCTAGATGTTACTTTGTTCTATGGGTCAGGAAAACCCATAGAAAACTACGTGACTGCATTCCCCAGAAGGATGACCTTGTCACGTGTAGATTTCTTGATAAAAATGGCTAAGTCCATTTTTGATGAGTTGTTCAAAACTACATGGGGGTTTAATTTTGGATAAAAAATTGTTCACAAGAGAACCTCAATAATGACCCCTCATTCTAGTGGAAGGAAATGAAATGTAGCGGTTGTGGGCATTTAAAAAATAAAGTACTTTTCATTTCTAATGTAATTTTGGCCAGAAATGTACTTTAACACTCTCCTATACCTTCCACACATCACATGTATTTTCAATTTCAAATCTAAATAAATTTGTAGAGGGGTGAATTTATCCTCTATCTTAAGTTGATCATTTAACATCCAATTAGTAGATAACATGCATGATAAGACAAGGTAAGATAGTGGAGTGGCAAGCCCTGCCACATTGACTTGTTTTTCATTCAAAATATTGGATGTAATTGAAAATGTTTAGAATTATTTTGAAGTGCATATCAGTTTGAGTGCAACAGCTCAAATGCATAGGCATTTCATTGGATACAACTTTCCAAAATCATTTTTTCCTCTTGATAGCCTCCAACATTGGTTTTTATTCAATAACCTTTCTAAAATTCACCATCAATGGCTATTTTCTATTGAATTTTTCTTATGGTTTTATTTCCTTTATGTATGCATCTTTTAGAGATGCATTTGACACTTCCTTTATGTATTATATTGGATCTATGTAATATTTTTTTAAGTTCTATTCAATTATTCTCAGTCATTAGAGGTTGAAGTAGTCATAAAAAGAAAAGCATAAAGAAATGCATGATCAACATATGACTAATTGAGTAAAAAAAGGCACGATTCTATTAAAATTTTCTCATTTATTAGAAGTTGAAGTTATCATGACAAGAAAAGTATAAATAAAGGCATTATCAACATAGGACTAGCTGAGTAGAAAAAGGATATAAGGAAATACTAGGAAGCTTAATCCTTTTAAGTATGGTACATTTGAAATTTTGGAACAAATGGAAAAGAATGATTTAAGATTGTATTTACCTCATTTTATGAGAATATATTTATTTCCTTATCAAACTTTCATGATAGCTAATGAAGATGAAAGTATATTGTAACATTCAATTCAAAACCTTACTCCGCATATTCAAGTTAAATGGGAGGATGATGTTGTGTTGCAAAATGAGGAGAGGGTTGTAATCTAGTATTGGTTAATTGGGTTAAAATGTTATTTATCTATAAAATTCAAATGGTATTCCAAAGAAGATGTGGGGAAGACATGAGTCCCTAGATATTTTAGGGACTAAGCACTTCAAATAGTGGATACATAATCCAAATTTTGTATCTTGAAATGCTAGCTATGATAGTTATAAATTTGAACTCTTCTCAACTATGTAATTTCACGTGTATGATTATTTTTTAAGATAATTAACATAAAATAATAATTAGTAGAGAGTTTCTTATTCCATAATAAATACTAATAAGATGATCTAGACATCCTGGGGAAGATGAAGTTAACAACTTCGTATTAAAAACCAAGATTTATGTGAAGGATTTTGATGCCACTGCAATGATTGTGGAACTACCCAATAGTTTCAAAATAGTTGCATTTTCTCAACAAGGAAGTTTCATCATGAAAAAAATGATGGTTGTAAATTCTTCCTTAACTCGGAAGTGACTATTCATTTTCATTCATTGGAAATTTTATGGTGGCATTGGTATAAATATGGACATATGTTGAAGTAAGAGAATTTTGACAAGGGTTGGATTTAGTAATGAAGTTGTAAGCTTGGTTGAATGTTTAGGTTTTTCATTGTTCCCCTTGTTGTGAGAAATCACTCTATTATGTTGAGTTATTAGAATTACAACTCTCTATGAATTGTTTGCAAAGTAGTAGTGCAAGCTTTGAGTAGGTACTTTATTATTTTCTCTATCCATAAAGGCCAAGTGAGGTAGTAAAACGCATGCACATTGGGAGTTATATATTGAAAGGGGAGTGTAACTACCTTGTTCATTAGAGCTTTTGGAGTTTTTCCATATTGGTTTTCTCTAGGTTTATTGTCTTTATCATTTATGGTTTCCTTTACTTCATTTTTTAATAGTTCATACTTTCAATCAGAATACCTCCTATCTTTTTTCTAGTGAGAAAGTAGCTTATAATAACAATCAAGCTATATATTATAAGTTAGGAATATAAATGAATCATATTAAAGTATTTATTGAGTGGAGTCTCCACCTAGTTTATGGATCACAACTTGTTTGAACATCTATGGTTAGCTAAAACTTGTTGATGTTGAAGAGCAAGAGAAAAAATTCATACCAAATATTGGCTATAAGTACAACCACTTCAGGTAATCATTAATACAAGGAGTCAAAATAAAAATGTGTAAGATGTGCTATGAAACATATCAGCCTGGGAACAAAGGCATGTCCTCAATCATACTCACTTCGAATGGCTTTAACAATCATGTGATATTGAAATCACTAAGAACTGTATATTTATGTATCATCGTTGAATAATAGAAACAAACCCATAAATCACAAATCCTTCATTGTGTTGAAAAAAAAATGTAAAAGGACACACCATCACTTATCCAAAAATAATATTGCATGATAGTGGTTGATAAATTTGTAATGTTAGGAAATAATTGCATTTATAGTCATTTTTTCCAAACTAGAAAAACGTGAGAAAATTCTAACATGAACCAAATTATAGTCTTCAAACTGATACGTTCCCTCCTTATAAGATCACTAAAGAGAAACCTTGCTAGAAAATGTACTTGAAACTGATAACATAAGGAACCTTAAACCCATAATTCCCATATTTGACATATGTAGACTTTGTTGGTGTGTGTGACTATCCAGTCATCGTCCACATCACCTAGGTGAGTCATCTCGCCTTCCAAGAGTCATAGGTCTTAGGAAGTCAAATGACAAGTGTCAGATTCTGTCATAGAATCTGACATTGTCATTTGCGTCAATGCGTCATAGGAGTTACATTCCTTATTTGGAATTGTAACTCCTCTTCTAGTGGCGTCATATGCGTCAGTCAACGTCATATGCGTCAGTGGCGTCATTGATTTCTTTCCATGTTTAGGCATGGGGGGTTACACATCACCCCTATTTGTACTTCCTATTTTTCGATCTATGAGTATGAGTAGACCCATTCTTCTTACTTGCAATCTTCTTTCCATTGTTTTGAATCTCGTATATTGCGTTGGCTTGAGGTTACCATCGGAGTGCAAATTCGTTGTGGTGCATCGCTTTTCGACATCGGTTCTCGTGAATCCCTCTTTCAAGGTATCAAAGTTGGTTTTGGTAAACGTGCACTCTTCATTTCTTAGTTGTTTATTACTTTTGATTTCTTCTCATTTCCTCATGTGCAAGTTTTTTTTTTATTATCATTTTGGAATTATTGCTCACCTCATATTGAGGTTTCAGTAGTTGCAAGTTAAGGTATTTGGCTGGTTTGCTTATCAGCTAAGATCGTATTTTGGATACTTCTAGATCTTTGTGGTTGTCGTTTCTGGGTTGTTTGTGTTTCTTGCTGGTTGTGTTCAGATTCAGCTGCAGGGTAAAAGAAAAGCTCATTGTTTGGCGTGGCTTACTTACTTTGCTTTGAGTACAACCGTGGCTTTGGTTCTCTTCCTCATTTCACCTTGCACTTAGACTGTTCGTGGTTTGCAAGCTCTTCATCCTCTTCATCCTCGTTTTTTTTCCTTTGTGTGGGATCTAAACGTGGTGTTTTTTTTGGTTGCTGTGCTCATGGGCATTTTCCTGAGATCGTGGGCATTTTCCTTGTGCTCGTGGGCATTTTTTTTCCCCCTGTGGCCGTTTTCCCTGTGCTCGTGGGCATTTTCCTGCCCTTTGGACGTCTTCCCTGAGTTTTCTCTGTCCAGCAGGTGTTTTTCTCCTCCTTCAGGGGTTTCTCTCCTCTGTCAGGCGTTTTTTCTCTACCTACAGGCATTTTTTCTGTCCAGCAGGCATTTTTCTCCTCCTTCAGGCATTTCTCTCCTCTGTCATGCATTTTTTCTCTGCTCTCAGGCGTTTTTTCTGTCCAGCAGGCGTTTTTCTCCTCCTTCAGGCGTTTTTTCTATCCCCTGGCTGCATTTTCAACTGTTCCAGGCGTTTTTTTAACTGTCCTAAGGCGTTTTTTCTCCTTTCCTGTGTTTTTGCACGCTGTACTGGCATTTTTTGACTGCTAAGGCGTTTTTTTTTTACTGCTAAGGCGTTTTTTTGGCTGTCAAGGCGTTTTTTGCATGTCACTGTGTTTTCTGTACCTACTGGCGTTTTTCCTACAGTGGACAGTCACTACATTATCTCTTTTTACCTGCCTTTCATCCCCACGTGGCTTTCTCAGTCCGCTGCCAGGTAATATCTCTCTTAAAATACGTTTTTTTATTCACTTTTCTTAAAAAAAAAAAAAAACGTGGTTGCATTCTTTTTATCTTATCACTCTTTAAAAAACGTGTTGTTTCATTATTTTTAAAAAAGTATAAGGTAAAAACATTACATTTTATTGGCATTGTAAGTTTTTTGGCTTGTTTTATTAACCTTCCGTCGGGTGCCGAAGACGAAGGGTGAGGTCCGGGATTGGCAAGTGGCTAATCCCCCCTCGCAATACAAACAAACTCTACCTCAAATTTCATGCCATTTCCAACGAGCATACATACAACACCCTTTGCATGTGTTCAGGGCACTTTTTTAATCCGTTTGCAGGCTTATTGGTTTTTTCCTCATCAGTTGCGGGAATTGTTTTTTGTTATAACTTTTGACTCGTTGCTCAGTTTTGAGCACTTCTTTAGTCAAAGTTGCATGTTTTTTCGCACTCTAGATGATGGGATCATTAGTTTTATAAACGCACTAATTTTATAAAGTGCCGCATTCTGGGGGGGGTGTCTTTGTATTGCTTTTTTCAACTCATTTTTTCTTGAGCTTTGTTCTATTCCTTTTTTTGTGGACTTGTGAGCACGTCCACCACAGTCTTATGACAAAGGGATTCTTTTGTGCAATGTGAGACACTGTTTCTCAAAAAGCTCTTTCTTCCCCCTCTTTCTTCTCTCTTTCTGTGCTTGCTTGTAGTGTTGATCTGTTGTGCCCTACGAACCTTGATTTTTCTCTCCACCATTGCGGGTTATTACGCTAATTTCAAGGTGAGTGACAAACTGGTTCTCGGAACACAATCGCATCTGGTTGTAATCAACGCACTGAATTATAAAGTGCCAAACTCATGGGGGTGTAATTTTGTTCTGGGGTGGTTGTTTCCTTTCTCTCTCCTTCCTTCTGCATTCCTTGGTTCTATCTCTTCATTATGGATATCTCTAAAGTACCAGTGCTCACACCTTTTAATTTCTTCGAATGGAAATCTAAAATTATATTGGTTTTGCGAAGTAAAGGGTTATACCGAGTTACCATGGGGTTAGAGACCGAACCTACTGATGAACCCGAAAAATCTAGATGGTTCAACCGTTGTGATGAAGCCTTAGGTCTTATCTGTATGTCCGTTTCTCCCGACTTGCTCTTCCACATCGAAACTTCCTCAACACCCGATCAAGCGTGGGAAACGCTCGATGATATGTTTGGGAAGCAAGATGACATGAGAGCACATGAGTTGGAGAATGAACTACTAGGGTTAAACCCTAGTGACTTTGAAAACCTACAGGCCTTCTTCTCAAAATTTGTCCGCACTAGAATGCTTCTAAAAGAATGTAAAGTGGATAAGAAAGACTCTCAATTGATCTTGTCGATTCTTTCTAAGTTAGGTCCTGAATACTCTGTTTTCGTTTCAACTTTTCACGCCACGAAAGCCGCCTTGGGTAGTGCTTGGACTATGCCCTCCTTTGACAGTTTTTCGTCCCAACTCATTCGAGAATAGGACAAACTCATTCAAATGGGGACTCTAAAATCCAAGTCACATGCCCTTGTGGCGAATAAGGGCAAGAAAAATGAAAAGAAGAAAGAAACTAAGGACCAACCTAAGAAAGAAACCAAGACCAACCAACCCCCAGATAAGCCCATCACTCATACTTCGACTTCTGAGCCTAAAGCAAAGAAGGAAAAGTATAAATGCTCTTATTGTAAGAATACTGGCCATGACGAGCAACATTGTTTTCGGAAACAAATTGATCACTTAACTCATTTACTTGAGAAGAATAAAATAAGTGTTCCTGAATCCGTTAAACAAAATGCTCAGAAAGGTGAGCCTTCTAATGCAAAGGAGACTAAAAATGAAAAGAAGAAAGGTAAGGCCCTCGTAGCTAGATCAGCTCCATCATCAACTTGGATTATCGATTCTGGTGCCTCGCACCACATGGCTTCTTCAGAGGTTGAATTCTCTAGCATTGAACCATGTGGCATGTCCCAAATCACGTTGGGTGATGACACTCATGTGTCGGTTTCCGGTAGTGGATCGGTAGAGATTGAAGGTGGAACATTTAACCAAGTGTTGAGTGTTCCCAATCTCTCTACCAATCTCCTATCAGTTTACCAAATCACCCACCTTGGTGAAGGAATGCGAGTGGAATTTGGTCCTAACTCGGTGATTATTCGTGAGCTTAACTCTGACTGCACTGTGGCTGAGGGAAAGGCAGATCACCGTTCATAGTTGTATACCTTTTCCCACTTCTCTTCTGATTCGACGCCCAATGCCTTGCTCACTCATGCAAATGAGGTTAGCAAGTTATGGCATGAGCGTTTTGGGCATCTAAATTATCGTTACCTTGAACAATTGAGCCAAAACGAAATGGTCAATGGGCTACCCCGAGTTAAGTTTTCTAAGGGACTTTGTGAGGGTTGTACCCTTGGAAAGCACCCTGAAAAAAGCTTTGACAAAGGAAAATCCTGGAGAGCTGCTCGTCCCTTGGATCTTGTTCATAGTGATGTTTCTGGCCCTTTTCCATCTCCTTCTTTTACTAGAGCTCTATATATACTAACCTTCATTGATGACTTTTCGCGTTATACTTGGGTATATTTTCTTAAGCTTAAGTCTGAAGTTTTTGAGTTTTTTCAAAACTTTAAGGCTCTTGCTGAGAAACAAGCAGAACGGTCTATCAAGGTTCTTCGAACCGACAATGGAGGTGAGTATGTGAGCAACAGGTTTGAGGATTTCTGCACTTCTGAGGGGATTGCTTTGCAGCGTACAGTTGCTTACAGCCCTTCCCAAAATGGAGTTGCAGAAAGAAAGAACCGAACTTTAAAGGAGATGGCTACTTGTATGGTTCACTCGAAATCTCTTCCTCCACAGTATTGGGCTGACGTAGTGAATTGTACTTGATAAATTTAAAATCGTGATCCAAATAAGGTTGTAAGAGGGATGACGCCCTTTTAAGCTTGGTTTGGACACAATCCTGATGTTGATCACTTTCGAGTCTTTAGATCAAAGACTATGGCTTAGATTCCCAAGAAGAAATGTAAGGCATTGGATCCACAATCCAAACCTTGTATCTTTGTCGAGTATCATGATGCCATGAAGGGATATCGATTGTTAAACCACTACTATGCATGAGATCTATATTGAGAGGAGTGTGAAGTTTGATGAGTCATCCTAGACTCTCAACTTTCGACTGAGGTTATTTTTCTCACTGATTCAGATTTTGAATCATCAGATGATGATGTTATTCAGCGAGTTTCTCCTCCCTGTTCCTTTTGATCCTCAAACTTCTAAGTCTTCTGATTCTAATAGTAGTGATGATGAGGATTATGTCCCTTCTCACTCGAGGGAATAATCTTCTGACTCTGAGCTTGAACTTTCAGGACTTCTTTGGGCCAGGAAAATATTTACACAGTGTTGGAGATTTAGTTAGAGATCATGTAGATGAGAGACATACTGCACTTGAGATTTCATTGGACCCCAATCCTTCTTCTCCTCTACTTTTGATTCACCATCTTTCTAGGAAGCTTTTAGGATTCTTGAGTGGGATTCTACTATGAATGAGGAGTATTCCTCACTCATAAAGAATAACACTTTGGATCTTGCCCCTCTTCTAAAAGGAAGAAAAATCCATTCGGTGTAGGTGGATATATCGAACAAAGTATGGAGCCAATGGAGAAGTTCGAGAAGTATAAAGCGTGACTTGTAGCTAAGGGTTTCTCCCAGGTAGTTGGGGTTGATTACTTGAAAAAAATTTGCTCTGGTGGTGAAAATGAATTCCATTTGACTGACTCTTGCCATTGCTTCCGCTAATATATGGTAAGTCCACCAGATGGACGTAAAAATTTCCTTCCTTCATGGGGACCTAGAGGAAGAGATCTATATGGAACAACCTCTGGGTTACGTCCATGATCCATCCCTCATTTACAAGTTAAAGAAGTCTCTCTACGGACTTAAACAAGCCCCTTGGGCTTGGTATGCCAAGATGGACTCATTTTTACTTGCATCAGGGTTCTCTTGGTGTCACTCTGACCCAAATGTGTATAGTTTGCAGTAGGATGAATCCATGCTTATTCTTGTTCTCTGCGTTGATGACTTGTTGATCATGGGTAGCTCTTCCTCTATCATTGATTCTGTGAAGATCTCCTTGGCCAACAAGTTCTCCATGTATGACTTAGGATTGCTTCATTACTTTCTTGGGATCCAGATTTCACAATCTGACTCAAGAATTATGATCTCGCAGCCTAAGTACTCTCTTGATTTGCTTGCTCAGTTTCACATGTCCGACTGCAAGTCCTCACCTACTCCTTTTCTTTCTGGGATTAAGTTAGTTTCTGATTGCTCTTCCCCCTTGGTTGACGGTACCCTTTATTGACAGTTAGTGGGAAGCTTGATCTACCTTACTCACACTTGGCCAGATCTATCATATGCCATCCGGATCATGTCCAGATTTATGCAAGAGCCTCATGAGCTGCACTTAAAAGCAGCAAAGTGGATCCTTCACTATGTTCGTGGCACTCACACAGATGGTATTAATTACTTAGGAGGGACTGAGATTGACTTGGTTGAATTTACATACTCAGATTGGGCCGGTGAGCTAGATCATCGGAAGTCTACCTCAGGCTACAGTTTCACTCTTGGTTCAGGTCCTGTCAGTTAGTCTAGCAAGAAGCAAAACACCATTTCCATATCATCGACAGAAACAAAATACAGAGGAACAGTTAACACTGTCATAAAAGTTGTTTGGTTATAGGGTATCTTGACATATTTTGGCATCCACTTTTGATAGCCTACTATTATCTGTTGTGACAACTATGAGCACTATATCGATTTGTAGAAATCTAGTTCATCATCAGCGGATGAAGCACATTGAGATTCACATGCACTTCATACAAGAACTGATACATGAAAACATCATCGACATACAGTATGTTCAGAAAACTAATCAGGTTGCAGAAATATTCACCAAGCTCTTCACTGAGGTGAAATTTCTTCACTTGTGGTCTCTTCTTGGGGTGAGGTCTGCTGCAACCATCTATCTTCTGTCGGGCTATATAGTCCTCCTTCTTGTCCTCTTCTTCCTTTCCAGAAAGATGTTATTTGTATCATGGGCACCTTATTAATCATTTAGTTGCCCAGTCCCCATGGACATATCTTTCTTAGTTGTCTAGGGGAGTCTTTTTTTTTCTGTTCTTCTGGCTTACCATGACCTCTTTCTCGGCTTCGATGAATGGGGGTGTTGGTGTGTGTTACTATGCCTAGACATCATCCACATCACCTAAGTGAGTCATCTCACCTTATCGAGAGTCATAGGTCTTAGGAATTCAAATGACAAGTGTCAGATTCTGTCATAGAATTTGTCATTATCATTTGTGTCAGTGTGTCATAGGAGTTACATTCCTTATTTGGAATTTTAACTCCCTCCTTCTAGTGGAATCATATGCGTCAGTCAACGTCATATACGTCAGTGGCATCATTGATATTATTTCCTTGTTTAGGCATGGCGGTTACACAACACCCCCTATTTGTACTTCCTATTTTTCGATCTATGAGTATGAGCAGACCTGTTCTTCTTACTTGCAATATTCTTTCCATTGTTTCGAATCTTCTTTCTTATTACGTTGGAGCTTGACGTTACCATCAGAGTGCAACTTCATGGTGTGGTGCATTGATTTTCGACATCAGTTCTCACAAATCCCTCTTTCATGTGGTTCCCTTGATTCAAACTATATTGAAAGGGATCATTGTCATTGTTTAACAAGGTGAATCAAAAACAAAAATTTAAGGGATTTTTAATCGACGTATAGTAAATTGGTTCAAACTGTGCTATGTTCAACTAATACAAAAAGATGTTTCCAGATATAGTTCTGTCTTGATATTATATGCCTTTCAAGTATCTCTCAAACCCTTGGAATTAATCGCCCCTCTTCCTCCTTTAATATTACAGTCCTTCAAATTTAACTTTAATATCACCACCTTCGATAATTCCATCACACACTTTACATACGGTTTTTACTTAAATAGCACAACACACCTATCTAAGGACAATGGTGGACATGGTCAACATAAAATGAGAACAAGGTTGTTTTCTTTTTAATCACATTGTCCAAAATTAGGGTAGAAACACCTTGTATGATACTAAAATTGTTTCATCTTTCCCAACAAGTAATGAAATAATTTTCAATCACTTTTGAATTTTCATTTACAACGTATCTACTTAAGCATTACATTTTTTTTATAATGGACGGATAACTAAAAACTTCCACCATTTAAGAAAATACAAGTTTACAAGCCTTCCTTGCACAGATCGAAGGCAACATAGTAAAATATAATAAGAGTGTCCATTATTATTTTCTCCAAATGCACAAGACAGTCTTCATTTGAGACTAAACTACACCAAAATATCAGCTTGACCAAGATTAAACAGCACAGACTCAAAAATGGGGGAGTCAAGGCAACAGCCTCTCCACCCATCACCATTACTCCAATGTTTCTTGCTGAATTTTTCTAAGGTTCCTCATTTGGCCCCCAATCCCAAACAATGACACCAATATGGAATATTCTGACAGTCGCATGAAAAGGAAAATACAAGGCTGTCCACATTTACTTGAAAAGCAGCATTCACTTTCCAACTAATATTTAAAGGTTTAAAACACTCTATTTTCTAATACACAAAAACTTCCCAAAACAATGGCTCTAATAACATAGCCAAGTAGAGATATAGGAATATGTATGGATACTCTTGAAATGCCTCCCAAGGGTTTGGATTTCCACCTCAAAAACCTCCCAAACACAATCAAAGTGTCAAAATCAGTAAATTACTGCCTGGGAATATTACTATAAAAGTATACTCAAGATCTCTTAATGCCTCCCTCTCTATTGAAATGTAATCCCACAATGCAACAGTAAATAACAAGATGAGAAAAAGGTGGGGCATCTATACCCACTCCCTCCTAGATTGACCCATATTAGAA
This sequence comes from Taxus chinensis, assembly GCA_019776745.2. Taxonomy (NCBI): domain Eukaryota; kingdom Viridiplantae; phylum Streptophyta; class Pinopsida; order Cupressales; family Taxaceae; genus Taxus; species Taxus chinensis. Next base: position 21,287,514 of record CM034156.1, read on the forward strand.
ACACTTATGCCTACCCATAGATGTGTTCATCCCCATGTATCACTAAGTAACTCATACACATTCCTAGTGGAAGATAATTCACTACCAACATACCTCATATTTCAAGAAAACACATTTAAATTGTCAACACATAATTTATTTTACAAGGCAAGAGAAATTAAGATAATTAGGGTGGGAGCCCTTACCTTCCCATTACAAGATAATCCACTTCACAAGTAAAGTCCCAATGAATCCTCCATAGCTCAAGTAACTATGATACTAGCATAGATATCTTAAATACATCTATCTAAAAGATGTCGAAAGATATCAATCTCGAGGTTCCTATCTAACTCGTGTGAGAATTCCAAAATTAATCAAGTAACCGCCAAAACTTCACAAAAATCTATCGGTAAACTTTTAAAAAGAGGGATTTAGGGAGATGATTTGTACTGGCTCCATTTGTAGAGATGTCACATCATAGTCTATTATCCATCCCACATCACCAAATTTAAACCCATACCCCAATAAAGATAATAAATTGGTGGTTGGGGAAAAGGACCACCCTGGGTTACACACAAAAACCCAACCCACATGCCCTTAGGATGAAATATTAACGTACCAGATTTAAGTAACAGTTCACTTGCATTTCCCTTTTCCTTCATGAAAGACATTCAATGCAATAATACCTAAAATAAGTCCCTCAACATCATAGGCTAGGATGGGGTTGGGATGACTTCATAGCCCAAGGTTAATTTGAGGACAATTCATACTTGCTCCCAAAAGTCTCAAGAAATAGCCTAGAAGGTCAAAATTCGAATGTTCACAGAGGGAATATTGAGTACACACAACCCACTTGATAGAGCCAGTTTTAAACTCATCCCAATACTAAAAAAACAAGTTAAAGATACCAAATCACATTTATTTCCGAACTATTTAATCAAATAATATACTTTTTTATTTGCATTTTAGATAAACAATTTATAAATTAACTTAAGAGGGGTGCTAAACATAATTAATAAAAGTGACTCCAAATGCACTATAGGAAAAAAACTCATTTATGGATTGTTATGTATGTGTATGTATAAAAAAATATTAGCAAAAATTCTCCAAGGTCACTATATTGATCAAAGGGATAGCCCCCAATGGGCAGGTACTTCCTAAAAAAATACAACAATAAACAACATATGAAAACATGAGTTTGCCATGGTGAATTACCTACCAAGGTTACTTCAATGAATTCTCTCATTGTTGGTGTTCTATCTCCCCTTTGGTCTATTGTGTTGCGAACACCTGTGACAAAGTGGAGGAGACAATACCTTTCCAGTCCGTCATGGCTATATTAGGCATAGCATCGAAGGGATAATCAAACATATGCAGGGGCATACTCACGTATAGCCCCAATTATCGTAACTTCCAAACCAAGACAAGTAACTATTGCCATCGTTCACAATTCTAATTATTTATAATATTCAGTTCACCTAGTCTATCAACTGATACATAAGATCCAATGGCATACCAAAAGTGAGACCTTTGATATAGTGTGTAGGTACCTAACACATGAAAAGGAACTTTAAATGCATTAGTCTAATATTAGGCTCAATAATCACACAATTACGATGTATCTGAAATAGAGAATATCAATCACATCCAAGTAAATCATGTCATAAGTCTAACATCCATACTATCTATAAGGTGGTCCAACTAATCAAAATGATAATATCCAATCTATCAATATCTACAACTGTGATAGAAAAGTACCACTAACTCTAGTCTATTGTTTGAATAGCAACATCTAATTACCTATGTGATATTAATCCTTGAAGAGGAGTGGGTACTGACAGTGTCCCCCTGGCCCCTTATGTACTCAACATTCCTCCTAGAAGTTACTAGAACATATATAAGTGGTGAGGACTATGTTCTCAAATCCGTAGCATCCTCCCATGTAGTTATTGTCTCATCGTATCTATCCCACTGAATGTGAAACCTTATCAATCTCTATACCTCGAAGGCATAAAGGGTCCTGCACTCCTAAAATATGGATGGACTCCACCATCACAGTACCCCTGATCCTACACCTGCAATGAGATTCCAATATAATACATGAGCGGGAGTCTTGCAAATGTACCTCGTATTGTACAAAAATATGAAATCATGATGGTGGACTAGATGAGATCAAGTTGAATGGACACATGCATATGATCGATTAGGCCAAGTGACTCAATACGCTCCAAGATCATCACATTTAGGGACCCCTCCACCAAACCTAGGAGAAAGATTATGAGAATCTATTTCAATGGAATAGATGTCAAGGCTCCCTTCCACTGAGGCATGTCCACGAATGTGTATTTTACCTGTCGTTGCCCACCTCTAAAAACTGACAAATCTTTCCTCCTCTGCATCCACATATTTCTTCTATCTGTCACGAGCCTCTGTACAATCTCTACCTAATCATGAGCACACCTGCTCCTCCATTATCCTATAGTAAAGCCTAGCCCAAGAGAGCACCATGTCATCTAATGTGTCCCAATTCATCAGTTTCCTACATCTCCTGGGTCATATACTATGGTCTGAAAAGGATCATGAAGCCTATTGAACAAGTCTGAAAATTGTTATTGTACCCTTAAACTCCACCAGAATACATAGTGTTGGTGCAACCACATTTAATGCTCACCATGTTCAAATGTATCACTCCAACATCTCAATGCACTCATGGTGATGAAAGTTATTCTCTGTCTCTCTGTATTGATATGCTGTAATGGATTATTCTTAATCATTTGGTTACCATGATTAGTCCTAGTTCCTATATAGGTCTTAGGTTCCATCCATTGAAGTCCAGATATTGATCTTCCGTTATCTCATTAATGTCATGAGAGAATAAATTTCCCAAATTTGGGCGTGAAGTTCAGGTAAGAACCCCTTCCTTCAAATTTTTTCAAAACATCTAGTCAATGTTTTCCCTGTCATAGTTATTGTGCCAAACCATCCATGGAAATGTAGTCCTTTCCAATTGGATGATGCCCATCGGCGTTACTCATCAATTCAAAGCGGGGGATAAATTCAGGACACATTTGTAAAAAAGTGACTCAACGGTCCATAATGGAAACTCGTACCTCTTTGATATGGGCCATACACCACCACCAAAAAAATCCGTGATAATTCATTTAAACTTAATCTTTCGATCTACCTTATGTTGCATCCAATTTTCAATGTTGATTTGTTTTTCCCATACTTTCCTCCACTCTTGGATACATCATACATTGGAAAACAATTGTTAAGTATAAATCTGATACCATACTATGTGACACCAATGTATTCTAATCTGATCATTAGCAAGGTGGTCAAGGACATGATCATTAACAAATCACACTCTGTCGAGTATTAAAGGAAAGGTAGATAAAACACCAAGGGAAGTGGTGTACCAAGATCTAGATTGAGAATTCATTTCCAAAATTGGTAAAAAAACATAGGAGAAATGGGGCCTATTTATTCTTAAGAAGCAAAAAATAATCTTGAACATGATTTCTGAAAAGCTATTTTTAGAATGTCTTGAAAATCTATTTTTATCAATTTTTGTAAGCTTTTACTATTTTATATTTTAAGGGGGTATTCTGAGAATTTATGGGCTTTATATTGTACAGAGATAGCCAAAGTGTTATTGACGTAGTAATATTTTCCAATTTTTTCTCATTATATTTCCAACATATCATGTAATTATCAAAACACTTAAGTAGGTTAGGAGATATGACTTCAATAAGAAGAACTAAATAAAATAATAGTAGTAATAGGATAGAAATAAATTTATTTCATCTTTTGGATTTTCTAATCTATCCCTATTTTGGATACACATGGTTTCCATTTGGGATGACCTTTTTGTTCCCATCCAAAACTCTTAATAGTATGTTTTTAGCAATTTTTTCATATTCTCCATTGTATAGCTATAATGTAGTGTGTCTTGAATAGATAGATAGATTTCCAGGCATACATATTTCTTGTGGATTTTTCCAATTTGTATACATTTTGAATTGTAATAAAATTAGTTTGTTTTTATATCTCTTTCATTGTGAATTTATTGTTATAACACATTAAAAACCATCATTATTTTATTGTCAATTGGGTTGCATCTTAATCCGGATCACATAGCCCCATGAATATCATTATTTACAATTTGAAGAACTTTTTAACCTCTCTGTGATTTACCTTTTACATATTTTGATCAATATTTTTACCAATAATACACCTAAGACACACACCATAAGAAAATAAAAAATAACCTAAGCTAGAAACCATTTTTTTATGATGAATTTGTTAAATGTATCAATAGCTCAAGTGTGAAAAATATTCATGATACCTTAATGGTTTCCAACCAAATCCCTGGCTATTACTGTTTCACACCAGCAATTTTCCAATGAAACTATCTTGCTACTCATGGCCTCCATTCTGGAAGCAAAGAGGATGAAAACCTTTCTCAACATCTAAGAGGAGGCTTTATGACAACAGATAAAATTTGATAAGAGCTCCCTCTATTTTTTCAATGCTCCAGATGGAAGGCAAAGGAAAATTGCTTATATATTGGGATGTGAAATTAAATCTCTTCTCACCATTTATCTTGGTCTTCTTATAGGTACTAATAAAGTTTCCTTGAATGTCTGGAATATACCGTTAGACATGTTTCAAAGGAAGTTGGTTGGTTCGAAGGGAACCATTTTATCAAGTGTAGGAAAATACCTTCTTATCAAGATCACACTTCAAACTATTCCTATCTAGATCATTTCTTTATTTTTCATTCCTTCTTCTATTGTCAATATGATTGATAGAATACAAAATATCCTTCTATGGATGGGCACGTAAGAGAAAAAAATATTCAACTTTGTGGCCTAGAACAAAGCCTATACCAGCAAGAGTGTGGGAGTTTAGGTATCAAAAAAATCAAGCTCATGAATGTTGCTCTGGTATATAAGATGATTTGGAGGCTACTCAAGGAGAACCTCCCTTGGATTGATCTCATGAAATTAAAATATATAAATCAAGGAAAATCGCAAGACTTCCTTAAACTTGAGATCCTCCCTAGTGGTTCCATTTTTTGGAACAATCTCATCAAGACTAGGAAAAATATTGAGGGCTGCAAATGGAATCTTGGAAATGGAGAGGGCATCTAGTTTTGGGATGAAAGATGTGAATTTTCATAATATTTAAAACAACAGTCACTAGGAACGGTTCAAAAATAGCTACAAAATGGTCATTGGTCAACAGGTCAGTAACTACATCAGTTGTTTTGATGCAAGACATCAATGAAAGAACTAAATCTCTATAATCTCAAGTCATGAAGATATTCTATTGGAATTGCAAAATACCCTTATTCAAATTCCAATCAGCCTCACACAAGATAAGGATGAGTTCATCTAGTCCCATTCCTTTGATGGAGATTACACAGTTAAAATGGTTATTAAGTGCTCGCAGTTGAACCTCCAAGTGGATTTACATGGAGTACAATCTGGCTCAAAGAACTAACCCCTAAGATCAATTAGTTTCCTTTCGAAGGTCTTGAAAAAAATCATCCTTACAATTGGCAATCTTATCAAGAAGGGTTCCACCATGCACAACAAATGTTATCTTTGTAAAAAAGATAACGAAGCCATTCATCATTTGCTGTTACACTGCCCCAATGTTGTTGCTTTATGAAAGCTCAAATTTTCTAGATTTGGAATTTTTTGGAAGTTCCCAGAGGATGTTGTTTAAGCTTGGGCATAGTGATAACCTCCCTTCAAACATGGCTTATTCAGGAGGTTTTGGAAGCTTTTATTTCCACACACTATATGGAGAATTTGGAAGGCCCGAAATTATCTCATATTCAGGGATGCAAAAAAACCAATCAAAATGCTCCTTAATGAAACACAGTCGCAACAAAGGAAAAAATTTCCAGATTCAAGCCTCCTAAAAATGCCAAATACCCCAAAGAGGAAGAAAAATTCTTGAATGCCTGGACTATTGATTTTAAGCAAGGATAACGGTCTTCTCCCTACATTGACAGTTCTATTGTTCAGTGGATTTCCCCTTAAGAAGGTTGGCACAAATTGAGCTTTGAAGGGACCTCTAAGGGAAACCCTAGTGCTGGTGGTGGTGGAGGGATCATCAGAAACCAACAAGGGCACCCAATCGTTGCCTATATAGGCCAGATGGGGAAACAATCTAACCACTAGGCGGAAGCCCTTGCATCTCTCTATGGAATCAAAACTAAAATGGATCTCAACATCGATAATTTAATCATTGAAGGATACTCCTTGAATGTTATTAATAATCTTATTGGTTCCTATCCCCCAAACTGTATGATTAAAGACTTAATTAGTGAAGCTAAGATTTTATGTAAATGCTTTTTAAACATAAAAAATTTCATGTCTACAGAGAAGGGAATGGGGTGACAGATTCACTTGCTAATGATGGGGTCATCATTGATAAATTCAAATTTTGGTATGATTTTGAGGAGATCCCCCTCTCACCCCAATCCACCATTATTAATTAGGCCAAGGACACTTAACATTTTAATCATGTTAAGTCGGTGGACAGGGCACATGTGGTGAAATGAGGGAAATTACTCTTGCATTGTGTGAATGTACTCTCCCAAACAACTCACTTTGATTTTATTTTTGAGCTTGAGCCTTAATAGAAGGGACTTCATTTGTATTTTTCATCCAAAAGGGTCGGGCCTAAAATCTTTGTCACTTACAAGTGCTAACAAATATGTTACTAGGATATCTCATAGTCGTGTTTATGTAGATAGTGCTTTGTTTATTAAGCCCGACTGCATAATAGGGGGTCCACCATGAAAAGTGGAGCCCATTTGTGATCCCTCTTGGTAGAATAATGTAGAACTTTTGAATATTTTAATATTTGAAGATTTAACTGACTTTAGACAGAGGATTAAGGGTAATGACATCCACATCTCCTTTGCTTTTTCTACGAAATGGAAAGACAAAGTCATCTATTTCAAGGACGAGTAATTTTCCATTACAGAAGAGATGATTTCATTCATCACAGGCATCACCATGGAGGGAGTGAAGTTTTTTTGAAATAAATTTGATAAAGACGCCGAGGAACAACAATTTATGATAGGGGATGAGACTCTTCAAATTGGAAAATATTGAATCCTCTTCTCTACCATCCCTCAACCCTACAATGAAGTGGAAAAAATGGTGGTCCATTATGTCACCTTGGAAGGAATATTCTTGAAACTTCCCTTGCATCATCTTCTCCGGTTGAATCACTTCTGCCATGCATACAAGGTGGTTTTCCCTTTTTACATCCTGCACTCACTTAAAAAGTCTATTAAGGAGGTTCAATCCCACATGTGTTTCATTCCCTTGCATCAAGGGGTTATCTTTCTGTTGCATCACTATTTCCTTGATGTAATTGCTAATGACCATGCCCCCTCTTTTCCCCCTCCCCCTCAATAACTAAGAATTAGGTCTAATAACCCTAATGTTCATGAACCCCTTTCTAACCCCCCCTGCTAAATGCATTCTCCACAACAACTCCAAATTCAAAGATACCATTGGAGCGGAGAGCCTGCTAAAATTTAGCCAAGATCTTCATCCCCCCCTTCTAGCTCAGTTTTTTTGGTGGAAGTCAAACATCATGCTAATACCCTTATAGAAATTGAATATAATGTGGATCTGCTGCTCAAGAAAGGTCTCAAAACCAGTGTGGATCCTTATATTCTCTCTAACTTGCAGAAGAATCTAGACAACCTCTCTACTCACGTGCTGGAAATAGAGGATAGAGTTTTTCATATGGAATAAATGTAGTCTAACCATCTTGCTATACATAGGGTAGTGTTGGATTATAGTCAAGTCAATGTTAAACATCTTTGTGATGTGTGTAGAATTTTGAAGACCGCTTGGAAGAATGGTAAGCTTAAGAAGAAAACACTCACAGAGGGAAGCCAGGAACCAGTCATGCAAACTGCAACTAATCTCTACAAAATCCTAAATATTGATCTAAAATTTTATGATAAAATCCCTGAGTTAGTTTATTTTGTTGTCCTTTAGTTGTTTCTGTGTTGTTGTTTTATTGTTTTTATGCTCATGTTTCACTGTGTTGTGCTATTTTTGGGCTCCTTTTAGGCAGTTGGCCCATGCATTATTTTACTATATGTTTATCTTGATTTTTAGATTTTTGTTGGGGTGTGGCCCCCACTTATCCAAAAACCACTTTACTGTCATTGTCTCATTTGGCTTATGAGCCTTTTTGTACTACAGGGTATGGTCCCATCAAAACCATTTACCAATAGTAAAATTAAAACTATTCATGCTACAACTTAATCGATGTGTGTGTGTGTGTGTGTGTGTGTGTGTGTGTGTGTGTGTGTGTGTGTGTGTGTGTGTGTGTGTGTGTGTGTGTGTGTGTGTGTGAGTAATTAGAATGGGAAATAAGAAAAAAATGGTTGAACCTAAAAAATTATGCACGTTGATCCACTTTCCCAATGAAATGATCTAGGAGGGATCATCATGCTCTAAAAGGATGTTATTCAAGAGTGAGTTCAATTATCTAACATATTTTTGTGATATGATAAAATGAAGTATGGTTTTTTATGAGTTGTACGTTTTTTAGTGGAACATTTTTTGTATTTTGTCAAGTATTTAATTGTGTATTTTCAATTCAATCTATTTTGACCCATCATGAGGTGGTAAATCTACTTTGATCCATCTATTGAAATAAGGTTTGTAGATAAAAATGGCACAACAATACATTATTGAAATCATCATTGGGTATCTCAAAAAACCCATGCTTATGAATTATTAAAGAAGAAATTTTTTCCACAAATATATCTTCTGTAGAATCAAAATAAAGGGTAAGTGCACGAAAATGGGGGACCAAAAGGGGGAAAAAGTGGCCATTTTGTATCCTAGGTTTGCGGGCTAATTAATTTCTAGATGTTGATAATTTAAAACAATAAAAAGGATGAGAGGGATAGCAATAGGTAGACTATTTTGATCTAATTAAATTTTATAGTCAATTATACATGACAAAAATAATGCATTCAAACTTTAAGTAAATGAAATGATTGATCAATGATAATCAACTAGTTCAAAAACACAATAGGAGATATAAAAAACTTTTCAGGATGATTTGGGAATGATCTAGGTGTACAAGATAGTGGAAAAAGAAGATTTGGTGCTATCGATTTTGCAGCAGATATTTTGGAACTAGAAATTGAGTAGGAATATAGAGATTATGTATGGTATTGGTAGGACAGGCATGGTGAAAATTGGAATTGTACAATTTTAAACTATGAAAAAATCTAGATCTAAAATTTCTTTTATGTTTCGCTTATCTAGAAATGGTGCTTGTTGTATGTTGCTCTTGAATGCATAAGTTTAGGATGACATGTGATGGATTAAAATGAAATAGAAACCCTAGCAACCTGTAAAACCCTTCATCAACACATTAGAAAATAAAAAGAGAAAAATATATGTGTGTGTCTAATGCTATTTCTCCCATGTACTAAACCAATATAAGTGTTGCACTATATATCCTTTTTACATAAATAAATCCTCACATATTTTTCCTAGGAGCTTGTGTAAGAATTTATAGCTAACCAACCCCCTAGTGGTGATTTCATATCTCTTGAAAGTAAGATAGTGGGCTGATTGTGTAGCATAGAATAAACCTAGAGAAATAATATTGAGGTGTGTTGTGCCTCAGCTATGTGACCTAACCCTCTCGTTGATTGAGACCCTTGTACAATGCTTGGAGTGACTTTTCTCTTGTTACTTGGCATTGATTTACAAGATTTACATGTTTGCGTATAGATGAAGCTAGAATCTTTGACCTAGTTGAGGGCTTCATACTTGTAGTAGGGACTTCTTTTGATGATGCCCACATAACATAAAAATATTATGAACTATAAACACTAAAATATGTGCAAATCATTATTACATTACGCCTTTATTGGATTTACATGAATGCAAGTTCTGAACAATGAAACAAGTCTATTTACACCCTTTTTAGATTAATACAAACATATTTGCTTTGCTAATATAAATTTGATTAGTGAGATCATAATTACACTAAATGGATGTAGGTTAGATAAAAATGGTTATTTTCATTAATTAACTTCCAACCATAATTATGCAATATGAAAAAATTGTTATGATGTATGCAATATAAGATATGAACTTAGAAACATAAGGCAATGAGTGCACTTAGCTTGTTATAAAAATATTTTCAGAAGTTTTGGGACTGTATAATGCTTGCATAAAGAGATTTGAACATGGGAGTGCTTTAGAATTAAGATTGCAACTGTAAACTTTCTTAGGGTAGGACCATACCAATTTTCCAAGACCATATTGTATGTTCTTGACTATTTTATATGGCCTTGGACCTACTATGTTTCTGTTCTTGTATCTTTATTTAGTAATTTTACTTCATGGATTTTTCTATCACTATCAAACCCTATTTGATCATGCAACAAAGCTCTCTAAGTGTACTAAAAATCATCTCAAACCCTATTCGTGGATTGAGAGTCATAAAAAAAATTGGTTGGGTTGTGGGCACCCTCATACAACGTTGAAGTTCGTAATACTATAAAGAGGCCTCAAAATGCACATTGTTCTCCACTTAGCATGTGATATCTAGTAAATATTTTTTTTTGGAAAATTCTTTGACAATTCTTTCTTTGACTTTGGCTCTTGCTAAAATAGTTGGAGGATGGATGTTTGAGTTCTTTTGTAATGAGAGAGAATGTTATCTTGATCTAGTAAAAATATTCAAGCCTGATGTGGGTGCTTCCCTATTGATTGTAGATGTGCTATTGCAAGATTTAGAGAATTTTGAGTCCTTTTGAAAGTGTTTACTTGCTTATATAGGGGTTTGTAGATGATTTATCTAAGAAAAGATAAACCATACGAAGTATAATACACAACCAAAGATATCAATTCTAAAGAAAATTTGGAATACAATTTTGTCCAAGATTGTATAGGTAAGCCATGACTAAATACGAATTCCCAATCAAACTATATGACCCTAAATAAGATAGAAAACATACAAAATGAAGTCTAAAACTTATCAACAAATGTTTTTCTATGGATTTTTTGCATTGTATTCTCAAAACATTTTAACATGTCAGCGTGTAGGGATAAACAAGCTAAACAAGAGACTGTATAAAGTGTCAAACACGAATGGAGAGATGGTATTTATCATAATAAATGTGTATTGTCAAATCAAGTCTTCTCAAAATGCAAATGTCATATTTGAGTGTCTTTTTTTCCCTCATTTAAGTGTGAAATGAAAATTGTATGACTAAAGTAAAATATACCTGATTTAGTTAACACACCTTGTCTTTTCTTGAATGTTATTTTAAAAATAGTTTCATATTGTGCTTGGTGTTGGCATGCTCCATGATGAAACACTTAACACAGAGTGTAGTGAATTCCCAAGATAAAAAATTGAAATCTTACTCAAATTTATAAGTTATAATATGAAACATTTTCATTTGCATAGAAGTGATATGAAAATATGTAAACAAGGGAGGAATGCACATGTTTTATTGTATAGGTAGAAACTTCCACACCTTTTCTTGTGCTTGATGGTTTTGCATGTTAATTTTGCTGAACTTTGCTGAAGGATTGGGGGTGATCAATCCCCAATTTGTTCCAAGGAGAAAATGACATGTTAGGTGCAAGCAACCCAACATGAAAATGTAAGGAAAATAAAATAATAAAGAGGTAAAAGTGCACCCCTATAAAGGAAGAAGACCGTGTATCAAATTTATTCATCAAATCTGATATCTTCCTCTTTGAATGTGAGAGGAAAGGAAAGGATTCCTATGAATACTTTAGTTTATTTTATACCTTCCATAACCCCATGGATCACACCACTGAAGACATATCTAGAATTAATTTTGCATATGAGGATATACAATACACAATACCATAGGTGCCCCCAAACTCTCCCCAAATGAATTAAATTCGAGTATAAATTGAAAAATGTGCTAAAATGTTAATAAAGCAAGGGGCATCATGCCCCCAATATCCTTGAGACTATATTAGAAATTGAAATTCCATGGAAAAGAAGTGACGTACTTGAATGAACCCTACCATAAACCGATATGAATTGAATCTAAAAATATGTCAAAAACCTAAGAATGTGGTTGAACCCTGAAATTGATGATAAACTAGTCTTTATACCCCTTGCTAAAAATATCTAGGAAGGTTAGGACCATATTATATGATCTTTACCGATCTGTGTGGTTCTGAACATGTGAATTTTTTCTTAATTTAGGTGTTTGACTGTGTTTCCTAGTGCATGTACTATGTTTGTACCTAAATTTGCCCTCATAAATCTATCTATGTCTACTATAAATGTAGAAATAAACTTGGATTGATGTCCCCTCTTTTGAGGCATGTTCAAAAACCATGTTGAGCATGTGGCTCAAAATAAATATATGTTTACTAATGATAGATATGTATGAGATACTATAGTAGTTTGTAGATTTCTTGAAGCGGTGACCACCTAGAATAACCTACACTTGAAAAAATGAAGTTGTTTACGCATGGTGTCAACCATGACACACAGGAAAAATAAGGATAACAATTGATAGAAACCACATCTATGATAACAAAAATAGTCTAAATACATGTACATACAACAATAGTGTAGTCAAATTTAAGAAATATGCAAACAATAGTACATAAAAAGCGTAAAGCCTGCACACATGGTACACCCATGATGTCGCAAGGCAATCAAGGAACAGTCCTTAAAACAAGAGTAATAAATAGAAAAAATATTTATACATGATGCCAAAAATGTGGGACACCCATGGTGTCACAAGAAAATCAAGAAACATATTCCATAAGCAAGGAAAACACACAAGTAGTAATATACACCCATAAACAAGTGTACATGAAACAAGAGTGTCAAAACATGCTAACATGATATAATAGTCAATATATGTAAAATATGTGAAACAAAAGATTTCAACGCTATAAAATACACATGAATTATTCCTGTTAGTTTTGAAAATAGGAAGTACACAATATGTGCAATTGAGCATAAATGAGGAAAGAGAAAGGAACTATAATAGAACAATATCAACTATATGAAATTGAGGGATTTCCCTTAAGAGAAGAATGTAAGGAGTGATCAGTGATCCTATAAGTGTGTATCAATTTGTGTGATCTGCGTCCAACTCAATACACGAAGTTAACTCAAGTGTGTAAGTAATAATACATGTTATTTATCAAACAAAATTGATACACAACATGTATAAAGTATGGTGCTAAAAACTCAAGTAAAATGCGTATGTCCTAGTTTTTTATTTTTGTAAATATCTTAATGTTTTATTATTATTGGATGAAGTACATGAAAACTCTCCAATGATAACCTCCTAAAGATGTTGAGAATTTTTTAGGGAAGATGGATACTTAGGCCTCAATTTTGATCTAAATGCCATTAGTACCATCCTGGTAATATGTGCCAAAGAAGGCTGAGGAGATAAAGTAAATGTAAAATTAGCATTGGAATATTGGTGCTGATGCGGTGGACTAGAATAATGAGTGTGTCAATTACTATGATGTATTGAAGAAGTTTAGGAAGGTAGTCTGTGTACTAGAGGACCGATGTAGGATCCTAGGGGAGTGAGGATAATGAGAAGTATGACATAGGGATACTAGCCTATGAGAAGACCTAAAGTTGTGATATGTAGTGTGTGAAACTAAAGGCCTATTAGAAGACCTAGGATAATCAAAGTGACTAGGGATAGGATAAAGGATTAAGGGCCTAGGAAAGAGCCAAAGAATGATACATATGTGATAAGTAATATCAAAACCAAAGACCTATCCATAGATGTACTAGGAATAGATGAACTAGGAGTAGGATAAAGGAGAACACCTCTAATTGTACTAAACTATTGATTATAACTGAACTTGAAAAATTAGTGGAGTATTAAGGGAATAGCCCTAAGATCATGTAACGAAGGTAGACCTAACCAAAAGAATCCAAAAATAAGAGTAGAAGCAACTGATAATGAAACTGATGTAGTGATAACACCAACAATGATAGGTAAAGTAATGCGTCGATAGCAAGGATTAATAGCAAGTGCAAGATTATATGTGGAAATTTCAAGAGAGTTGAGTAGTGTGAGGGAAAAAACATTATCCTTATTATGTCGATCCTCCAAAACACCATATATAAGTACTTGGTTAATAGAGATAGGGATGAATAATTGTTTGAAACAAGTGTTTCATATATATCAGATTCATAAAAAATAATGTGTTGTAGAAGAAAGTGTGCAAATGATAATACCAATCATTGCATCTAAGGTGTGATCATAAAAGGGAAATGGAGGCACCACATGATAAGTGTTGTGCTCTTTAAAATTAGATTTATCAGTGTCATGCCTAGGCATTGGATCATTAAAGATTTTTAACTTAACATTTTCATTGATTGGATTGAAATATTTAGTGGGATCATCCCATTCAATAGCTTTAGAATTGATAAGACGTTGGATAACGTGACAAGGCTTTAGACATTTATCAGTGGGGTGAATATTACATTGTTGAAAATCACAATAGGAATTGATATTTAAATGCTTACTTTGAGGATTACTAATATTAACCTCAAATGGTGGATGGAGATATATGAGACTTCATTCAAGGAATTTTTTCATTACAATGTGAGAAAGGCTTAGTAAATAGGTGAACTGACATCTTGTGGGCTGAATTTGTAACTTAATAGTTTGAGAAATAAATTTGATGGTTTCCTTAGAATAAATTTTAACAACATTAATCTTGGATTTGAATTTTGGTTTACTAGAAAACTTTGAATTAGATACAGTGGGATCGTTAGCATCGTACTTGAGTTTGTTCGTGTGTAACAACTTAGATTTGAGCTCTTTCAAAGTGTGACATAGATGGTCAAAAGATCAAAACTTTTCAAAGATGTCTGAGTCTTGTAAAGGAGAAAGCAAACTCTATGTAAATAAGTCTTGTAACTCACTATCAACTAAAACATTGTTCATTGTGGCGAGCACAATCTTTTAGTGTAACACATAATCATTGATAGGTTCATAAAACCCTTGTTGTAGTTTAGTGAATCGTACATAAGACATTTTTTCCCCAATGTTGATGTAACATTTTTTCCAAAAATAGATTTTCAATAATAGTAAATGAGTGTAGAATGGGTGGGGAGATCATAGAATCAATGAATTATGAAGTCCTGAAGGATTCAAGGGAAAATTTTGGTGAGAAAGATGTCATGAGAAGCATAATTGAAGCAAGCCACATGAAATGAGTGAAGATGCTTAGCAGTATCCCCCTTTCCATTGTGGATATGGAGCTTAGTAGAAACAAAAACAATATCCAAATGATAAGAGTGTACTTTAAATGTACGTCAATTTTGAAGCAATTGTTCA
This sequence comes from Taxus chinensis, assembly GCA_019776745.2. NCBI lineage: Eukaryota > Viridiplantae > Streptophyta > Pinopsida > Cupressales > Taxaceae > Taxus > Taxus chinensis. Next base: position 21,302,899 of record CM034156.1, read on the forward strand.
AAATCCATGGTATAAAAATAAGAAGACTCACCTTGTTGTAATTGTAAGATTTTTTCTTGCAAAGTATGAACAAGGTTTCAAGTTATTTCTTGATAGATGATTATAAATGAAAACTATAAGGAGTATATGTGGTGCATAGTGACCAATGTATCACTAATTCAAGTTGCGAAAATACTCATGCCCCAACTTATTTGATCTATATGTATGAGTAATTAGAAGGGGGGATAATAAAAAAATGAGAGAAAACATACAATCGTGCATGATGATATGCATTCATAATTCAATAATTAGAGAAGGATTTTCATGTTCTCAAATGACGTTTTTTCCTAGAGTGCATTTAGTTGTCTCACACATATTTTTGATATGATAAACTGAAATAAGGTTTGTAGAGAAAGAGGACACAAAAATACATTAGTGAAAGTGCCATTGAGTATCTCAACAAACCCATGTATATGAATAATTATAGAAATAATTTTCAACAAATATTTTTTCATATTGTGAGTACCTCTAAAGTGAAGGACCCATTTAATTTCAGACAATGAAGTAAGAACACTAGTAGCTATGTATTTTTCCTCGCCCTTCTAGAAGCAGAAGAGGAAGAAGATGGAGCATTGATTTTTTGCTTCTTCATCTCTTCTTGATATGTTAAGAACAACAGGATTCCTGAAGCATATAGAGTCATGGTTTCCATTTGCTCCGCAAAAAGTGCATTTATTTTCATAGGTAGTGTGTCATTTGATAGTTATAGAAGAAGGAGACATCTCGTTAGGTGTGTAATCCTATTTTTTTTAAATAACTAGGGTTTAAACTAATAAACTTTGATACCATGAAAGTTAAGGAGAATACTACACACTATCTATACCCATAAATCAGATCTACAACCCAATGATAAAATATTAAATAACAAATGAAAAATTAAAAGCATTAAAAATAGGTCATTACATATTATATATATATATATATATCTGGGCTCTTCTAGGTTTTCATCCATGTGCTTGTGTTATCCTGTTGTTTACATTGTGCCTCCTTAGTCTTTCCAAGGATTTCCTTTCAGTCCTATCATAGTGTTAATTGGTTGTTTTCCAGCCGCTAAGGTGGTGAGTAGCTTATAAATGGCTACCTCTCCATCCAGTGCAACTGGTGGTGGAAATGGCTCCCAAGCATGCTCAGAAGTTTGTGTCAAAGGTCTATGATGAGGTATGGACTCTGAATCATCCCCAAATGTTATGATTTCTAATGAATTCTTAGACCCAGTGGTAAAATGGTATCATAACAATTTCCTTATTGCTTATTTCTATGGTTGTATCCCCTCATAAGCTTACCTATAAAAATAGATAAAGAACCATTGGGAGTCCAATAGTATCCTAGTTTTATGAATTCATAACCTCGCTAAGTGATTTTATCTCTTTTCGTTTCTCGAGCCTTCTCAGGTCCAATCCCTCCTTTTCTGCTTTTTGGCACTTAGGCAACATCTGTTTAGTGATTTCTCAGTACACTCCTGACTTTAGTCCCACCATCCAAGTTTTTTTGAAAATTCCGGTTTGGACCAAGCATCCTAGACTCCCTGTTCATCTCCGGTTTTTCCTTCCAGAGATAGTTAAACCCATTGGCATGGTGATATGTCATGAGCAAGAGTGTATTTGTTTACGCTCGTCCTAATAAAAGAGTTTGTGTCAAAGTTGACCTTTTGAAATTATGCATGATCTCTTGAATATTCAAGTTAGATCCCTGAGTATCTCTTAGAAGGTGGTTTGTTTCAACCTCCACAACAATTTCTTTCATTGTTAAAGATTAGACCATCTCATTTGTGACTTTCCTCTTCTATCTCGTTCTAAACCCGTGGTGACATAATCCTCAGTGTCTAATCCTAAAGGTGATCAACCAACTGATGGGTGGAATGTAGTAAGAAATAAGAAGGTTTCATGTGTGAAATACACTTCTGTGGTGCTACCCGCTCCTTCTCTTTCCCCTCTTCTATCCAAGGGTAAGTCAGGTCTGGGTCCTTCACCCTTGTCAGTTTCCATTCCTTCCAATCCCTCATAGATCCAAGTTTTTCCTTCAAAAACATAGAACTTCGAGAATTTAGCTTCAACGTCTTTACCTTTGCGTCACTCACGTAGTCCACCCAAGATGTGTCCCTTGGCTTGGGAGGAGATAATGGGTTTAAATGCCATTCCATTCTTATTGAGATTTCTAATTCAGACCACATTCCGCTTGCTAATAAATTTACAATCCTTTTCTTGGAGGATAACATGTCATACTTTTAGGGGGAGTTTGACATGTCTGATTTTCCATGAATTTTATTTCTTGGAATATTGAAGGTCTCACAGATCCTTCTCTCAACTATTCTATTCGGTTAGCATGCCAACATTTAAGCTGCTTGGATATTATTTGTTTATAGGAAATTAAAATTTCTATTTTTTGCTCCATAATACACTAACTTGTATTGCTCCTTCTTTTTTGCATTTTCAACTTAGCATATTGATGGAAAATTTGTTGCTAGTATTTCCATTTCCCTGAATTTTTCAGCCTTAATCACCTCCTCGGGCCAAGATCCCTCAAATCATATTGTGTGGGTGATTATGGCAATAAATGATTTTTCTTTTGGTATTCTTAATGTTTATGCTCCTAATGATGGCACCAAAATAACGTCATTATGGAAATGGTTAGGTAACAGCTTGTGTTTTGCTTATTGGTTGGATTGTGGTGACTTTATTATGATTGAAAATCCTGACAACATATTCGGTGCCCTCCCTATGCATTGGTATTCAATGAGTGTGTGGCTTGGTATTACTTTAAAGTTCTTTAGGGGATTTCTAATACTTTTCTCCAACAATGGGAGGAATTTAAGTCTCAAACTTAGTATACTTGAACCAATCTTTGAAAAGGATGCAATAAGGTTTTTAAAAGGCTTGATCATGTACTTCTATCTCTACAGAAAATATTTGATTTTGACATGTAAGGCCTCTCCCCTGTCACAGTATGGTCAAATGTTCTTTTGTCAGAACACCGTCCAATCTCTTTTAAGAGTATTTGGCGCGGGCCCCTTTCAAATTCGCGTCACATCAATTCCTTCTTAATGTCTCGTTGATGAGTCACTCGGGGGTGGTCTCTCTTATTGCAAAATTTTGGAACATGGCACCACGTACGCCTTTGCTACTAGTTGGATTAAGTGGTGGGAATCGGTAATTCAGCCCACCACCTAATTCTTTTGCCAATTTAGTAAATAGCTTTCCCAGGTGCATAAGCGAGTGAACTTAGATCTACACAAAGAATTCTGGAGGATCTCTAATCTCCTCAAATATGATTCCCTTCGAAACCCCTCTTCAGTTATAAGCTACCAATATTTGACATAGGCTCAAGCTCATGAAGTCTCACTTGGCTTGTGGTGCTTAGATGTGCTCAAGACTGCATTGGATCAAGGTGGGAGACAAAACATCTAAGTACTTTTTAAAATCCCTTTATACCAAGCATGATCATCAATAGATTAAATCTATTAAAGTTGCTTAGATTCAGCTCATGGATTTTCCCAAGATCAGTAATGCTTTTGGGGAATACTATCAGTTACTTTTCCAAGGGAAAGAGGTCAACAATGAATGAGTTTCCGCTTTGCAACAATATATTGAGGTGGTTCCAATCGAGATCTATCCTAATTATCGTGTTCGATGAAATTCCCCTATTTTTTTAAATGAGCTATATGTTGCTCTATTGCGTCTTGTCGATGATAAATCTCCTAGACTAGATAGATTTCCTTGTGAATTCTACAAAGCCACTTTGTCTTTCATTGGTACAGACATGTTCCTGGTTTATAGTGAATCTCTCCAATCCAATTCTTTAGGGATCTTCATCAAGATGGGCAGCATTAAGTACATCCCTAAAGAGGGCGATCCAAAACTAATTACTAGTTGGTGGCCTATCACTCTGTTGAATGTTTCTTAAAAAATTCTTACTAAGGCCCTTGCACTTTGCCTTGCCAATCGGTTACCCCAAATTGTTCGACCCGAGTAGGCGGGATTTGTCAAAGGTCACTACGTTCTAGATAATCTCATTGTGGTCTAAGAATGAATGGAATGGGTTAGTTTGTCTCTCTAATGGCCCTTATTTCTTAAAACTGAGTTTGAAAAGGCTTACAATCATATCAAATTACTTTTTTATTTTGGATGTGCTCATAGATTTAAGTTTTGGTGATTTTTTTACCTCGGTTGTCTGAAATTTGTTTTCCAATGCTTCTGTTTGCCTCACTATCAATGTCAATAATCCTCTTCGATTGGCATTTTTTGTTCTATCAGACATGGGTGCCCTCTTACACCTGTAATTTTTTTCTTAGCCTTCGATGCTCTTTTATATCTTATTGCTAAAAGATCTGATCATATTTGCATTCAAGGAATTTTTTTATATGATCATTTGACTCAGATCATTAATGGGAAATTCGCTAATGATTATTTTTTAGCCCTTATTGAAAATGAGTAGATTTTTGTTGAAGTTTATGAATGCCTTGACATCTTTTGTTTTGTTTTAGGATCTAGCATTTAAATGGCTAAAACTTTGGGCTATTGGAAAAGTTGTTGGCCTATGCCTTACTGGTTGAAAGCTTACTCTTGGAAGTGGATCAAGCATGGAGAAAAATTTAAATTTTTGGGCATTCCTTTTTCCTTTGATAGTGATTCTATCACTTTATGGAAATACATGATTGGCATAGTTGAACATAAGGTCTCTCGGCGATCTTCTATATCTCTCTCATTGGTTGGTAAATTTCAGGTGTGTACCAAGATTCTAGTGGCCACCCATGTTTACTAGTTTTCTTGTTGGTGCCTATCTTGGGCTTACTTTTCCTGATTACCAAGTTGTTCTAGGACTACCTTTGGTGTAAAAGTTATGGTTCATATGGATTTCATCGGGTCACTTATGAGGTTTGTTATGTTCCTTGTGATCAAGGTGGCATGGGTATTATTTATGTTTACAGGCCAAGCATCATTTTATGTTCTAAATGGGTAGGGTGATGCCTCTCGAGTAATGAATCGTAGAAAATTTTGCTTTACCATTGCATTGCTTCAGATCCTCTTATAGAAAAAGATATTGGAATAATATAGGGTTACATACCTTAATTATCACCAAGGCACCAGTAAAGATTATTGGAACTTTCGTTGTAAAAAGCATATGGAAGGCCTTTGAAGTTATGAAACTGTTGCTATGTTGGATTGACGATGGATTTTACACCAGGCTCTCTTTCAATTCCCATAATATATGGTGGTCTCCCATTATCACGGAAGATAGTATTCTTCTTGCAAAATCTTCGGGCATCAAATCTCTCTGTTTATCTCGAAAAAGGATTCACACCATTCAAGATTTGGTTTCCCGTAGAGATTGGATTTCCTAGCCCGAGCTCAAGATGAAATTCGATCTTTTCAATTTGGACCTTCCATCTATCCATATAATTCGAGAGTTGATCCTAGATTTCATGCTTCATAAGTCGGGTCTTAAAACTCCCGATGTTTGGTGGTGGGATTGACGGTGAAATCATAATATTGCCTTTCTTCACTATAATGTCAGCACCATTTACTCGCCATTAAGTCCTATTTTTCCTGCCATTTCCAACCTCAATGCTCGTTAGGGTCTGCAATCAACCCTGACTACTTGGCTTCGTCAACTTTGTTGTTCCTGGAACCCTTTGCTGGAACCTAAAATCAGCCATTTTTTATGGTTCCTTATCTATCAGGATCTTATTGTTGGTGAACGTCTTAGTCAGATTGGAATTCCTAATCCTAAATGCCCCTTGTGCTCTCAACCTAAATCATTTAAGCATTTGTTTTAGTCTTGTTCCCATGCTTGAAAGTCGTTTGGTCTTGGATTCATACACTATTTCAACCCTACCACCCTGAATTATTTCATTTGTGCATGACATTGTTTGGAGATTTCAATTCTTGGCTTACTCATATTGATACTCTGTGGCATTTGTTTGGAGCTTGTATTCTCTTTCAAATTTGGAAAGCTTGTAATACTGCTATATTCCAGAGTGATCAAATTGTTGCTTTATTTTCCATTAATGATAAAGTGGTTATTTTTTCTGTTGTGCACATACATATTCAAGCTCAATCCGAAAAATTTTCTTTGGAGTTTTCTCACATGCAGGAATTGCTCGCACATTGGGGGAGTGCTCCTTGCACGATGAGTCGGGTCCCTCCTGACCCTTTTTGCCACCTCCTCGGCCATCTCCGCCACATCGACCACCTCTGCAAGAACCTCATCACAAAAGCCGCTCTCGTAGCCACCATTTCGCCTCTCCCTGGAGTTGCTCTCAAGCTCCGTCCTCGTCAAGGCCTGGATGGAGTCCTCCTCCGCGCGAGAAGGTTGTGGCTAGTTATCCATGTTGGGCATCTCCTCCACATGGAGTTTAGACGTTTGTTGGCTCACCGTTCCCTGGTTGGAGAATTAGGATGCCTCTGCAAATGCAAATGGTCGATCAAGATGGTTGGCAAGTTGAACCTCATTTGGTTGAGCCGTCGAGTGGAGCTTTCATCCCTCCTCAGGATGATCCTCCTCATCCTCCTGAAACAGTGATGTTAATATTCTCTTGCTTTATATAATTCTCATGTTCACCCTCGTGACATTTTTTGTTGACCCCTTAAGTGTCTTGTGGTGCCCTCGTAACTTTTTTGTGACACCTTGAATATTCAGGTCGCCCCTACTGTTGTAAGTCATATATATATATATATATATATGGGCAGTTCCAATAGAAATATATATTGGATCCAAGTCGGTGGTCAAGAATTAAAAAAAGTGTATGAAAAGACTCCAAAACGGTCGGCTGAAAATTTGAAAGCCTAGCGCATAAATTGAGTTGCTTTCAACACCACCTCATACGCGGATAGTTTCTTTTTGATATTTCCCACGACATCACGCGCTTTGTTTTGGCCCACCGCCAAGAAAAACTCTTAATAATTCAGTGGAGGATTTCTAAACGGAAAAGATGAGTAAAGATGACTCGATCTTGAAAATTTCTTAAAGTGTGTGTTATATGAGGTGGAGATGGGGATCCTCTTTCAAACAACTTCCCAACTTCCGTTTGTCATCTTCGTATATTCCAATTATTGTATTCAATTCAAGAGAATATATATAGAGGAAACTTTCATTTTAAATTGGATCTAAATGCTGTCCATAGAAAGCAATGATTCTAATTACGTTTGGAATATACTTATTAATGGCGTATGAGTATCTATCATATCTATTACTTTAAAGGGAAAAAAATAAATAAAAATAGCCACTTGGTTTTCATACTAAAAATAATAGTCAGCAAAAACTACACATAATATCTTTGGATTTTAAAATTATTATTTTAAGCAACAACATAAATTAATAACGGGTTATGAAATATCATCTAGTATTAGACAAAGGAGGTTGTGGATCATTTTCAAGACGCAAAATAACATGAGGATCTTTCGATGAGTGATTTGGTATTTATAACCAGCTTGACTACAATCATGGAACAAACACTTCAACTAGGTGGTGAAGAAATACAAATTCTAGTTTCACAGTGGTCTGCATGTCCAATGTTTAATGCAATATGCTCATAATAACATAGGTATGTTATATTGAGAGCATAAGAATGAGGAATACTAATGTGAGTAAGTATCTCATCTAGTTATAGACTGTGATTTACCAAACACCAAAAGAAATGAGCAAACTTTTGTTCAATTTTAGAAGTCCAAAATAAGTTAAGACAGCAAAGCCATATTCAAGGTCTCGTACTTTGCAAATGTCTCTTTTGAAGATTCGAAGAGCCAAGTTAAACCAAGAATTTTAACCAAAGAAGGTAGTTACTAGAAGCTATGAGGAACCACCATAGATTGTGATCATTGAACTAAATACCGTATAAAAACCCATCGTCAACCCACATAAGGAAACATTTAAATACCTCAAATGTTCTTCATATGCTTCTAGCCACAAAAGACCCCTCAATTATTATGGAGGTGAAGGTAGCAATCATAGTTTCTGTACCGATATTCTTCGAGAAAGTTTTTCAATAAGGCGAGCATGTAATAATGCAATGTTGAAGTAGAACTTTCCATGCTTCATGGCATTTAATGGCATGAATGGCCTACTTGGTAGTTGGTACATAGGGCAATACTCTACATGTAGATATCAATGATACCCATGCCTCCTTTATCTTACAAGAGACAACAAACTTCCCAAAAAACGCTATGGAACCCTCATGTTTTATTGGAATTATCATAGAGAAATTATCTCTGTAATTTGACCGACTTATCATAAGAATCTTTAGAATGTGCCAAAAATGTGGAGTAATAAAAAACTATGGAAGCCATAGCGTTATTACATATCTACAACTTCCCTATCAGAGACGAAGGTTGAGAAATCTAGAATGCAATCTTCTTTTTAAATATATTCAACATCAATAATGGATACTATACACATTAAATATATATTATGGCATTTTTTATTTCTCAAGGTTTATTTATGTGTTAATCTTTCTAAATATATATTGCAAATATTCCAAATTGGAGCGAATAGACTTCAAACACTTAACAAGAGATGTGTCGTAAGTATCCTTCATACCATGAAATTTTGGTTCCTCTACCTTGTGGCCCTCCTCTGAACCCCTTCTTCATTTGTCTTCCAATAAATCATGTTTTAAACCCAATCGAAGACATTCCTTTAGCACCTTATTTTGACTAACATAAACAACTAGTCTAGAGATAACAAATTATTTTAAAGTCTTTAGGTGGGGCAGATAACATCGGGTAATTTATTGATACTCGAATTCCATGATCCATACCCCTTTTTATAGGTTTCTTTTGGTCATTTATGAAGAAAATAAACAAAATATTTTCTTACACTCTCAAACCCCCTTAAAGAAGATTAAGAGGAATTAGGTTGATGGAACTTAAATGAAGAAATCCAAGATGCAATAAAGGCATTGATGATAAAAATTTAAGAGCTACAACGTAGAGATATACCAACTCTTCGGAGTCCCAAATATTATTTACTTAGGTTTTATTTTATCCATTTTTGTTGGGAATAATTGTGAGCCCAAACAAAAACTTAAGTAGATCTAAAATAGAAAAGATGATAGGTGGATATGGATCTTAAATTAACACAAGGGGGAAATAAATAAAACATTATAGAAATGGATTTATCCTAGGAAACCCTTTTGATAAAAAACTAGAAATAGAAAAACAGTCATATTTCACTTAATCTAACCTAGGAGTACAACAAGATCTGTAGCAGACTCTACTATAAATATACTATTAGTATATGCATAACCTTTTACACAACTACAATACATGCATATTATATATTACCGTATTCATTTTCTAACAAAATTTACCTAGTTGTTATAACAATCAACAACCTAAATATAGTTGTTATAACCACTTTCCTAAAATTACACCTAGAAATCTACATACTTTGAAGAAAATCACAACTAAACTATCACAAAATACCAAGATTCCCTCTAATCAACACTTATTCATCCTTAAGAAGTCACTTTACACCTACATTCATCTAAAACGTGTTGGAAATGAATAATAACTACACTCTAATGTTGCACATCTCCATCGTGTACCATATAATGAAACTCCAAATGCACTTTGGTACCATGCAAAGTCCTTTACATTTTATAAAGTTGGGCACAAATACACACCTCTAGAGAGTATTTATCACTTTCCACATGAATGAAAATTTTTCCATACTCTTGTGTCCATCCTTTTTGTGCTAAACCTTATTGCACAATCCTACACAACTCCTTTGCATAGTGAAGTTACACAATGCTACACAATACCAACCAAAACACAGTGCCATGAAAATTTGAAACATTCCAAACATTCTCCCAATTTTTTTAGAACACATTACACAAAGGGAGCATGAATTCATTCTTTAGAAACTTCAATCTTTTAAGACCATATATTCCTTTCCTTCTCGGAAGTCACTGCCTTAATCAATCAATCAAAAACACTCAGATTGGTCACCATATTTTCTAGTCCAAAATTATTTTCCTCCACCCTTTCCTTTATAAAAATGATATTGCATGTCAATTTTCTTTGTGCGTGCATTATATTCAGGTTTATTTTCCAAAAAAATCACATTTGCAAGTTAGAATCCATCCTTATTATTCCTTGAGAAAACCCAATTATGAAACTCAGTCTCTGAAGCCACGTTGTTTCCTTGATTTTTTTATTAGCTACCATATACTTTAATTTTGTGTTGGATATATCGCAATACTTTCTTGTAACATGCTCATCCAACTTACCTCTCCACCGAAAATTTTGAAAATGAATACACTAGTGGATCTTTACAAATATAGATCTCCTCCCTATTCAAAGTCCATAAATCCATGTAAAATAAATACATTGTTTTCACCATATCGTCCTTGATAGCAAAATACATGATCATATGTTCCACACATATATTTGAAAAACCTGTTCACTATAATCCAATGTTTCTCTCTTAGATTTGACATATATCTTTTAAGAAATCCCACTAGATGTGCTACGTTATCTATTTTGCAGACCATTGCATACATCAATCTACCCACCACACTTACATATGGTACGTAAACAATGTCCCCCAACTAATCTCGAGTTTCTGAACATTCCACATTTGAGATTTTTTGACTGAGTGAGAAAGGTGTGATAACAAGTTTGTTGTCTTGCATATTAAACCTTTCTAATATCATATTAATACACTTCATTTGACTCAACCATGGTATCTTTTTGTTTTTATAGTCTCAAATAATTTTCATACACAAATTAACTTTTGCAACACCGAGATATTTCATGTCAACCTACACAAGCAACTAATACTTCAATTGTTTTATCATTGTCTTGCAATTTTCAATAAGCAACATGTCATAAAGATAGATCCTTGTGATGAAAAAATTCTTCCCTTCTTTGACTTCCATGCAAGGATATGTCTCGTGACACATAAGATAAAGTATATGCACATAATTGTGAAAAAATTTATTCCTCATCCTTGGTGACTTTTTCAAGCCATACAAGAATTTTTTCAAGTGAAGGATCACGTACTCTTTTCCTTTGAACTTGAAACTCTTAGGTTATACCTATATATACTATAAAAAACACCTTGTTCATGAGGTCACATTAATAAAATCATTTATGGTGAATTTTAGTTAGTTGTTATAATGCTAAAATACCAAAAACTTAAATAAAGCAGGTTTTACTGATACCTACACCTAAAAATAAAATTTCAGGATTATTGGATACAAATAATGTAAAAAAGTATCCTCCTTTTTCCAAGTGAGAGGACTTGTATACAAAGACAACTAAACATGTACAAATATTAGATAAAGATGTAACGAGTTTCTAGCCTAAAGGATGATCCCAGAAATCTAAAGGGATTCCTTGAAGGGTTTTAAATTTTGTTTGATACAATTAAGTTATAAAATATGCTAATATAAATGAAAATAATTTAGAACTCAAGGGGGGTAGAGAGATCTTTCTCTTCTTGATATGTGACTTGGGTTAAGGCTGTGGTGAGCTCGAAGTCTAGGAAATAGTCAAACCTATTTTGTTATGTTGCGTCCTGTATTTCTCATATTATTCCCATTTGATCTTCAATTTCTTCGAATTTTGATGTGAGTTCCATGACGCATAGGTTGAGCTCATGTGATATGTCGAACTACTCTCACATTAAATGCTACTGGATGATTAAGCGATCGTATATATTGGCGATGCAATATGAAAAACCTAGAATAGTCATCTACAAAGAGTACATCTTGTAAGACAACATATTAGGCCAAGAAAAATTGATGAAAACATGATAAAACACTAGAAATAAATAAAAAGATAGGGATTGATGACAATAAGGGAAAAAAGGCTGAATTTGATTAAAGCTTATAAAATAGATTATGATTTATGCAAGATGAAGTTAGACAATGTTAACATAAACTAAAAGGATTATAGGAACATGTGAGATTCACAAAATAGAGTTTCAGATGTATTTTAAAGGCTAATGATAAGGAAATGTGATTAAGATACCGATCAATGATGACCAGAAATTGACAACGATCAACGTTAAAATTGCAAGTATTCTACAAACTTGACCAAATGATCAAATGAAGGAAAAAATGTGAAGTGGCAATGGAGGGCAATGTAGACGACTGATTATAGACTATAGTTAATGTAAAATATGATTGGAAAAGATAAATAATAATGTGCTAACTTTGTTGGATGTTTCTAAGGGTGACAGAGATCCAAAAGGATTGATTGATAATTTGATGACATTTCTCCAAGCAAGAGTAGAAAAATGTTGATATTAATAAGCATATTAATGTTGTATGAATGTGTAACAATTTGTCTCCAAATCCAATTTATGACTAACTAGGAAATGGAGGGAAAAGGTGACTGTATATAATTGACAACATACGCAACAATCTTCAAAAATCATGGATAACCATTGATTTGTTCGGAGATGCAAAAAACCAAAAAAGGAAAGATGAAAAATGGTTGAAACCACGTGCCATCCGAGGATTAAGGTTGTTCGATAAACATTGGTAGGTTAGGAATCTAGGTAGGAATAGGTTAGGGGGTTAGAATGGGTAGCATAAATTAGGATATGTTGGTTTTAGGTGGTTAGGGGATGATAAATAATGTCTTAAAATAATATTTACGATGGTAAATGAGTGTTTTTGGTAGTAAATTTGATTATAAAGATAATGAACCTAGGATAGTGACAATGATGATAATAATGATAATTTGGTCAATGTGCGTCGGGTCACCTAGAGGTGAAAAAGTGGTGTCTACAAAACCATAACATACAAAAATCCCACAATAACAACTAGAAAATCATAAAATCCCATAAAAGGTTGATAAAAGCCACATGCCCATGAATTCAACATATCCCATTTTATAAAATAAACCATCTCTCACTTATTTAATCACACAACATCATCCCAATTAAGTATGCTCTATGCCCCCATCAATTTCACCATTAAATGATGTATAAACTTCCTCTTTGTAACAATAAGCAGATCTTGTTCTAGTGAGAATTGAATATAAAACGACTAAGTTACTTTTAACGAATATAATGCACCTAAAATAATAACTATACTGTAAATTGAGAGAAAGAAGACAATGCAAACACAATAGTTATCGTGGAGAACTCCAATGTGGGAAAAAATCCATTGGGTAAGAAAATTTCTCCCCTTTCACTATGTAATTGTCCAAAATACAAAACTCCTGCTAAAGATTGGCCTTAAAGGAGGATTCAACACTACTTATAATTACATTTTCTTTCTTACAATCCTCAACAATGAATAACTCACTCTTAATGAACAAAACAGGAAATAACTCCAACTCCTCCTCTTTTCTCATACTTTAATTCACTCAAAATCACTTGCTAGAATGAATAATAAAACTTGTATTTATAGTTTCTCTACCCACAGATAGAGGGAAAGGTTAAACAAACTAATCTATAAAGTTGAAAAATTTGCAACTACTCAAATTCCTGTTGTGGCGTCATCAGGGATAGGACCACTGGTGAACACAGAGTGGAAGTTGTGTAACCACCACGTGGTGTTTGCACAACCATCAATCCATGCAGGTGGCGATTGCATAACCTTCGGGGATTTTCTATCATCGTCACAAAGAAAAGTTTATAATAGAATAATAATGTCCCTCTGATGTCAATTGAAGGTGTCTAGATCACCATCAACATGACTATACCATCTCTAGAATAAATATCATGCCGAGAATATGTAATGCAAGTATCAAATAAGGAGAGCATATAGAATTGAGTATTTTTAGACCCATTTTTAGATCATACCTCCCCAATTTGAGGCTTTTAAGTCCCTAAAAGCTTCAAGGAGTGATGAGGTAAGGAAATTTCTTCCCCACATCTTCTCTAGAATACCAATTTGCCTTTATAGGCAACTGACCTTTTAACCTAATCAACCACCTATCTTGCACTCCTCTTTGTATTATTATCTCTTTCCACTGCAATACCACATCTTCCTCCAATTCTATCTGAATTTCTAGAGAAATATCCTCAATATATGCTAGCAAAACTCCCCCCTTTTCCTCATCCAATATGGATGGCTCAAAGAGACGTAGATTTTCAACATTCACAACTGAATATATTCTCATCTAAGGATGAAAATCCAAGTGAAATGCATTCTTACTCACTTATTCTAGAATCTCAAATGGGCCATATTGAAGAGGCTTGATTTTCTTGGCTTTTCCCTGTATTATTTCTCTTCTCAAATAAAACCATACGTTATCTCCAACAAGGAAATAATGCTCATTTCTGTGATGATCATGTCATGATTTGTACTTGGCCTATGACTCTACCGACCTATTCGGTACCTAAAGGTGTATCTGCTGAATTTTCTTAATGAATCGCTCAGCTTTGTGGACTTCAAATTTCACTTTTCCATTGTCTCTACATGGTAATATCAAAACAACATAAAAATAAATCTTAGCTAAATAACCAAAACATGTTTCAAAAGGAGTCTTACTAGTAGAAGCATGAAGTGCCCTGTTATACGAATGCTAGCTATATACCAAGTTCTCATCCCAAGTTATCAGATGTTTTCTTTTATACCATATAAAGAGTTGAACCAAGATACAATTTACAACTTATGTTTGTTCATATGTTTGCGAATGAAAAGAGGTAAACCTCTTCAACTCAGTATCCATATTCTCCCACAAAGTAGACCAAAACTTTCATGTGAACCAATATAATTAGGAAAACCAAAATGAACCCATGCATTAGTAACAAATAATTCAGCGGTGTGGCTGACCTTGATGGTATTCTTATAAGGAATGAGAATACACATCTTACTAAATTATTCAACTACTAAAAAGATGTAATCGTTCCCTTTCTTGGAAGTAGGAAAACCATCCATCAAATCCATAGAGATATTTTTTTATGGCTGGGAAGGAACTAGTAACGACATATATAACCCCAAATATTTATTATTAGACTTTCTTGTACCGCATAAAACATAACCCCTGATGAATCTAGCAACTTCTTCTTGCATATTTGGCTAATAAACATACCTCTGTAAGTGCACTATAGTCTTGATCACACCAAAGTGACCAACTACCTTAGAAGTGTGTTCTTATCTCATCAACTGAACTCTTTCCCCCTTAGGTACAAAAAGTTTCTCATTCTACTAAACAAACCCATCCTAAAATTCTTGTTCTCCCCTAGGTGAAAATCCCTCCCTTAGAGGTTTTTGCTAAAAGATCTCTCCAAAATATGGATCCTGCTCATAACCTTCCTAATATGCTTCACAAAAAAAAAGTCTCAAGAAAAGTTGACCTACCCATAGATGAAATCTAAGGAGACCTATATTACATATCAAATAACTTATTAGCCACACCTTTCTTATATTTTATAATCAAATGAAACTTCTATAAAAACACCATCCATTTATAGTTTTAAGCATGTTGAAGTTTATTATGAGCCTGCAAATATTGAAGAGGTTGGTGATCCATTTGTATGATAGTTTTTTACCCATCAGATAATGTTTCCATTTCCTGATTGCTTGTACAAGAGAATATAATTCCTTATCATATGTACAATAATTTAGAACTGCACTGTGAAACAATTCAGAATGATAAAATACGGTACTACCTCCCTGAAGTAGGACAACCCCCATAACATAGTCACTGACATTGATTTCCACTTCGAACGGAAGTTGTAAGCTAGGTAATGCCAAAGCTGGAGCATGAATAATCTTTTATTTAAATGACTTAAAAATATTATGTTGTTTCTTACCCCAATCAAAATCCTTACCACCTATTATCACTAAATGTAGCAGTGTTGCTATGGACGTGAAATTCTCGATGAACTTCCTAAAATAATGAACTACACCAACAAAGATATTGGTCTCAGTCAAACTTGATGGTGTAGGAAAATTTTGAATGGCCTTTATCTTAGCTAGATCAATCCCCAACTCTCCATCTCAAACCACATGTCCCAAAAAGATAAGGTACTTTTTAGAAAATTCACAGTTCTTTTCAATCAACACTAGCCGGTTCTCTTTAAGAACTTACAAAAATTAATGCAAATGGTCAATGTTTTCTTCAAGAGTTATGTTAAAAATAGAATGTCATCTAAGTACACAATGAAAAAGGAACCAATATATGAACTCATTATCTCATTCATCAACCCCGTGAAGGTATCTGGTGGATTACATATCCCAAACGGAAATAACAACCATTCATAGAATCCTTGCCTGGTCTTGAACATTGTTTTCTAGATGTCCTCTTCCTTAATCCACACTCAGTGATACCCATATTTCCAATCAAGCTTCGTTAAATATTTAACATGATATAAATGATCCAATAAATCATCAATGCGAGGAAGAGTTTACCTTTTATTGATGTTTGTTTTATTTCAATATATCTATAATCGACACACATTATCCATGAACCATATTTTTTAGGTATTAAAATAATAGGAAAACTACATGGATAATTTATAGGACAAATCATACCTTGTTTAATAAAATACTACAACTGTTGTTTTACCTCATTGACATCCTTCAAAGACTTCATGTACAATCCTTAATGTGGAAGTGGACTATCGGGTAGTAAGTGTATTTCATGTTCAATTGGCCTGACCAAAGGCATCCCCGTAAGCTATTGGAAAACTTCCTTAAATTGTTGAACACAATATTTTATCTGTGTTTAATCCTTGTTAGAAAACATGAACTACAAGTGGTTTTAGATGTAATTTCCTCACCTTTCGACATATCCTTCAAAATAATAAATGAAAAATTTCCACTGGCATTAAAAATTTCTTGTGAGTGATGCAATACATCTCAAACTCCATGTAGTTCTTATGAGTGTGTAGAAATTGTGCCCAAGGAATCCCTTGTGCAATTTTCACTTGATAGCGAGCTAGATTTTCTCTAAAATGAAAATTTGTGGATGGAATAGAATAAACTCCCGCTTCCTATGTTGTGTATGAAAATTATGATGTCCATTTTCCCTTAAATGGATGCTAGATGGATTCTTTGGAATGTTTTAGGTTCCTTTTGGATGCAATCTTAGGTGGTAATAGTAATGTTTCGTGCTTGGTCCTTTATTTTAAACACATACCTATGCATTTATATGATTCCCTTGTTTTAATTTTGTAATTGAAAATTATAATGATGACTCATAATTGAAAAAATATTCCCAAAATATAAAAGAGACCCAAATAGATCGATTAAGGTGAGAAAGGGTCAGGGGTGCCCAGGAGGGACATGAGCATCTGGGCATTGTTTTCCTAGTTGGGCACTAGTGTATGACACCTTGAAAGATAAACAAGTAAAGTTATGACTGGGATGTAGGATGTGTAAGATAAAATAGAAAACAAGATACAAATAAAATATGCCAAAGATAGTTGTCAATTACTAAGTTTTATGCTTAGGAATCATATGAATGCTAATGTGCTTTTAGGACCTAGAAATGTACCCAAGTGTGTGATTTTGTGTCTACAATCCTAACCAATATAGTGGATATCTCAAGGAAAATTTGGGTTCAAAAGCTACCTAAGGTAGTATGGGCCTATAATACTACTTGGAAGATAACCACATGGTTCATCCCTTATGAGTTGGTCTATAGAAAGAAACATGTCTTCCTTATAGAATTTGAAATGGAGGCCTTAAGAACAACCGTTGAAGTGGGGATTGAGTTATCATAAGAACAAAAAGAAAGGATTATTCAACTAAATGAGTTGGATGAGATGATATTATAATCACTTCATCAAACAAAAATAATCTAGCATCAAAGACAATTGTGGTATGATGGTCATATTAAGAAAAGGAAGTATCCAAAGGAGACTGGGATCTTCTTTTTAATTCAAAGTACAAGGACTTCAAATGGAAACTACAAAAAATATGGACAGGCCCATATAAAATTGAGGAATTCTTCTCTAATTGAATAGTACAGATGATTCCAATTGATGGTGAAAGCAGAGTAATGTCGTTCAATGGCCATAGATTGAGCTTATACCCAAAACTAGCATCAAAATAGGAATTCAAAAAAATGTTACAAGATAATGTATCTCTAAATTTCTTGGACAAATTTTCCTTATCCAAGTCAACTCAAGGATAAATTTGATCTCATCAAGAATAAATATGGTATGGTTTAAAACCATAAATTGAGGCCATCATCCTATGAAGTAATGGTTGAAAACCAGAAATTATGGTCATTACTTCTAAAATTATATATATATATATGAAAAAAAAAAAAAAAATGCAGGTGGCTAAAAACTAGCAATGGCAGTCATCTCCTAAATCATGTGATCAATACATTTGTGAGATAACATGTAGAAAGAGAAAAAATGAGAATCTAAGTGTTGGTTACTATATATATATATGAAAAAAAAAAAAAAAATGCAGGTGGCTAAAAACTAGCAATGGCAGTCATCTCCTAAATCATGTGATCAATACATTTGTGAGATAACATGTAGAAAGAGAAAAAATGAGAATCTAAGTGTTGGTTACCATATTTAACAAGTGATAAATAACAAGTTATGTGTAGTTACTTCTCTTTTAAATGTTGAAAAGTGTAATTATGATGTGATAATTATTAATCTTGTGTGAAATTATGACTCCCCATTCCCAATATTTTTGCACGCATCCCATATCATAATAAATCCACCCCGCATTCCTAATTTATCTCTCCCACATACCATTGTATTACCCCACTCTGTCATGTTCTATCAAATTGTATCCAATTCATGCAACTTATATATAAAACCATTTCGTCTCTATTTTTCCCATTTTCATTCTTTCGCAATCACCATTACCATTCATGTGTCACCAAAATTTCCAATTCCTATGTAAACCCCCCATTTTTTTGTGTCATCATTTCAAGTACTAAGTCTGATATTATCATTTTGTAATTAATGTTTTAGTATATTTAAAAGGAAGTTTTTGGCATAACCCTGTTATTTTAATCTTGTGTATACTTCTTCAAATGATTTCAAATGAATCTTTATGTGCGTTAACAATGTGTTGAAGAACATATATTTATCCAACGTAGGACTCATTTGTGCACTAACGCAGGACTCAATTTGGAGCGTAGCACTTGCCCATACACTAGCGCAAGACTCGCTTTGGGAGCACATGAGTCATCCATGCATTGGCGTGGGATTCGTTTGGAGTGCAGGACTTGAGCTATGAAGTTGCATGACTCATTTGAGTTAATCATAGGACTCATACAGAAATAAGGTGAGTGGATTTAGATAGCACATGAGTTAACATGGTGAAGGGGCATGAAACCTAGACTATCGTATAAGACATCATATGACTTATGTGGGTCATGCAATTCTAATTTAACACCCAGTTGAGTGGAGATGTGGAACAGATAAAAAGAACAACTTATATTCACCACATGATTATATGGATTTAATGCATGATCTTCGACAACATCTGACAATGATAAATCATCTCAACAGAGAGTTAATTAATGACTCCATATGTAGTTAACAATATAAATCTGATCTAGGTGTGGCATGCACTTGTTCTTTTACAATTGCAACTCTTCAACAATCAGTTGTTGTCATAGAGATCTCTTAGTTAATTAGTAGTTAATTATTTCAAATAATATATCCTCTTCGACAGTGATAAGGATTTATCTTGATATAAAAGGGCATTTGTCGTATAATTTTAGAGTTAGCTTGTTGATTGTTGTTGCAGAAATCATTCAATAAATTACATGATTCGGGGATAAATCGATTTGTGTGATTTGCAATTCTAGATCGAATCAGAGGGAAGGAGTAAGGGCCACTCCTCCCTAACGTGAAATTATTATTTATTGTTTATTTAATCTATATTATTCAACATTTGTTTAAATTACCATAATTTCATTACTTTTAGCATTTCAATTCTAAATTTAGTAAATATCTTGTTTTATAGAATTCATTCCTTAATTTCATTTAGAATAGTATTTGATTGAATGTAATAGTTAATACATGTTGAGCATGGTTTCAACTATTCTCTTTGTTGTGAATATCCATAGACACCACACTGGCCTGAAAAACATGAATAGTTAAAGTACAAGTATCAACGACACTCTTCAACTCTTGGTTTGGACTTTAACTTTTAACAATTCTAACATATATTAATATATCAATCTCATTATTATCTACATACTGATAATGGAAGACTTAGTTTTAAGAACAATAAACATTCTACTAAATTATCATAGTTATTACAAACACAAACTAAGAATATACGTTCCCAATAAAGTATGCTATTTACCAAAAGGTACGGTACCCAATCACAGTTAAACCTTATTTATTGAACTTGTTTCAAATATAAAACATTACAAGATGACACTAAAATTATTTGAATGAACAACAACAAGCTACAACAACATTTATTTCTCACAAGTAAATCTTGATTTATTTCTCTATTTTTGTCTATGAAAGTACAGATCAAAACGAAAAAAAAAAATTCCTTTTTAGATTCATAAATTTTCCCTTTAATCTTATTTCATTGCAGCAAGTAGATAAACTTCAATTCAAATTAAAATTCATCAATTCTTCTAACTTTTAAGTACCTACATCAAATATTTTTTCATCTCAAGATGAATTGGCATAATTAACCTTCCTATAAACTTGCATAAACTCTTATATGCAAAGCATCCAACATCATCAATGAGAGAGATAGAGATAGAGAGAGAGAGAGAGAGAGAGAGAGAGAGACATAGATAGATAATATTTTCATATGCACTTCATTTAATTCAAATACCATCATGGATGAATAAAAATAAGAAACAAAGAGTATCTTTTTCATATTCATTTCATTTCATTACAAACATATGAAACTAGAAAACAATCATTCATAGATTGATAGAAATGCATATTTATAGGTGTATATGTGTATATACATCTACTTCATATATGATCCGAGCAAGAGTATAAATGTATATATACATAAACATGTAAAAACATCCTCATTTAAAAGAAAGAGATGGGGAAAAACACATTTAACCCACGTGGGTAGTCTATTTCATGCATTTGAATCCCATGTTTTACTTTCATAAAGAGAGTGATGGAAAAACAAGGCAACCATACATTTTAAAATATTGTGTTTACCCATAAGAGAATGTGTAGGTTTATAGAAAGAAAACACTACCTACATTATTACTGTATGTAGTTGTGCCCTGAACGAGTTGTGATTCCCTTCTCTAGCCATCCTTTCATTCCATGTCCTAGCATTTGCAACCTTCTCTCTTTTTCAGTAAAAATTGTTCCATCAAGGATGATTATAAACATTAAAAACATTGTTCACAACTTTTCCCTTCCTAGGGTGTTTATACTTTCTAAATTCTCATTTTTTTAACTAAAAAATAGCCTACATGTTACCCAGCTAAGACATTCATAAATTTTAAGCTCCTGGAGTTCCAGTATCACCAAAAATGCACCCGATATATACTTAAGTTTACTAGCTAGGGTTTCAATATTATTCAATGAGCTCGCCCAAGGAACAAGAATGATTGTTCCCAAAGGTCAAAATCCTCTTTTAAAATGGATTTGAAACATTTATGAATTCTATTTAATATTTAGTTGGGTCTGTGACCCTCATTCTACTATGGCAAGCATTTAAACAAAACATAATCATTCTAAAACCAAATTCAAATAATCTTATAACCCAAAAATAATAATGCTTATAATCAAATCATTTCACAATTCAACCAACACTATAATAATATTCCATAGTTACCTTTTAATAATAATGTCTCAAAATTCCTTTTTAATGAAAAATGTTCCCAAGTTCCACCAAATAATCATATTACTATCACACAACTTCACGAGGGGTTAAAACATGTTTTTAATTTCCATTTCAACCAATACTTCATGTGTTATAATAATGTCAAACTAGGCTTAAGGGTGGATAAACAATGCTAACGATCATGAATACCCATAGAGAACCCCGAATGTGCAAGTATAAATATAATCACAATGAAATATTGCATTCAAGGATAGAATCTATTGTATGTCACAATTACAAGATTTATCATTAAAATGTACCTTATATTGATCAAAATATACTTCCTTTAATAATGTTACCCTCACAAACAACCAACAATAATAAATTTAATGGAAATGCTATTAAACATATGATACATACTCCATTTTGGAGTAAGGTCTACAACCAAAGGCGGGCTCACTAAAAGCTAATGCCAATGATAGTTTTTGATTATCACAAGCTGACCAACACCTTAAACATCACTTCTAAGCTTCCACATAGGATACATAATACCGTAATACTCCAAGAACACTGACGCACATGATAACATATTACCATCCTACCTCATTAAAATTTAAGCAGTATACTATTAGCAAACTTAGTCAAGGTTGTACAATTTGATCAAGAATTTACATCTTGTCCTGACCTATTTATATGGTTTTATAAAAACATATCATCCATCTTTACTTTCAGTTCCAAATTCTCCAGTGGGTCTGTTAGTGTAGGATTTATTTTCGTCACTTAATTTATATTATCCTTCTCAAGATATTCCACCCCTCACTTGGAGTTTCCCTACACTCATGGGATATGTTTGCTTAGGTTTACCATTTTTATTGAGTTCACTTACCAGTTGTGTTGATTTATCTTATTAGTTGTGTGGAGTCAAATCTACTTCCAGTATCATTCAATGAGATTATTTCACCACTGATTTAGGTGGTATTTGCACTTTCCTCTTCTTATATGTACATATCTTACATTATTCTATTTAATTGTATTAACTTGGAGCTATTTCTCTGTTATTGCAATGATATATCTTGTAATTTCATAATTTTTGGTCATGTATGCGTTCTTTGTTTTATCTTAGAAAAATTCATATCTCGCATCGTTCACCTATGTATTCTTCGAACCAGCAGATCCGTTACGCTTTTTCAATATGGTGTCATAGCCGAGATGGTTTTGAGCTTGTCTAGTTATTATTCTAAAACTTTATTTTCATTTGAGGTAATTATTTACAAAGTATTTGGGAATTTTTTGGCGTTGGGTTTCTTGTATTTATTGGTTTTCCTAGTTTTCGATTTATATAGCCGATTTATAGATTCTAAGTTTTTTAGGCCCGCATAGTGCATATATAGTCTCAGAGATAGTTTTTTGTAAGTTTCTGAGGTGTTTTGCAGGCCCTATAACATTGTTGCAGGATCCTTGGCAGAGAAAATTTTAAGGAGCCCTCCTAAGAAAATCTTATAGAAATCATGGCGAATATGGTTGGAACCATATTCGTTGGGTTGGTGAATTATATAAACTCGGTGTTCATGGCATTGACAAAATATAATATGTTTTTGAATGAAATTGTTGATGGAGTAGCGAATGGAGCCTCAACTATTTTCCTAAATTTTCACACACCTAACCTCACCAAAATCTAATTATAATAATTCCAAAAATAATTTCACGAGGATACCTTTCCAATGAGACTAACCTTGTGAAATTTGGAGCTCTCTGGAGGAAGTTATGGCCATTTCAATTTTTACAGGTCAGGATGAACATGAAGTTGACACGTGGTGACTAGAAGCTTTTGGTTGGTAGTGGGGATTACATTTCCTACATGTTTATCTCCTTATAATTCCCACATGTCAACTTTTGATTGGCTGTGGGGTCAGGCTCATTGACTCCAAGAGGGTTCGGCAGACAAGAAACTTCATCGAATACAACTTATTCTGTGGGTTGGAGTCTACTTAAGCCCATCACTTTATAGTTTTCTAGAATGGTGACATATGTCTAGAAAATGAGACCAAAGGAACAGGAAGGTTCCATATATTTCTTGGTGATCCAAAAATGTTTTAAAATCTTGTATTTTCGATCACGTGGCGATTTAATAAAAAATATATGTTGCAATTGGAGATCCATTAGCTATTCGCATGTGGAAAATTATTTTTTTAGAATTTTAGGGTGAAATGTGGTCACTAACATGGTCTTAAAAATAACCAAATTCTTGAATTCCTACTATTCTCCAAATTATGAATACTCTCCACTAAAATTTCCCCTACTCCTAAGAAGAGTTAGATGACTCTCACATGAATTTTACATACCTCTGAAGGTGTTAGGACGTTCCATATAGTCATCAAGGTTGATTGTTGGTGTATCTAGACCTAGAGGTTGATTTACAAACTTATTCTCACCCTTACATGTTTTCAAATCCTTCAAGGTTATGGAATGACATTCATAACCCGATCAGGCTCCAATGAAGATTGTAAATGGCCCATACACGCATTGCAGATCCAACTTCAGCTTTTATTTTGAGTCCCATAGAAGATTTGTTTGATGCTTTCAGATCTATGGTGATTAAAGGGCCATGGTGAATATATCCTTCATCTAATGTGGCCACATCATGTGAAGGGACTAATCTTTGATTCATCTATCCCCGCCTCCTTTATTTTCTAGTAATATATTTTAGTAAAAAATGTGCATTTCAAGTTTTAGTGTGAATTCATTTAATATAGAGCTTATTTACGGGAAATTACTATTGTAATAAATTTTGATTGGTAGCTCAAAATTGATTTTTAAAAATTAATTATTTTTCATTTTACATGCATTGGACCTATTCATTTTAAAAAAGAACTAAGTTATAAATTGCCAATTTGAGGGGGGCTATTTGATATAGTTTTGAGGGTTGTATTGTGTGTTTCCTCTTTTGTTCAACACTTCCTTATTTCA
Organism: Taxus chinensis; assembly: GCA_019776745.2. NCBI lineage: Eukaryota > Viridiplantae > Streptophyta > Pinopsida > Cupressales > Taxaceae > Taxus > Taxus chinensis. Next base: position 21,327,557 of record CM034156.1, read on the forward strand.
TCACATTTCCACAAGAAACCTCCACTAATTTACTTTATAAAAAATGGATCTAAGCTCAATTAATGTACTTACACATTTTAATTACCAGCAATGGAAATAAAAAATCACCATTGTAATTTTGAGTAAAGGATTCTACTATATCACAATGGGGTTTGAAACTGAGCCTAGTAGAGACACAAAAAAATTTAAGTGGTTTAATAATTGTGATGCGGATTTTGGTATCTTGTATCTTTCATTTTCTTTCAAACTCCTCTTTCACATAAATTCATCCAAATCTCCTAACCAAGTGTGAAAAACCTTAGAAACATTATTTGGAAACATTTACACTATGAGGGGTCATGAGCTAGAAATAGAACTTATCAGCTTAAGTCCTAACAACTTTGACACTTTGGAATATTTACCTACCAATCTCATGTCCTTATGATTACAATTTAAGGAATGTGGAAAAGAAACAAAGGATGAACAACTAGTTCTTTCATTTCTGACTACTCTATCTTTGTCTCTAACTTGTATGCTACCAAGAGGGATCTTAGAACCACATGGTCTATGCCATATTTATATTTTATTTCTAATTTATCTAGGAAGTAAGAAAAGTTCATCCAAATGGGCACCTTGAAGTCCTCCAAACCTCAAGCTCTCATTTCCAGGAATGGAAAACATATATTCTATAGCAACAAAGAGTATAAATTGAATAAAACAGATCAAGAAAGCAAGAATGGTCAACATTCTTCCACCTTTACATAAAATTCCAAAAATTCCTCTTCTATTGTTAACTCTAACAAAGAGAGGACTAAATGTGGGTATTGCAAAGGAAGACATGATGAAATAAAATGTATGAAGAAACAAATTGCCCACCACACATGTATTTTTTAGAAGATCAAGATAGGTTCCCCTAAGTCTTCCAAACAATCTTCATCAACCAATGAATCGTCCAATGTAAATATCAATGGAGAAGTGAAAGATAAATAATTGGGAAAGAATAAAAAAGGGAGATCCGTAGTTGCAATTGTACCACCACCTCCTACATGGGTTATTGATTCTGGTGCTTCACATCATATGGCGTATTCACACATTTAGTTCACTTCATTAGAGCTATGTGACATGTCTACTATACAATTGGGTGACAAAAATTCTACAACAATTTTTGGGAGAGGGTCTGTTGAAATGAATGGAGGAACATTTGATAATGTTTTTAGTATTTCCTCACTATGAACTAATCTCTTATCATTCTAACATACTACTCACCTTAGCAGGGCATGTGGGTTGAGTTCATTCAATATTCATTCTATGTCAGATAGTATACAATGACACTATCATTGGAAGTGGGTGCTGTTGATCATTAGACTCAGCTATATTCCTTCTCTTGATTTCCCCCTCATTTAGATTCTTCACCAGATTCACTTGTACTTGATGACACTTCAGAACTTGAGCATATTTCTAATGAGAACTTCTCTTCTAACACAAATGACTACATTAGTGATGGGGATCTACCTCCACCATCTCCTTGTCACCTTGCAATGTTAGAGGAGTTATTCTTAATCCACCTACTAATGGTCCACCGTAAATTTTTCAGGGAACATGCATCTTGATTCACAACTCATTAGACAACAGGAACTCATATAATCATTTATAGGGCCCTTCACATTACTTCTTTTCTTCTTCATTGGATACATCATTCCTTCATTGAGCATTTGACACTTCTACCTTGCATGAGGAATATAGTTCCTTGGATAAAAATCACACCATGGTTGGAGATCCATCAGAAACTTGTTGGAAACCTTCACTCTTCCATTGTGACCCACTCTTCACTGCATCTATTTTTGAGCCACATTCCTTGCAAGACATTGCTTTGTAGGATACCAGATGGTTACAAGTAGTTATATCTTCGAGCGGGGCTTTCTAGTCCTACCTGATCTTCTTTGTCTCTCTGTTGGGGGGTCCCACTAGTTTTTCTCCTTTTACTCTATCTTATGAGATATTTCATTACATGTGTACCTCATCGGGCCCTGTTACCAGGACCCACTTTTCTTGTTCACTACCCACCTAAGTTGTGCTTAAGGGGATTGTTAATATAGGATTTATTTTCCTCGCTTTATTTGTATTATCATACTCATGATATTTCACCTCACTTATATTTTCCCTACACTCATGGGATATGCTTGCTTAGGTATACCAGTTGTGTTGAGTTATCTTACTAGTTATGTTGAATTAGCGTTCTAGTTGTGTGGAGTTGACTCTACTTCCAGTAATTGTTAATGAGATTTTATTCACCACTTATCTAGGTGGTGTTTACACTTTCCTCCTCCTATATGTACATCTCTTGCATTATTTTATTTGATCATATTGAGTTGGAGCTATTTCAATGTTATTAGAATTATTTCTGTTGTATTTTTGTAATTTGCAGTCTTGTATGTGTGCTTTGTTTTGTCTTGGAAAATTTCACATCTCACATCATTCACCTCTGCATTCTTCAAACTAACCAATCCATGACGCTTCTCTGATAGGTTCCTTTACTCCCTCTAGGTCACCCTTTCTTCGATAATTCATCTTTGGAACCCTATATGAGCAAGTTAACACTACCTCATTTGCTAATTGGGAAATAATATGGGACTAAATTGATAAAATCACTTCCAAAACTTGAAAAATGCACCCAAGAATCCCTAAATCTCATAAAATGTCATGTACAGTCACTAGGGAAACAATCACTATAGGTCTAAAAATCCTCACCAGGTCAATGCATCAACCTCTTTCATCTACAAGTACTCTAACATCCATTCTCCAAGTATTTTAAAAAGATCCAAAATCAACTCAAACATTGTTAAGGGATTGCCAAATCTAGTTGCATACATTCAGATATCACATGCTAGGTGCAAAATGACATGTGGTTTGAATTTTTTTTAGATTAATGCCAATGTCAGTGGTGCATAGAGGTTCCCATAACCCAGCTAGGTTAGGGGTTGAGAGCTCATTCATAATGTTCAGAGAGCTTCACAATATGACCAACAACTAGGTTTTGATAGTGACAAACATTTCTAGGTAGGCAACACTCTTAGAAAGTTGTAGACTCAGAATCTAAATAGGTCCAAGTTTGTAAAATAGGTTCAATACTATACAAATGACCTTGGTAGAGTTGTACGATCTTAGTCCATGTTAGTTTCCAGTCAGAGTTCTTGAAACAAAACATCACCATCTCCCTATTATCGTAGTGTGCACTCCCAAAACATCCTATATTCATATATAAACATCTAATTACACTCATCCTCTTATATTTTTAAGTTCATATCTTGTTTCATACGTTACTTTCAAGTATTACTGTGTTGTTTTTATATTGAATAATTAATGTTAGAAGTTTGTTAATTAGACTAACCTCTCGTAGCTCCCTTTACATCCTTTATTGTACTTCATTTACTAATATAAATTTCATATAATATATAAGGGAATAAACATATACTATAAAGGACATGTCCCATCTATGAGGGTTATGTAGTGCCATTACTAAATGGAAATACATGTTACTTCTGTAAAAAACACACCACTAATTTAAAAAAATACATAGTGAAAATGATATGAATTTAGAGCTTCTCCATCTACCCCAAAAATTCTCCTCCTCCCTCCTCCCTATCACTCCACATACCCTACCCCAAATATATTTTTTAAAACTTAAAACTCTTATACCCCTTAAAATGGGGAAATATATTGTGTCAAATTTTTCCTAATATTTAAAACCCCTATATGAACTCATGTGATAGGTAATGCATTGGATAATGAATATCTCATGGGGAATACACTGAAATAAATGTTGAACATGTATTTCCACATGTCTTTAGACTATATTTCAAGAACTATAATTTCCCCCATTTCAATCTAATAATAAAGTATTAGATTGAAATTGAAAGGGATTGAAAATGCAAACCTCTCACTCCCCAAATCTAGGAGGTGTGATGTTTGATAACCTTTAAAAATGTGCCCCCATTCCATACATGTCAAACCTACGAATCACATATAAAATACATGTATTAATGATTGATAAAGATGTACATAAATAGAAAAATGAAATTATAAATTCTTATTTACAAACATGAAAATAATACACTTGGTTTCTCATTGTTTTCTTTTTTAGATAATGCATGAAGAAAATGTATAAGAACTTAAAAAATTTGGGCCTTTTGTGCTTCCATATTAGAATTTAATCTTTCATGTAGCCATATAATATTAAGGTAGAGCCTATTTCACCATCTTATCATTCTATCCTTCTTATTCATATTTAACGTTAAGTAGATTATGTCACCATTTTAGCATTTGGGTTTTCTTGTTTTCTTTTTGTAAGATGATATATTTGTAATTTATAAGGTTGTATGTGAAAATATGATATAAACAAATAATATGTCATAAATAACTATGTGAATACCATCACAAGTATACAATGTAGAACTATGGTTTTGATTTATGTGAACTACTGAAAGATCTATCGGAGAAGCACCACAGATTTGTTGGTTCGAAGAATGCACAGGTGAATGATGTGTGACGTGAATTGTTTGAAGACAAAACAATGCATACATACAAGATTGCAAATTATGAAAATACAAGAGAGATAATTGCAATAACAAAAATATAGCTCTAACTGAATAAGATCAAATAGAATATTGGAAGAGATGTACATATAGCATGTGAATGTTTAACCTCTTCCTAGAATAATGGCGAATAACTCTCACTAACTGATACTGGAAGTAGATTTGACTCCACACAACTACTAAGCTAACTCAACACAACGAGTACACGTAAGCAAACATATCCCTTGAGTCTAGGGAAAATCCTAGTGAGGTGGAATATCCTGAGTAGGCTAATACAAATAAAGCAAGGAAACTAAATCCTGCACTATCAAGATCCAACAATATTACCCATGTTTAAGAGGATGGGTGTTGGAAAGGTTAACTTATCTCAATAGGGAATTTGTTAGTTATAACATGTGTATAATAAAACCAATCAAGATCTAAGACATATATAGGATTTAAACTAAGCATTGTGATATATATGCAATGTATATCAAATATTATCATATAAGAAAAAGTAGTAGATATCATCTCATTGGTAGGTATATAGTAAGCATATCTAATCATTCAAATCACTACCAAGAGAGTGACAATGAACATTACAGTAGCATATAATTAAACATACAACTCAACACCGAATGGATCCATCTGGACCATATGACGTGAAAATACATTACAAGACATGTTCACCATAATATAGAGATAACCTACAAAATATGATGACTTGAAAATATGTTAGTAGTAGTTAGTTTTGTGTGTTAAGATAGTATGTGCCATCATAAATTTTCAAACATATGTGTTACGAGAAAGATATAGATCAAGATATTTTTCAAGAAATGTGATAGAAGGAATATATGTAACAATCAATGTGTTATGCTCGTAAGAGTATAGATCAAAATATGTGTCGACCAATGAGATATGAGAAAGTTGTATTATAATAAATGTACTCAAAGAAAGATATAAATCAAAATAAGTGTCAACCAATGTGTTATGAGAAAGATACATAATAATCAATGTGTTATATTCGAAAGAGTATAGATAAGGATTTGTGTGAATGAATGTGCTATGAGAAAGATCTGTAACAACAAATATGTTATGAGAAAGGTATATGTTAAGATATGTATCCAATAATGTGTTATGAGAAAGTATAAATCAATGTGCTATGAGAAAGTGTAAAAAAATTTTCAAATTCTACATTTGAGCCATAACTCAATTTCTACTATGGACGTTGACTACACTCTATGTTGCGGGTTTCATCATGGAGTGTGCAAACACTAACACATCCAGACAATACAAAAATTTGATCCAATATAAAGTGTCTACACACTTAGGTATATTTTCGTTTAAGCATGTAATTATCATTTCATACTTAAAGGGGGGAAATGTATACACTCAAAGTTAGTAATTCGCCCTTTGACACTACTAATTGTGATTGTGTTCCTTTCCTAAGACATATTGGAAACTTATATAGCCACGAAAAGATTAAGCACAGCAAAATATAAAGCGAGTAAACGAAATTAAATAGCCAAACAAAGACACAAACCTTAAACACAGATTTACGTGGTAAAACCCTACATCCACGGAGCAACGGTATCGATTTTCTTATTGTTCAAATCTGGAAATTACAATCAGCACAGCTCTTCCTCTTACAACTCTATTTTTTTTTGTGTCTAGCCTCAATGGGCATACATGGATTTATAGCATTCTCACAAAACTAAATTCACTATCCATATTTTAATGCTGTCTTGTTACAACAACAAGCTGTTTCTTGATCCACCAGAAGAGGAATGGTTGTCATCTAACACTCAACAATCTACCTTGACAAAAATACTAATACCTTGCTCAATCATCACCGCATCTCTAAAATAACCGGTTTCGTGAACATTTCTGCACAAAGTGTCTTATCAAGAATCATTCGTACAACATGTTTCATAATGGTATTTAAGCATGAATATGTTTCGACTTACTATGGTAAGTTGGATTCTTAGCCAAATAAATTGCACTTTGACTTCAGAAAAATTTTACATACTGTCCTAACTCACCTAATAAACCTTTTAAAACTGCCTCTTTGTAAGCATGTGGGATACATACTCTGCCTTAGTAGTGGATAAAGCAACAATGCTTTGAAGCTTTGACACAACAACCTGCAAGAGTAAAGACATAAGTAAGTAGATATTCCTTTGTCCAAATCACCTACAGAATCACTGCAACCATCAAAAGTGATACAATAACTGCTTGTGCCTCTAAGATTGCACCCATTTCACTGCTGCCCAATGTTCTTTACCTAGCTTTGCCATGTATCTACTGACAACACCAACTGCATGTGAAATATCTGGTCTAGTACTAACCATTGCATATATCAAACTTCCTACTGCATTAGCTATACGGTACACGAGACATATACTCCTTTTCTTCATCATTACTAGGAAAAAAACTCTGAAGAAAGTTTCAAAATGCGAAGCTAAAGGGATATTGACTAGTTTCACTTTTATCCACATCGACTCTCTGAAGTATTTTTCTCCACATACTTCTCTTGTGATAACCACAGCTTGCCTTTCACTCTTGTCTCTATGTATATCCATGCCCAAGATCTGTCTTACTACTCCTAGATCCTTCATATCGAATGTCCTAGCCAACTGAGCCTTTAACCTGCTGATATCAACCATGCTCTTGCTTGCAATAAGCATATCATCAACATACAATACCAATATAATGAACATGCCATTATCTAACCTTTTAAAGTAAACGCAATGATCAGTATTCACTCCTGGTAAAATTATGGTCTCACCATGAAGGAAATCAAACTTCTTGTACCATTGTCTTGAAGACTGCTTCAAGCCATACAATGATTTCTTGAGTTTGCAAACAAACATCTTGTTGTGATTTTGAACGAACCCTTCCGGTTGTTCCATGTAAATTTCCTCATCTAAACCATGTAGAAATTTAGTTTTTAACATCTAGCTGCTCTAACTCCAAGATTATGCAATGCAACTAGTGGCTAACACCATACGAATAGAGAAACAATTTTTACAACTGGTGGGAAAAAATCTCATGAAAGTCAATACCTGCTTCCTGAGAAAACCCTTTTGTGACCAGCCTCACCTTACACTTTGAAATAACATCATCAGCACCTTTCTTTAACTTGTATACCCACTTACAACCAACCGATTTCCTGTTCTTAGGAAGTTCCACCAGATCCCATGTTTTGTTTTTAATCAAAGCATCAATTTCCTCTTTCATGGCATGTTTCCATTTGTCACTATCTGAAACCTCTATTGCTTCTTTGTAACAACTTGGTTCTCCTTCATTAGAAATTAAAGCAACAAAAGTGACAAAATCATCATACATGCTTGGAACTAATCTGATCCATGTAGACCTTCATAGAGCTTATTGTGGTATTTCCTCAATTTCCTGAGGTGTTTCAATCTGCTCATCCTCCTGAGTGATTTCCTCATGAATAACGGACATCTTCATGATGTTCACCCGGCGTGGATGAATGTATATCAGAATTGAATTTGCTGTGACTGTGGTACATCAACCTGTTTCATAACATTCTTTCCATCCGATTTCATGAGGGAAATTTCATCGAATATAACATCTCTGTTTATGATGATCTTATGGGCAGTAGGATTCCATAATCTTATACCCCTTCACACCATCACCATATCCAACAAAGACTAATGTTCTGTTGACTTAGGATCTAACTTGGAACGCCTGACTCTTTGGAATAAGTGCATAGGCATCATAACCAAAAACTCTAAGACTAGAAGTAATTACATGGTTGACCTGTCCATACCCTCTCGTGGAATCTTGCAGGCAATTGCTGTCGATGGTGATCGATTAAAAGTAACAAGCTATAAGAAAAGCTTCTCCCCACAATTCCTGCTGCAACTTTGCATTACTGAGCATGCTCCTTGCTCTCTCGAGAAGAGTCCTGTTCATGCGATCAGCAATGCCATTCTGCTACGGAGTGTACACAGTGGTTTTATGCCTGTCGATCCCTTCATTCTTTCAATAATTCTCAAACTCCTTAGAAGTAAATTCCCCTCCATTATCTGTTCTAAGACATTTAATGGATTTACCTATGCTCTTTTCAACCAAAGCTCTAAATTGTTTAAAAGTGTTAAATACATCAGCTTTCCTCTTTAACAAATAGATCCAAACTTTCCTCGAGTAATCATCTATAAAACTAACAAAATATGATGATCCTCCAAATGAGAGTTTCAGAGCTGGACCCCATAGGTCTGAATGAATATAGTCTAGGATACCTTTACTTGTATGTTTTCTAGGTTTAAAACTTTTGTCTAGCTTGTTTCCCATAAACACAATGCTCACAAAACTTTGAAATCTATAGTTTTTAAACTAGGAAGAAGTTTACGATCAGCAAGTACCTTAATTCCCTTTCTCGCTTATATGACCCAGTCGTTGATGCCATAAGCGAGTGGATTCCATCCTCTGATGCAACTCCTGCTTGATCAATTTCTATCCTTCCTTCAAGTTTATACAGGTTCCCGACTCTGTTATGCTTTCATGACTATCAAGATACCTTTCGAGATATCTTCAAAACTCCACCTTGAACTGAACCCTTATGTCCACTAGAATCCAGAACTCCCAAAGATATCAGATTCTTTCTCAAGTCAGGCACATGTCTCACATCTGTCAGTGTTCTAACAATCCCATCATACATTTTTAATTCTGATACTCCCTATCCCAACAGTTTTACATGTAACATCATTACCCATGTAAACTACCCCATCATCAATAGATTGATAAGTAGAAATACCAATTCCTATGCAGACACATGTGATGGGATGCCCCAGAATCAATTAACCAGTCATAATGGTACTATGAGACAATAGACGTAGATAATACCTCATCAACCATACTTGAGTCCTTCTCAGCTATGTTAGCCTCCTTTGTAGATTCCTCCTCCTTAGATGCCTCTTTACATTTCAGCAATCTTTCTTGAGGTGTCCTGATTTGTTACAGAACCAAAACTTCAATTTGCTCTTTTTGCCCTTTGACTTGGATCTAGCTGGGCCCTTCGAATGTTGTCCCCTCTCAGTAGTTCTACCTCTGGCGCATTATAACTTCTGTTGTCGAAAGTTTCTAGAGAAGATCTCTTTCAAGTTTCCTCAGATATCATAGCTCCAACAACAACATCAAAGCTAATGACCTCTTTAGAACTAAAACTAATAGAGGTTACAAAATGATCCCAAGATTCAGGAAGAGAACTTAATAATGTTTACCCGTCTTATCTTCATTCAAAAAAATTGTCACCCGTGCTGTCCAATTTACAAATAAGAGTATTAAAAAGTATTTAAATGTTCCGAAATTGTCATACGTTCCTTCATATGCAAATACAACTGACGCTTCAGGAGGATTCTATTCTTCAAGGATTTAGTCATATACAAGCTTTCTAGTTTTGTCTAGAGTTCTGCTACTATTATTTCAGACACGATGTTGAATAATACATTGTCAGCCAAACATAGGCGAATAGCACTGAGAGCACGAGTTTACATCTCGTCCTAGTCATCATCTTCCATACTCGCGGGTTTCTTTTCCTTTCCTGCGAGCGCCTTCACAACACCCTGCACACACAGTATATCCCGCATCTTGACCTTCCATAACTCGAAGTTATTGCTACCGTCAAATTTCTCGATCTCGAATTTAGCACTCTGTGCTCCTTTTCCATCACGCTTCAATGCATCAAATGAATTCACCCTTCAAATTCTCGCCCCTCGTGGCCTCCCTCCAACCTTGCTCTGATACCACTTATTGGAAACTTATATAGCCACGAAAAGATTAAGCACAGCAAGCGAGTAAACAAAAATTAAATTAAACACAGATTTACCGTGGTAAAACCCTGATCTTATTGGAAACTTATATAGCCACAAAAAGATTAAGCACAGCTAAATATAAAGCGAGTAAATGAAATTAAATAGCCAAACAAAGACATAAACCATAAACACAGATTTACGTGGTAAAACCCTCAAGAGGGAAACATCCACGGAGCAATGGTATCAGATTCTCTTATTGTTCAAATCTGAAAATTACAATCAGCACAGCTCTTCCTCTTACAACAATATTTTTCTTTTGTGTCTAGCCTCAAATACATGGATTTATAGAATTCATTAATGCATTCCTATCCATATTCTAAACTAAAGCTATCTTGTTATAACAACAAGCTGAATAATAGGATCTTGATCCACAAAGAAGAGGGAATGGTTTGTCATCTACTCTCAACAAGTACTCTACTTAATGTTAAGAACAATATGTTTCTAAAGCATTTAGAGTCAAGGTGCCCATTTGAATCCAATTAAATACATATAGATTTATTCCACAAATGGGTATGTTGTTAGTACAAGAAGCTTCAAGCAATGTTTTGTAGAGAATTAGTAAATCTGTAGATCATTTTCCATCGTGGTGAGTAGCTCCATAAGTTAATGACCCATCCTCAATAAATCATGCCAATGGAAATAAGAATTCTATAAAAAAATGTACCATATCCATTGAAGACACTAGACCTTTTGCTTATGATGGGATTGACACTACAAATGAATAAAGATTGTAGAGGAGCGTTAGATTGTTAGAGTTGTCTTCATCTCTTCTTAATGTTAAGAACAATATGTTTCTAAAGCATTTAGAGTCAAGGTGCCCATTTGTTCCAAAAAAAAATTATATTTACTCACATGGGTGGTTTTTCATTTCACAATTTTTGTAGAGAATTTCTCATTTGATCGTGCCTTATATGCGCAATCCTAAATAAATCAGCCAATGGAAAAGATCTATAAAAAAATGTACCATACCCAATGAAGACCAAGATCACATGCTTATGTGGGATTGACACTACAAATGATACTATGTTAGAGTTGTCTCACCAATACAAAAAAATAATTTCATTGGAAATAGTTGCAGTGCTTTAATGGTAGTTGAATTGGTCAATAGAGGCTCTATAAAAGTACATGTCACTACTTCAAATCATCATTGTTAAGAGAGTTTTATGTTAAAAAACATGTGTTTTTCAACATAACTGAAAAAACAAAGTGTTTTTCAACAAAAACAGTGTAAAAAAAGTTAAAATATTAGAATAAAAATTAAGAAAAAATGCAGAAAATTATAAAGTCTATGTGTCATGCGTACCAGCAGGTACATTTTGTATAAATAATAGCTATTGTCATAAAATTGTTAATGTTTAAACCAATAGACTTTGATACTATGAAAGAAAAGGAGAATAGTGAGAAAATAGAGATTTTCTACACACTATTTATACCCAAAAATAAAATATACCAACCAATTATTAAATATAAAATTTAAAATTCAATAAATAACAAATGAAAAATTGGAAGTACAAAAGAAATAGCTTATTTACGAATTGGGAAAGATTCTTTTCAATATTCATTATTTGCTCCGTGATGATGCTAAGTTTTTTCTTAAACCATTGGTTTTCACCCTTTAATCATTATTTCTTTTAAGGAGTAACTCATGCTCATTATACGGTGTCAAAAATAGATCAACATCTTAAATTGTGCCCTCTTATCATATTCTCTATTTGCTTTTCTAATGAATTGCAGAAGTCCTACAAAATGTTTGGAATATTTTTCTTTCCTTAACACTAATGATTCAAATTTGATAGGAAACCCGATGGGCAACATACTAAACAATAGAAACTTAATTTGTTATAGGTGGAAGTGATTTAATTAAAACAATTGTAAAATAAATAATATTCTATAATTATAGTCAAAAATATCACAAATTAATGGAAATAAAAATATACACATAAGCGAATTAATATTAGCAATCATTCGATGTGGACACCAAAAGGGATCAAAGAGGAAGAGTTGTGGCGAGATGCAAAGTAGGGAGGAAGGATGGAGGATTGATATTTGTGAAGATGAATCATGAAGAAAAAGAAATCGAGTGACAAGAGATGAATGTCCACGTAACTTTCAAGGTGCTTTGTATCAACATTGCAATCTAGCTGGTTTCTTTCATAGGCATGTATGTCTAGAGCATTTGTTGTGTCTTTGCACACAATTTAAAACATCTTGATGGTCTAAAAAAGGGTCAACCATAAAAAAATTTGATGTATTTAATAAGCAAGGATCATCATGGATAGGACGATGAATATATTCTGACCTACAAATGGCACGGGGGTTTCATGTGGAAACAAATTTGTCAAAGTAGTCTCTAACTTGGTTGACAACAAATATGCCACTCCAGTCAATTGTCTCTACATTTGGGACCTGTGGAAGCCATAGGAAAGCATGAACATGCGCGGATCCTCAATGTTACCACTCATACGTAAAAATAGACCAATTTTAGGCCATTGCAAAGAGAACGGTGGCCCGTCTGCTAAAGAAATCAAGAAACATTGTATTTCCTCCTGTTAAGTACCTGAAATAAAAAAATATTGGGACAAAGGATGATGAAAGGCTTGTTGTATCGGGTGATCTGAATTTTTCAGCACCAACTATTCCAAGGTTATCTTCATGGGAGGGGGGGTATCTATTTAAACATTTTGTAAGATGGAAGAGACATTAGTTAGCTCAACATGCAAGGAGGAGAACGCATCGTAGTCAATGAGAACATGTTTGTAATATGTATCGGAAGGAATTTTGTATTGGATTGCATCCCACACACGTGCCCTACTCACATAGAAATCATACTTTTTTTGGTTTTGTCATTTTCTTTGTAAAGCGAAGATATCCTTCTCTCTAAGACAACTTGGAAGTTATTTAACAATAGATGTAATATCTTGTGAGAAGTTGATAGTGTGCCCGTGTATTTGTATTTTCATTGTAAAGAGAACGACTCATTTTCCCTATCATTCATGGCTATTTTTCCATACAAATAAAGCAAGTACCCATATTTGAAATGGTTGATACTGCTGTTGGTGGAGATCGTCTATTTTTTTGCATTATTAATGAAGAGAATATATTTCATGTGTGGTAAACTCCCAGACTTGTTGGGAAGATGTATAACTGCTCTCAAATTCTGGCACAAGGCTACTAATAGGACAAAGGGTATGTGACAAAGAACTTACATTTGAGGGAGGGAAACATTTTAGAAAGAAGAGGGGCAATGAAGAAGGGGTTTGAGGTAGGGAGAATGTTGGGGAGACTAATACAAAAATTTTCTTTATTACAAGCAAACACATGAATAACATGCCAATTTTTTCAATCACTTGAATGAGAAAGTGGATCAGTGTAAAGGTCGTTAAGACAACATACTATAGAGATATCTTGAAATAAATCAAGGCATGTTCAATCAACATTACCGATGTCAATAAAGGAAAATTATAATTATTCTTTTTGTGGTATTTTTTAGTGTATTGCATGGAGGGGCAGACATAGTGGTCTAAACACAGAGTCTCCTTTGCCGCCGCATTTAGATATCGATCTTGCATATGTTTTAACTTTGAAATATACATATGTTAGATAAAAAAAACTTCTCTTTAAGGGTTCCTTATGGATTTGATATGAATGCACAAAATATATTGAAAGCATGGATGTCAATCGAGGAAAATAGGAAGGGATGTTAGACCGAATATCAATGTATGTGGACAAGTGTATCCTATATGATATAGCCATTTCAAGAGTTGACAAATAAAATGGTTAAAACCACCACATGCTAAGAGAAAAAATGGGTGAGTTGAGGGAAAATGTAAATTTGGGTGATCTTGTCAGTGGCATATGAAACTACCAAATGTGAGAAAGATAAAATCACAATGTACTCAATATGAGATCCATGATGCAATATGTTGCTCCATGAAGAGAAACGATGCCCATTTTTTTAAATATTGTATCTATGACAAGGATGGATGTTTCCTAATTTTTTGTTATCATCCCAGGGTATTTTTCTAAATAGATAGAGCAAGTGTTGATGTTGAAAAATTGATCACATTCTTTCGAAACGTGCATGAAGTTTCAGAAAATGATGGCAAGGTTAGGAAGGATTTTATTTGTGGAGAAAAGGAAATAATAGGAGGGGGCCATTGTTGGCATGTCCATCACCAAATTGAAATGAAATGTAAATTATGAGTCCTTCATCTAATGTCTGATCAGGAGTGGTATAAAATTTATGACATTGATAGGATCATCTCATCATCATCAAAAAACTTTGATTCCCTACACAATTTTCCTCTTCATAATTTACAGTAAGTGAAATCAAGCATGCCCAAACAATATGGTTTTTTTTATCTTGGAGAGGAGGGAGCATGTAGTGATGGTTGTGTAGTGTTGTAGAAAGCACAATTAGGAGATCCATAAACATTACAGAGGATGCAACTGCAAGGGCCTTTCCCCTACCTATCAAAACCCCATTTTCACCATCATCAGTCTCATAAAATAAGATGTGGTCAAGTTCGATATAAATTCCAAGACTTCATAGGTAGATTTCAATGTAACTATGGGGTAGCTACACTCCACCATTGTAGACAAAACTACATGGGTTGGTTTTCCTACCATATTCTTCCTGATTATAGGAGCAGGAAATTAATTGAGTGGAGGTGGATTAGGTTTTATCTTTAGGAAATACACCCTTGGGAACAATAAATCGATGTCAAAAATAAGGATGAAAAATTGTCAACTCCACAATGAGTCATGCTTAAAATTTTGTCCATCACGACCATTTTTGCAATCATATGCCTAGTAAAGTCAGAACGCTCCAAGTAAACATGCGAGATGAAAAGTCTAGGGAAATGAAAGGAAACCCAATTTTGTTAGAAATATAATAAAAATTTACAAAAACATAAATATAATGTGTATAACATTATGATGAAGGTCTTTGGAACAAAATTCCCCGCCCTCTTTAGTTTGGCTTTTAGGAACCCTACAACTTTGTTATTTTTATTTTATAAAATATATTTTTCATTTAGATGAAATTTTATTTGATGGATAAGAGGAAGACATGAATGAAAAGTTGGGAATAAAATGTGGGTATTAAATACCTACATGTCCCAAACATATTCCATAACTCATATTGTTCCCACCAAAATAATTTTTTCTATCTATGCTCCACTTTGACGTCTAAATCTCATTTGCATTAGTCATGCGAGTGTAATTTTTGTATAAAATGGCCAAAATACAAAGGTGATATCCCAATAGGTTCCAGTTTCGAAACCTAGTCACAATACTTGCTTCTTGTATCACTTTGTAGTGTGCCTTTCTAGTTTGAAGCTTGAAAACATGTAGGTAAATAGGTGATACGTAGATTTGATCTACCGACTACAAATTTTAGATTGAACTCCATAGGATTTCTTTTATTCTTGAGTATCATTTTCTCTTTGATTTATAGGGAGGGATTTTTACTAATAAAACCATTAAAGTTTACTGTGTAATGTCCAAGGTTTGAAAGAGATTCCATTTTCTTAATTTATGATTTGACATGCTTAGTCTAGGTTTAAGTAGCTATTCCTCTGCCAATTCTAGACATGGAAGTTGTGAAGAAAAGAAGTGGTAGGAATATATAAATCATTTTTTCCAAACTTTGAGTATGTTGGATTGAAACATAACCCCAAGAGAGCCAAAATGAAGGAAAATGGCAATTGTGAAAAACACATTAGGCAATGAAATGTAGTAACAAAAAAACAATAAGGAAATATGAAATCCATCTAATGAGGCTCGCCAAGTTAATGTTCTCACTTACATCAGCACCATATAGAAAACTTTTAAACTTTAAATATCATAAAATAAAGTTATTTTTTATATAAAAAGATACTAAATGACACAACAAGAAACAGTCAAGTAATTAAATTAAAAACCTTATTGTTTAGAATTCAAAAAAAAGTGCTAAAAATTCTTAATAAACATGCCATATCCATGATGTGAATTTTGGATTGAAAAAGTGTGTCACAAATATGTGTAAAAAGAAAGGTAAAGAGAAATTATGATGACAAAAAAGTCACGAAGTGACAAACACTTTAAATGTTTGACTGTAACAACAAAAATCTCCACAATTTAATAATTTTCTAAACCACAATCATTAAAGGCCATTTCGGGCTATCTCTGTATTACAAATCGAAGGAAATATCATTGAGAATTTTAAAGGGAGTTAACTTTTAAGCTCAATAGTGGAATAAGAGACGAAATGCATTAGAAAGATGTAAACTTTGTGGATAAAATGTATAAGTCTTTTAATGTCATATTTCAACACTTGTGATCCTTGAAATAATATCATATGACTCACAAAGATTTTTCTTCCTAAAAATTGATGGATCGCAAATGTTGATCCAAAACATCTTGTAAAAAACTGACACGGTTCACTTAAAACTCTACATCATGTCGAAGCATCAGATCTTTTCCCGCAACAAAATTAACGTGGCATTGACTCTGATCTCTCCCAGACCTTTTTCTCATGAAGTATATAGATCGAGGAAATGATGGATATGCGTTGTATCATAATGAATGGAAAGTTACAGGTTGGGGTGGAGGTGGCTGCTTTTTTCTTTTGCTTTACACCGCAGCATTCCTCCTCCCCAAATTTGTGAAATGTTCCCTATCCATCTGTGTGTGTTTTGGCAAGCTTATTTCCTTATAACACGATAGCAGGGCCATTAATTTGCTTCCCGATACAAGAAAATCAACGAAGAAGATGCTTTTGACCCACGATTTTCTCTTTTGTTTTCTGCAAACGCCACACCCATAAATGCTCTTCTGATACAGACCAAGCTATTGCTTATACAAATTCTTGAATACAAACTGGAAATATTACTACAACCTTTAAAAGCACTTAAGCAGAAGACTCAGACTTACAGATTACTTGACTCTAGAATTCCACAAAAGCGCCAATAATCTTCGGTTGTTTAAAATGAGTCTCGACATGCTTTTTTATAGGAATGTGAGAGGTCATTACCGGATCAAAAGGCGAACCTGGAAACCGGGAACCGGTTACCTAGGTAGACAAAAGATTCCTACTTTTGAAAAAGTAGGAGGACATACATGGGTACACGCCACCCATGATAACACCTTTCGAAAGTGGGGAGGTCCACCATGCTTCAGATAAGATCAAAAGAGAATCTTATCTTACTTTATTTAAAGACGACAACAAGCCTGTCGTCATAGCTACTAAGGACTATACTGTACACTGGGACCAGGATCATCATCGGATGAGTCTGAGGTCTCATCATGCCTTTCGGGTAGTTGTAGATTCCATGTATTGTGTTCAAACCATTCTCTGGATAAGGAGGCAGTCCCATCTTCGTTCCTATTGAGATGACGTCTTGTAGGAAAAAGGTAATGGTCTGGAATCCTCAGGAAGTGGCCAAGAGCAAGAGGATGAATGTTCATGGTATGATGAAGAATGATCCTTCTCCATAATTGACCATTTGGATTTGCATGATGTCCCTGAAAAAATTAGTCCTCAAATAATAATGAACCTTAACAAACCAATTTATTTTACAATTGATCAGAACATTTCTGGCAATGTCTGGAGAAACATTTAATAATGGACTCTCAGAAATCTTAGTAGGCAAATACTTTAAAAGAAAATATTTAAAATGGTTAGCAATGTATTGCCTATCACAAGGAATACTTGGCCGGTTCCAAATGTCATTTTCTAACGGATGTCCTTCTGGCCAGAGTCTGGAAAACTCAAATCTCCATAGAGTATTAGGTCTGGGAACCAACTGTCTTAACCTTAAACCTTCAACAGGCTTGTTATCAGCAAGTTCAATGTATCTGGAGTGTCACCATTGCCAATGCAAAGTACAAAATACCATAGGATCTTGTACTGTATGGAATTCAGAAGTAGGGACTTCAAGATCCACAAATCTGCAGGCAACCTCAATCATCTGATAAGGTGATACTGAAATGATACCCTTGGAGAGAAGCAAATGTTGTGCTTCCCAGGACATAGTATTATCACACCTTTTTTTAGACTCTAAATAATTCTAACAGGTTTCATTTTTCCAGATGCTTTCAACAAATTCATGAAAAATCTGAGTGACATTTACATTCCTGGTTTGATTAAATTCTCTGCTTGTAAAGTCAGCAAGAGAATTATCATTTCCCTTTATATGTTCGACATCAAAACTAAAATTGTCGAACCATAATCCCCATCTCTGCAATCTGTTGAATGCAGTCTTGTTTGCCAGATCACCACTATTTAGTCTAGCCTTGAAATCTTTTAGATCCGATCTCAAAATAAAATGTTCATTTTGAATGAAAAATAAGAAAGCTTTAATTGCTTTCTTGGCAGCAAGAATTTCTTTATGAGTTGAATGATACTTCAACTCAGATCCTTGAAAAGAACCAGAAGCATATCTACAAACCTTTTCTTTGCCTTTGTCTGTTCTTTCTTTGAGAATGGCGCCCCAAAAATTATCACTGGCATCAGTCTCTATAATTTTCATTCCTTGTCCAAGCAAGGACATGGCAGGCAAATCTAAGACCTATTTCTTGATTCTTTTAACAGCTTGTGTCATCTCTTCAATCCAAGCTGGAGCATTCTTTTTTAATCTCTTATTCAAGAGAATTATGTCTGCAGCAATATTCTTGTAAAATTCTGCAACATAGTTTACAGATCCAAGAAATCTCTGCAATTGCTCTTTTTCTTTTATTTCATCTGGAAATTCTTGGATTTTAGATACTACATGCTTTTACATTTCAATGGATCCATCTTTGATTTTTATGCCTAGGAAATCCATTTCATCTTTAAATATCTCCATTTTTGTAGGAGATAGGCATAATCCGTTTCTATAGACTGTATCATAAAACTTTTCTAAATGCTCAAGATGATCTTTTGGAGACTTTGAAAATATCAGTATATCATCAATATATACCAATAAAAATTCTGAAAGACCCCCAAATATTGAATCCATTTTCTTTTGAAATATTGAAGGTGCAGTTTTTAAACCAAAAGGAAGTACCTTCCATTCATACTGACCTCTAGGAACAACAAAAGCAGTTTTGTAGGTATCTTCAGGCTTCAGGAAGATTTGCCAGAATCCACTCTTTAGATCAAATTTGCTATAGACTTTTGATCCTTTGATCCAGGAAAGCAAATCATCCTTAGCAGGAATAGGATGTTGTACTGCAGAAACAAATTTATTTAAAGGTCTGTAGTCAACAACTAGCCTTTTCTTCTATCTCAACTGCTCACTTCTCTTATTAACATAGAAGGCTGCACATACCCATGGAGAATTGGATTCCTGGATGAAACCACCTTGTAGTAGTTTCTTAATTTCCTCATGGCACTCTTTTCTTTCAGAGGGTATCATTCCTCTATGATGTGCTTTGAATTTTGGTACAATTTCATTGCCTTCTTTATCTCTTATAATCTGCAAATCAAGAGAGTAGACATGCTTTCTTCTAGAAACAATGGACTGTACTGAGATAATATTGTTCCACTCTCAGCCAAAAGATAATAAAAAATCTATTGGTATGGTTAAGATTAAACTAGAAGAAGCTGAAGGAATGATTACTGGAGAAATTCCTGATACAAAACCTGAACCATTACAAGGAATGGCTAGGGTACAGACGCTTCAGCCAAACTGGTATAAAGTAGAATGCCGTACTATAGATGAGATAAAAGAAATGGTGCATGGAATGATAGGATGGGGAAATTCCCAATTAGAAATGTACAAGAAAGATCCACATACCATAGCTTCAGCAATAGTTAATGGGTTTGTTGGAATCATAAAAGAAGGGTGGGAAAAATGCCCACATCAATCAGATATTTTGCAGAGTGGATATATTGGGTTAACTTCTGCCATTATTAAAGAATTCATAGGAGATGTGAATAATAACAAGTTTTAGAATACTTCTTTGTTTTTGAGAGCTAGACTATGTGATATGTCTAGATTAAAAGAATATCAATGTTATATGCAGAAATTATACTATAATTCTGGAAATATCAATGATCCAACCATGAGGTTAAGATATGTTGAGTCTTTTCCTGCTTATTTTGCCACAGAATACAAAAAATCCATGCATGGGAAAAATCTAGATGAATTAAGTTTTGGTGCAATAAATCAGATTATTGATGAAACTAATGCAAGGCTCTGTAGAGAAAAGTTTGAAAGAAAAGAGGCCAGAAAATTATCTTGGCCAACAATTTTTCCAGATGTTTGATGCTGACCCATTTGGCTGTGATACACAGAAATCCCACAAGAAGAAGGTATGTAAATATTGTTCTTCCTTTTTAAAGGGGAAGGGTCAGGGGAAATATAAAAGATATAAGAAAAGATACAATGATTTTTTGGCATACAGAAAACCAAATAAGAAATATGTTTTCAGAAAAAAGAAATATGTAGGAAAAAGAAAGAAGTTTGTTCCTACTTGTTTTATATGTAAAGGAAAGCATTATGCCACTGAATGTCCTCAGAAGAATACAGAGAAAGGAAAATCCAAGGTAAATACTCTTGCTACTAAGGGAATCACAAAAGAAGATTACTGTTTAATCAGTGATTCTGACAGCTACTCCTCTGATATATCATATAAGTCTCCTGATGAGGATTTTCAGATTAACAATGTACAACTTTCTGATTCAGATAGTGATAGCACTAACTCTAGATATGATTCTTTGCCATCTTTTGTAAATATGGTGGTTTCTGTAAATATGAATGCTAACTTTCCGCATCCATTGATGCCCTTATCTTATGAACTTCTTCTAAAGCAACTACAGCTCAGGCAGAGTGAATATGAAGATTTTCCCCCATGGGACACCACAAGAAAAATATTTCTTTCCAACAAAGTCAGATAATTGGAAAATCAATACTATCAACAATCAAGGATAGAACAAGAAAGAAAGGTCAGGATTGCAGAAGAAGAAGAAGAATTATTTTGTCAGGAAGAACCATATTCTCCAGTCCCAGTAAGGCCTCCATTCCAAGGAAGGATTAGGCAAAGACAGACTCCCTACAGGGGAAGAGGACGAGGAGATCCAAGAAGAGGTGGAAGAGGAACTATTCCACAAAGAAACTTTCCATTCCTTTTCCCAGAAGAAAAGGATACATAATATTATCAGGAATCCACTGCTAATTCGCAAATAAAAATTCCTGATTCTGAGCCATTAAAGAATCGGGGAAGAAAAATGATAGAATTTCTCCAAAAAATTATAACCAAGGCCACCAATGAGTTTAAAAGACTCATTGAAGAAGAAGAAAGAGACAAGAAAGAAGCAAAAGCTGAAGAAGATCTTGAAGAAGCATATAAGCAAATTCTTCTGCAAGAAGCACAAGAAGGAGCTTCAATGCCCGATCTAGATTCAAAGGTATGCACTGTTAAATGTGCTCAAAATACTTTCATATCTATTACCATTTGCATCCCCAACATAAAGCCTTATTCCTTAGATGTAATGATAGATACGGGTGCAGAAATTAGCATGCTTAGATCCAAAGCCATACCTCCTTACTATTGGAAGAAAACTTATTTGAAGATTCATTTTGATAAAAAAGAAGTTGTCTCTAATTATGTGGCTCATATCCCTATTAGAATAGAAGGATACACTAGAACTTTTAAGTTCTACCAACATGATATGTTATCCTATGACTGTCTAATAGGTGTAGATAGTTTGCAGGATTGTGGAACATTTAGTCTCAATAAAGATCATATATCCTTATTCAATCATGATGTAAAAATCCCTAGGAAATATACTTTTCAGACAATTGTTCCCCTGTCTGACCACAAGAAGGAATTCAACAATGATTGGATTCATAAGTCTATTTCTTTATATAAATCCAATATTGATGACATTGTTTCAAAGATCAAAAAATATCTTTGCTCTAACAATCCACATGCTTTTATTTCTAGAAGAAAACATGTCTGCTCTCTTGATTTGCAGAGTATAAGAGATAAAGAAGGCAATGAAATTGTACCAAAATTCAAAGCACATCATAGAGGAATGATACCCTCTGAAAGAAAAGAGTGCCATGAAGAAATTAAGAAACTACTACAAGGTGGTTTCATCCAGGAATCCAATTCTCCATGGGCATGTGCAGCCTTCTATGTTAATAAGAGAAGTGAGCAGTTGAGACAGAAGAAAAGGCTAGTCGTTGACTACAAGCCTTTAAATAAATTTGTTTTTGCAGTACAACATCCTATTCCTGCTAAGGATGATTTGTTTGCCCGAATCAAAGGATCAAAAGTCTATAGAAAATTTGATCTAAAGAGTGGATTCTGGAAAATCTTCCTGAAGCCTGAAGATACCTACAAAACTACTTTTTTTGTTCCTGGAGGTCAGTATGAATGGAAGGTACTTCCTTTTGATTTAAAATTGCACCTTCAATATCTCAAAAGAAAATGGATTCAATGTTTGGTGATCTTTCAGAATTTTTATTGGTATATATTGATGATATATTGATATTTTCAAAGTCTCCAAAAGATCATCTTGAGCATTTAGAAAAGTTTTATGATACAATCTATAGAAACAGATTATGCCTATCTCCTATAAAAATGGAGATATTTAAAGATGAAATGGATTTCCTAGGCATAAAAATCAAAGATGGATCCATTGAAATGCAAAAGCATGTAGTATTTAAAATCCAAGAATTTCTAGATGAAATAAAAGAAAAAAGAGCAGTTGCAGAGATTTCTTGGATGTGTCAACTATGTTGCAGGATTTTACAATAATATTGCTGTAGACAAAATTCTCTTAAATAAGAGATTAAAAAATAATGCTCCAGCGTGCACCGAAGAGATGACACAAGCTGTTGAACGAATCAATAAACAGGTCTTAGACTTGTCTGCCATGTCCTTGCCTAGACAAGGAATGAAAATTATAGAGACTAATGCCAATGAGAATTTTTGGGGTGCCATTCTGAAAGAAAGAACAGACAAAGGCAAAGAAAAGGTTTGTAGATATGCTTCTGGTTCTTGTCAAGAATCTAAGTTGAAGTATCATTCAACTCATAAAGAAATTCTTGTTGCCAAGAAAGCAATTAAAGCTTTCTTAATGTTCATTCAAAATGAACATTTTATTTTGAGATCGGATCTAAAAGATTTCAAGGCTAGACAAATAGTGGTGATCCGAAAAACAAGACTGCATTCAACAGAATGCAAAGATGGGGATTATGGTTCGACAATTTCAGTTTTGATGTTGAACATATAAAGGGAAAAGATAATTCTCTTGCTGACTTTGTAAGCAGAGAATTAAATCAAACCAGGAATGTAAATGTTACTCAAATTTTTCATGAGTTTGTTGAAAGCATCTGGAAAACTGAAACCTGTCAGAATTATTTAGAGTCTAAAAAAAGGTGTGATAATATTATGTCCTGGGAAGCACATCATTTGCTTCTCTCCAGGGGTATCATTTCAGTATCACCTTATCAGATGACAGAGGTTGCCTGCAGATTTTTGGATTCTGAAGTCCATACTTCTAAATTCCATATAGTACAAGATCCTATGGTATTTTGTACTTTGCATTGGCAATTGCGACACTCCAGATACACTGAACCTGCTGATAACAAGTCTGTTGAAGGTTTAAGGTTAAGACAGTTGGTTCCCAGACCTAATAATCTATGGAGATTTGAGTTTTCCAGAATCTGGCCAGAAGGACATCCGTTAGAAAATGACATTTGGAACCGGCCAAGTATTCCTGGTGATAGGTAATACATTGCTAACCATTTTAAATATTTTCTTTTAAAGTATTTGCCTACTAAGATTTAGGAGAGTCCATTATTAAATGTTTCTCCAGACACTGCCAGAAATGTTCTGATCAATTGTAAAATAAATTGGTTTGTTAAGGTTCATTATTATTTGAGGACTAATATTTTTCAGAGACATCATGCAAATCCAAATGGTCAATTATGGAGAAGGATCATTCTTCATCATACCATGAACATTCATCCTCTTGCTCCTGGCCACTTCCTGAGGATTCCAGACCATTACCTTTTTCCTACAAGACGTCATCTCAATAGGAATGAAGATGGGACTGCCTCCTTATCCAGAGAATGGTTTAAACACAATACATCGAATCTACAACTACCTGAAAGGCATGATGAGACCTCAGACTCATCCGATGATGATCCTGGTCCCAGTGTATAGTATAGTCCTTAGTAGCTATGATGACAGTCTTGTTGTCATCTTTAAATAAAGTAAGATAAGATTCTCTTTTGATCTTATCTGAAGCATGGTGGACCTCCCCACTTTCTAAAGGCGTTATCATGGGTGGTGTGTACCCATGTATGTCCTCCTACTTTTTCAAAAGTAGGAATCTTTTGTCTACCTAGGTAACCAGTTCCCGGTTTCCAAGTTTGCCTTTTGATCCAGTAATGACCTCTCACATTCCTATAAAAAGGCATGTCGAGACTCATTTTAAACAACCAAAGATCATTGGTGCTTTTGTGGAATTCTAGATTCAAGTAATCTGTAAGTCTGAGTCTTCTGCTTAAGTGCTTTTAAAGGTTGTAGTAATATTTCTAGTTTGTATTCAAGAATTTGTATAAGCATAAGCTTGGTTTGTATCAGAGCTTTTTTATAGAAAAAGGCAAGGTCTGGCCTTGTCTTCCCATGGCGGTCGTAAATTAGGATTTTAACCTGCATATTTTTTTTGGTGCAGTAAGTGGATCTATGGAATTCTTGTTTTGTTAGGAGGGATTGTTTCGTTAGCAATTGTTGAATCGGGTTGTCTCTTTTGCCAAAATTGGAGGTGGATTCACAGGAGTCGTTCTCTCTTTCGCCAAACTTGGCGGTGGATTTGTAGGAGTCAACACATAGCGCAGGGTTCAATAGAGATTCCTGACATGAAGTTGTGTCATCTTCCAATTTGAATGCATATAGGATGAAAAATTTTCAACCATTGATTTCTGACGTATCTCAGAATCAGCCGAAGGCAACCCAAATGGAGTACACCTTCCAGCGTAAAAATCAAAAAATATATTGCTTCGTTAATATTGAAGTTATATATGACAATATCTAAGAAAATGTGAGAAACTATTTCTACAAAGATACGTGAATTGTTGTTTTTGAAAAGAGATAGTAAACTATTTTTCTCAAAGTATTATTATATATTTAAAAAATAGTCTCAAAAATGTTTTTGAGATTTAACATATAAAATCTCATTAAATTTTTTTTTTATAAAGTAGCAAAAATATTACTTGGAAAAATAAAATGGTGCAACTATTAACAAAAAAGGGAGTTATGGCAGCACATCACATTATGCCACCTACACAGCCTAGGAAAAAATTTTATAGAACAAAAATATTAATCAAGCTATTACAAAACATAAATATCAAGTAGTTGTTACAAAGGATTTGTTGAGAAGAAGGCATTTTTCAATCATCCCCACTGCGATTTGGAAGGTCTTTCCCATCAAAAAAGAGCTCTCTAGCAGTTGTTATGGCTTCAATAGCATCTACATGTTCATCTTGATCTCTTACAACATAACTACCACCGAGGCACCTTGTCAAAAAAAAAGGGCAGAAGAACTTGACCCTCTTCATACAAATGTGAAGAGCCCCACCTCACACTCTACGGAAGAGAGTGATGGAAAAGCGAAAAGCCCCATCCCCGTCACTAATAATATTTATTTAATATTCTAGCTATAAAAATACCAATTATCGTATCATCATATATATTACCAATTGCACAGATGTTGCAAATTACCCTGGATAGATTTTGGCATAAGAGAAAATAATATTGCAAAAACAATCTAATGGGAAAATATTGCAAGATTTTAACACTTTACAACAAAGACAACTTCAAAGATGGTCTTTTGATAAAATACCTTTTATTTCATATAACAATAAACCTGGCGAATAAATTGAGTTGATTTAACATGCATGCCACCATTTCTGTCTAGTTTGAAATTGTCACAGTGGCCTCTGTATGCATTCCATGGGAAAAGGTCTTAATAATTCAGTGGAGGATTTCTAAATGGAAAAGAAGAATAAAGATGCGTCAATCTCAAAAATTTGTGAAAGTGGTGTGTTGGAGGATTTTGTTTGAAAAAACTTTCCAAATTCAGTTCATCATCTTCGTATATTACAAATATTGTATTCATTTTATATTGGATTCAAATGTTGCAGATAGAAAGGAATGATTATAATTACATTTGCAATATACTTGTTAATGGCGTATGGGTATCTATCATATCTACTAATTTAAAAGGATAAATATATAGAGATAGCCACTTTGGTATTCAATAGTACAAATAATAATCGCCAAAAATAAACATAATATTTCAAAAATTAAAAATTATTATTTTAAGCAACAACATAAATTAGAAATAGTATTATGCAATATCATCTAGTACTAGACGAAGGATGTTGTGAATTGATCCGAGAGGCAAAATAAAATGAGGAGGATCTTTCGAGGAGATTTGGCAATACCCAACTATCTTGACTGGATTTACAAGTCTCTTCTCTAATGATACACCACAATTTCCTAAACATGAGAAGAAATGAGCAAGCTTAGGCTCCATCTTAGAAGTCCAAATTTATTTAAGACAATAAAGCCACATTCAAGGTCTTGTACTTTGCAAATGCCTCTTTTGAAGAGTCAAAGAGCTAAATTAAACCAAGAATTTCAACCAAAGAAGGTTGTTGCTAGAAGCTATGGGAAGCCATCATAAATTGTGATCACTAAACCAAATACCATATCAAAACCCATCTCACTTGAGGAAAGCTTTAAATACCTCAAATTCTCTCCATATGATTTTAGCCACGAAAGACCCCTCAATTATTATGGGGGTGAAGGTAATAATCATAGTTTCTATATTGATATTCTTTGAGAAATTTTTCTCATAAGGAAAACATGTGATGATGCAATATAAAAGTAGAATTTTTCACGCTTCATGGCATTCAATTGCGTGAATAACCTACTTGGTAGTTGGTACATAGGGAAATACTTTGTATGTAGATTTCAATGATACCCATGTCCTTTGTCTTAAAAGAGACAATAAAATTTGCAAGAAAAACTTATGGAGCCCTATGTTTTCTTGGAATTATCGCAAAGAAATTTTTTAAGTAATTTGGCCAACTTGTCATATAAGAAGCTTTTGAAGTTTCCCAGAATTATGAGTAATAAACATCTATGGAATCCAAAACTTTATTACATATATGTAACTTCCCTATCAATGACAAATGTTCAAAAATCTAGAATACAATCTTCTTTTCAAATATATCCAACATCAATAATGGTGTATGTTACATTACACACATTAAATTCATTTTATGGCATTTTTTATTTCTCAAGATTTATTAGTATGTTAATCTTCCTAAATATATTTTATAAATATTTTGAATAGGAGCGTATAAGCTTCAAGCACTTAATGAGAGATGTGTCATGATTATCCTTCATATCATCCAAATTTTCTTCCTCTACCTAGTGGACCTTCTTATGAACCCTTTCTTAATTTATCTTTCCATAAATAATGTCTTCCACCCGGTCGAAGACATTCCTTTAGCACCTTATTTTGATTAACATAAACAACCAATTTGGTTATATCTGACCTCAAATAATTTAGGAAATCTTGCCTAGATATAGAATGGTTGGTGATTGGAGACTTTAACACCCCTTTCTCACCTTTAGAAAATAAAGTAGGAAGGAAAGAATTTACTACCAACATGGATGATTTTTTTGAATTTGTATCCTACAACAAATTAGCTGATATCAAACTCAAAGGCTTGTCTTTTACATGGACCAACAGAAGAATGGGAGAAAATATCATTCAACTCAAGTTAGATAGAGCATTTATCTCCTCTAAATGGTTCTTGGTTCAATATTTTTTCTTTTCAACTCTCCCAAGTACAGGTTATGATTGCAACCCTTTAGTCCTTAGTCTAGAGTCACTTGGTAAGCAGCCCCCCACTCCTTTTAGATTTGAAAAAAATTGGATTTTTCCCCCAAATATTTTTGATATAGTGATTTACTAAAAATAGAATTATTATTAAACCCTATTGCAGATTAGTTGATGTAAACAATGATATACATATGCTAAAGTACAATATGATGCAAACAAATAAGCATGTAAAGTAAAAACCCTAAGCAAGAGAGATGGATAAAGAAACTTAGCTGATTTTTGAATGAACAAGAAGTAATCAGGGTAGGTGCAACTGATGAGAAAAATGTAAACAAGGTCGTTATTGGTCACTAAAAAATATAGAACTCACGGACAGACTCAGACATGGGCATCCATAGTAGGGCACAGGTGCCTAGGCGCTAAAGACTATTTCTGGGTGCTTGTGACTGCACAAATGATCGAAATCTAGTTTTCTTTGTGTTACAAGGGTGTTGCAATTGTTCCCTTTTGATCACCTGATAGTCTACCCTTGAATGCCGAAGGTACCTGTAACTTGTAAAAGAGAAGTTCACCTGCACAAACCCAAAAAACACATCAAACCTAAAAATCAAGATACAGAATGAGGAGTTGGACTGACCCCGAAGGTCACCTAATGGAGTGAACTTACAACCGAGTGTTGCACTAGATCTCATACTCCATGTAGTTCTTGTGTGTGTGTGTGTGGAAATAATGCCTTAAGAAGCCCTTGTGTAAGATACACTAGATAGTGGGCTAGATTTGCTTGAAGATGCACATATGTGGATGGAATATAATAAACTTCCCCTTCCTATGCAGTGTATATAGTCCCTTTTCCCTTTAATGGATGTTATATGGATGCCTTGAAGTGCTTTAGATTCCTTTTGAATGCAAGCTTAGGTGGTAATACTAATACTTCGAGCTTGGTCATTGATTTTGAACACATAACTATGCATTTATATGATTCCCTTGATTGAATTTCATAATTGACAACTAGAAGGCCAACCTATAAGTGAAAAATATGCCCAAAAGATAAAAGAGACCCAAAAGGAGCAAGTAAGATAGAAAAGGGTCAAGGGCACCTAGAGGGGACAAGAGCGCATGGGCGATTATGTCCTGGTTAGGCCCTAGTGTTTGAAGTCATGAAAGATAAACAAGTAAAGTCCAAATTGGGTTGTAGGGTGTGTAAGACCAAAGAGATAGTAAGAAATAAAGAAAAGAGGATAAAGGTAGTTATCGATCACTAGTTTTATTGCTTAGAAATCATCTAAATGTGAGCATGATTTTGGGACCTAGAAATGTACACAAGTGCTTGATTTTGTGTCTACATTTTCCCCCACATTATGTTGTTGAGTGAATACTTGATAACATAAAGTAGTTAGAAGATGTGTACCTTTTTATCATGTAGAGTGTGCAGTGAATAGCGTGTTGAGTGAATAAGTCCAGCGTGAAATGATTGTAAATTGAAGCATGGAGACTAGGAAAGGAAAGTGACCCTAGGGTTGAAGCCTATGTGTTTCTTGTACCTATTTTGGTGTTTGTATTTGCTGACATAGGTTGCTTATTTTTGCGTATTAAATACATACCTGCAAAGGAATAAGTAAAGAGTAGTCAAAGTTATAGATATGAGAAATCTGAGTAAATTATGCATAAGTATGTAAAAGTGTGTAAAAGTAGTAGTAAAGGAAAGTGTGCACCTGATGTATAAGAGTGTAAAGGATACAAAAGTGTCCTGAAAAAGTTGTGAAGAGTGATTTTTTGGGGCGATCTCATGCCAAAAGAGGGGTTTTTGGATGATCTCACGCCAAATTCAAGTTTTTTGGGCGATCTCACTCCAAGTGCAATTTTTTTGGGTGATCTCATGCCAAGAGTGAGTGTTGGGGAGAGAGGTCTAGCTTTACTCTCCTTTCATGACTCTGCCCTACTAAGCACCATTATAGATGGTATATCCTGATTTAGTACCGATTGTCCTGAATTAATTCCAAATTTGTATTGTTTGTTCTGATTGAATATTGTAGGAGATTTCATGCATTATGTAATTCAAGTTCTATTCCTGTAACTGTTATAAATGCTCTGAAGAATTATATGAATTGTGTCGATCTGATAATTTTACTATATGTTCCCCTAAGACATTATCACCCAGGGGGACACAGACGATCAGGAGCTCTTGTTTCATGCTAGGCAATGGTGTATGTATTGTGTTTCTAACCCAAGTCTGATTATGAGCCAGTTATGTGACTATAACATGTGCTTATTTTGTATTGTAAATATATGTATTGTAGCTCAGAGTTTTTATAGTGATGATTTATCCACCCAATGTATGCCCCCTTAGTTTTGGGTGAATGCAACGATGATAGGAGTATACAGCCCAAAATAAAGGACCTGATGTTGAACTGAAGTGGATACCTATAGGGGTAGGGGATGTGCATGGTAGACACCAAGGCACATGCAAACAGAGTAGGATAGGAACATGTGTTAGTATAGATAAAGCTAGTATGCATATAGATTACAATGTGTCAAGAAAGTAAGAACATAAGATACACAACGAAAAGTGGGTTTCAAACATGGGACATAGCTCATGATGTCACAAGACAATCAGGGCCGAAATTTCCAAAAACATACAATAAGCATACAATACATAGGGCACAGCCCACAAAAAAACATACAATAGAAAATAATGGCAAACAAAGCATATTAGATAGCCATGGTAGTAAATATTCCTACAAGTCAAAGGGCTACACATAAAGGACCCATTCGTATGTTAGAGAGATAAATAATATGTCAAGAGTGTGTATATAGTAGCAAAAAGTAAAGTACCTATAATGAGAAGTAATGAAAAATGTAGTAATCGAACTTGTGTAGTATGTGACAGTAGAGAAATTAGATTCCCCCATGAGTCTTGGTGGGAATGGTAAAAGGTACGGTACCAAGCATCATTGCAGCATGTAAAAAATATGTAAGAGATCTACATTTACCTCAAAATACCAAGTAAACGTGCATGTGTATATAGAAAATGTATTGACATATTAAGTATCTTTCTAGCATGGAAAACAAAGTGTACATATAAGTAGAATAAGCTAGCAAGAGTAGTGCAACCAAGATATGCAAATGTTGTGAGTGTGATGGAATGGTATGCAATGTGTGAAGATGGTAGAAGCACCATGACCCCTAATGGATGTGTATGAGATGAGGTTAATTTATAAAATCCCCCTCAGCAGTCAAGAATGACCCATAGAAAAAGAGTGCATCATCGGGAAATGCTTTGATAATGTATGCTAAAAAGCTAGATCATGAAGCATAGAGCATGAAGAGTGAATGATGTGAGGTTTATTTCAGATTTAGATCCCCTAGCATTCAAGTATGAACCATGGAAATAGAGTGTGTCATAGTGTAATGACGATACAAGGTGTGTATTAAGGTATGCATGAGTGTTAATAAATATTAGATGTGAAGAACAGAGCGTAAAGTGTAAGTGTAGAGACTAGAAACGATTGAAAAGGATTGAAGGGGGAAAGAAAAAATGATGCCCCCCAAGTGTTTGATTGTAGGAGGATCAAGTAAATTCATCTAAGAGAACATTAGTGTTAGGATCGTAACCTATTGGATTTATATAGGTGAGTTGGTAAAAAAATTTGTGTGACTGATCATATAAAGAGCACGTGCCATGTAAATTGTACATGCTCATAACATGTTCTTCATTGGTAAAAGGTAGATGTGGACAACCGTGTGCATACCATAGGGTGATATTTTGAGTATATCCAAGGAAGGAATCAATGCAAATAGAAAAGCATTCAAAAGGAATAGGAAATGTGATATCAGTATGATTGGGATCCAAAGTGCCACCAATGTAGTCAAGCCAAGACTACCCAAGTGTGAGTGGAGATGAGCGAGGAGCATGTGCAAAGAATACTTATAAATAAAAGACATGGAGGCCATAAGAAACAGTAACAAATACATATCCATGATAAAGGTGAGGAGAGGGAGGTGGAGGGAGGAGATCAACAAAGGGTGAATCCTAGTCAGGCTAAGCCATCAGGCATATAGACAGTGTCATATAAAGTGGGGTCCAATGGAATATGAGGCTAATAAGAGTTGTGTATGAAGAGATTTCATGTAAAAGGATCAATGTGCGATGTGTTGGGTTTTACAGTTGTACTTTAACAACCACAGTCAGGGGACAACAAGTCCCTTCTCTTTAATGGGATAGGTTCCTTTATTGAAAGCAAGCAACAAAAATTATATATAAATGTACAACTTTCAAAGTGTGGATTCCTGATACTTTGAAACATCAATGCTCAAAAGATTATCAATATGAAAGAATGGAATAACTAAGGAGATGAGAAAGGAAGAATATAACAATACTTTCAGGCTATGTAGGTAATAGTGTATAGCCTTATGCGCATTGAGCAAAGGAGATGCAGAATTGAATCATTCATGTTTATAACAAATATAATTTCACAAACACAAAGTTCCTGAAATCATATTAACAAGAACACAAAGTTTATTAGCATGCAAAGATGGATGATTCTCAAATTTGAACAAGTAAATAAGGAATTGTAGAGGAAGAAAGAAAGAAAAGACTTTTGTATTGATTACTTTCGAATCTATTACAATTTCAAGAATTCCAGGATCCAACCCAAAACAATGGTGTGGAGAAGCCATTAAATAGCTTCCAAGAATGGTTACATTCAGTTACAAATAATGATGAAACTGATTCAAGAAACCGATGTCTAAACTTCTCTAATGCCTTAGTCATTTCCATGCCTGGTGGCAAAACTAGATGCATTGAATCACAGCCGTTCATCCTGCCTTTGCAAACTTTGAATTTAAGTCGTCCACGTGGGAGAGATTTAAACTGAAGCGGGCATGTGGATGCCTTTTGTATTTTGTGCCTTTTAGAGAAATGGCACTTTGGATCATTTAGCCTGCCCATCCGATTCTGATATAGGCCTGAAACGTGGCTTTACTTGAGTGGCGACGGAGTCGTGGGTCACTTTTATAATTTTACCTCTTTTCAACGTGGGCTCAAAAACTCAAACTACTCTACCGACCCACCTTCCCGCTTTGAATTTTGATGCAGGCTCAAAATTTGACTTTATCCCTTGGCATGGGTAGGGTCATGGGTCACTTTATAACTTTACACCCTTTTAGAAATAAAACAAAAATTCTCATATTGCCCCGATGGCCTGCCTTCACGCTTTGACATTTCAAAGCATCAAAATAAAAAAAGGGTCCGCCACTCCATCTTGACTTTAAACATGACCACGTGGCGAGCCCGCACACATTTGGAGACCCGCTCTTGATTCTTCCTTTGAAGTTGCACCAAAGAGACATGTGGAGACTTCCGCTGGTTCTTCATACTTAGACGATTCAGGCCTGCTACCCACTTGACTTCTGTTAGACCCTAGACACGTAGAGAGCTGATGCTCATTTGAGTTTCTGCCTTGGATTCACCCCCTAAAAGGGCACCGAGATGACATGTGGCTCCTTCCGCCAGTTCTGGACTCTTTAACGGCCAACTATGTCTCTCCTTTAACTCTGACCACGTGGTGAGATAGCGCTCATTTAGAGACCGGCCCTTTGGTCTCACTTCTAAAGTTGCAACGTTGAGGTGCGTGGAGTCTTCTGCAAACCCTCTTAAACTTAGTCGATTAAATGGCTGGCTCTATCCCTTTTTCAGACTTGGGATACGTGGAGGGCTGACACAAGTTTGGGGAACCACCTTTGGCTTTGATTCTTGAAGTTTCATCGATGATACATGTGGTGTCATCTGCTGAACCTTCCATACTTAGTCAATTCAGTCTTGTTATGTCTTCATTTCAAACCTGGGACATGTGGAAAGCCTGCACTTATTTAAGGACTGTACCTTGGGCCCCACCCTTAGATTTGTGTCATTTAGACACATGGAGGCTTCTGTTGATACTTGAAACATGGCCACACTGCATTTAATTAGAGATGTCCACGTACTACCATTGGATGTTGGGGAAAAAATTGATAGGGAAGATACGCTTGTCATTCACGACTGTGGAAAAATAAAAAGAAAGGGAAAACCCCACCTTTATGTCTGAATTTCAAACGGTTCTTCATGGAATAAAAAATTGCAAACAATACCAAGCTCGACGCAATCCACAACCAAAGAGAAAGATTGACAATGACATCCAAATAAAGGAAAATATTTTCAAGCAAAAGCACGGATTACTCCACAGTACCGACTCAAAATTTTCAAAACTTGACTTCAAAAAGAGGGGAATCTTGAGGGCGACAACAACTGGCTCTTTCTAGGGATGACTTGACAGAGAAATGAGGAAAGCTCAAGAACCATAGAAAAACTCTAGGAAAGCATACTAGTGTCTTATCCATGGGAAATAGAGTCAAAGGAAAAACCAATACAGAAAACAAAACACACAAAAGGGAAACAAACCAAAAAGGAAAGACAAAAACAAAACACAAAGGAATAACAAAAAACCAAAACATTGTACACAACATACAAAAGAACTACCTAGTCACCTAGGACTTGAACAACTTTAAATACTACCCAATATAAGGAAGTGGGAGAGGAGATCCATCCATATAATCCAAATAGAACAGATTTTCTCCAGCAAAGTTCCTAATTTTGAAAGGACCAAGCCACAGAGAATCAAACTTACCATGTCTTCCTTGAGGTTTATGTCTTTTATCCCACAGTAGAACAATGTCTCCCACTTGAAAATATCTGGGTCTAGCTTTTTTTTCAAACAAATATTCTGCCCTCAGTTGATGAGCTGATATTCTATCAAAAACCTGCAACTTGTCTTCATCCAATTTATGGAGATACATGATCCTCTTATCCAAGGAACTAGCAAAACTTGAATCTTCAATAGCCTTTATTAAGTCAAGGCTGGTAATTCCACTTTTATTGGTAGTTGAGCTTCAAAACCACACACCACTTGAAATGGAGACATCCAAATTGCTCTTTTGGGTGAAATCTTATCTTCCCAGAGAGCATCATAGAGCTTCTTGTGCCAATTCCTCTGAGAGTCATTCACAAGATTCTGAACGATGCTTACCAAATTCTTATTTTTTTATTCTACTTGTCCATTCCCTTGGGGTAGTAGTCTGAAGAATGAGCAAGGGAAATTCCATAACCATAGCAGAAATCCATCATCTCAGAAGAAGAAAAATTTGAAGCATTATCAGTGACAATCTTGTTTGGTACCCCAAACCTTATCAATATGTGCTCTTTAATGAAAATACACACCACCTCAGAAGTAGTGCTTTTGAATGGAATAGCCTCTACCCACTTTTTAAAGTAATTTGTGGTAGTTAGCACGTGAGTATGTCCAACACTAGAAGGTGGGTTAAGAGTTCTAATGAAATCCAATCTCCACTGTTGAAAAGGCTCATCAATCACTACTATTTTTAGTGGTAAAGCAACCAACTGAGGTCTCCCAACAAAAATCTTGAAGGATTCACACTTACCTACCCATTTTGATGCATCTTTGAACAATGTAGACCAATAGTACCCAACACAAAGGATTTTATGGGAAGTGATAGCAGAAGAGAAATGACCTCCACAAGCCTGATCATAAAAAGTCGAGAACAACTTCTTCTATTGCTCTTTGTCTACACACTTCAAGAATCTTTCATCTATGCCTCGCTTGAACAGAGCATTCTCCCATAATACATACTATGTAGACCTTAGCTTAATATCCCTCTTTTCCTTGGCACTCAAGTGGGATTGACACTCTCTATAAGTAAGAAACTATGTAATATCAACATACCATTCATCTGTTGAACTGAGGAAAAGGACAACAAGAACATCAACTTCTTCTTTGGACAATTCTACATCAACTGCTTCAAAAATAAGCTCACATAATCCTTTACCCATGACTAGCTTAGTTGGCTTGATATCAAGGTCATATTCTTGGAATTTTTCTACCCAATTTCCTCTCTTAGTTCCAAACTCATGTTGTGTAAGAATAGATTTGATAGTTGTATCAGGTACAAGCAAAACAGAGTGAGAATTAAGAATATAAAACCGAAACGACTTGACATCTTTGACCACTACAAAAGCATGTTTCTCCATCATAGTATATTTCAATTCATGAGATTTCATAACATAGCTCATGAATGCAATTGGAAGCTCATGATCCTTAGAATTTCTTTGAGTTAGGACAGCAGCCAAGGTACTCTCCGTAGCATAGCAATAGATGATAAAATCCTTGTTGAAATCAGGACATGCTAAGATGGGATTTTTAGCAATGGATTTCTTGATACCTTCAAATGCTTCTTTACCTTTAGAAGACCAGCCAAATTTTTTCTTTCCTTTCATCATGTGACCAATTCTCAAAGTCAGTTATGAAAAAATAGGAATTAATCTCCTCAGAAATTTTAACTTACCAAAGAAAGAGTGGACACCCTTCTTGTTTTTGGGAAGAGGAATCTGTTGGATTGCTTGAACTCTTCCTGGATCTATCTTGATTCCTTCTTTGGAGACAATATTCCCTAGCAACTTTCCTTCAGTAACACAAAAGACAGACTTCTTAGGATTGAGATAAACTCCATGTTCT
This sequence comes from Taxus chinensis, assembly GCA_019776745.2. Lineage (NCBI taxonomy): Eukaryota > Viridiplantae > Streptophyta > Pinopsida > Cupressales > Taxaceae > Taxus > Taxus chinensis. Next base: position 21,364,353 of record CM034156.1, read on the forward strand.
CTGTATTTCTGGAGGACTGCTTTAAGATGATGAAAGTGATCTGCCCTTGTTTTGGAGAAGACATTCAAATCATCAAGGTACACCATGATACAATTTCCCTTTAGACTTCCAAAATCCAAGTCCATTGCCCTCTGAAAGGTAGCACCAGCATTGATAAGACCAAAAGGCATTCTATTGTAGGTAAAGCTGCCCCAAGATGTGGTAAAGGTAGTTTTGTGTTGATCTGGGGTATTGACTTCCACTTGATTGTACCCATAGAATCCATCTATCATAGACAACATCTCAGATCATGTGACAACTTGCAAAAATCGATCCATCATGGGGAGAGGATAGTTGTCTTTCAGAGAGGCTTGATTCAAATTCCTGAAATCCACACAGATGCAAATCTCGCCATTCCTCTTTCTGACAGGCACAATGTTGGTAATCCATGTTGAATTATGTATAGAGAAAAAATATTTTCCTTTAGTAACTTCTAGATCTCTTGAAAAATAGTGCCAGCAACCTTGGGATTGTATTGCCTTTGTTTCTTCTTGAAAGGTTTGATCCCATGTTTTAAAGGGATAAAGTGTTGCATATCCTTTCATTAAAAAGCCTTGAGATCATCATATGAATAAGCAAGAACATCAACATACCTTTTTAGTAGATTTATTGTTTCCTTCTTCTCTTCTTGAGTGCATTATTTTCCAATGTTCACCATCTTGGGTTCATCAAGACTCCCAATATTAAATTTTTCACATTCAGCAAGCTGTCGAACTCCTTGAGAAGCTTTAGATTTGATGTACCTATCATGCTTATCAAAAATATCTTCCAAACTTACCAGCCCTTTAGGGATCTTGTTACCTTTCAATTTGATGCATCCATATTGATCCGTCTCTTCCTTGATATCTCCTTCATTAGAGGATACACACTCTCTAGGAAAAGTCTCACTTCCTTTAAAATACGACTAGTCAAAATCATCCTTAAGCTCCAAGAATGAGAGCAATTTTTGATCATCATTGAAAACCTGCCAATTGTTTGCATTATCTGGTACACTGGGCCTATGAATCATTTCAGTGGTAAATTTATCCTCAGAGAAATCTGGGTGAGGAATCATCAAAGATCTCAAAATAGCTAGAGAATCAGCTCTAGTGTTCCTTTCTCTTGGTACAAATTTAATGGAGAAAGCATCAAGAAACTCGATGGAATCCCAGAAAAGATTTCTATAATGCTTCAATCTCCTATTCTTGACTTGGTAAATATCCCTTACCTATTTCACAATCAGCTCTACATCACCACAAACACAAAGATTTTTCACTCCCATTTCTTTTGCCATGTTCAATCCAAGTATGAGGGCCTCATATTCAGCTATATTGTTTATATTTTCAAAATAGAGCTTGAAAGAAAAAGAATGAATGTTCCCTTCTGGAGAGGTCAACACCACTCTAGCTCCCAAACTAGCTGAAGAGCATCTTCCATAAAACTCCAGAGTCCAAATTCCATTGGGGTCATGAATACTCCCTTAGGAAGTTTTGCCTCATCTTGTGACATGATCATGTAGTTACCAGAGTATCTGTGCTTTTGGATGATTAGTCTTTTACACAATGTATTTATTTTGTCTCTCAAGTAGCAGGTTCTTCATTTTTCCATTGACTGGGATCAAAGCATGCAACCAATCCATTTGAATTTCACCTCCTACCTCCTTACAGAAATTTATACTCAATAACATCCCATATGAGGGAGGAATATCAACTACCAAAATGGTGGCTAAGACCCTTTTCTCTGGCAAAGCAGCAAAATCTACTTGTGCATCTTTAATCCTCCCAACCAAGGGAACTTTCCTACTCTCCATGGAATAACATGAACCAAAGGCACGTGTTAGAGTAAGGCCCAAATCATGAACTACTTTTGTAGTAATTACATTGTTTGATGCTCGTGAGTCTATGACACGGTTACTGAGTTTATGACCAGCTATGAGGAGAGTCACATAGAATGGTTCAACTTTCTCATTAGGGGAAGTGACTGCAGCCACAAGTCTTCATTGAGGTGATGAGGAGGGAGTGGGAAAAATACCTTTAGAAGTATGGGATGAAGCTTTGGATTTGGAATTGACAAAGTTTACAATTTTAGCAAAGGCTTTTGGATAGGTTTGGTAAAACTCCGCCTCTAAAATTTGGATTTTGGTCTTTTTGAGGTGATCAATGATATTAAAAGATCCAGAGGTGGATGGTGCATCACTACTAGGAACTTGAGACACTTTTGATCTATCAGTTTTAGGATTTGAAGGACAAGGAGTTTTGGAAACAAAAGTAGAAGAAGGAGGATTAGCATTACTCATCTTTTGTGTGGAGGCAGTGGGAATAGGAGCTCCTCTTCTTGCAACCACTAGAATAGTTGTAGGAAACTCCTTGGATTTCTTAGGAGGCTGCACCACTTTTTCTTTTTTGTTTTCTTTCTCTTGAGTCATGACAGTATATGAATCACTATTCATATCTGCTACTTTTTCATCATATTCATGTTCGTCATCCATACCTTTAGTGGTAAGGAAATGAACTTGAGATCCACCAAGCTCCTCCAATTCTTCATTATCCTTTTCTTCTGGTTCTTTATAGATTTCATTAAACTCCTCATCATCAGGTTCTTCAACTTCACAAGCTGCATTGACGGGAACCTTGATGGGTGGACCTTCAATATCCAATCTGGTCTAAGAAGCAAGTAAACGGTTCCTGGGATGAAAATTCTTCCTTTGAACATCTTGGTAAGGAATATGCTGAACCAATTGCTTCTTGAGAACAATGACATAATTTGCAAGCTTATATACTAACTAATTAGAATGGGCTCCAAGGGAGGAGGAAAAAGAAGATGTTTTAGATTTGGAAGGTTCTCTTTTCATCTTACTAGACATGATTAAATAATCCTCAACATTGATAGCCAAATGTTGATCAACATTCAGAGTTGCAAGGTTAGCTCTCCTTAGTGCATAGCCTACCTCAAGTAACTGAGCATTGAGGAAGAAGAACTTTTGGATTTGATCCACTAGATGAATGTTCTGTGGAATTTTATGAATGAGCTTATTGAATTTGGCCACAAATTCTCTCATGGGATCTAATGGTTCTTTCTTGATATGAGAGATTTGAGCTAACAGAGCATGCACATCTTCAACAGGTTTGAAATATTTCTCAAAATGAATTGTCATGGTATTCCAATTAGTGATTTCCTCAACAGGAAGATGATAAAACCAATCAACAGCATTGTCCTGTAATTTCTGCATAAGTAGCCTGACAGAGACATCTTCATGTTCAACCCCAAGAATCCCACATGCAATAATGAAGGCTGCGATGTGTTCATCTGGATGAACTTTCCCATCACCTTGGAACTTGGGAAAACTTTTCCTATTACCCCTAGGTAACTCATGCAATGCCTGAGGAAGAGAAAGAGGCCCAACCTGTTGTCCCCAAGGAAAAAGGGCTGCCATCTTTGGAAAAATTGATTGAAGGGGAACTAAAACACCAACAAGTATCAAAGCACAGAGATTAGGACTAAGATGTTCCTGGGGAACGTTATCCTTGGAATTTCTATTTTTAATAGGAGGTGTGGTCATAGAATGAGTTCCTCTATTCCTTCTCGTTGGAAGAAGAGAGAAGTTTTGTTGGTCCAGAAGTTGAAAATGGGAATCTTCTACCCTGAGAGTTTTCTTCCCATGTGTATACCGTAGAGTCGCCAGATCAAAAATGATCTTGAAGTTGTTCTTTTAGAAAAGGGATACATTTGAAATGAAATCCCCAATAGAGTTTCTGAAAACTGTTGGGTTTTAAAATTGTACTTTAACAACCACAATCAGGGGACAACAAGTCCCTCCTCTTTAATGGGAGAGGTTCCCTTATTGAAAGAAAGAACAAAAACTTATATACTTTGAAATATTCATGCTTGAAATATTATCAATACGAAATAATGGAAGAACTAAGGAGATGATAAAGGAACAACATAACAATACTTTCAGGAAATATAGGTAACAGAGTATAGCCTTATGCACATTAAGCAAAGGAGATGCAGAATTGAATCATTCATGTTTATTAGAGATATAATTTCAGAGACACAAAGTTCCCGAAATCATATTAACAAAAACACAAAGTTTCTTAGCACGCAAAGATGGATGATTCTCAAATTTGAACAAGGAAAGAAGGAATTGCAAAGGAAGAAAGAAAGAAAATACTTCTATATTGATTACTTTCGAATCTATTACAATTTCAAGAATTTCAGGATCCAACCCTAAACAATGGCGTGGAGAATCCATTAAATAGCTTCCATGAATGGTTACATTTGGTTACAAAGAATGATGAAACTGATTCAAGAAAATGACATCTAAACTTATCTAATGCCTTGACCGTTTCCATGTCTAGTGGAAAAACCAAACACATTGAATCACAGCCATTCATCTTGCCTTTACAAACTTTGAATATGAGTCATCCACGTGGGAGAGATTTAAACTGAAGTGGACCTGCAGACACCTTTTGTATTTTGTGCCTTTTAGAGAAATGGAACTTTGGAACATTTTGGCCTACCCATCCACTTCTGATATAGGCCTAACACATGGCTTTACTTGAGTGGCAACGGAGTCTCGGGTCACTTTATAATTTTACCTCTTTTCAACGCGGGCTCAAACACTCAAGTTGCTCCTCCGATCCACCTTCCCGCTTTGAATTTTGATGCGGGCTCAACATTTGACTTTATCCCTTGGCATGCACGGGGCTGCGGGTCACTTTATAACTTTACGCCCTTTTGGAAATAAAACCAAAATTCTCAAATTACCCCGACAGCCCATCTTCACGCTTTGACTTTTCAAACCATCAAAACACAAAACAAGTCCGCCTCTCCATCTTGACATTAAACATGACCACGTGGTGAGCCTGCGCACATTTGGAGACCCGTTCTTGATTCTTCCTTTGAATTTTCATCGAAGAGAGACGTGAAGACTTCCACTGGTTCTTCATACTTAGTCGATTCAGGCCTACTACCCACTTGACTTCTGTTGGACCCTAGACACATGGAGAGCTGGTGCTCATTTGAGTTTTTGCTTTGGATTCACCCCCTGGAAGGGCATCGAGCTGATGTGTGGCTCCTTCCACTAGTCCTGGACTCTTCAACGGACAACTCTGTCTCTCCTTTGACTTTGACCACATGGCGAGCTGGTGCTCATTTGGAGACTGGCCCTTTGGTCTCACTTCTAAAGTTACGCCATTGAGGCATATGGAGGATTCCGCAAACCCTCTTATACTTAGTCGATTAAATGGTTGGCTTTGTCCCTTCTTTGGACCTGGGACACGTGGAGGGCTAGCGTAAGTTTGGGGAACTACCCTTGGCTTCAATCCTTGAAGTTACACCGATGAGACACGTGGCGCCGTCTGCTTAACCTTCCATATTTAGTTGATTCGGGCTTGTTTTGTCTTCATTTTGGACCTGGGACACTTGGAAAGCCTGCGCTTATTTGAGGATTGTCCCTTGGGCCTTGCCATTCAAGTTGCACTATTTAGATGCATGGAGGCTTCCACTACTACTTGAAACATGGCCATGCCACATCCAATCAGATATGTCCACGTACTACCCATGCATGTTGGGGTGAAAATTGATAGGGAAGATACGACTGTGGAAAAATAAAAAGAAAGGAAAAACCCCACCTTTACTCCTAAATTTCAAACTGCTCTTCATGGAATGAAAAACTTCAAACAATACCAGGCTCAATGCGATCCATAGCCAAAGAGAAAGGTTGACAACGACATCTGAATAAAGGAAAATATTTTCAAGAAAAATCACAGATTACTCCATGGTATAGACTCAAAATTTTCAAAACTTGACTTCAAAAAGAGGGGAATTTTGAGGGTGACAACACGATGTAGAGTGAACTTGGGGAGATGAATGTGGTGGTATGATATCCAATGTAAAAATAGTTCCCTAGAGAAGAAGCATGGTGGTGGTAGAGAGAGGATGTTTTTTGAGTTGGTATTCATCAGGACTAATATCATCATATGTGTTTTGGGAATAATATGTATCCACCTCAATAGGAGTGAGATTAAGGCTATGTAAATGTTCATTAGTAGAATCTACAATATTTGCAGTGTCATTAGAATTATTAGTGGAAACATTATCATTTCGGATTGCATTGGCTAGGATATTGAAAGGACGAGTAATAGTTGGGGTTTTAGAATAAGTAGCACATGGTGGCATAATGGGATCAGTGATATGTGTAGGTGTAACAGAGATAGGTGGAGCACTGGAATGACTGACATTGTGGTATAGACTTGGAGTAGATAACGACATAGGTAGTGCAATGAATGGGTCTCGGTGGTAATACTTGAATGGGTCAGGGTCGACGGGAATAGTATATTTATATCCATTATGTAAAAATATGATGCATCATTGAACCATAGAAGGAATTGTGTGCATATCGCGGAGCCATGGTCACCCCAGTAAGAGATTGAGATGAAATGGTGTATCTATGATGTAGAACATAATGGGGATGATTTTGGGTCCAACTTGTAGGGGAATAATGATAGTGCCAATACATGGACATGTAATAGAATCATAACCACTGATGGGGTGACATTGTCTGAGGAAAGGATAAGTTGTTGAATGAATGTAATATTACAAAGATAGAGATTGGATCCATTATCGACTAGTGCTCACTTAACTCTAATGTTATTGATGTAAACTTGGATATAAAGGGGAGGATCATTATAAAAAATAAAATCAGAAGTGGTTGCATTAGATGTAAAATTAATATGCTTTTGATGGAAATAAAATGTTGTTAGAAACTTATGATATAGATAGTCGGGAGGAGTATTGAGAAGAATGTGAGTATTAGCCAAAAAAATTTAATTTTATGTTCACAAGTGGGATTAGCCTATAAAAAGATAGGGATGGAGACACTCATGGTGGGAAGTGTTAATGCAAAATTACAGCACCCCTAATTTATTGTGATTTTTGTTTGAGGCAATCAATATAACCTGCATAACATGGGGATTATCCTGAAGTAGAATAATCCTCTGGAAAAATCCATCTTATTATCCTAACCTAGTGCCAACTTCTCCAAAGTGCAGAGAATGGTAGGCTAAGCTAATCATATCCTAATGCTTTCCAAGGAGACAGGGATAAAAAAGATGCATAAAATAAAACTACTCTAAGTGAATGCGATGCACCAAGAAAGGGTGAGACAATCCAAGTGAGTGAAAGATAGAGAGAAAATAAAGTACGAGAGGGCAAGTAGAAGCGCTACAGTCCAAAACAACATTCAATTCCATATATTCATAAGGCACAACAAAATACAAACCCTGCAAAGAGATAGATACATGCACAATATACTTACAAATATAATGGAATGAAAAAGATATAATTTGATACAATCTAGGGTGAAAATGGCCACAAAATATGAATTTTATTATTCAGAAACATGCACAATCTATTATAACATAAGCACAATAAAAAATACTTTACAATAAGCCCAAATTTGAGGCCTTTAGCTCCAAAAAACTCTGGAACAATTTTGATAAAGTTCCTTTGCTCTCTAAAAAATCTCCCCTCAAATTGAGGCAGATTTTAAAATTTATAGGAAATTTGGGTCACCAACCGGTAAGATGCATTAAAGAGGTATGGACAATCATTCATTTTGGTACCTTTGTTGCACGGGCGGTCATGGACACCATACCTTATTAATTATGGTTGTTGGGTTGTCATTCATTCACCTACCCTCACCTAACATCGTTTCTCATCCATCCACTTTTGAGAAAACTTCCTGGCCCATGATTTCTTCTCCATATTTGGGTTAGACGTCCGTCTAACCATGATCCATATAATTGTGAGTAGGTCGTCTAAGATGATTGTCATCCAAATCTATGGGGTTGGATGATGTCTAACTTTGTGATCATACATGCTTCTTGCCTCTGACCAAATTGGGATTCATCATCTTCACACTATGGGCCTTCCTACCTAGGAGGTTGGACAACCATATATCTCTACCCGTACGATGCACTACCCGACCATCCTTCTAGCCAACAACCTAATGAGATGACTAACCAGATGACTCAACCAACCATGTTGTACAACTATGAGTCATCCATTTGTGTTGGTCGTCAACTCCCAAGGGGTTAGACGATGTCTATCTATGTCGACCAACCTCTCCATATGCCATCCATCCAACCAACCATAAACTCATAGTCTTGCCCCTTCATAAACCTCAACTGACACACATGTCTGACTAACCCATCTGACCAACCCAACTTCCATACCAGGGGTTAGACACCATCTAACCCATCACCCGTCTAACCAAGTCGACCAACCCCATGCCATCCATCCCTGTCTGTACGCCATGCCACCGACTAACCACCGGGTCATCCAACCCAAGGGGGTTAGACACCATCCATCTCCTCCGACTAACCTACTAGGTGTCCTACCTACATGTTTAACCCATCCAATGCACGTGTCTATCCAGCCTTCACCCATCCAACCTAGGCATCTAACCATACACCATCCAACCCTGAATGTTTCCCCAAACTTAGCCATTTTTTAAATAAGTTTGGTCACCAAGTCCTTGATTTTCCATGGTGTGCAGGTAAGACCAACTGGACCGAGAAAAAACATGAGATACCCTACAGACTTCAAAATAATTTCCTTTTTCCATCAACTGTCGATGTTCCGACCTACTAAGTTTTCCATTTACTTTTTCCATCAAACTCAGATATCTCTAGATGCTTCATGAGCTCAAATGTAGGTAATTTGAGGGATATATGTAGCCTTGCCTCCCATCCATAGAATAACCTGTAAGGAAATCTCCCTATTGAATTATTGGAAGTAATCTTATCAGCCCACAAGGCTTATTTTAACTTGGCGTTCCAAGTTCTCTAGTTATTTTCTAGAGTTCTCCTTATAATCTTCAAAAGATTTTTGTTGGTGGACTTGGCCTACGCATTACCCTATGGGTAGTAATTTGATGAGCCAATCTTGAGTATATCTCATTTTTTACTACCCATTCTATGATCTTGGCACCTAGGAATACCAAATCATTATCTAATATAATGGTGTCCGTTACTCCAAACCTCGTCACTATCCCTTCATAAAAATCTAGTATATTGGCCTCATTTGCTTCCTTGATTGCAATCACCTCCTTCCACTTGGTGAACTAATATGTGGTTCTGAGGATCCATCCCCCATTGCATGAATGGTTCATTTATAGAAATGGGGTGGAGTGGAAGGGCTCTTAACCTCTCTCTATCTATGAAGAAGGCACACTTTTTACACTTCCTAATCCATGAATAACAATCATGAAAAACGTTAGGCCAATAATATCCTGCCTTTATATTTCTAAAAGTTGTCACCCTTGGGGAAAAATCGCCACCTGTTTCTCCACCATGAAATTAATGTTGCACCTTCTCTATCTGATCTACCTTTATTAACCTAAGGAGGACACCATTTACATCTTTCTTGAACAAGATACCATCAACCAATGCAAAGGGGATACAATGGAGCTTGAAATACCTCCTTTTGGCATTTCTTAACCCTTAAGGACTTTGACCTATTTGAAGGAAATGGATTATATCCTAAGTCCAACATGGTGTAGGCACATCATATGTTGCAAATTTTTTATTGTCTTATAAATACCAAAAGAAATTCTTCTCTACCACCTGACTCAGCATGCTCTCCCGAGGCTAATTGTTCACATAATCCCTTTCCCTTGACCAACTTGGTCACCCTAATATCAATGTCATATTCCATGACCTTGGTTACCTAGCCAACCCTTTTTTAATTTAGGTCCTTGTTTAAAAGAAAATATTTTATACCAACATGTGTGACTAGTAGATGAATCATATTATTTGACACTAAATGTCTGAAATTCTTCAAACTTCTAATCAAAGCAAGGACATGTTTCTCAATGAATGAATATCTTACCTCATAGTCCACAAGGCCTTTGTTGAAGAATGCAATAGGATATTTCATTCCTTCCTTATTCTGATGTACTAAGATTGCGGAGATGGTGTTCAAACCACTAAATTCGTAGAGAAAGAATTCTTGTGAGAAGTACGAATTAATGAGAGTTAGAGTTTGAGATACGGCCTTCTTGATAGCTTTAAAAATCTCTTTTCCCTCCGTTATCCATTTGAAATCCAAATTATTCTTCATCATCATTGTTAAAGACTTCACAAGAGCGGTAGAATCTGGTACAAACCTGCAAACAAATTTTATCTCCCCAAGATGCTTTGGAGAGCCTTCTTATGACTTGGCAATGGTAGAGCACGGATGGCTTCTACCCTCTCCAGATCAATTGTCAGTCCTTCCTTCGACACGATATGGCCTAGAATTTTACCCTCATGTGAATATGTAATTTTTGGGATTCAAGGACACTCTAAACCTCCTGCACCTTTGGAAGACCTATCTGAGATGAAAAAGGTGACTTTCTACATTTTTCGAAAAAATAGTGATGTCTTCAAGATAGACAAGCACTATTTTATTTAACGGCCCTCTAAATTCCATATCCATTGCTCGTTGAAATTTTGCTCCAGCGTTTGATATCCTAAATGACATATTCTTGTAGGCATAGGTGCCACATTTTGTGGTGAAGATTATTTTGAAATGATCCTCCTCTTTCACCATAATTTGATTATAGCCCGAATATCCATCCAAGAGGTAGAATCTTTTTGAACCGGCCACTACCTAAAGAATCTACTCCATGGAGGGCAATAGATAGTTATCCTTGAGAGAGGCCCTATTTAAATACTAAAAATCCACACACAACCTGCTTTCCCCATTCCTTTTCCTAATCAGTACCATATTTTCTACTCAATGTAAGTGTTTGATCAATAAAAGTATACTTGTCTCAATGAGCTTATTCATCTCCTTCTTCATGAGAGGCTCTATATGAGGGTTGACCGACCTTTTCTTTTTTCTGGCAGGGTTAACCTCCGGATTCAACTCAATGGTGTATTATGCCAATTTTGGGTTAAAACCCTTCAAATCCTCATAGTTCCATGCAAAAATGTCTGAGAATTCTTTTCCATGTTGCACAAAGTCTTAAGTTTCCTGTTCGTTGCTTAGCTTGCCTATTTGGAGCGTCTTACCTTCTCCAACTGAAATGGGCTCAAAATCCTCCTTTTTGACTTGAATATTGGCCTTCTCCTCTCAAAATTGGTCATTTGGGTTAAAAATTGACTCTAAAGTCACCAACCCCTTGGAAAATTTGTTTGTCTACGATTGCACCACTTGATCCCCATACTATTTCTCTAGCTTCTCTTGATTTTTAACCGAGAACTCAGCCTCCTCTTGTTCAAAATTGATGATCTTTTTATCATTCTCAAATATGTATCATCTTGTGTTATTAGCTAGGACAACTAGCCTTACAATTACATGAATATGTGGTTGTACTTTATTTCTCTTGATATTGTCTGCCACATCAAATGTTTCTCTAATTACTGCGAGCATGTTCGCGGCCTCATTCCTTTTCCTTGGTATGGCCTGAATGTTGAATGCATCAAAATATTCCATGAGGTTCCATACTTGATGCTTATAGGATTTGAGCAGATCATTCTTAGTAGCATGTTGTCCTTTAACCTGGTTGACAATCAACTCATTATCCCAAAAAAATTGCAAGTTTTTTATACCCCTTTTCCTTGTCCAATGCAATCCATGCATCAAAGCTTCATACTCAGCTGTATTGTTTGAAAAATCAAATTGAAAATGGAAAGATGGTTATTACCTCATACCTTGTGGTGAAAAAATCATTGCACCTCCTCTAACACTATGTCCACTCCTCGAACCGTCAACGAACAACTACCACACTTCATTAACATCCTCATTTTCTAGTTTGGTGAGGCTGGGGGTGGGCAGGTTCTCCTCATGTAGACAATAAAGTACCAACTCATCGTCTTCCATTTCCTTGTATGGATCGAAAGCATGTATCCTATGAGCCCAATCATCAAGCATTAGGTCTAGAATTCTTCGAACCTTTGTGTTTTCCTCTTGAGCCTCGAAGCAATTTTCTTAATTGAATATGGTACAATTTACATTGATTAGGTTGGGCACATAAGGCTCAATGTGAAAATTGTCAATTGGCTCTGACATGATCATATCCTTAGCTCCATACCTTGTCCTAAATAACATGTAGAACCAATCAGTTGATAGGTACCCACCAATCTTGGTTGTAAAATCCCTCAAATGGAACAAGGACAATAGTGGTGGAAAATCAATCACCGATACATCCTGTAGAACTATGACATTTGGGAAAGAATGGAGTGTAAGGCTTAGTTCTTTAATCATTCCAATTGTTCCTACTACTTTCCCATCCAATTGTACTACTCCCCTCAATATTGGTTCATATTTTAAGCCCAATTTATTTATGATTTGTTTCAGCATTATTGAGTTTCTCGCCCCTGAGTCGATCACGAAATTGTGCACTAACATATCTCCAAAGATCAATAATACATAGAATGATGGAGGCTTCACATTATTACTTGAATGACCTTCTCCTTGTTGTGCAATTTTAGTAAGAACCCTCTTGTGATTTTTGGATGGCTCATTAGAAGGGGACCAATTTTCCATAACAGCTTGCAAAAAATCTCATTACCTTAGAATTGGTAAAGACTCCCACATGGAAATGTTGACATTAGTCTTCTTCATCTGATCAATGATATTAAATGGAGGCAGGTTTTCATTTTTTTTCCCCTTGCTAGGCATGATATTTTATGGTACCTGGTTTAGTCCATGAGTTTCCACAACTGGTATCTTGGGCTGATTCTGCACATTGGGGGATGTTACAATAGTTACCTTGGGTTGGCTTTATGCATTAGGAGTTGCATTTGTCCTGAAAACTCCTTGTTAGGTGAGAGTGGGCTGAGAAGTAACTAGACTAGATGATTTCCCCTCCTCTATTTTCCTTTTCTTAGACCATGTATTGGTAGCCACACCCTAGAAATGAGATTGATTAACTCCACAAAATTCCTTCGTCTACCAATTGACCAATGTGGTTTCAGTTAGAGGATTATCTTACTTAGCTACTTGTTGATTTTCTTCCTCACTTGGCTCTCAGGCCACCTCAATGGTCTGTACCATCAAGGCTTGATTCAAAGTGATATTGAAGCACATTGATTGATTATGAGCTAGATTGCATGGATAACACCATTCATACTCTTGTGTAATGTTGTTTTGAGCCGAAACCATGGCCCTTGACGTTGAAACTACATTTGGACTATAAGGTTGAAATGTCCTGGTAGTTTCAGACTTACCTTGGTTTGTATTTTGATTTGTTTCCTAAGAGGGAGACATGTTAAGTTGATATGGAGGCCTATTCATTTGATCTTGGGGTTGGTAAGGTCTAGAGATATGAGCTTGCTACCTTTTGATTGTCACTAACTCATTCCCCAGATTCTGTAGTTGCTTCATGACTTCCTAGAGTTCCTTGGAAGTACCAGAAGAAGTGGAGGCCTCAATATTACTTTGATTTCTAGGGGTTGGAATGGGGGCTATTTCAATTGTTTGACTGGTAGAGGGGTCCCCTAACTCCGGATATAGAGGCATAGGTGGCCTAGGTACCAGCTTGCCTTCTTGAATTAAGTAGTTCTCCGCTCTGATAGCTATATCATATGCCCCTGGCATTGTTGTTCCCCCCACCGATTGTATCATCATATTATATCAAAATTTAGAGCCCTCAAAAATTAGAGGAACACACCTTCCGTTGTTAGCCTTATGGAAATCAGAATCCTGTCCCACTTCCATTGGAACCTAAAGTTTAAGCTATCCATCTTCTCATTCAGGGACCTCTTGATTCTGTTTAATTATTCCAACAAAGAGAGATTATCTACCTTCTCTTTGAACTGGTTTCACAGGGCTAAATACAACACATCCCATTTTGTAATCGGCCCTACTGTTAAGATCCTAAACCATTATAGTGCCTTATCTTTAAGAGAAGAAGCAAGGAGCCTAACTGCAACATCCATCTCGTTGATCTCGTGAATGGTGCATACATTCGCAATGTCTTGAATATGATCAATGGGGGTCATATGATTCCCCCTGGTGAAGTAAGGATTTCTCTTTAATGCTACCACCAGAATATGATTACGTGCATTAAGGGTGAGTGGACTTCCACCTGTGAAATTGATGTAGGGATTTGGTGGTCCTTGTGGTGGTGGTTGGTGATGTACCATTCTAATTGGCCTGAGAACCCTAGTTGATTGAAGAAAGGGTTGACCAGGTGGAGGTGTGGATAATGTTCAGTTTTGTGGAGATGGAGACCTTTGTAATATTTTTCTTCTCATTCCTCCTCTTGGTGACAACTAAAAGTATTCGAAGAAACCTTCTTCTCTCACTCTAAATTGAGTTTGAATCCTTCTCATATACTTAGGCCACTAATATTGCTAAACCAGTTGAAATCTAACCCTAGGAGTTGCCAAATGTGCTAATAAAATACCTCCAAAGGTTGAAAATTCACCAATATGCACATCTAATCTTGATAAACCTGAAAAACTTGACCTCTGGTTCTACTAGGTGTGCGAAAAATGTTAATGCAAAATTACAGTACCCTTGATTGCTTATGATTTGTGCACGAGGAAATCATTTTAACTTGCATAACGTGGGATTATCCTGTAGTGTAGGATGTTACAAGTAGAATAATCCTCCAGAGAAATCTGAATTCTTCTTCTAACCTAATGTCAACTTCTCCAAAGTGTAGAGAATGAAAGGTTAAACTAATCCCATCCTAATGCTTTCCAAGGTGACAGGGATAAAAATATGCATAAAATAAAACTACTCTACGTGAAGGTGATGCACCAAGAAAGGGTAAGACAATCCGAGTGAGTAAAAGATAGAGAGAAAACAAATTAGGAGAGGGCTAGTAGAAATGCCATAGTCCAAGACAATATTCAATTCCCTATATTCATAAGGCACAACAAAATATAGACTCTATAAAGAGATAGATACATGGACAATATACTTACAAATATAATGGAAGGAAAAAGATGCAATTTCATACAAGCTAGGGAGAAAATGGCCACAAAACATGAATTTTGTTGCTTAGAAAAATACACAATCCATTATAACATAAGAATAAGGCAAAATCATTTACAATAAGACCGAATTCGAGGCCTTTAGCTCACAAAAGCTCTAGAACAATTTTGACAAATTTTATTTTCTCTCCAAAAAACATCCCCTCAAAATGAGGAAGGTTTTACAATATCTAGGAAATTTTGGTCACCAACCGGCAAGATGCATTAAAGAGGTATGGGAAACCATTCATTTTGGTACCTTTCTTACTCAGGCAGCCATTGGTGCCATGCCCCATTAATTATAGTTGTTAGGTTGTCATTCATTCACATATCCTCACCTGACGTGGTTTCTCCTCCATCCTCTTTTGAGAAAACTGCTTGGACAACGAGTTTTTCTCCATATTTGGTTTAGATGACCATCTAACCATGATCCATAGAATTATGACTAGGCCATCTAACCTGATTGTCGTCCAACTCTATGGGGTTGGATGATGTCTAAATCTGTGACCCTACATGCTTCTTTTCACCGACCAACCCAAGAGTTGCCATCTTCACACCGTGGGTCGTCCTATCGAGGAGGTTGGATGCCCATCTATTTCTTATTGTACAATGCACTACCTAACCATCCTTGTAGCCGATGAACCAATGATCCGACAAACCTGGTGACTCATCCAACCATGTTTTACAACTGCGAGTTATCCATCTATGTTGGTCATTAACCCACAACGGGTTGGAAAATGTCTATCTATGTCGAACAACCTCTTTGTACGTCATCCATCTGACCAACTGTAAACTTGCCATCATGCGCCATCAAAAAATTCAACTGACACACCTGGCCGACTGACCCATCCAACCAACCCATATTCCATACCAAGGGTTGGGCGTCATCTAACTCATCACCCTTCCAACTGATTTGACCAACCCCATGTTGTCCATCCCTTTCCGTACACCACACCGACAACTATCCACTGGGCCATCCAACCTGAGGGGGTTGGACGTTGTCCATCTCATCTAACTAACCTACCATACATATGACCTACATGTCTAACCCATCAGATGCACTTGTCCACCTAACCTTCACCTATCCAACCATACATCGTCCAACCTTGAAATTTTCCCCAAACTCATCCAATTTTTAATAAGCTTGATCGCCAACTCTATGATTTGTCACGGCGAGCTGGTAAGACTAACCTGGTCGAGCCAAAACAAGAGATACATTGTAGACTGAAAAAGCATTTCCTTTTTCCATCAACTTCTGATGTTCCAAACTGATAAGTTGTCCATTTCCCAGGGGCTGCGAAAAATGGATAACAGGAAGATCTTAGGGTATTAAACATAGGAATAAGAAAGTATCCATGATGTTATGTTGTAGAGCATATTTTCATTTGTGGAAGTTTTGAAGACTATACACTAAAATCATTGTACACTCTCCCAAGTTTTATCTCTGGGTTTTGGGGTCGGGCTTGGCCCCGAGTGGGGGTCAGATCTTAGGGTATTAAACCTAGGAATAATAAAGTATCCACGATGTTATGTTTTAGAGCATATTTTCATTTGTGGAAGTGTTGAAGACTATACACTAAAATTATTGTACACTCTCCAAAGTTTTATCTCTAGGTTTTGGGGTCGGGCTTGGCTCCGAGTGGGGGTCCAGGGATGCATCCCTTGAGAAAAAAAAATCCTCGAAAAATGTGTCTGATATCTCGGGAAACATTTTCTTGTCATATGGGAAGGATTTTTGACCGATAGGTTTATGTGGTGGTTTTGGCCCAGGGTATTGTAAAACTTCTTAAGAAGTTACCTATTAATTTACTTTTGATATGTGAGACATATTATTGTAGATGTGTGTGAATTCGGGTTTGAATTAAGTAGAGTTTATTAAGAATAGCTCCAAACATATTTGGGTATTGTATTGAGAGAGAGGTGACTGGTAATAAAATATGAGCAAGTTATTCTTGGTGGACGTAGCCCAAATTGGGTGAAACACGTTAAATATTGTTTATATATTATGTTCTTTTTTATGCACTTTTATTTCAGATTTGTAATATTTTCTACATGTTAGTTTCCACTATTGTGATTATGTGTGGGATTGTTCCGCATATTTTATCCATTATTTCCTAACACAAGAGTGTTCGAATGAGGGTCAAGTTCACCAAATGATTTACTAAAATTAGAATTATTATAAACCCTTTTAATAAGTAACTGATGTAAACAATGATATAAAAATGCGAAATTACAATATGACATAAGCAAATAAGCATGTAAAATAAAAACCCTAAGCAAGAGAGATGGATAAAGATACTTAGATTATTTCCAAATGAATAGGAAGTGATCTGGGTAGGTATGACTGATGAACATATTGTAAATAGGGTCGTCATTGGTCATTGTAAAATCTAGAATTGATGGACAGAGTCAGACATGGGCATCCACAGTAGGGCATGAATGCCTGGGCACTGGAGACTAATTTTGGGTTCCTGTGAATGAATAGATGATCATAATATAATTTTCACTATATCACAAGGTTGTTGCAATTTTTCCATCTTGATCACCTAATAGTCATTCCTTGAATCTTGAAGATACTTGTAACCTACAAAAGATAATTTCACCTGCACAAATAAACAACCCACATAAAACCTAAAAATAAATATGCAGAATGGGGAGTCATATTGACCCCAACAGTCACCAACAGAGTGAACTTACAACTGAGCACTAAACTACATCTCAAACTCCATGTATTTCTTATGTGTGTGTGGAAATGATGCCCTAGGAAGCCCTCATGCCAGATGCACTATATAGAAGATGCAAATGTGTGGATGGAATAAAATAAACTTCCCATCCCTATGACGTGTATGTATAGTATGCAGTCCCTTATCCCTTGAATGAATGCTAGATGGATGCCTTAAAGTTCTGTAGGTTCCTATTGAATGCAAACTTAGGTGGTCGTAGTAATGCTTAGAGATAGGTCCTTGATTTTGAACACATAACTATGCATTTATATGATTCCCTTATTTGAATTTCATAATGTATAACTAGAACGCCGACCCATAAGTGAAAACTATGCCAAAAAGATAAAAGATACTTGAAAGGAGAAAGTAAGATAAAAAAATGATCATTGATTTGATGCCCAGAGGGGATAGGAGTGTTTGGGAGCTTCTGTCATGGCTAGGCATTGGTGTATGAAGTCATAAAATATAAAAAAGTAAAATTCTAGATTGGGTTGTACAGTGTGTAAGACATGTTATCCATTTTTACACCCCTTGCAAAATCGGACAACGTGAAAAAATTGGACTTGGGCAGTTGATGGAGCTCTAGTGAATAATCTAGTAAAAAACGGGTATTTATCATGTTTTTGGCACTTACAATAGTTCTAAGGAATTTATGTCCTTTTCTCCAAGCTCAAAAGGTCCAAATAGTTAGAAAATTTTGGAAAATTTTGAAAAAATGGGCTACTTCTAGTGTATTGTAGATTTTAGAGGTACGAGTGGAACTAGTTCCCTAGGCCCATTGGTTCCCCGCATTGGTCTAAAGTCTGCAATATAAATAAAAGGGGTCATTTGCAGTGTATTACAGAGATTTGGGGACATAGAGGAATGGTGGAACAAGTTCTATTGGGTTGTGAGTTATCCGCAACACTAATCGGGCTGTAAAGTAAAGAAGTTCGAGTCGATAGTGTATTATAGGTTTGGAGAAGGTTTTGGGTACCAAGGCATTGGGCAAAACAAGTTCAGTGATAACAATAGTTCCCCACAAGGGTCATTGATCCACACTAAAGGAGTTATCGAAGGTGGAGTTTGGTGTGGATAATGTGGAAATTTTGAGCAGACGAGGAACTGGTTCCATAGTTCCATAAGACCCCGAAAATCTTAAAATCCACAAAAAACATAGGAGATAGAAGGAACATTGGGATAGAGTGGGTTACGGGAAGAGTAAGTTGTAGATTAATAAGGAGTAAATAGAACTGGTTACCCAAAACATCATGTTACCTATAAATGACATGGGTCTACAATGCAAAGCGAAGGTAATTAGATGCGGAGAAATAAGGGTTTAGAGGAACACTATGTGGGTAGAAAAAGTTCCACGGGAACTTAGATTCCCCGTGACTATGGCCAAACCACATGCCAAGGAGGATTTAGTTAAGTGTGGGTTTGGAGGGCATTGGGTGAACAAAGCCCAAATGGAATAGGTTTCTAAGTACCCTCAGTTCCACGAGAACCCAATATATCTGCAAGGAAAAGGAGATAGGATAGAAGCAGTGGTGTAGTGCGGAAAGGCTAGGTTGCAGGAGAAAAAAGATGCAGAGGAAAAATTTCGTGGATAAAAAAGTTCCCTCCAACCCCATATCATCCGCACATGAAGGGATAAAATTCAAATAAAATATTAAAAGGATATAAGGGGGGAATATAATACAATTGTGGGCTATGATTTAGGGAATGAAACATGTGTTTCTTAATGCACCACCTAGACCCGTATGGCCATATCTCCCTCTCCAGTTGTCCTTTTTTCACAAAATTTATATCTTTGGAAGGATCTCTCCAAGATCTACATCATTGAATCTTAAAACTTTAGTTTTGGTGAGGGTTGGTGAGAAGAAAATAGGAAAACATTCCCAGCTCTAGACAGTGTAGTTGTAAATAGTCTAACAACCAAAATTAATGAAGAATGGTGCCCATTTCTTCTTCCATAAGCAATACATAATAGGGGAATGGGTTTGTAAGGATTCTCATACTATTTTTCAAGCATTTATTGAATCTTGTTTATGGTTGAATGGAGAAATTCAATTTTCCTTCTTTTCCCCTCTTCTTTCTCTCCCATTTTATCTATATATTATAAAAGTGACCAATTTGTAAGGTTGGATGGTTTGGGAATGCAAATGCATCATTAAAATTTTATACACAAGTGTTTTTGATTTGCATACCTTGGATTGTAATCCTATAATGATTTCACACCTTCTTCTTACATTATAGGTATATGTGCATCATCTTGAAGCAATAAAATTACTTGTTTTGTGGCTTTATTCTTCCTTATATGCTGATTTATTGCATTTCCTTTCCTCTTGTTTTACTTGAACGTATGTTGTGTATGTTTCTTCATATTATAAGGTTTATTTATATTGTGCATTGTGTGAAAATGGGATTTTATATGTTGCTCTAGACTGTGGCTATCATTTCTTCCCTCTCCATCATTTTTGTGTTCTATTTTCTCTCTTTTAAAAGTTTCTTTCCCCTTATTTTTGGTGCTATCACCTCTTATAGTTTAGGATTTTCATTTTTATGTGCATTCCACTCTCCCTGGTATCTTAGAATCAAATATTAGTATTAGGTAGTTGCATTTCCTTTCCTAGGAGTAGTTTAGCAATAGGAATAAGCAAAGGAATCTAGAATTCTCTGGATGTTTGTCTCAGTTTGTAATTTCCAAAACTTTGAGACAGTCCCATGTTGCTTCAAAATCCTGGGTTTATCTATGAATCATGGTAAGCTGTAATTTTGAGCTCTGATAGTTTTGGCATGCTCAGTGGGACAATAACAGTTAATATTTCTTTTTTTCCAATTTTGGGTGTGTATCTTGGTAAAATTTTATCCTTTGGAGGCTCTGCAAATACACATTTTGCGACTTCAAGAATCAAATCAACTGGTTTCAGCAATCAGAGTGCCTCAAGTTCATGATAAGAATTCATACAAGGTCTAAGATAGTGGAAGGAGTTTTTGAGTACCTACAGTTATAAATAAGAAGAAGAATAAGAGGAATAATATTTCAAATGTCACCTTCACCACCAAATACGAATATTTCTAATCCACCTCCTGGTAGGTCCTTCTATATATCTACTAGAGTTCTGAGACTTATTGTCATGGCAAAACAAAGAAATTTACCATTTTTTAACTTCACTGATAGTACCCATTAAAATCCTTAGCCCTTGGTCATATGGTATGGTCATATGAGGGCTTAAAGCTTGTGATTCCTACTAGTAGGTGTTTAACATCAACCCCCTTTAAGGTTGTTTGTGTGGTGAAGGCAACAATAATTTATTTTGTTTTAGTGGCAACTAAAATAAATAATTGAGCAAAATATTAAAAAGCTTGTAACTTTTGATCGGTGACTCGGTTTTAAGTGCCTTTTTTTGCAAAAGTGCTTGTTTTTTTGTGCCCTTTCCATTGGAAATATTTATTTTGAGACTTGAACTATAATTATAAAGTGCCAAATATAGAGGAGTGTTGTAATCAATTGTGGACGCAATTTCTGTTGAGCCTAACATCCTAAACTTGTGGGAGTTGCATTTTGTATCTATCATGGATTATGAGAGTTGTATTTTGTATCTATCATGGAATTCAAGAGGATATTGTAAAATTTTTGGAAGAAAATAGATCGCTCACAAAGTGAAATTCTCTTCTATAATCACTCATTCATGATAAGGATACAACAATAACAATACACTTCCTGCAGAACAAACTTGCTAGCCTACAACATCACCATCGTATTGTGGATAGCCATATCCATGCTCCTAGTCCACTTACAGCTATTGCTCCTAAACCCACTGACATTGATCTGTCAGTCTTTGAGTCTGTTCCTGCTCTTGATGCTCATACACCTATGGAGCTTGTTACTGCATGCTCTTCCACATCTGTGCCTATTATAGTACCACATGTTGTGTATCCTACTTCTGGAATTTTTGAGAAGCATACCACTGCATTCAGTTCTCACATGCTCTATTCTATGGGTCTCACTAGAGGAGTCATTAGTAGACATTCACAGGGTATTATTTCCTCTATTCCACATGTTAAGTGGAATTCTCATCATGACATTGGTTTTCAAGCAGATACTTCATTGGGATCACACATTGATAGAGCTCCTTTGTTTGTTCACTCGATTCTTTTTTAGGATCATGAGCAACACATGAGTTCTACATCTTCACTTAGGCTTGAGAAACCTGAGATTTCAGCCGTTAGACATGATTAACCTGACACTCATTTTGATGTTCTTTTGCATGCACCCATTGTGCATTTTGCACCAAGTCATATGCAGGCATCTTCTTCATCCATCCGTGTTGATTTGGGGTGGATATCTGATCACTCGTGGAGGCGACATAGGCATTCGTTGAGAAGACTCTATAGACATGGCTCCTCCACCATTCAGCCTCTTGCTCCACTTTCTAGACCTTCTGCAATGTGATGCTTCTTGTTTTGAGCATTTTTCTTTAGCAGGTGTAGTGTATCTCTCTTATTTGTTGAGAGATTTTGTATTTCTATTTTCGACACTTTTGGCATGTTGACAGTATCTCTTGTGGGGGATCTATTCTGGTGAATTCCAGTGTTATTTTGTCATTGTTTGAGTAGTTGATTTTGGGCAACTCATATAGATTTGTAGTGCCATTCCACCCATTCAACAGTATGGGAGGGTGTGATGTTGATCCTGATTACCTTGGCTTTTCTTGGATCGTGACACTCTTGAGTTTGTGTCCTTTCCTTTTTTCTTTGGTTATTGTTCTTGGATCGTGGTACACCTATTTGTAGTAGTTGATCGAATTATGTTTGGTGTTTTTTTTCACTTTCGACATCACTCCGTTGACAGTCTCCTTGTATGGAGCTATTCTGGTGAAACCCAATGTCAGTTGTTTTTTAGTTTTGTGATTGAACAATGGATTCAGACCACAATGCACACCAAAATTCTTCAACATTGTACGAGTTTTTTGAGTCGAGCTTCTTAGGATGCCTGGGAGTGGGTTTTTACTCTTTTTACTTTATTGTTATTGGTTTTGGGTACCTTGCGGTGTCCCTTTTTCCCCAGTTATTGTACATGAGTGCCTCATCAAGCCTAGTTACCGGGACTCATACTGTGGACACGCCACTTCTATTTTGGCCCCTAGCTTCACTTGAGGGGAGGTGTTAGAGTAGGTATTTACCTTAGCTCATGTTCACCTAAGTACTTTATTTACCTTTATTGTAATTATCCTCACCCACTTATGTGTGTGGATATTTATTTTATCTTATTTAAATATTAGGAGATATTGTCTAGTTGTTAGGTATAGGTCTTTCTTTGATCTATGGTATTGACTAGATCCTTGATGTCTAGTTCTCTCCTAAATCTATGGTCTTGACTAATTCTTTGATGACTAGTTATTTCCATGTTTTATGGCTTGATCTACGACCTTGACTGGTTCTTAGATTGTTATTCCTTGCCTATTTAAGAAAGGCCCATTCTCAATGAGTTGCATTGAGTGCCATAATAATACATGATATTGTTTCTCATTTGTTTGCAAATGTTTTATGTAAAGTTATTCTGGTGAATTTCTTTCATCTTATTGATCGTGGTGTTTGATTTGCATCAGTGTTCTTGGTTTGGTATAATCTGGTTATCATTCCTTTTAGGATTCCTATGCCTTTATACCATGAATTTCCTCAATCCTGCAACCTACCATTGCTCATATCCCTGAGAAAATTCCCCAATCTTTCCCCTCCACATCTTCTTCTACTCAAAAGAAAAAGGTGATCATGAGATGAAGGCCCTGATTAGGAGTTTAGCAAGCAAATTTGTATCCTTGGAAAAATAGTTAGCCCAACCTTATATAAATTATCCTAACCAAGGGTAGTATTCTAACCAAGGATTCAACCAAAGCTACCAGCCCTACATAAACGAATACTCTACTCAAATATATGGTCAAAATTGGCAAAATGATAGATGGAAAAGTAAAAAATAACCTCTTCCACTTCAAACAGTTGCTCCTACTTAGCCACTTCCTGTTGTTAGGTCAAGTACAACATTAGTTCCAATGCAAAACAATGTGATACAAGAAAGAGAATGGTGTTTCCCATGCAAGTAGACACATAATCAGTTGTTTTGTACAAATGCATTGCAAGATTAGGCCTTCATGGTTAGAACTCTTCCAATCAGCAGGAACCATTTATGGAAGTAGCGAATCCTAGTGTGGAAGGAGTTCATGAAATCACTATGGATATTAATCTTGTGTTCTCTGGGACTAGTGATTTTTGTGCAATGAATCAAGCAATGTGAAACTCCAGTATACCTCAAAATCATGTTGTTGATAACACAAGGTTGAGAAGAAGGATGTTGTATTCTCAACCTTCATCTTCTTGTAATCAAGTTAACACTTTTAAAAAGGAAAACTAAAATGGCGTAGATCCAAATAAGAACAAGTTACCTGAGGTTCCTAACAAATGTTTTTTAGAAAAGGAAGTTTCTCCTCAACCAAAGATGCATATCCCAACATTACAGAAATCAAGGAAACATATTATTGTTCCTCAAATGCACAATTCTATGGGTATTCCTTTCAACATTGTTGAGTAGATTAAGAATAAAAAAGTTAATGTGACTATGTGGGATACACTGGCCATTCCATCACAACTAGATATCTTGCATAAAACTCTCAAGTAACTTCCTCAAGTTGATCCAGTTGTTCAAAAGATGCATGTTTCTATCAATGTATGTCAAGAAAAGGAAGAAAAAGTAAGCAAATTTGTAAAAACCCCACCCTTTTATATGCCATTAATTGTGGGAAAGCATCTAGTTCATAATTGTATGATTGATTCAGGGGCTAGTACTAATGTAATGCCCAAAAAGATTGTTGATATCTTAGGTATTAAGTATAACCATGTTTTGAAATGTGTTCTACAACTTGATGGTTCAACCATTGGTGTTCTAGTAGTGATAAAATATATTGAGTTAACCCTTTTTGTTTTCCCAAGTCTCGCCATAACTCATGAAATATCATTAATTGAATTACCTTCCATGTTTTCCATTTACTTATCAAGAGATTTTTCTACCAAATTAGGTCATTGCTTGTCTTCATATTAGAGTCATATGCTCTTGAGAACTAGATATGACACAAGATTTACCATACAAATTGAACCTATATTTTCCTATCTTATTGAGTCATATGATCCCACCCCTATCTAATCAAATTACATAATACAAGAAGAACATGAACAAGAGTCAGTTTCAGAAGAGAATCTAATTCCTCCTATTCCTGATCTTATCTTAAATGAATGAGCCAAAGGCTATGAGTTTGATTCTTATGAAACAAATTTGGAAAATGGACTTGGAACCTACTACATTCTTGAAGAAGGATCTAATTTACTTAAACACTTAAGAAAGAAAATGATAGTGATTTTGGATTATGGAAGATGTTCTTTGACAGTTCTAGAATTTTAAATGTAGCTGGGGTAGGTGTTTTACTAATTTATCCAATGAATGAGAAATTCGACTTTTCTCATAGATTATAATTTGCATGTTCTAACAATGTAACATAGTATCATGCATTGGTGCATGGTCTTCAAATTGCTAAGAAGAGGAAAATAAAAAATTTACAAATCTTTGGGGATACTAAATTGGTCATCCACTAGGTTAGGGGGAAGTGTGCCACAAAGAATAATATTTTAAAAGCTTATAACCACATAGTTTGGGATCTTTTAGAGAGTTTTTATGCTCTTGATCTATAAGTGGTTCCTAGGAAACTGAAAAAAGAAGCAATGTATATGACAACCCTTA
The DNA here is from genome assembly GCA_019776745.2 of Taxus chinensis. Classification (NCBI taxonomy): domain Eukaryota; kingdom Viridiplantae; phylum Streptophyta; class Pinopsida; order Cupressales; family Taxaceae; genus Taxus; species Taxus chinensis. The sequence continues at coordinate 21,389,840 of CM034156.1, forward strand.
GTTCATACTTATCACCTATTGAGGATATTGTTAAAGAGAATGTGCAACGCATCAAGGTAGTGCTCAGACCATCCATTCCAGAAAATGAAACTAGCTAGCAAGTATTTGACAGTGATGAAAAAATTGTGCAATTCATCCAGAACGAAGATGAATTTTCATCAAGAAAGCAATATAATTTTCATGATAGATATGGTGATAAAATTATTAAGCTGAAAAAATAAAATTTGAAAAAGGATTGGTCACCTTGGATCATATTTTCAGTCCTTATGATGAATTCAGAGGTGGAGAGAATAACATAATAGCAAGGCAAGAATACTATCAATCAGTTAGAATTACACAAGGAAAAGAACTCTGCTTGGAAAGGTATGTGATGAGAATGAGAAGCAATCTTTAATATCCTTGTGTCTAAAATTAAGTGATGTATTTTCATGGTATTATGAATATCTAAAAAGGTTTAATCTAGAAATTGTCCAACATTCCATTGATCTTGATCCTAATGTCAAGAAAATTAGACAAAAGATAAGATCAGATAATCCAAAGATATATCCCCTCATGAGGAAGGATTTATCCAAACTCATTGAGGAAAAAATCATTTTTCCTAACAAATACTCTACATGTGTGGAAAATCTTGTTCCAATGAGGAAGAAGAATGGATAAATCAAACTTTGTGTAGATTTCATAGATTTTAAAAAAGCCTCCCTAAAGGACTGCTATCATCTAACTTATATGGAAAGTTTTTTACAAACAGTAGTAGGAGCTTAACGGTTTTCTATGTTTGATGGATACTCAAGTTTTAATCAAATCAAGGTTAGGGAGGAGGATCAATATAAGACTGCATTTACAACCAAATGGAAAATGCATGCATATCAGAAAATTCCTTTTGGTTTATCAAATGCAGGTGCCACATTCTAAAGAGAAGTGGGCATTTCCTTCAAAGGATATATTAATGAATTCAACCTTGTATATATTGATGATGTTACCATTTTCTAAAAGTAGAGTAAATATCATATCAACCATCTTGAGAAGGTATTTGAGAGATGTAAGGAATATGAGGTGTCTCTTAATCCTAAGAAATGCAACTTTGCAGTCCCTAGGGGTAATATTTTGGGGCATATTGTTTCAAAGGATGGCATTTCCATTGATCTAAAAATAATATCAACCATCTTGTCTCTTTCCTTGCCATCTCACAAGAAAGCATTGCATTCATTCCTTGGAAAAATCAGCTTTTTAGATGATTCATTCCCAATTTTACAGGATTGGTCGGGCCTATTACTCTTATTCTCAAGAAGGATTCAGTTTTCAAATGGATTTCAGGAAAAGAGAGTTTCTCCAAGATCAAACAATAAATTTATCAAGCTCCTATACTTTTCAATCCTAACTATGTTAAATATTTCATTTTATATGCATATGGAGCTGAATCTAGTATTGTTGCAGTTTTAACTCAGTAAAATGATCAAGGATTGGAGCAGTTAGTGGCCTTCTTTAGTTAAACACTAAAGGACTAGGAATTGAAGTACAACCACATTGAAAAGTAGGTATTTTCCATCATAAGAGCTCTAAAGAAGTTCAAGAGTAGGATTATTACTAATCACATCAAAGTTTTAGTCTCACATTCCAGTGTGAGAGATTTTATCATGTGAGCATAAATCAATGAGAAAAGAGGTGGATGGGTGACCAAAATCATGGAATATGATGTGACTATTAAGGCCAAAAAAATGGTAAGAGATAGAGAACTTTATGAGAATATGGTTTTAGATTCTTAAGATCACTAAGAGACCTCCTTCATGAAGGAAGAGCTTCCACATAACACTAAATTTCAGCAGGATGAAGGAGATGCAATCAATTATCACAGCTAGTTTGTTGATATTACTAGATTCTTGTCTACTAGTGCGTACCCTCTTGGCCTAAAAAACAAAAAGAAGACATCTAAGGCTATATTTTATTCCTTATGCACTAATTGGTGGCATTTTTTTAAAAATAAACATTGATGGATTTTTTCTCAAGTGCATTGAAGGTGAGCATTGTGACAAGGTTTTGACTGATTTCAATGATGGTTTCTCATATGGACATTTTTCTACTAAGGACATTGCAATGAAAATATTAAAAGTATTTAATTTTTGTCCCATGTTGTTTTTTGATGCTCACAAATGGGTTAGAAAATGTAGAGAATGTTCCTTTTTCACTTGTAAGAAGATGTTGGTTTCACTTCCAGTTCATCTAATTCAAGCAAATCAACAATTTTTCCAATGGGGTTTTGATTTTATTAGAATGATTAATCCTCCATCAAGTGTTATTAAAAAATGGGTTTTAACAACAAAATATTACTTTACTAGGTGGATGGAAGTTGTGTCATTGAAGGAAGCCATTGAATCAGTCATCCTTGACTTTCTTGAGGACATTGTGATAAGATTTGGCATTCCCCGAACTATCATCTCTGATAATACAAAAGCTTTCCTAGGATCTAAGATTTTTGATTAGCCTCATGGACTTGGGATTATCTTAAGACTTCTTCCAGTAACTACCTTCAAGGTAATGGATTGGAAATGTCTACTAACAAGAACCTAATTAGGACCATGAAGAGAATAATGGACATCAATCAAAGGTAGTGGCATACAAAGGTGAGAAATTCTCTTTGGGAAGACAGGATCATAATGAAGAAGGTTAATTAGCAATTCCCCTTACAAGATTGTATACGGAAAATAAGTCAGGATTCCTTTGTCACTTGAATTGCCTTCGATGGAATTGGCTCAGGAATTAGAATTTGAAGGGGCGGGCCAAAGAGAAATCCAAATAGTAGAATTGGTTAAGCTTAAGGAGTTAAAGAAATTATTCCATGATCAGGCTAGAATACCATTTAAAATCACCTAAATAGTGGTTTGACGGGAAGGATAGAGATCAGGAATTCAAGGTTGGAGATATAGTCTTAAAATGGGATCAGACACAATTAAACCAGGGAGACACTCCAAGTTTGATGCAATCTAGAGTGGGCCATATATCATTATTTCTTGCAAGGAAGCTAACTCTTTTGAGTTGTCAGACCTTGATGGAGATGCATTACAAATCCTAGTCAATGAGATTTACCTCAAGCATTCTCATTAGGTTGTCTCATTGCATCTTGTACATATTAGTTTAGTTTTCAATTCCTCTAAGTGATTTCAACACATTTTATTGTTGGTAGAGTAGTTGTCATTTCCCTAAGTGTTTTTCACAGTTTTGTTGCTTGCGGATGATATTGTTGTACAGTGTTCATCATGGTTTCTGGAAAAGGTGTTTTGAAAAGTAGTTCAAGATGTCAATAATCAGTTGGAATACTTAAATAATTTTCTGGGTAGTCTTCATGGTTCATTCATTTAACCCAAACAAATCAGAATTCAGGATCAAATTGGTATGCATTTGAGATGGGGATTGCTGCTTTTTTCCAGTTTCTTTATAGCTTAAAGTGGAAATAGAGTGAAATTTCAGAGTTAAAACAATTTTCCACTCTCATAAAATTTAATTCAGAAAATTATTATAATGAGATGGTCAATTCGAGCTTCAAGTCATCCCGAGGTTCATGCAGTGCTTCAGGTGGATTCAGGGGTGAGTTTCAAAGTTTTAGATCATTTTTCATGGTTATCAAGTTGACTCCATGCCCAATGCATGCTTCAAGGCCATTGGTCATTTCAATCTAGTAGGAATATTACCCCTTGAGTCACCAAACTATTATCAATTTTACACCCCTTGCAAAATTGGACAGCTTGAAAATTTGGACTTGGGCAGTTGGAGTTCACATGAAAAATCTAGTAAAAAATAGGTATTTCTCATGTTTTGGGAACTTACAATTATTCTAAGGAATTTTCCTCCTTTTCTCTTGGCTTTAAAATATCCAACAAAAAGTTAGAAAATTTTGGAAAAAGTGGGCTACTTCTAGTGTATTATGGCTTTCTGAGGTGCGGGTGGAACTAGTCCCCTAGGCCCATTGGTTCCCCGCATTGGTCTAAAGTCCACAATATAAAGAAAAGGGGTCATTTGCAATGTATTGCAGAAATATGGGCACATGGAGGAATGTTGGAGAAAGTTCTATCAGGTTGTGAGTTCTCCGTAATACCGATCAGGCCGCAAAGAATAGGAGTTCGAGTCGATAGTGTATTGCATTGGACGAGATCCTGGGTGTCCAAGGTGAGCGAACTTGTTCTTTAGGAACCTAATAGTTACCCACATTGGTTCTTGAGATCAAATTAGTTTGTGAAGGTGGAGTTTTGTGTGGATAATGTGGAAATTTTAAGCACACAAAGAACCGGTTCCATAGTTCCATAAAACCCTCGAAATCGCAAAATCCCCACGAAACAAAGGAGATAGAAGGAACATAGTGATAGAGTGGGTTGTAAGAAGAGTAAGTTGTAGATGAATAAGGAGTAAATATAATTGGTTCCCCTAAACATCATGTTCCTCGTAAACCACATGGGTCTGCAGTGCAAAGAGAAGGAAATTGGATGCGGAGAAATAAGGGTTCGGAGGAACACTATGTGGGCAGAAAAAGTTCCACAAGAACTTAGGTTCCCCGCGAATAAGGTCAGCCCGCATGGTAAGGAGGATTGAGTTAAGTGTGGATTTAGAGGGCATCATGTGAACTAATCCCAAATGGAACAAGTTCATAAGTACCCTCAGTTCCCCAAGAACCCAATATATCTGTAAGGAAAACAAGATTGGATGAAAGAAGTGGTGTAGTGTGATAAGGGTAGGCTGCGGGAAAACAAAAAAATGGAGGAACAGTTCCATGGATCAACAAGTTCCCTGCAACCACATATTATCCCCATCCCAAGGGATAAAATTAAAATTAAAATTAAAATGATATAAGGGGAAATATAATATAATTGCGTACTATGATTTAGGAAATGGAATCTGTGTTCCTTAATGCACCACCCAGACCCGCATGGCCATATGATCTCCCTCTCTAGTTGTCCTTTTTCATAAAAAATATATCATTGAAAATATATCTCCAAGTTCTACATCATGGAATCTTGAAATTTTAGTTTTGGTGAGGGTAGGTGAGAATAAAAGAGGAAAAAGTCCCCATCTCAAGAAAGTACAGTTCAAGGAAGCTCAACAACCAAAAATTAATGAAGTATGGTGCCCATTTCTTCTTCCATAAGCAATACATCATGGGGGAATGTGCTTGTAAGGTTTCCCATGTTATTTTTCAGGAATTTATTGAATCTTGTTGGTGGGTGAATGGAGAAATTTGAGTTTCCTTCTTTTTCCCTCTTCTTTCTCTCCCATTTTCTCTATATATTGTAAAAGTGACTCATTTGTAAGGTTGGATACTTTGGGAATGTAAATGCATCATTAAAAAGTGATGCACAAGTGTTCTTGAGATCCAAGCCTTGGATTGTAATCCTATAATGAATTCACACCTTATTGCTCCAATTTAATGATTTGTACATCATTTTGAAGCAATAAATTACTTGTTTTCTGGCTCTATTCTTCATTACCTAGTGATTTTTTGCATTTCCTTGCCTCTTCATTTACTTGTAGGTATGTTGTGTATTTTTCTTCATATTACAGGGTTTATTTCTATTGTGGATTGTGTGAAAATGTGAGTTTAGATACTTCTCTATGCTTTGGTTGTCATTTCTACCCTCTTCATCTTTGATTTGTTCCATTTTATCTCTTTTAAAAGTGTCTTTCCCCTTATTTTTGGTTTTATCACCTCCTGTGGTTTAGGATTCTCATTTTTATGCACCTTCATATCTCCCTGGTCTCTTAGAATCATTTATTAGTATTAGGTAGCTACATTTCCCTTCCTAGGATTAGTTTAGCAGTAGGAATATACAGAGGAAGTCGGCCCTCTCCAGAGGTCTCTCTGAGTTTGCAAGTCCCACAACTTTGAGACAGTCTCATGATGCCTCAAAATATAGGGTTTTCTATGACTTAGGAAAGGGTGCAATTTTGAGCTCCAATAAGAAAAAAGAGACAATAATAAACAAAGAAAAGAGGCTAAAGATAGTTTTCAAACACTAGTTTTCTTGCTTAGGAATCATGTAAATGCTAGCATGCTTGTAGGACCTATAAATTTACCTAACTACATGATTTTTTTCTACATAGATTTCAATATTGGTGGAATATAGATATTAAGGGTTCAACTATGTAAATAATGGTTCAAAATATTAAAATGTGAAAAAGAACACCAAAAAATAGAACAAAGAGGTCTTCAGAAATATATTTGGAAAAAAAGAAGAGAATTAGAGAGGACTTGTCCAAACTTGAATCCCAAGTGGAGACTCAAGGCATGGGTATTAACGATTATTTTTAGACATAAAATCATGCACCTTAGACATTATTTAGCCCGGTCTCAAACTACTATTTAGAGGGTTCTTAAGTGAAGAAAGCACTAATTAATCTCACCTTTTGTCCATGTTATTTTTATATTTTATTTCATCATTCCCACATATTTTCCTACATATACCCACCTATTTCGTAATTGTATCATCTTTTTATCCTAAACCGGGGTGCCCAATCCTATACTAGGGTGCCCCATGGCATCCTGGTCCTACCTAGGGTGCCCCGATCCATGTTCCACTTTCCTACTTCTTTTGGAGTGTTTCTAGCCATTTTTCATCCTTATTTTTTTCGTCATTGGCCATGTCGGGGTTAATTACAAAATTAGAGCAAGAGAACCCTATAAATACAAAGTGGTGCAACCGTAATGAGGGTCCTAGTGTCACATACTACTATCACTCCATCTAGAGTTGCATCCATTGCATCACTTGCATCCACATAGTGTCATGCATCAAGACTAGGAGATATGCATCAACACACATATCATAGGGGGAGGATTCTATTCTATTTAATGCACACATGCTATTACATTTTATATAGTTATTATTCCTCGTAACTTCAAAAAGTGTGACTAGCATTAAAGCACCTAGGGCACGACATGCACACACACACACACACACAAGAACTACATCTGGTTCTTAAATGTAGTGCAAGGCTCAGTGATAAGACCACTAGTTTGGCGGATGAGGTCAATCTGGCCCCTTCATTTGCTTATTTTATTTTTCTTAGGGTGTTTATACTTCCTTATTTCTTGTAGGTCATCACTTCATAATTCAACACATTCATCGCGACTCGACAGATCTAATGTGACAGACAGAGAAAAATTTAGAATACTTTGCGACCCTGTAAAAATCAGATTCAGAGCTTTTACAAAAACCAGGGAAGCCAATCTGTAGACTAGGGCACCCTAGGGTGCCCTAGTATCTTCCCAGGAGCCTTACTTTGCTCAGATCCTCCTGATCTAGCCTTTTTCGGGACTTCTGCGTGATCGTTCCTACACCTGGAATTTACAATCAGATTTGCGACAAACTAAGATAGTCTTCTTTAATCATCTAAGTCATTCTTCCTTACTTCCTTGCATATTTAGGGTTTTATTTCACTTAGTATAATTATTTACAATTAATCCATATTATTTTAGCGCACACATACAACATTTTAGTCCTCCTATTTACATTTACTAGTCATGCTGCCATAGTATTAGATCTATTTTTAGTTAATCATTTTGGTGAACCCCATGTTTCTTCATAACACCTTCTAGGGTATTACATTTGCATTTAGCCATCATGAGTATCTCCATCAATGAATATCTACTTACCAATCCTGATTTAATTCATCGTGTCTAACACCTTTTTGCTACTACCAATTTTTCTGTTGACATGCATTCGGATTCCATGTATAACACATTTGTCGATGCCTTTTCACAACATATAGCATTCAAGGCCAATCCTCCTATTGACATTCATCCCTTTGACAATTACCCACCACTTTATAGTATGTCTCATATTTACAATGTTTTTTTCAAACACACTCCTATTGATAATGGTTCTGAGATTAATTTGTTCCCTATGTCCTTTCTCCAAGCCTTAGGTTTTTCTGCTTGTGATATTAGCCCTTCTTCTATTTCACTACGTGCTTATGATGGTATTATCCATCCATGTCTTGGTCATGTTACCTCACCTCTCACTGTTGGTCCTAAAACTCTCCCTACCATTTTCTTTTTCATTGATTTTCCAGTCTCATACAACTGCTTGCTAGTAAGGCCATGGCTTCATGCCATGCAAGTTGTTGCTTCTACGGTCCATTATTGCGTCCAATTCTTACATGAACACATTTAGTATATTATATTTCAAGATCATGACCCATTCCAATATTTTGTTCATGATCTTAACACTAGTCTTCCTATTCCTCACATTGATACTACAAAAGAGCCTCAACTTATGGAAGACCCGCCTCATTTACCACCGCTTGAGGGCACTATTTTTTTACTAGATGTTGTTCCTTTTAAATCACCTCCTACTATAGATATTATTCCATATTAACCACCTGTTCCCTCCATGGAAAATATTATCCCATCCTCATCTTCATCGCCAGCTCACCCACCCTTCACATATACACTCGTCATATATGGTTCGTACTGGAAGCACGTTCCATTTGATCCTACTTCACTTGAAACCATATGTACGCATGACGGCTTAGCCCACTTAGGTTTTTTTGTTACTGATATTAGTCCATCGCCATACCATCCTCATTTATACCATGGTTTAGTCCATGTCACAACTTCTTATGGCCTTCATGTCTTTCATCTTGATATATTTCTTACACGTACTCCTACTATTGTGCCACTTACATTAGGAGAGTTCTGGTTAGACTATATTGGAGGCACCCTAGATCCGGATCATACAAACATATCCTTTCCTATGCCTTTTGGAACGTATTATCATTTATAATATCTCTTTCCTAGGTTATACTCAAAACCTTACCTGTTGGTATGCACATGGTTTTCCACTTCCCACATTCTCCAATGAAGATTATGATATGGGCATGTACAACTTACGCCTTAATAGCTCATTGCATGATCAACCAAACATTATTTCTTACCAGGTCCCCAATGCTTATCTTTATGAATTTTATCCTAAGGATGACGATCTTCTCAATGACTTTACATGATTTTTGGCCACATACACATGGGGGCATAACAATTACACACACCCCCCTCTTCCTTCGTATAGTTTCCTAGCCTCACCTTACATATTCCTTCTTCATGGTCCTATCAGCAAAACATATCTTGCATCATAACACTGATCATTACTTAATGATGCACTCTTGTGCTTCGTTTCACACTAGACAGTTAAGGTATTACCATTAAACTAAACCCCATACACAAATCTTAGGCTTTACATGCTACATTTCATCAAACATTGCATGTCATACTCCATATTTTCTACATTTATTATAAATTATACTAGTCCTCACCCATGCATTCCATTCATTCCATTATCCACACACTTCACATTTTCATATCATACATGTTCAATATACTACACTAGTCATCATTCCCTATGAGTCTAGTTTTCCATTCCATCCCTACATTCTACATTTGCGCTAGGCTACATTATAAATGGGTCTAGCTTACCATTTTTTCACTACACATTCTATATCCTATCTACACCTATCACTACATCTTACATATTGCATATCCTATACACCCTACATACCCTGCATTGCGTTATCCACATGGCAGATTTATACATCATATATATTCTACATACTACACTAGATTATTTTACATACGGGTCTAGTTTTACTTCTCATCATTACATATTCCATTTCTATATACACCTATAATTGCAAATCACACATTACATATACTATACACACCCTACACATCCTATATTGCATTTCCCACACCACGCATTTACAAAACCTACTCATCACATGGTCATCTATTCTCACTACCACCTATACTACATTGTTTTCTACATGATGCACTCACTACCCTATGACACACTTTAGTTCCTCGGTCCATACTCGATACTGAGGGTTTACAAATCAAATTTACCTTACACTCACCATGTGACATTACCTCATACAACATTTCCATCATTAGTGACATACACCCTAGGTTAAATTCACCTCTATACTTGTAGTGGTCTACACCTTATTTGCACTCCCTATACATTCCTTCCGTGTGACATACACCTTAGGTTAAATCATCACCCTTTCTATCATTTTGTAGTGGTATACGCCTTAGGTTACATCATCACTCCCTCCTTGCATCTTGTAGTGACATATGCTTTAGGCTAAATCATCACCATTTTCATCCTTTCATCATATACTGATATACGCGTAGGGATAAATAATCACTCATCTATTCAAAAATTCATGATATATGCTTCAGCTATAGGGTTCACGCAAATCTCTCCACATGTCACATTTCATCACCATTACATATACACACTCATTACAGCGCACTAGAAACAACCAACACTACTCGACCATTTATCAATGACATACTCTCATTTACGGTTCACTTTGGACTGCTGAGGGGGAAAAAAATGAACCTCATTTTGTACATTTCCATCCACTCAAGGGGGCACATTTCTCCTATCATTCCATCTTTCATTCCATTCCATCCATCCACAACATATTGCATTATCTAAGGGGCATTTACTCTTGTTTTCTAGTGTTTTACATGTTCACTTTACTACACATGTTAGACTACTTTCTTATATGTCATTATCATCCACACATGCACGTTCACGAATTTTTTTACTGTGATTGTAGATACATGACTCTACATGTGTCATGGATGCTCACCTTCTACCCTTCCTATATTGGTCGTTGGGGGCATCCACATTCATCTTATCTAGATTCTATCGTTTCATTTTGTACTTAGCATCTTATATTACTTTCTCATACACGCTTTGACATATTGGTTATCTCTCTAACATGCTAATGGGTGTTCCATGTGCAACACTTTTTTTGCAGGATTACATGACTACTTCTTTGTTTCTACTTGTCTTCTTTGTTTTCCATTGTATGCGGGATTTTCCCTTTTCTTGTGTGCACACTTGTTTGTTGTTTGCAGTCATGATGGCCTTGCGTGTCGTACGACATCATGAGTGATGTCCCATGTTTGTAAATTTTTTTGTACAGTCTACTTGTTTTCTTGCATGTTTGAACTACTTTGTTTGGTAGTTATTACATTGTCTGCGTATTTTTACACTTGTCTTATTGCATGTATGTTTTTTCATACTAACACTTTTTTTTGGCTAGCCATCCCCTTTTGTGTGTGCATTGGTATCTACCAAGTATTTTCCCTTCCCCCCTGTAGGGAAGAGTTCTACAGGTCAAATTGTGGTGGGTCCTCTTTTGGGACCACATTCTCCTTTCTACGACGTTGCATGCACCCCCAAAGAAGGGGAATCATTAAGGATTTTACATACTAACACAACTTATTCACACCAGTTCAGTACAATGCACTTTCCGCCCTTGGCATTGTGGGTTTACATATAGTGAGTGAGTTTAGACCATTCTATGAACTCCATACACAAAAACCTCTACAGGTCATGGTTTCCTTCAAAATTTATGTGGAGTTGTCATAGGCTTGGAGGTTATAGTGGGTGTGCCTCTCTACACTACTTTTTTAGTGGTGTCAAATCTCCCAAAAAACCGGGATGGTACAGACATCACTTCACACACTTCAGAAGAAGTGGTTAAAGGTTAAAGGACACAGAGCATTTCCTCCCTATACTTCTTCATCCAGGGTGGCGTGAGATAGCCCAAAAAACTCACAACAGTACATGATATCCTTCTACACCCTTTTTCTCGACATGGATCAGGTGCACATGTTCCATTTACACTTTCCTTTTTACGTATTTTACATTTGCATACTTTACACATTTCTATACACATGCGTATTTTACACAACATTTTTACATACATATATATTTGACTACTTGATCATTTTATCTTTACAAGTCCAGTCGTATAAGAAACAAGTAGTCAAATTGGGGGAAACAACAAACGAAGATGACAAAGATAGTGACAACAACAACACATCACAACGGAACTTGCCTTTACTAACCATGCAGGTACACTACACACCGCAACAACTACACAAGTGTTCCACCCTAGGTTCACTCTTATCATTTTTTATGCACATTTTTCATCTTTAGAATCCACGCTCCTCCACATTTTTTCTTTTTTTCATCTCACACTTGAGTCTAGTCCATCGACATGTCTTCTTCTACACTCTACATGGATATCAGGTACACATCTCTATCTACTTTATGTTAACAAGCGTTTCGCTCACCAACATAAAGTGGGGGAAAAATGTAGACACAAAATCATGCACTTTAGGCATTATTTAGTCCGGTCTCATACTACTATTTAGAGGGTTCTCAAGTGAAGAAAGTACTAATTAATCCCACCTTTTGGCCATCTTATTTTTATATTTTATTTCTTCATTCCCACATATTTTCCTACACATATCCACCTATTTTGCAACTGTCCCATCATTTTAGCCTAAACTGGGGTGCCTAGGCCTATACTGGGGCACCTCGGGGTGCCTTGATCTCACCTGGGGTGCCCCAATCCATGTTCCAATTTCTTGTTTCTTTTTGGGGTACTTCTAGCCATTTTTCATCCTTATTTTTTTCCTAGTCAGCCATGTCGGGGTTAATTATGAAATTAGAGAAAGAAAACCCTATAAATACAAAGTTATGAGACCATAATGAGGGTCCTAGGATCACATACTACTATCACTTCATCTATATTTGCATCCATTGCATCACTTGCATCTAAATAGTGTCATACATCAAGGCAAGGATTTCTACATCAACACGCACAACATAGGGGGAGGATTCTATTCTATTTCATGCACACATGCTATTACGTTTTCTATAGTTATTATTACTCGCTACTTCACAATGTGTGACTAACACAAGAGCACCTAGGGAATGACATACACACACACACACCAAAACTACATCTGGGTCTAAAATGTAGTGTAACGCTCAGTGATAAGACCACTAGTTTGGCATGTGAGGTCAGTCTGACCCATTCATTTGCATCTTTTATTTTTCTTAGGGTTTTGATACTTGTTTCTTGCAATTCATCACTTCATAATTCAACACATTCAATGAGGCTCGACAGATCTAATGTGATAGAAAAAGAACACACCGGGATACCTTGTGGCCCTATAAAAAATTTGATTCAAAGCTTTTACAGAAACCAGGGCACCCAATCTGAGGACAAGGCGCCCATTCCTCCTAAATCATCTTGTTTCACATGTATTATTACAATTAATATTATATACTTAATTTGTAAGTTGATATTTCAGTTCAAATTTTAAGATTTATAGAATTTATTTATTTATTATAAATCTCTTAAATCTAATAAATTTATTAGATTATATAATTTATTTTTTATATTTTTATGCACATTAAATTTTTATCACAACCCTTTCAAGTGTCTCCCAATATTCAAAATCTCCTCACATTTTCTTATAGCACTTGTAGTTCCTCTCAATATCTCATAACACTCGCAACATCCTCGTAGTGTCTTAAAACAACCTTGCAAATTTGTCGCACAACTCATTTACTATGAAATACCTTCAAAACTCACCTAGACACATGGACAATCTACATCATACTACAACATGCAAAGAGTCCCATCTAACAATCACATAATTTTAAAGAAAACATGTTGTGCACCTTTCATCCAAGCCATGTCACAATCAGAAGGTGAATAATCATACATGGAAACTCAAACGATTTAACTTCACATAGTTTTTATGCATTCACAACTTTCTAATATATGTATACACTTCTATAACATTAGATAGTAGGATGACATATATCTTTCTTAAGAACATGTCATGTGCAAAACACACACATTAATATAACTTTATGCTCAAGTTTTATTACTTTTTCCAATTTCCATATTTTTCAATACTACTCTGTATACACTTGAAACACATTAAAATCCTCATCTACAATGTTGTCGCAAATAATTTCTAAGATCAATATTAAAATATATATTATATTTTTATCAATTGATCATTTTTCATTATTCCCAACTTCAAAAAAACTTTATGTAACATTCCTCCTAAATCATCTTGTTTCACATGTCTTATTAAAATAAATATTATATACTTAATTTTTAAGTTTATATTTCAGTTCAAATTTAAGATTTATATAATTTTTTATTTATTATAAATCTCTTAAATCTAATAAATTTATTAGATTATATAATTTATTTTTAATATTTCTATACACATTAAATTTTGAATAATTATATAGTTTAATAGATCATCATTTAATTTTTTATAAATATCATAATTTCTAATTGATATTTATTTATTATAAATACCGTTTTTTATATTTATAAAAAATATTTTTTTATAATTACACCGAAGGCGTTACCCCTATGGGAAAGGGCTTTTCATACATTCATGAGAATGTGTCAAATTTGACGGCCTAAATGATAGTTTTGCTATTTTTAACAATTTTGATTTTTGCTTTCCTAACAATTTTGCTTTTATTTTTAAATTTTATTTTATAGCGTATGCATACATTAACCTTTGCTTTTGTTAGTTTTAACAATTTTACTTTTTTCTTTTCTAACAATTTTGCTTTTATGATTTCGCATGTTGCTTTGACTTTACTTTTAATGTGAAATTTTTGACGTTTTTAATTTTTTTAATTTTTTAAAAGATATTTTTAGCTTTTCCGTTTTTAACAATTGCATGGTGAATGTTGCGTATATATATAGTCTGCACGAATATTGTTCTCAAGATTGTTTTCTAACAATTTAGTGGATCAGACACGTGACCCTTGGATCTGCAGAAGTACGTGATACTTGATAGAATTGTTGTTTGAGCAGCAAAAGTTAGGGTCGTTTGTGTAGATTCTTCGCATCTACAGTCGTCTTCTGAATCAAGGTAAGTTTAATTTCTTTAAACCCTATGCTAATTTCTTAAAGGCTTCAACAGGTCAACACCAGTGATATAGATTTTGTTTCCCAAGTTATTGGGACCTCATCTAATAGGGACTTTGCTCATATATGAATTAAAACCATCCTCCCTGTGTTATTTATCCAACAGGTTGATAATCTCCACGAGCTCTTTAGTTAGCAACCCAGTCTTCCTCATGATCCACACCTGCAAGCCTGTCTTCATCCCATGCCACAATGCTTAGTTCATTTCCCTTGCCCTATGCAAATCTGGCTCGTCAAGCCAGTCATGAACTTGTCATTTTTCATGAGCTCACTATCATCTTTGATGCACTGGGCATGTTTAATCCCTTCAAGCTTACCTATTTTGCTTAGTGATCATGTTGGCCACGACCTTCCTTTACGTGAGTCCATGTTCAATTTCATGGTTGGCTCATTTGGATTATGGCTTAATCGTCTCCTCATGGCTCCTCAACATTGATCTCATACCTTTCTTCGACCATGGCTCACCACTATCGAGTTATTGAATCATTTGTATCCTATATCTCCTCGAGCTCCATTTGTGCCAAAGCTCACTGTAAGTAATTGATGGACTCACCTCTTACAATTCAACTCGACAATTCTGACTAGATCTCCACCAATCTCTCCTTACAAACCAATGACTTATGATGCCAAATATCATGTGCAAGCTCCATGTTTATGTTTTTAACTCGCTGTGCAAGCCTCTTTTCCCCTTGATGGCTCGTTGAGCTCAATCCCTACATTTAGCTTCTAATTTCTGCAACCTTTCCATGTTATCGTGGGCTCACCGAGCTCTTGCATTGTGCATAGCTCGATATCACAATCTTCTTTGTGAACCTACCTCATTGGCTTGCTTCGTGATTTCCATCCTCCTTGCATCTCATCATCATCATAGCTCGCTAGGCTAAGTTCCTTTATTACGAGCTCACGGTTCCATCCTTCTGTGCCAAGTTCGGTGTGTATTTATCGAGCTCGTTCGACCAAGCTATCATTTTGGTTCTGGCCCAAATTATTAGCCGAGATCCCTGGCTTCCTTGTCAATGCCCAGGGCAAGTTGAACCTTAGTTTTCTTGTGAATTTCAAGCCCAATCCTTTCCCCTTTATGTTTTCTACAATGGCCGAGTTGGCCTTTGAGCTACCACATCCTAGAGAAACTCAAAATGCCGAAAAAACTCATCAGGAAACAAACTCCCGGCCATCTTAAAATTCCCGAGCTCTTCCAAAATACTGCATCAATGTTTCACATAGCTAGAAAATACCGCATAGTTATCAAATATTGTAAGATCATTATTATTTTAAGTGTATTCTATTTTGTGTTTTCAATGATATTATTTGGTTGGTTATATTTATGGCAAGTTTTTTGGTTACGTAGCTTATGCAATTTGAATTAGTTGGTCATAGGCATAATTAATATAGTGGTGTGGGTTAGAAGCCAAATAGAAGCTTCCTTCATGATATTTGAGCTTGTGGATGTATATGGTTCTATATATATGGGTATATGGTTCTAATCATAATCAGTATTAGCTATTAACTAACTTGTTTTTATGCAATGTGTGGCCAATCATAGAAATAATCAAGAAGGTGGTGGACTCGAAGATTAAGAATATTTTGTCATTATTAGTATTCCTTTACTTAGTTATATCTTGTGCATAGATTTTGTGGTCATATATAATGAATTTGCCTATGCAGAAAACATTGAGTAACTGATCTTGATTCTCAGCTCTTCTGGACCTCTCTTGTATATATCTTTGTGTCTGTTTGTTTGTCTATAATATTCTTATCATAGAAAAGTATTTTGTTAGGCCATATGTTTTTTATTTTGTCTTAATCATAGCAATTGTTTAGGCAATGTTTATGCAACTAATATGTCAATTTACAAAAATCAACATATGTAAATCCTTGGAAGCTTGATTAATGAGATTTGGGCTTGTGGGTGTGAAAATATTGTAAAACAACCTCTATATTAATTTATACCTTTGAAAATTGGTGCTCGACTATTTATTGATCAATTTATAATCTCGTCAAAAATGGGTTTGTTTTTTATGTAACTAATTGAATATGTATAGATATATTTAGTTTTATTAACTTCTTTCTTCACTTTTTTATAGGGTATTTGTGATTCTCTTTCTCTCACAGTAAAGAAGAGATTTTCATCTCTAAATGAACTTCAGGTGGGTTTCAATATTGATTGAAGTATTTATTCATTTGTTTTATTTATTACATGATATGGATTAAAAAATTATTGTAGAGTGTTTTCATGTTATTTTCTTTTTATTGTTACATTTTTATTTTTAGTTGGCTACAATCCTTTTTTCGAAGTGACATGTTGTAATGCCCCGCCTCGGGACCCCGGAAACCAGATCAATAAGTCACTAAAAATTTGGGTAGATTTTTTTTTGAAATTAAATGCTAATAATACAAAACCAATTCCCGTTAATATTTATTTTAAACTAAATTTATTTACCCAATTACTTAATCGCTAGCCCTAGACAATATTATTTATTTAATTTCTATTACGTTTGCTAGGGACACCCTAGAAGGAGTCTATCCCCCCTTTTGGTATTAGCTAGAAAACCCCTTTTTATTTATTAACTTGCCCACACACCCTTCTTTATTTTAATTCCCATTCCCACGAAATAACTTCACTTAAAGGTGTGTAGGGTCACTTATGGACCCTAGGATCAAATAAATCTTAACCCTTGATTTTTTTTTGCCCTAATTTTAACCTATCTCAACTTTATCTCTTCTTTTTCTCCATTTGGATTTTATTTTGTTTCTTTTTCCTTTCATTTCTTGTTTGAGCAGTATGATTAAAGAACCATGGAAGAAATGGATTCATGGATGCTCAAGCTATCCATTTGTATTATATATTTTATCTCTTTTTGTTATTATTATTATATATTTATTTATTTTGTTGAGAAGTTCTTTTACCAGATTATATATGTAAAAGAGAATATATTACTTTAACAATAATTTAATTGGAAATTTGGATGAAAGAATCATCAGTATAATGAAAACCCAGGTGGTGGTTTAATGTTGGTTGCGGACTTGGGAGAAGGAGGGCCTATGTGTAGGGAGGAAGGTGATCCGCGTGAAGATAAGGGAGAGAGTACTGCGTGGGAAGTGTGGAGGAAGGGTGTGGAGGTTGTAGTGTTGGGGAGGGGAGCAATGTTGGGAGATTGGGGTTCGGCAGTGGTATGGACGGTGGGCCGTGGTGGAGCTGCTATTGTGTGGGTACGCAGAGGTGAAATATTCCCTTTGAATTGTAAAATTTCAGATCTTAATTCATAAACTTGGAAAAGCTGGGAAAAATTAAAAATTTTAATAACTATGTATATTAAGATGATTTTCCCTATTTTGAGATTACAAATAATGTAACAAAGTAATGCATGAGACGATATTTGACTAAGCTTAACACTTAGTGAGATAGGTAGGAACATACTATTTGCTTATTTCTTTTATTCTATTAAGTTTACCCGGGAGGAAAGTGGAACTAGTTTTAAATTCTATTCTCTAAAATGCAAAATTTATAAGAAGAGATGTGTCTCAAAAATTATACTTTATTTTACACACAATCATTTTACAAGATTCGACAAGAAGGAGACCAACATCAAGAATAACATTATTTCCAATAGAACAACTTTCCTTCAAAAGTGGTTACAACAAGTTCATATAAAAGGAAACATCTAATACAAGATTTCATTTCAAGGAGTTCAAGCTCACTATGCAAAGTATTTCTAAGATACATGAGCTACTCAAGAAAAACATATTACAAGCCTATTTGCAAGGTTGAAGGGAGATAGCTCAAGCAAATATGACTCAAGTTACAAGTAGTACCAATTATAAAATGGAGAATTTACAAGGAAATGAAAACTTCGACATAATCATACTCTTCAAGATACCATGAGAATGATGTCTACAAGAGATGAAGCAGAAAATGGTAACCAAGATGATAAGTAACTCCAACTATCCTCCACATGATCTCCAACTCCAATGCCTTTCAAGGGCCAACACAAGGAGAAAGAGCTTTTTTAACCATCCAACCTTTAGGCATCATTACATGTCTTTCCTAGGTTGGAAGACATGCTAGTCTCCCCCAAGCCCATGGGATAAAGGGATAGCTTCCACCAAATTTGCACAAGATTAAGGGAGACAATCCAACATTAATTTCACATGCAAGACAAGACACACACTAATAAAAACACCAAATTTTACAAGGAAGGAAAAGGAGGAAAAACCATATGCTACCTCCAAAATGGGGAAGAGAAGAAGAGATATCCAAGGTGCCAATATTGTGGTCCAAACATTGGAGAACATAACCAAGAATCTTCACAACCTCCTTATTTCTCCAAATAATCAAACCCTCCTTATTTCTCCATCCATTCACCAAAATCTTTCTTCGGAGGGTTTTCAAACCCATTGGGTTTCCTCTCCAAGATTGGGGAAGGGGGTTCAAACCATATGAACCACCTTCCCCACCTCAAACCATTTGAGGGGAGTAAGAATAATCTATATGGCTTGCCCATCTAGCCATGAGATTTGAGAGGGAAAATCCCTTTCTCTTCCCCCATAAACTCCAAAGGCCATCATGCCATATGATGGATGGAGAAAAATAAAACACAAAGCATACTCAGAAAATAGCCACACACAAGAAACAACACACACATTTTAGACAAAACAAGGCTAAGATCTAATCATAATATAAAATATAAAATGAGTTCAATGAGCCTACCTCCAAAATCTCTCCAACACTTTAACTTTTCCACTTCTTTATCCAAGCAAGCTCTAGCTCCAAAATCCCTAACCCTCTAAGCAAAAGCTCCCCCCAAAAAAAAGTTCTCTTCTTCCCCATGAGGGAGAATTTGAAGAGAAGCCAACAAATATCCTCACAAATGAGGGGGTGACATGTGCCACCCCTCTCTTCCCTCAAGGTCAAATATTCTCAAAATAAAAGAGAGAAAAAATAAACTAGCTTTAAACACTCTTCTACCAAATTACCCAAAATGAAAAACAAAACAAACTTGTGTAACTTTCTACAAAACACACATACCAATCCTCTTTACATGGATGTGACCGAAGGGAGGGAAAATGGGAGGGAAAATCCCTCTATGCCTTGGAATTAAGCCCCCCTACCTATCAGGTAGGGTCCAAGAGCCTATTTTCATGCTAAGTGAACTCCCAAACTAAAAAGAGGTCACTTAAAATGCCTAAAATAGCCAAATTTCGGGTTTGGCACATTTCGGCACAAGCATAGAGGATGTGGGGCCCACCCAAGGGTTCACATGTGACCCTAATCCCCTCTAATTACATACACCATTACCCAAACACAATACTTAATGCAAGTGGGGATCATTAAGTCCCCAAATCAAGTTTACAAAGCAACTAAACATCCTAAACAAGATTAATATTACATGACATACTACATTACGAATGAGGGTCACTCATGGTGCCTGAAATAATGAAAGCTAATACTAAGGCTTCATGCAATAAACACAATTAGGTCTTAGCCCCGCAGGCTGCTTGTGCAAAATTGGTGTAGCTTCCCTGATCCCATGTTCACCTGTGACCTGTCATCTACACACTCATTGCACACATTAAGCACACCTATCTAATACAATGTAAATTGACCACTTAGTAAGCGATCAATGAATTCTATGCTAGCATATCATCATCCTAGAATCAAAAATGTGACAACATGCACAATTATACGTAATTTACCATGAGTTAGGCATAACGATAAATAAAAGTGACATACATCCATAAAATCTAAACATGCAACTAAACTGAGTATCCATCATATATAATTAAGGTCCAAACAACATCATATCCGTTAGTATCCATAACATCATAAGATAAGGTGTCAATATAGTAATCAAGTCAAATTGGCGTTATATGCCCAAATCTCCATACATGTCTAAGGAGGTCAAATATCCTACATAATGTCCAAAATATATCAAATCCCTCTCAAAACATGTCTATGAGTAAAGAGAACAACAAATAACTGAGGCTGTAAAAATGTGGGCACTTCACATGTGGGGGCATGTGCCTTCATCAAAGATAGGATTCATTATGTGCTGAGGGGCTTGTTCCCCAATGAGGCCATTTCAAAGCATCCCAAGTTAGACATTACACTGATCAACGACAAAGGCTTTTTAAGCTACCTGTCATACCTAAGAAGCATATTCTAGGACTAACATACTTTATTTTTCCTCTCCTAGTTTAATGTGATGCAGACTAGAAACATAATTCCCCTCCCTACAATAGGATGGACATTAACTATGCCTCACTTGCAGAGGGAGGAAGAGTTTAAACATGTCTTCAATGTGTTGTTAATGTTTTGCATTGCAAGAAAACCGAAACCACCTAAAACAGTGATAGCCGAAATTATCAGAGATCGCCCCCACTTGATGGCAACATCCCCAATTTTTCTCTCCAAAATCTGAATGATTGGAGATCATTCACGAGGCTTCTGCTTGATTTATGATTCTAACGAAGATGCACTGAAATATGAACCACCCCACAAATTAAGGAGAAAGGGAATACCAATCGAGACATCTGCAACTAGACAAAAATACAAGAAACGTGCAAAGAATATTACACAAGCAAAAAGCAAGAAAACTAATTTTAAAAAAAAACTTGTAGTGGTTAGTTTATAAGTGTTTGTCATATAAGTGTTTTTGAAACAAACTGTAACTCATTCCAAATAATGCCATGTATGTATTGTGGCAGTATATATCTGACAGAGAATCAAACTTTTTAAACACATGTTCAGTTTTTGTTATCCAACAACTATGCATTCCTAATTTCTTTATCATTGTATCTCCATACAAATACCTATAGTTTTCTCACTTCAAGTGTACATATTGTTCTTATTGTTTTCCATTCTATTTGCTTAGCATAATAATCTATAATTCATTTCAAATAAATGCATGTATATATTGCGGCGGAACATATGAAACACCAAATCTAACTTTTGAACAAACGTGTTCAAATTTTCCTTTATACAATTGCTTAGTCACTTTATGTAAACCAGCAACAACACATTTTAAATGTGTTCTTCATTATATCTTTCCTTTATACAATTGCTCACTTCTTTATGTAAAGCAACAACAATGCATTTTTAATGTGTTCCTCATTATATCCGCACACAAATACATATAGTTTTAAAAATGCCGAGAAAGAATCATGCATTTTTTAGTTATTTTCATGCAAAGCTATGTACATTATATCACTTTTTTGGCATATTAAATTGTTAAATGGTTAGACTTCTTATTTTGCGCTTTTTAGAAAATATAAATGAAAAAAGAAGTAAAATTTAAAGGTTCTCATTGCTTACAAATGCATGCTTTCTAGAACACGTCCTTCATTTCATCTTTGACTGCATGAATGGCAAGTCTACATTTTCCACCATACATTTGCAGAGGCTCCACACTATGTCAAGCATGGTTTATTGTGGCATCGAAAGAACTTTGACACACGAAAGGAATTGACGCAATTGCACTGAGGGCGGATACAATAGTTATTGAGGCAACAAAATCAGATACCTTGATAAGTTCGTAATCTGCCTGGAAGGCCCATTCTCGTCACGGCTTCCCAACCATCATGTGGATTTTGTTCAAATAGGATACATTGCTCAGACGACACTTCTACTTTGCTAAATTTACAAGACGTGTAAATGACTATCCTCCTCCCCAGAATGCAAACCATTGAAGAACTTACAAAAATCCCATGTTAGAACGCCATCACAAAATGAACTAGAAGCATACATGCTCCAACTGCGATTACGAAAGCATATCACAACTCCCTATTACTCAACCCGTCGTAAATTATTTACCCTCTACTGTTGATAACATCCGTTGCTCACTACTACTTCTACTCAACATTTTCTTGTATCCAAAGCGAGGATTATCATCTTAAGGGGCATCAAATCTATTCATGTTATAGTCGGAAATAAAATTGTCTAGTCAAAAGTGCTACCATTCATGACTACTAAATTATGCAAATGTACAAAGGTCTTCATGACAGTACATGTTTAGTCAAACAGATGTCAAGTTCCATATCAATATTTGCAACTGCATTATGTGACGAACATGTAACTAAATTAAATGTATCGACATACAACATATTCACATGTGGAATGTTACAGGGTCTATATTCCTAGCACTAACAACCCTATCAATCACAAGCCTATAACAAGTGTACGGAGAGATGGTTCCATGTATTGGGTTTGTTTTTTTAGTTCAGGAAGGAGGGGAAATCTACATCACCTGTTTCAATGAACACTACCGACTCATGATATGAGCAGATTTGTAAATGGGTAGCTATGTACAAATTTGTAATGGGAAGATTGCGAAGATGTAGCTGATGCAAACCTTTAAATGGTGTGATATCTACACTTGACAAAATGCAATCAAGATTTCCCTTATCAACCATCAACTACAACCAGTATCTAACTATCCCTCATAGAATCTAATAACATATACTATTCGACGTTCACATTGCATTATACACATGCGATTGCTAATTCATTAAGAATTAAAAGATCACAATACTAAAGTGGAAACCACCTACGTAAGGTTCAAGAGTTGAAGTTATGATTGAAACAAAAATACTTATGATGTCTATCTTCATCCCTTTCAACCGTTTGTCGGCATGACAGGTTCTGATTACATCGGAGAAGCCCATTCTAAGAAGTATTGCTCCTATGTTGGGATTCAGGGAAATGTGGTCGACATAGAGGGTACAGACAAGTGTAGTTAGAGATAGGGGGTAAAAATTTTGAAGAAATGCTTTCTATACCACGCTGCTTTCACGTGACCGCACGGTAAACGTGCCAGATGTTTGCAAAAATTAAGGTCGGCGACTTGTTAGGGTTTTGTTGCATTCGACATTATCCTTGTATGCTGGATAAAAACATATGGTCGATTTGTCGTTAGTAGTTAGTCACGCTCTTTGGCACAAGAAATCAAGAAACAAACTTTGGGTGGCATATAGGGTTTCTTCCTCGTCTAACATCTTGAAGCAGCAGCAGCCACTGCCTCCACGCGCAGCTGAAGATTGGAGCTACAACAGGAACCGAAAGAGGGACACTAACCCCGAAGACTGGGCGCTGCGACTAACACCGAATTTTTCAAGATCCACCCAAGATTTTTGCCGCCGTCCCAAAACAGGACTCAACGTTGCCATACGAAACCTTTTCAAAACTGGTCAGAGACTCCGTTGCTGCAAGCAGATGAATTAATAGTGAAGGCCGATGCTGTAATTTGGCTCTAAACCAACACTCCGACATGAGCCGGCCGCTACTGGAGTAAGCAAGAACGGAGGTTTCAAATGGACTACTATCGACTCAACCAAAGGTAAATTCTTATCGATTTCTGCATTGATAGCACTTTGGCTACGAAAGTAAACTTGAGTCTTCTGTCTATCAAAGATTGCGCGGTTAACTTTTTAATGGGAATGTTTGAGCGGGTACTCATGTAGAGCGGAACTAAGATTTCTCGATCCATTGCAATGCTATCATTCATGCGTATGTTTCTGCTCATGTTAAGTTCAAATGACATCCATCTACAAAACGATCCCACTTTTCCTAGTGGCTACGAGATACTTTGTGGATGGTATGGGCACGAACTATGAATTTCGCTTTGATCTTTTCAGGTTAAGTGCCCATGAAACCTTTCGTTGAAGCTGCAGCCCCTTCGTGTATTTATCTTCAACTCACCCCAAGTGACATACTGTTTCATACATACATGTTCGATTTTTCCTTTATCATTGATGCTCGTTGCTTTAGTGTTAACCAACAACAACACATTTCACTGTCTTCATTTGCACACAAATAGCTTCAAATTTAAAATGTCTCCAGAAAGGACCATGCAATTTGATAGTTGTTTCCATCGAATAGTTTTAGTTCACATTTTAAGCGGAGTCTTTTGCATTTTGACTAGTTTGGTAAGGATAAGGGTCCTCATGAATTTGCGGCTATTTAAATGAAGTGCCCCATCTATATCTTCTATACTTACAAAATCAATTTTGCTTAGTTTAAACTGGATCCCAACTACATAGGATCTATCCCTATAACACATGTAACGTATAGCTTTTCTCGTTTGCAAAATCGCCTGTATTATGAACATGTGGTCTGCTTCTGAATCCTCATCATTTTTTTACCGTTTTTCACAAAATCTTTCTAGTTATGATGTTCTCAAACTCGTTGATCGTAAGAAAGAAATTGCTCTATTTTTTCAGTAATCATTGAAGGTTGGATTTCTATATACTTTGAAACTAAATCTGTCTTATTCCTTAGTTACATGAAAAGATACTATCACAAAAGCGCTCGTAGTCATTGCTGTTTATTTGTAGCTCTCAGCAATAAAATAATATCCCAAGTTTCACACTATTCTTCAGAGTGACTTATCAATAAACTTACATACCTAAAATTAGCATTTGTTTTCAATGCTCACATAATTAAATAGTGCCTCGAGATATCCCTTCTAATTGTGTGTTGCAACCATAGTTACTCAACATGTATAACAATAATGCAAACATGTAGTAACAATTGTGAGCAAGAGGTCACACCCCCTTATCGAGGCATCTACTGTATGAAAGTAATAATTGCCAATGGGGTCTAAAGGCTAGATTGTGAAAAGCTTGACCATAGTGAATAGTTACAGATTCCCTGTCGTTTCATGCAATTGACTTTTGTTTTAAAAATGTCTATAAATCGAGTGCCATCTTGTGATGTTCTATATACCAGGGATTTGTATTTACACTTAGATTTTATTAGTAGTTCTCGCTCCAATGAGAGTAATGTTTGTGACTTTGTTGTTACTACGATTTGTGGATTAGGTCAGTGTTTTTTCTCTGGAATGTACACTCTTTTTTTTAATATACCATAATACTCCTAAGTTGGCATTGAAAAAGTATTTCCAAGTATACCGTATTTATAGGAATGGCTAACAAGGTTATATATTAGACACATGTATTCATTAACTATCATGCATTTTGATATTTTATTAAGAACTAGAGAGTTTGATGGAAAACAATTTTATTCATCGTATGTGGTCACGGTCACTTCTCTTAATTTTACTCATTATTCTATTTAAGTTAAAAAAAATGTTTAATATAATATTTTTGTTTTATTATTTAGTTTTAATTTCTTTTTTAATCTTGATTTTAAAAATAAATGTATTTTTTTATTAATAAAAAATATTATATTTTGTAGATGTATTTGACTATTTTTTATTATAAAAAATCAATATTAAAAAATAAAAATATATTATAATTATTAGTAGGTTATAAATATCATATTATAAAATATATCACAATTATCATAATAGTTAGAAAAGATAATCTCAACTACCTTGTCAACCATAGTAGCACAGTCCAAAAATCACCCAAAATATTTAAATTGAAGCCCCTTCCACAATAAATAAAAATGCCCAATATATTTAATAATAACAACAAAAATGAATTTATTACTATATTTAATATTCAAATATTATCATAAAAAATTGAAACTCAACGCTTATATTATATGTTTTATCTATTTTAATCTTATAATTTTTTTAAATATATAATTTTCTTATAATATTTACCAATCTATTATACTTATTATGATATATATAGATATTTATATTTTGCCTTCAAATATTTTGAGTTGTATCATACATGTTCTCCCACACCAAGTGTTCATTTTAAGAGGCATGGAAGTTCAACTTTTGGAGGAAAAAAGGAAATAAATTAATTTAAATAACGACATTATCAAAGAGATGGTGAACAAACAATAAAATGTTACTAATATTGTTTTTAAAATGTGTCTTGAATGTATTTGCATTTTGGTGACACAACGCGAGTCTTGAATATATATTTATATTCACCTACAATATGTATACTTCTTCCCTAAGTGGTTGAATATATTTTTTCAAATAGCTACCAACATTTCGAAAGCTTAGAATGTAGAAAGAGCGTGGAAATGCTAGGAATAATTTGAAGTATATATCAGTTGGAGAGAAGAAACACAAATGGGCAAGCATTTTGTCTAAGACAAATTTCTAAAATCAGTTTTCCCTCTTGATAGCCTCTAAGATTAGGTTCACTTCGATGGCCTTTTTAAAACTCGCCATCAATGTTTGTTTTCTATTGATTTTTTTTCATGTTTTAAATGTTATTTCTTTTTAAGCATCTTTTTCTAGAGGTATTTGGCACTGTTTTTATGTATTCGATTGAATTTGAATAATATATTTTTCAATTCTATTCAGCTATTTTCAATCTCTAAAGGTTGAAGTAGTCACATGACAAGTACAAATAAAGGCATGATCAACATAGGACTAATTTATTAGAGATAAAGTGATCCATAAACTATCTTCTTTAAACAATAAACAAATCCTTTTTTGTGATAATGAATGAACAATTTGATAAAGCTCTTAATATCTAATTTATTATGCAAGAATTCTTCACACAATACTAAAAATGAAAGATGCAAGTCAAGGAGACAAAAAACTTTATCCTGGAGAAATCCAATGTGGGAAAACTCTAGTTGGGTAAGCAATTGCTTCCCTTCACTATGTAAATATCCAATACAATACAAGTTTACTTCCAAACTATGACCTTCGAGAAGGATTCAAGCTCCTTCTACTTGCATTACTTTATTACAATCCCAACAAGAAAGAACTCAACTATTTATGAACAAAACAAGAACAATTCCAAATTCCTCTCTTGCTCACAGTTGAATTCACTCAAATCACCTCCCTAGAATCGATTTGGAAGTCCAAACATTTTCAACTATTGAGTTTCCATGTTTTAGCATCATCGGGTACAATACTATTGGGGTCTGCAGAGTGGAAGTTACACAACTTCTGCGAAAGCTACGTAACTGCCAGTGTGTGTAGGTGGCAGTCCTACAACCACCACTCTGTGAAGAGCGGCGGTTTCACAACAGTCGGGGAGGTTCCGCCATCATCTCACTGTCACCAATAGAATATAACATGAAAAATGTTATTCTTGTCATTCAAAGGTGTCTGGATCACCTCCAACCTGACTTAACCATCTTCCAGTAGAATAAACCTAATGAGAACATGCATTGCAAGTTTCCAATAAGGAGAATACATAGAATTGGGAACTTCTAGATTTTTTTTGGTTCATACCTCCCCAATTTGAGGTTTTTAAGTTCCTAAAAGCTTCAAGGAATGATGAGGAGAGGAAATTTATCCCCCATATATTCTCTGGAATACCATTTGGCCTTGGTAGGCAATTTCCCTTTCAACCGAATAAACCACCTATCTTTCACTCCCCGTTGTGTTGTCCTCTCTTTTCACTGCAATACCACATCTTCCTCCAATTGCAACTGATTGTCTGGAGAAATATCCTCAATACATGGTAAAAACAATCCCTCTTCTTCCTAATCCAACATGGAGGGATCAAAGAGACATAAATTCTCAACATTCACAACTATATATTCTTGTATAAGGAGGAAAATCCAAGTGAAATGCATTTGTACCCAGTTGTTCCAGAATTTCAAAAGGGTGATATCATAGAGTCTTGAGTTTCTTAGCTTTACCTTGTAGCCTTTCCCTGCTCAAGTACAACCATACTAATGCAAGAAAATCACCAAAAGGACATCCAAAATGTAAATTTTCATGGTTATGGGAACACGTTTAGTGTTTTAAAGTATGTTCAAATCACGAGGAAAGTATTAAAGTTTGAAATTTCAAATTGGTGTTTTCCTTCCAAAAATGTAATTCAAATTCTAAAGGCATGTAAAATAGTCCAATGGTCTTATCAAGGGTGTGTAAGTGTTTATATGTGTGAATATATGCCCTAGGGGTAATATGAGGCATAAAATGTTGAAAAATGATGTATATGCCAACTATGGTTATGTATGGACATGTGTATCTAAAGAGGTAGTTAGGTTTTAAGAAGAAGGTAAATTAAAAGGAGAGATGCTCGAATGGACAAAGGAGGTTGGAGAGAGAAAAATTCTGAGGAAGGTGAGAGGGAAGTGGAATAGAGACTCCTCGTGGATCAGAGGAGAAAGGAAGAAATTTTGTAAACAAAATATGATTTTATATATATATATATATATATATATATATATATATATATATATATATATGTATGTATGTATGTATGTATGTATATGTATGTATGTATGTATGTATATGTATGTATGTATGTATGTATGTACGTATGTATGTATGTATATAACTTTGTTTTAATGAATACCTTGTTTGAATTATGAATGATGTTGAGTTTGAAATTGCATGAATTGAGAAATTTTGATTATTCCTTCTTTTCACATTGAAAATGTGATTAAAACCATGAAGGAGGGTTAGTGAAATCTTAAGCTTGAAGTTCTTTATTTTTCTAGCATGAAGATTAATGCATGTGACTATGTTGAACAGTGAATTTGTATTTTGCAAGGAAATCTATGATTTGATAAATGAGATGTGAAAACATGCATGGAGTTATTTAGGGGTTAAATGAGTAATAGGAGTGATTGAAATATCATTGCATGAATTAGAATTGAATTCCA
This sequence comes from Taxus chinensis, assembly GCA_019776745.2. Classification (NCBI taxonomy): domain Eukaryota; kingdom Viridiplantae; phylum Streptophyta; class Pinopsida; order Cupressales; family Taxaceae; genus Taxus; species Taxus chinensis. Next base: position 21,419,160 of record CM034156.1, read on the forward strand.
TTATGATATTCTATTGCAAGTTAGAAAACTAGTTAAAAACCGGATTGTGACTCTGCATTGTGTAGTTTGATAAAACCTTGACATGTTTTGTCTTTGTGATGAGTATAATATTGAGTGAAGTCTATAGAAGAAAGTTACATGCATTATCATCTGAACAAGAAGGAGGTATCTACATTGAAAAGATCCTTGGTTCCTTCAATTGAATTGTGAGAGTTTTGAATGCAACTCGTCTTTCTACATGCATGCAGAGGTATTTCCTATTGTTAGTGACATTATAACTCATGGTCATAAGTTGTTGTTAGCACAAGACTTAGGAGAAGGTTGACGCAGACCCTAATATCAAATTTTAGAGCTTGGGAGGAATATTTGAGATTTTTATAAGTATTTTTCTCTTATCAGGTTATCTAAGAGCCGGGGTTAGGGTTTAGAGTAAGTTTAGTGATTAAAACCCTTAAACATTGAGTATAGTTTTGGAACTTGTTAGTAATAATTGTGATAGGGAAAATGAGGAGATTATTGAAGAATTATAGTCTTTCCATGGGTAAATTTAGAGCTAACCTTGACATTTTTCAAGAAGGACAGTGAACACAGTTAGAGGCCTAATTAAAAAGATCATTTTACAAAGGAAGTAAGATTTAAAGTTGAAATCCAAGATTGTAACCTTGTGGACAAAAGAAACATGGAAATGGGTGTTATTATATGTTCTCAGATTGTCTTGAATCCTCTTACTATGAGATATATGCTTAAAATTACTTATTGACATCGCTAGAAGGAGCTAATGGAGCTAGGAGAGGAAAAGTGAAAATGAGAGGATAGTATTGAGAGCTAACTCATGAAATTTGGCATGCACCATGATGAAGGTAAATGGTATCTAAAGAAGTTTTCACATTGTTATGGGTAGGCTTAGAAGTTTCAAACCATGGATCATGCATGGTACTTGGTCTTAAGAACACAAAGGGTAGTCTTGAGCTAGATAGGTGAAAGGATGATTTTTTTTTTATCTTTTTGCATCAATTTTATGATTGAGATAACTTTTTATGAGTGAGGTACAAGGCATTGAAGGAGCTATTGAAGGCTAAAAATCCAAGTTTCTTATTTAGAGTGAGAGTTAGAGAAGACAAGTTGAAGGAAGGTAAGAGATGATAAAGATTTTCATGAAATGTGATAATCTTGCAGTTGGATTAGGCATTGTATGAGGTTGATAAAATAACGTATAGTGTTTGATAAGACACCTATAATGAAATATGTCATTTTTAACAATATTAGGCTATTTTGGGCTTTTTGAAGGATTCTCACTATAGAGCTTGGGTGTAAGTTATTGGTTGATTCTCCTTAACTTGATTAAATGTATGATAAATTTATACACCTCTGCATTACATACCTTGTCACCAACAAGGAAAGAATGCTCAATTTTTTGTTGATCATGCCTTGCTTTATACTTGTCCTATGACTCTTTCAACATATTTTGTACTTGGAGGTGTATCTGCTGAATTTTCTTAATGAAATTATTAGCCTTATGGACTTCCAGATCCACTTTCCCATTATCTCTACACGGTAATCTCAAAACAACATCAAATGCACTCTTAGCAAAATAATCAAAACATGTTTCAAAAGGAGTCTTACTTGTAGAAGCATGAACTGCCTTGTTATAAGAATGTTGGATATACACCAAATTCTCATCTCAAGTCTTAGGATGTGTCCTATTATACCCTCTTAAGAGTTGAACCAAGGTACAATTTACCACTTCTATTTTCCCATCTATCTGCATATGAAAAGAGGCATACCTTTTCAACTTAGTATGCATATTATCCCATAAATTAGACCAAAAATTTCATATGAACCATGAGTCCTTATTTGACACAATAGAATTAGGAAACAAATGAACCCACACATTACCAAAAAACAACTCATATGCATCACTGGCTATAATGGTCTTCTTGCAAGGAATGATAATACACATTTTACTGAACCTGTCCAGTACCACAAAAAAATAATCATACGTTTCCTTGGAAGTAGGAAAAATTCCACAAAATCCAAGGAGATGCTCTCCCATGGTCGGGAAGGAATTGGTAACGGCATATATAAACCCAACTTTTTGTTACTAGGTTTACTTGTACTACAAAGAACACAAACCTTGATAATTTTTGCACTTTTGCTTACATGTTTGGCCAATAAACATACATCTGTGAATTCGCAACAATATTTGTCACACCAAAGTGACCATCCAGCTTAGAAGTCTGTACTTCCCTCATCAACTAAAATCTTTCCCCTTTAGGCACAAAAAGTTTCTCATTCTTGTAGAGCAACCCATATTGGAAGTAATATTCTCCCTTAAGCACAAAGCCCTCACCTGGAGGTTTTTTGTTAAAATATTTCTATAAAATTTAGATCTTGTTTATAGCCTTCCTGATATGCTTCACATACAAAAGGTTCAAGAAGAATTAAAGTGCCCATAAATGAAAGTAAATGAGGTCTAGAAAATATATCAGCTAATTGGTTAGTCACACCTTTCTTATATTTTATAATGAAATGAAAATTTTACAAGAAACCCATCCACTTATAGTCTCTAACTTTTTAAAGTTGATTTTGGGCCTACAAATATTGAAGAGGCTAGTGATCCATGTGTATGATAGTTTCCTTACCCATTAGATAATATTTCCATTTCTTTACCGCTTTCACAAGAGCATATAATTCCTTATCATATGTACAATAATGATAACAAACAGACCTACCTCCTTGAAGTAGGATCACCCCCATAACATAGTCACTAACATCGGTTTCTACTTCAAAATAAAGATGCAAGTTAGGTAATGCAAAAATTGGAGCATGAATAATATTTTACTTAAATTAATCAAAATCATCTTGTTGTTTCTTACCCCAATCAAAATCCTTACCATCTGCAATCACATAATGTAGTGGTACTATTATCGAAGATAAGTTTTATGAACTTCCTCAAATACTGAACTACACCAATAAAACTCATGGTCTCAGAAAAACTAGATGGTGTAGGCCAGTTTAGAATGGCCTATATCTTAGCTAGATCAATCCTCAACTCTTCATATCCAACCACATGCCCCAAAATACAAGCAATTGTTGAGAAAAATCACAATTCTTCTCATTCAAGATGAACTAGTTCTCCTTCAAAACTTGCAAAACTTGATGCAAGTGGTTAATATGTTCCTCAAAATTTCTTCTAAGAAAAAAAGTAATCCAAGTACACAATGATAAAGGAATCAATAAATGGACTCATTACCTCATTCATCAATCTCATGAAGGTATTTGGTGCATTGCATAGCCCGAATGGTAGGACCAACCATTCATACAACCCTTTCCTAGTCTTGAATGTGGTTTTCTAGATGTCCTCTTCCTTTATCTGAACTTGGTGATACCCAGATTTCAAATCAAGATTAGTAAAATATTTAGCATGTTGTAATTGATCCAATAAATCATCAATTCAAGGAAGAGGGTACCTATTATTTATGGTTATTTTATTTAATGTTCTATAATCAACATATATCCTCCATGAACCATCTTTCTTAGGTATTAAAATGATAGGAGAACCACATGGAGAAGTGTTATGATATATTATAATTACTTAATCAAAGGTTTTAATTGATGTTTTACCTCGTTGGCATCCTTCAAGGACTGCCTATAAAATCCCAAGTTTAGAAGAAAGCTATCAGGTAACAACTAAATCTCAGGCTCGATTGGCCTGATCAGAGGTAGCCCCATAGGCTCTTGGAAAAATTCCCTAAACTACTGAACTAAATATTTCATCTACTTCTTCTCTTTGTTAGTAAACATGCTACAAGTGGTTTTAGATGGAATAAATTCCTCTTCTTGCATACATCTCAAAATAAGTAATACAAATTTCCCACTAGCATTAATAAGTTTCTTAGCTTTAGAGGCACTTAACAAATATATCTTTGAGTCTCATGTAAATGATGAAATGAGGTAGTTCTTATTGTCCTTCACCATATGGTATGTTGGATATTATCATGAAGATGGAATCCCAGATATACATGTATGGGCTACCAAAAACTACACCACACACATCAAGAGGAACAATATCTAAATTAGTTTCATCAATGAGATTTTTATCAATACCAAACGTAATTTTACATTTATTAGCAACCTTGATGTCTACGCCTTTCATCACCCAACCTAATGAATATAGATTGAGATGATTGTAAGTATCCTTCAGCCTATCAACTAACTCCTTACTCATCAAATTAGCTTGAGAACAAGTATAAAAAAGAGCATCCACTTTTGTTTTCTTCACTTGGATTTTTATATGAAAATTTTTACTAAGTTCATTTTCTGGAACACAATTATTAAAACCCAAACATAGCTCTCTACAGAAGGAGGTAAAAAACATGGTCTCATCCACCTCTTTGCCAAAAAATATTTCCTCACCTTAGAGGGAAGCCATGGCCTTATTTTTATTCTTATTATTTTTGAAGGGATGTAATGTTTGGTGGAGCTTCAAACATGTTTCCTCGGAATGAGTGTCAACATCACAAGGACCAAAATGAACTTTAGTATCCTTCTTAGAAATGGAAGTATCATTCTTCTTACTTTTCCCTTTTTGTATCTCTTTTTGGTTAGTGTTACCTTACTTGTTTGAAGCATGTTGATAGGTAGATGAACTCTTCTTCTTATCCATCTTTAGATAGCAGGCTTGAGAACACTCCTCATCTACATTCATCGGCTTGGCCAAGAGAGATGGTCTTCTCAAGTGGTTATGGATTCCATCGATGTATTTCATTAAAATATCTAGGTCCGCTACATATTTTCCCATTTGGACAGATTTCTTTCGGAACTCACTGGTGTAAGCTTGTATATTTTAGCCTTGTTTTTGCCTTAGATATTGCCAATACATGGACCTCTCTTCTTTATAAAAAATAGGATAGAATTTATTTTTTATTAACTTCTTGAATTCATCCCACTTAGTAATAGGAGGACGCTTCTTAAAAACCAAAGTACAAACATAGTTTTCAAATCAAGTTAAAGCATGATTGGTTAATTTTAACCTTGCAAATGAAATATGTTAACTCTCATTGATTTGAGGAAAACGTAAATATACGTCATGTTGAGCTAGCCAATTGTCTAGCATTGTAGAATTCATGTCCCCATCATAAGGTTGAATTTATATCTTCGCCTCAACTTTGAATGATGAAGGATTAAGGTTAGTTTGGGGTTGTTCTTCCTCATATTCATGAGTGTCTTCTTTTGGGTCTCCTAGTGCCTGTTTTGGAACACCAAACTTCTCCATGATAAATCCCATGATGGACCCCAGCTTCCCAATAAACAAAGAAATGTTGCCCACATCTTTGGACAAATTTCCACATCCACCTCTTACTTGTAGAAATGTTCCTCTTCAGTATCACATGCATCTCCACTACAATCCATGCTTCGAATTCCTTACTTCCACTTCTTGGTGGAAATATTTTCTTCAAAAGGTATGAGGATACCTTTACCTCTTTCATTACCCTTCCAGGTGAGGAGAATCTAATTGAAAATTTCAACACAAGTTAAATCACATAAAAAACAATTTGATCTTAACTGCTCTGATACCAATATGATTCATAAACTACCTTCTTTAAAAAATAAAAAATATCCTATTTTTTGATAATGAATGAAAAATTTGATAAATCTCTTAATATCTAGTTTATTATGTAAGAATTATTCACACAATACTGAAAATGAAACATGTAAGTCAAGGAGACAACAATTTTTATCATGAAGAAACCCAATGTAGGAAAAACTCTAGCTGGGTAAGTAATTGTTTCCCTTCACTATATAAATCTCTAATATAATATAAGTTTACTACCAAACTATGACCTTCAAGAAGGATTAAAACTCATTCTACTTGCATTACTTGCTTACAATCCCAACAATAAAGAACTCAACTATTTATGAACAAAACAAGAACAATTCCAACTTCCTCTCTTTTTCACACTTGAATCCAATCAAATTACCTACCTAGAATGAATCACTGTTAGCATGACTTAACCATCTTATAGTAGAATAAATCAGATGATAACATGCATTATAAGTCTCCAATAAGGATAATTTTTTTCATGCATTTTTCAATGTCAAAGTTCAAGGTGGAAGTATGACAACTATACCCTAGTGTTGAAATTTTTTCCCAAAACCCCTCCTAAGTCACCTTTCGGATCATACTGCCCTCTATGTCATGACCCCTCCATCATTGAGAAGATTCATGGTGTGATTTACATTCTTCCTGAGTGTTTACAATGTGTTCATAAGGTCATCTGACCCATTCAGTGAAATGTCATCAAGAGTGGAAATTTGCACTAGGCTTAGAAAAGTTACTCCCTAGCTTTTCTGAACCAGGTACGCATCCTTAACAGTTGATCAACAGGACTAAATTCATTTGAGGATATTTTTGAAGATCCTAAATTTCAATGGAACATGTTTAGGGAATGTTTGGAAAGTTTCGGAGGTTTTGGGATCATTATAGCAAAAGTGAGTCTTGGAGACTTGAGGAGCTTGCAGTGTAAAAAAGCACTTGACCTTCAACTAAAGATTCTGGGAACTCTAGGATGATTCAAGAGTAAAATGAGATACCGTTAGAAATATAGGAGGATCATATACATGATGGAGCTTTCACATCTTTCAAAACACCTAAGTGCTCATTTGTGCAGATCAATCTTTACATACTCACTTGGCGATCCCGAATGAAAAAGTAGTATTTTTTGGAGGATGAATAATCAATTCTTACAAACCATCCCATTTTTATAAAAATTGTATTGGTATTCTAATTGATATAACATTTCACCTAAAAATACCTCCTACAACTCCGGGAAAGTTCATTTCAAGATTCTAACAGTTAGAAAAATTCACAGTTTGGACCATGGCACATTTTGGTGTCCCAAGTGTCCCAATTGTCTAGGACACTGGGGACAACAGGGATAGTAGGGACACAAAAATGCACCCTACCCTTAAACTGAAGCCCCTGGACCCTCATGTGACCTTGTTCCTCTCTGGTAAGGTGCTAAGTAACAAAATTGCAATTTCAGCTAAGTATGGACCCTCCGAGGCCTAGGGTGCATTTTTCTACCCTTACTTTCCCAAATTTCCTACATATTCGGGATAGCTAGGATATTAAAATGGTCCCCACCTCTAGCCCCTTCTTTTGTTTTTCATGTGACCTACAAACTTTCTCATCGGGTACTTAAAACCTTTCTCCTTCATTCACCATGTTCGCCAATTAATTTCCGCCACATGTGAAGCCTAGGAAAAGGAGTGCATTTTCTTTTCCCTAATATCCCAACTATCTCTAGATAGTTAGGATATTTGGGACACAAAAAATTTCTCCACCCCCTTTTCTTTAAAAACTGAAATGTAAAGCATGCCTTCATGAGTTAAAATTAACCTCGTTTTTAACTTATAAAGAGCATTGATTATCTTTTTCACCTCATTCATTTTCCAAGTTGACCCAGGAAACCATTAAAGACATCTTGAAGCTCTAAAATACCTGAAAATTCATCATAAAAACCTATAATTTCTTTTGGGGCATCCATGGTATCCGAAGTGAAGAAATTTTCTTAACAATCAAACCGATGGTCCGTTCCGCATGAAATTTTTCTTAGCAACTCCATGATCCAGGTGCCTTCAAGAAATCTATAACAAAAAACCCTCTCATGTTTTGGATTTTTTATGGAATAAAACCCTCATTATATTCCCTAGGTTGACACTTTTTGATATCCCATCATTCCAGTAGGCGGATTGCAAAAAAATTTCAACCATGTGATTCGGAGAGTGGGCCTATCCCAGTGAAGCTATTTTCATCGTCAACCAAAAGGGGGAAGTGGGCCTTCTAAAAATATTAAGCATTTGATATTTATACTTACTATAAATAGAAACCCTCTGAAAAAATAAAATCTTCTAAAGATAGTGCACTTAGAATTCAATAGTGAAGACAAACTAAGGAAAAAAGTGTTAAAAAAAAGCAAAAAAGCACAAAAAACAAAAAAGAACTTTCTAAAAAAATAAATTTTCAAAGATCATCAAAAATACCCCAAAACAAAGTGTACATGGTATGTTAGGAGTATTGGGATACTGATAAAATCACAAAAAGCATTAAAAAGTAGTCCCAAATTCCTACCTACTGAAAATTGAAAAAGTTTGTTTTAGGTACAAAAAGAGTCTATCTTCATCATTTTCTCTCACCTAACTGGTTTTTTCTGCAATAAAGTTCAAGTTTTCAGGTTTGGATTCCTTTTTAACCCTCACATCTAAATATCTGGAAGTGGGTGATAGTGATGTCACTCATATTGATTTAGAATACCTAAAAAATCATATGCTTAGTGGACCCATGGCGCCTGTGGAAGATAAGCTATACACAAGTGGTTTATATGTTGCAGGTGGCCATCCTCTATCCATCCAGAGCATGAAATTAGTCATGAATTATTATTAACATTATGAATCAGATATGAGGATCATACGAGCAGATGAGAGTTCAATCTTGGTAGTGCTCACACCCAAGGGTATATCACAGAGTATGCAGATTCCAACTTGGGGCAAGATGGTTGTCATCCCAAAGGATTTTGTAGTAGGTGAATGGTTAAATAAATGTTCATACCTTTAAGGCCTTGCATTGGTGTCCTGGTTGAAGTAGGTGAAAAATCCTTCTCGTGTGCTGAAGTCTTGGTCCAGGTATGAATTTCACGAAAGGTTCTCAGGTGCCATAATTCTTCTGAGTAGGGTGATGGGAGATGAAAGCATCAAAGAGTTCTATGATTGGATGAAATTTTTCATCCTCACCATCATCTAAGATAAATAAATGATTAGATGGTGTCAAATAATCAGTGACAACATCCATTTCCAATTGCTTTAGCTTCAATTCACAAGAAATTTTTCCATGACCTCGTATCTAGTGCATGCTCTTGCTAGTATGAGACCTTATAGGGATTTGAATCTCACACCAAACATCTCTCAGAAGGCACCTACCTAAGAGAGATATCCACATCCGATCTTGAAAGAGCGTAACCATCACTTTTCCAGGGTGAAAGATGTATTCACCATGTATGTTGTGAGATTACTTGAAGGTAAACCCAAGCTCAGGTTATCCTCGCAAGCTTTCACGTTGATTTAGAAATACAAATCCTTCTTCACGTAGTTTGTAACTTTCTCATACATTGTGGTAGTCATATTTTAATTCACTCCACAAAATCTTCCTCTGTACCTGAGCGACAATATTTTTATGTTTGAACTTTACAAAAAACTGGCTCACCTCAATGAAAAGCTCGAGAGTAGGAAGAAGAAAGGTGTGTCTTTTCCCATCTCCTTGGGAATATTTTATTGTAAATCTCTCATTGATGCATCCAGTTTGGAGACCTCTTTATCTCAGATGAGTATTTGTTCTTATACTTTGAGGGCTAACTTTGACATCCAGAGCACCCTCGATATGTTTGACACCCCCAATTTACACCATGTGCCGCAAGTTGAGTCCACTATTGGGTGAAATTTTCTGACAATCACAAAGTTAGGAGAAAATATAACATGAGGATGATAGTATATCAAATGAGGAAGTTTGTATTTGAATGGTTCACGGAAGCCGTCAAGGATGATGTAACAGACTTGTATGATCTTGAGTACTTGACTATGAAAGCTTCACCTCTTCCTCAGGTTTCTTGGAGCATCAAGGAATTAGGTGATATCAATGAGAGGATTGAGGCAGTGATCTGAAGATCATGAAATTGGTTCAAGAAGAAGAGGGAAGCGTTCATCGAGTCAAGCAACCTTCATGATCTCAAGAAAAAATTATCTCCTCTATCTACTTTGGGGAAAGTTGAGAAGGCTTCAAGTTCATCTCATTCTAAAAGGGTGAAAAATAAAAATTCCATGGAATCCGAGCTAACGCACCATAAGAGAACTCAGAAGAAGGCTAAAGAAGCTATCGAGAATTTAGAAGACTTGGAGCTAGGTGAGATTGAAATACCTCAACTACCTGTCATTCAGAGAACTCAGAGCATTTCATCTTCTGTAGATGTGCCTAATCAACTGGTCTAAGACCCACCTTCTCATCCAGAGCTAGAAATTTCTATCATACCCAGCACTAATCCTGAGATGAATGAGCCGTTCTCATGGGTACAAGACATGATCAGGGGGGAGATGTGCATGAGACATCAGGTGGTGGCCCTAAAATTCTAGGCCATATCTGCAATGGTGAAGGGAAAGAAAGGAGAGAAATATCATATTGTCATCCATTCTCGTAGTGGAACTTCAGGTAACCAATATGTGGAGGTGGCTCAGTCCAAGGTTTTCAAACCTCTCAGCAAGATGGAACCATCAGACTATGAAATAAACACTATTCAACTTGGATCAATGACACATGAAGGTGATGCTCATCTATTTTAAGGAGTCTTCCACTCACCTTCTTACAAGAAATAAAAAATACAAGGAGAAACTGGACCATGTATAAGACCATATCAAGACCCTAACTTCATACGTGCAAACACTCTTGAACCCAAATGATGCTAGTTATATCTCGTTTGAAGAATTTACTCCCATCAGTAACTTCAACCCTGAGTCTATCCGAAAAATACAAGGATTCACCATGCAGGGAAGAGCAAATGAAAAATGGGTGAACATGATCCTATAAAAGGGGAAGGTGTTGCTTCTAAAAATATTGACATTGTTCAAGTACATGAGTGTGACAGCCATGAAAGTAATCACGACATGAAAGGATATTGAGGCAGAGAAATATCATTAGGACTAGGTGTATCCATTGGTCATTGAGATGGGAAAGGTCCATTCACCCCTCTTGGTAAGCAAGGGTGTATTCTTTTCAACATCAGATGAGTTTTCCCAAATTTGGGCTCATACTTTTGTTACTCACTATGAAATGATAAACCGCGACATTGGAGAAATTGATTAATATGAGGAACATGTTATAAAGATGCAGGTGAATGCATATGTTGAGGTACAAATTTTAGAGTGCCCAACAGTGAACGAAGAAAATTTGGCGGATGATCTGTTGAAGCCTTTTGAAGACCTATTCAATAAGGAGGCCAGAGATTTGTTTTCTTTTAACGAAGACACATTGGAGTCCCTGGTTGAGATAAGAGAATTCATATCTAACACTGCAAGAGGTCATCAGTCTTGGTTCGTAGAATGCAAGAACATCAATGCTCTCTCTGAGAATTATATCAATTCCCTAAGTTTTTTTCACATCCAGCAAGCTGAGAAATTTACACCTGCAGTAGTGAGGTACAGTAAGAAAATCAAAGGCATTGAGATTTATCTTGAAGGGATTTCAAAAATTCCATCGGTAAGTAGGTCTTCTTCGGTGGAAGCTTCTTCCACAGTTTGAGTATCTACCTTCTTCCCCTCTTCACTCCCCCTCCCTCTATTCCTTCACATTCTAATTCTTCATTGGGAGGTTACCATTTTTGTTTCTGTCTTATTCATTAATGTGATTATAGTCTAAAATAGTAATAAGTTTCCCTTAATTAATAAAAGGATACTTAAGTTCCTTTCCTAGGAATGTCAAGAGTCACAAGATGGAAAGGCAAGTGAAAAGACATGTGGGGGTAGGTGAAGAGTATTTTTTAAGTCTATATAATGTAATGACTTCCCCATTATTAAGCGTTGTCAATTTTGTAAGTTCTAAGTAGATAGCTACCAAGGATAAGCAAAGAGATAACGAGTTCATATATCTCTCTCTATGTTTTCCTCTTTCCCTTGTATTGTACAACTTTGTCAGAATTTCAATAAATAAAGGAGTTTCTATTTTTCTAGATGAGTGAATAAGTGATACTTTGTGCTCATGGTTTTATCATGTCTTGATGTTATTGAAATCTGAATATTAAATCTAAATTGCAAAGTCACAAATGATTAAAAATTGTTGCAATACAAGTATATAATGTAATGAAATAAAAACCCTAAGTGCAATAAAGAAAGAAAAATAACTTAGCTGATATTTGCTAAATCTCGAAGTGTCTGATGTTGGAAAATGGGTAAAAAGAGATGGCAAACTATCGCAAATCCACATAGAAAATTTCAGAGATGTTGAATATGGCTAGACCAGAGTGCCTAGGCTGGTATTGGGGTGCCTAGGTATTAGGATCTCTCTCTGGGTGCCAAGGTCTGCACAAAACCTCAGGAACTAATTTTCACAGGGTCCCGAGGTTTTCACTTATCTTTGTTTCTTGTTGCTAGTATGTCACACAACTCCCGCAAATGTCACATGGAACCTATAAGAATATATCCGCCTAAAAACCCCTAAAATGCATCAAATCCTAAAGAATAAATAATGCAAATGGGGAGTCAAATTGACCCTGACGATCACCCGATAGAGTGAATTTACGATCGAGCTCTAAAATACATCTTAGACTACACTACATCTCATAATCTATGTATTTTTATGTGATTGTGTGTGTAATAGTGTCCTTAGGTTGCCCTCGCACCAAGGATGACAAGATATTGAGATACGGCTAAATAGAATGAAAAATGTGTAGATAGAACAAAAGAAACCCCTCATACGTAGTGTATGTAGAATAAGCAACCCAAAGGATGTAGTCCCTTTGTATATAGATACCCCTTGATAGTTTCCAACCCCTAATAATGTTATGTATGGTGTGTATAGATAAGGATCTCTTGATTAAATTTTGACATTAGTAACTGTTAGTGTGAAATCACAACACCCCCAGATGAGTTCTAAAAAATATGCTTTTCTAAGGTAGAATCATCTAGTGTGATTGCATAACATTGAGCTTTTTCCTAAGGTGTGAGACCTTACAAAAATGGAAAATCTCTCCAGATTAAAGGTTGGTTCCTTATCCCTCTATTTAGGTGCATACATAAGGATTTGTAGAGGATCTATTTCTATACCAAATCTAAGAGTTGCCAAGGAGACAGGGATAAAAGAGTATAAGAAATAACTAAACTACCAGGTGATGCCCTAAAGGAATGATGAACACTTATTTTACCAATAGACATAAACCAACAAAATGCATACAATAAACAAGCATGGATAGCCAGATCTATAACAGAAGACCAAATGGAAGCAAAAGAGACAAGAAGGGATATAAGATCGATCACAGACGTGTTTTATTGCTCTGTGGATTGATATAGTTCATTACAAGTAGCCAAAAGGTAGAAATGTACTACAATTTTAATGGAAGGCCTGAAACCCACAAATCCCTTTGCTATAAGGAGAAGGGAGCCTGCAAAACAAGGAATGTGCAACCCTTTACAATGAATCTTGCCCCCGTATTTATAGATTTGATCGTAGAGAAGAAAGAGAGAGAGAGAGAAGTGGGAAAAGCAGGCCAAAACTCAACCACTGTTGTTAATGCTTCTGATAAAATCTTCACCCAAATCCATCTTTACTGCATGAATCCTTGATTTGGCACCTTGAAAGAAGAGGAAATAGTGGAAACAGATCGAATCTGATCTGGTTGTTGAGGTAGATGGATCCTGCATTGAAGGTTGAAGACATTTCCTCCATTTTCCTTTACCTAACCTCTTCAAAAAATTAAAGTTTCAGACCTCCATGGCGTAGGTGAGGCCAAGATATTTCCAATGGTGTTAGGTTCGCAATATTTTGAGCCCTGATTCGAAAGATATGCCCCTTCGACGTTTGTATCGAATCCGTATAAATGGGTGGGAAAAAAATTTGAAAAACAGGTCCCTCTTTTGGTTTGGGACACGTGGCAGTTGGATTAGAACAAAAAAAATTGGGCTTGCGGATGCGCAATTTATCTTTTTCCCATTGAACGAAAGGAAAATTTTCACATTTCCCTCTGACTCCCTGCCTTGGCTTTGACTCAGGTTCAAACCTTGACATTTTCCTTGGGCGGAGTTGCGGACCATTTTGCAACTTTTATTCCTTTTTTGATAACAAAGGGCAAAGAATCAACTTTTCCCCAGATGCCCCACTTTCCTCTAGGACACGCGTCAGTCTGGAGCTTGCTTGGGCTCTCACTTTTAGATTCACCTTTTGAGAAGCGCCGTTAGGACACATGGTCTCTTTCGCTGCCTCCTCCATACTTAGTCATTTTTGGACCTTTTCCTGAACTGTTTCAAGCCCGAGCACTTCAGATCTTCATCATTTCTTCCCCTTCTTTTTTCTAGTTCCTTTGTTACACTGCCCCCTCCTGTCTGACCCTGCTATCCATAGTTTAGTCAAGTTGTAACTTGAAGAATGGATTTAAGATGTGGAAATGGCCCAATAAAGTTGTTTCTTTTGTACAAATTCCTTTGATCTCTCTAGGCCTCTGCCACTCCATGGTCGAGTCCTTCTGTGACCAATTTACAAGATCTAAATGAGTTCTTTCAGGTTCCTTCTATGCGGGGTCGTGACTGATCCAATAGTTGGCACGTGGGCAAAATATGGATAACAATTTGGTGACTCACAAGGGTATCTACCTACTAGATAAAAAGACCAATTGCCTTGTCGTATCTGTTGGGTATGAAGTCAAAAAAGATGGTCTGATATGAATTTTACCTCTGATTCACAAGCCCGGCTGCTTGCACTCCCAATTTTTGTAATAAGTCTCGAAATGAAAGTTTCTTAGAGTAGAAAATTATTTTGATCCAGGGCTTCATCTGTCTCTCTGAATGGACTGCATAAGAGCAACAAAATAGCACCACACTATATACAAAATTTGAAATCATACATGCTCCAAATGGGACATGTAGAGCGTGCAAAGCACATAGGATAAAAGCAATCTACACTACAACAAGACAATGTGCATAAGCACTTAGAGGAAAGAGAAAACTAGACTAATATGTATAGGGTGAGAACTTCCCTCTTAATAACAGTGCTTAAGATAGATCCCATTTAGTGGAATTTGCAACTCTTCACCCTCCAATGTAGACAATTGGAAAGCATTGCTACCTTTCAATCTTATGATCATATAGGGGCCAATCCAGATGGCATCAAATTTGGAATACCTTCTTGGTTTTGCTCGATCTGCATTCCATTTCAAAACTAGGTCTTCATCCTGGAAGGTCCTTGCTTTTGCCTTCTTGTCAAAGAATTTCTTAACTGAAACCTGATTCTTCTCTATTGCTTAGAGAGCATGCTCTGTGGTTTCTTCTAATTCTATCAGCTTTGTATACCTGGCCTCCATTGGTCCAAATTTAGACATCTCTAGTTGCTTCACAAGCTATAATGCTAGCAACTCAAGTGATATAGGCAACGCTGCCTCTTTCCCATAGACAAGCTTGAATGGAGAGCTACATGCAGATCTCTTGAGAGTTATTCTATCAACCCATAAGGCCGTTTTGAGTTTTGTGTGTCAGGTCCTCTGATTCTCATCAAGAGTTCTTCTGATGATATTTAGCATGTTTTTGTTTGTGGACTCAGCTTGGCCATTACCTTGAGGGTTATAGTTTGATGAAGTACTCAAATAAGTCTCATTCTTAATAGCCCATCCTGTGATCTTGGAACCTATGAATGCTAATGCATTTTCTGATATGATGGTGGCTGGCACTCCAAATCTGGTCACTATCCCTTCATAGAAATCTAGCATACTAGACTCATTTGCTTCCTTGAGTGCCACTGCCTCGGTCCATTTGGTGAAATAATATGTCACTGTCAAGATCCATTTGTGACCTTGGCTTGAGTTTGGATTGATGAATCTAATGAAGTCCAATCCCCATTGCATGAAAGGTTGGTCAACTGAGATTGGGTGCAATGGAAGCGCTGCTAGCTTTTCCTTGCCCTTAAAGAATGCACAATTCTTGCACCTTTTGATCCATGTGTAGCAGTCACTAAACACTCTGGGCTAATAATATCCTGCTTTCATGATTTTAAGTGATGTCACTTTGAGAGAAAAATATCCTCCAGCTACGTTGACATGGAATTCTCTTAGCACCCTCTCCCCCTGATCTGTCAAAATGCATCTCAGCAAAATGCCATTGATGTCCCTCTTGAACAAGGCACCATCAATAAGAACATATGGGATGGCATGTAGCCTGAAATGCCTTATTTTTGCTTTACTCATCCCATGAGGACATATGCATGTTCAAAGGAAGTACACCATGTCTTAGATCTAACAAGGAGCAAGTACATCGTCGCTCCCTTCTTCTTGATCATCTTATAGAACAAGAACAACCTCCTTTTCACTGTTTGTTTCATCTTGTTGACTTGAGGCTAGTTGTTCACATAGCCTCTTCCCACGGACCAGCTTGGTGACCTTGATCTCAATGTCATATTCCATGACACGAGTGATCCATCCTACATGCTTTTCATTCATGTCCTTGCTGAGAAGGAATTCTTTAACTCCCACATGGGAGACTAATAGTTGGATCTTGTTGTTTGAAACCAAATGCTTAAAATTCTTTAATCCTCTGATCACCGCCAGGACCTACTTCTCAATGGAGGAGTACCTCACCTCATAATCTTCCAGACTCTAACTGAAGAAATAAATTGGTTGTTTTGTACTCTCTTTGTTCTACTACACTAAGATTGCAGAAATTGTGTCATTGCCACCAAAGGCATATAATATGAAATCTTTGGAAAAATCTGGGTTCATAAGAGTTGGGGCTTGTGATATGGCTTCTTTGATAGCCTCAAAACTTTCTTTTCCTTCAGCTATCCACCTGAATACTAAGCTCTTCTTTAGCATCAACATTATTGGCTTAATAAGGGCAGCAAAGTTTGGAACAAACCTGTGGACAAAATTGATTTTTCCCAAGAAGCTTTGAAGAGCCTTCTTGTGACTTGGCAATGACAATGCTCTTATTGCTTGAACTCTCTTCGGGTCAATTTCCAATCCTTCCTTTGATACAATATGGCCTAGAATCTTACCTTCATGGGCCAAGAATATGTACTTTTTGGGGTTCAGTGACACCCCAAAACTCCTGCATCATTAGAACACCTGCCTTAGGTTGAAGAGATGATCTGCTGCATTTTTGGAAAACACTGTAATGTCATCTAGATAAATCAACACTATTTTGTTGATCAGCCCCTTGAATGCCATATCCATTTCCCTTTGAAAATTGGCTATGGTGTTGGACAATCCAAATGGATTTTTATTGTAGGAATAGGTGCCCCATTTGGTGGTGAAATATATTTTGAATTGATCATTTTATTTCACCATGATCTTGTTGTACCCTGAGTAGCCATCTAGGAGGGAGAACCTTTTTGACCCAGACACTACTTTCAAGATTTTCTCCATTAAAGGAAGTGGGTAGTGATCTTTGAGGGAGGCTCTGTTCAAATCTCTGAAGTCAACACAACCTGATTTCTCCACTTTTCTTTCTGACTGGGACTAGATTTGTAACCCAACTTGAGTGTTTGATTGGAAATATGATGGGAAAACAATGCTTCTGATCAGGGAAAGAAAATACATATACATTGGAAGCTCAATATGTGAAATGAGCACAGTCTTTGACACCATTGAACCTGATAGCCATGAAGCAGGTTGAAAATAGTGCTATTAAGTGATGTGTAATAACTTAGAAATGAACCCTCTTAGGTCTTCATAACTCCAAGCAAGACAGATCAGGGAATTCTTGGCAAAGTTGTATGAATGCATACCTTTCTAGGATGGTGGCCACTTAACAACAACTAAGATGAGTGATTTTGTCATCTCAAAATAAAGGGATTGACTTTGGAGGGTATCCTTTAATATGCATGGTTAGCCTTCTCCTATCTAAATTGAGTCGTTACTACCCAAAATAAGTATTACAGTCGTCACTATGGACTTTGGGAAGCTTACTAGGATCTAGTTGTACCTAAAAAAGAAATCTCATAAAATTAATCTGATGGAAAATGTAATGATTAAAAGCCGAAAATACAAGAGGTACTAGATAAGGAAGTTAATGATCTAGTTGATAATTCTCAAACACCTGCCAACATGTGTTATTACCTGAGACGGATTTGACTCACTAAAAAGGATGGAGAATGTGAGAATGTGCACAAATTCTTTTGATGTTATCAACAAGATACCTAAAAAAATGACCCGACTAATTCCACTACATAGGAATAGATGATCTATTTGATTGTTCCTGAGGTATGGAGCGCAATACCGAAGGCTTCAAAGGTGGATCCACGAAGAGTGGCATACCATCTACTCATGTAGTTCTTAAGCAGGGTGATGAATGGAAAACAAAATTCAATACCAATGATGGACGATATGAGTGGTTAGTCATGCCAGTTGGCACTATCATCAAACACTCTATTACCTTCATAATTCCTAGATTCCTTGCCCAATCAAGCCCTTTATAGGACTAAATTTTTCATTTTTCATTTGGATGATAGATTATTTTTTAGTAGATAAGTAAACTAGTATCATGTGAAACAGGCTAGGAATAGTGTTAGAAAGGCTAAGAGAAGATACAATCATAGCTCCTCCTTTAAGCTCAAGAAGTGTAACTTCATGAGCCATCATTGAATAATTGGTCCATATCCTCGGATTTGTTGTTTTCAAAGATGCTTGTAAGGATGGGTTTAGATAAGGTCAGAAAGAAAGATTAGAATGTCTCTTCTATGTAGGATTGTGTTTGAGGTGACCCAACTTTTATGTATTGATTCCATATCCTTATAGGGGTCAAAAGCATCCGGAACTTTAGTGATATTTGTGCACCCACTAAATGAAAAAATCAAGTCTGGAGATAAGAATCCCAAATTGGTATCTGTTTGACTAAAGAAAATGAGAAAAATATTGATCAAATTGTTGAATAAGTTGGCATAAAAAAATAGCATAGGCACATAGGCTTTAACTATGATAATTAGATAATAGGTTTTTCAGAATTGATTGTAATGCTAGTGGATCATACCTTATCCTAAAGAGGAAATTTGACCAGTCAGCAGAAAGGAAACCTCCAATTGGTTACTTCAATGAGAAACTAAATGGAATCCAGACACAAAGTATTCAACTTATGATTAGGAGTTATACGCCATCATTGACATGTCTTTACAAGAATTAGAGACACTACTTAGTTTCCTAAATAATTTGTGCTTTACACTGAAGAGTCATGATCCTTTCTAATTCCCATCAATAGTTACTACTATCCCATCTAATTGTATAGGTCCTATAAAAATGACTTCAGAGTTTTGGAGACCTAATTTATCAACTATTTGTTTGAAGCATCACAAAGTGTTAAAAGCTAATAGAGTATCTGATGCATATAATTGTGAACCTAATTTGTCTCCAATTCTTCATGAGTTTCAGTTGGAGTGGTAGGAGATCTCGAGGTAATTAAGAGAGTTTTTATCCTTGGAAAATCCTTCCATGTTGAACTGCATTAGTAAGGACTCTATCATGTTTGTTAGGGAGTCCAGTAAGAACTAGATAGAAGTCTATGGATGGACTAGTATGATCACAGGATCCCTCTGTTCATGGAATGGCCAAGTGAATATGCATAGTGAAAGGATCTATGAGATGATAAATTTCATATAAGGAGATAACATTGAATGGAGGTATCTAGTTTTGCATGCCCCCTGGGAGACAAATTTTTTTCCTTAGTTGACATAGATTGTTATTATTACCGATGCCTGACTGAAATATTGGATGTTGAGAAATTTATTGGTTTAGTATGTTAGGAGTTATTCTAGTATGCCACCAGGACCTTGAATCCAGTGATGGACAGGATTGTATCATCGTTTACCTAAGTTCCAATGCAAGTCATGGGATGCATCTGAAAATGGAATTCTGTATTTGGACCATGTATTGACAAGCCACACTTTGACAAGGGCAATGAATCCATTTTTGTTGTTGTCTGATCAGCCTTCTATATTGACGAAGAACTTGGTCTCACTTGGGGGTCAAAAAAGTTGATGCCACCAACATTGTCAATGATATTCCTCTTAGAGCCAAGTAATTGTGTTTCCATTCTTGAATTCACTACCATCAAAACATTGTTTTTAATAGAGCACCATTAAATCATGTTGATTAAGGAATTATTTGGCTGAACTCATGGAAAACACCAGTCATAGGCACCATGCCATATTGATTTTGTGCTCATCTTACCTATCCTCAACTTGATGTTGAAAACTGATGTTAGGATCAATAACAGTCTTGGAATGGTCTAATTAGATGTTTGGTAAGTGGTTGTCCTAAATAATGGGATCAACTTCTATAGTTTCAGGTGGAATTTGCATATAATGACTCCATCAATAGGAGTAAAGGGTTGAGTACTTGATCCAAATGGGGCTATGGAATTCACCGAAGAGGAGTATCTAAGCTTTTTGTAATTTGATGGTCAAAAGATGAAATCCCAGAAGTATCTGAAGGTGCTTCATCAGTTTACTATAAACATACTTTAGAGTGTATTAGATGATGACATGTCAAGAAGCTTCAGTTGGAAGCAAGTGACTCACTAGGGGTACAAACCATAGAGATAATCTAAAGGAGCTTGGCTAGTATCAAGGCTTCCTAAAAGAGGGATATTTGATGTAAACATGGCCTTAGGGAGTGACATATTTCCTAACAGTGAATGTAACATGGTTCTCAAAACCTAAGAAGAGGCTATAGCCTACAGGTAACTAGTAGTTACCAACATGTCACTGGCATATCATCAATATTCAATGTGGTAGACCTCTAAATCCTTAAAAACAAGGTGATAACCAAATTCAAATGTAAAAAAAGAAGACATACGTCATTGATTGGATTCATATCCCAGTTCCTAAAGCTAGAAAATAAGAGATTGAAGTCTATTTGGACAATAATATTCATTAGAAGACTAGAGACAATGAGTACTTGTTCAGTTACTCTAGTCAAGTGATAAGTTATCACCATGATGTCCCAGGATTCCACTTGTGATGACCTCCATTAAGAAGCTAAGCATATTTCCAGATTTTGATAGAGCCTCACTGATCAGGAGCTCATGAACCATTGTTAAGCTTGGAGTGTCTGAATGCAGGGGCAGGGCAAATGTGACTAAAACTGTCCATCTCATGGATTTCTAGTGGATCTGTAGAATTATTTTTTGGTAATATCTTAAACATGTTCACCATGAGAAGTTTTATTTTATATGGTCCAGTGAACATCATTCCAAAATAGATCTTCCCTCCAAATGCTTAAATTGGGACTAATTTTAATCATGCAGTAAAACTTAAGTGGACTTCTTACCGGTGATTAATTGACATACTGGATTTGGTTGTGCTCATTCTGATTAGCCTCATGGAAAACCTGAAATGAATAATAAGAAGATTGCCTTCCAAGACGTGATCTCAGATGATAATGGTACACCAAATTAGATTTACAAAATAGGAGAGCTAAAATACTCATATATGGAAATCCATCATAATCCATAATGCTCATGTCATTGGGGACAGATGTAATGTACTTCAAATATACCTTCAATAAGAAAGATGTACATATAGGGGGAGGGAAGTGCAACTACTACCTAAATCAGTGATGAATAAATCTCACTAACTGAATACTGATTAGTTACTTTTGGACTCCATAAGACTAGTAAGCTAACTCCACAGGCTAACTGAGAAGCTAACTCAATCATACAAGTAGTTCAGCTAACTCCACACAACTAGTACACCTAAGAAAGCTAGACCCAACAAGTGTAGGGATAACATTGAGTGTGCTAAGAATTATTTGTTAGTGTGAAATCACAACACCCCCAAATGAGTTATGGATCTGATTTTCTAAGGGAAGAGTCATTTGGTGTGATTGCATAACATTAAACTTTCCCCAAGGCGTGGGACCTTACAAAAATGGAAAAGATCTCTAGATTAAAGGTTGGTTCCTTATTCCTCTATTCAGTGTGCATGCATGGGAGCTTGCAGAGGGTTTATCTTCTATACTTAGTCTAAAACATGCCAAAGGAGACAGGGGTAAAAGGAGTATAAGAATTAAAAAATGACTAAACTACTAGGTAATGCACCAAAGGAATGATGAAAAATTATTTTGCTAATAGATACAAACCAACATCATGCATATAATAAACAAGCACAAATGACTATATATGTAATAGAAGACTAGAAGAAAGATAAAAGAGGAAAGAAAGGATCTAAAATCGATCACATACGTGTTTTATTTCTCTGTAGATTTATACAGTCTATTAACGAAGTAGCCAAGAGGTAGAAACATAATGCAATTTTGATGGAAGTCATGAACCCCACGAATCCCTTGCTAAGAGGAGAAAGGAGCCTACAAAACAAATAATGTCCAACTCTTTACAATGAATCCTGCCCCCCATATATATATAGGTTTAATTAGAGAGAAGAGAGAGAGAAGAGATATATATATAGAGAGAGAGAAGTGGGAAAAGTAGGATGAAACACAACTACTGTTGTTAATGTTTCTGATAAAATATGTCCCCAAATCCATATTTACTACATGAATCCTTGATTTGACCCCTTGAAAGAAAAGGAAACAGATGGAAACAGATCGAATCTGATCTAGCTGTTGAGGTAGATGAGATCCTGCATTGAAGGCTCAAAGACATTTCCTTCATTTTACTTTACCTGACCTCCTTAAAAAATCAAAGTTTTAGACCTCCATGGTGTAGGAAAGGCCGAGATCTTTCTAAGGGTGTCAGATTCACAATATTTCGAGCCCTGGGTCAAAAGATATTCCCATTTGAAGTTTGTATATCAAATCCGTACAAATGGATGGGAAAATAATTTGAAAAATGGGTCCCCCTTTTGGTTTGGGACACGTGGCAACTAGATTAGAACAAAAATTGGGCTTGTGGGTCCGTAATTTATGTTTTTGCCTTTAAATAAAAGGCAAATTTTCACCTTTCCCTCCGAACTCCCCACCTTGGCTTTGACTCAGGTTCTAACACTGAATTTTTTCCTCTGGGCAGAGTTACGGGCCATTTTGTAACTTTTACCCCTTTTGTGATAACAAGGGGCAAAGAATCAACTTTTCCCCCGATGCCCTACTTTCCTCTGGGACACGTGTTATTATGGAAATCACTTGGGATATCCCTTTTGGATTCACCTTTGGAGAAGCACCATTAGGAAACACAGTCCCTTCTGTTGCCTCCTCCATACTTAGTCATTTTTGGACCTTTTCCTACAATCATTTCGAGCCCGAGGACTTCTGATCTTCATCGTTTCTTCCCCTTCCTATTTATGGTTCCTCTTCTACACCACCTCCTCTTGTTTGACCCTATTATCCATAGTTGAGTCAACCTATGACTCGAAAAATGGATTTAAGATGTGGAAATGGCCTGACAGAGTCATTTCTTTTGTACAAAGTCCTTTGATCTCTCTAGGCCTCCGCCACTCCATGGTCGAGTCCTTCTGTGACCAATTTATAAGATCTGAATGAGTTCTTTCAGGTTCCTTCTATGTGGGGTCGTGACTGATCCAATAGTTGGCACGGGGGCGAAATATGGATAATAGTAACACAACACACCAACTAGGACCTCAGAATAAGGGTAAGATAACTGAAAAGAATGACCACAAATGTCAAGATAAAAACAAGAAATAAGCAAGACATGAGCTCCTATATCTGAACACAAGCACCTGGGTGCTAGTGTCTAGGTCAGGCACTAGTGCTGGAGAAAATGATGAAAAATGTGGAAAGAGTGACAAACATGAATCCTTGTGACATGACCAGAAATAAATATAGGAGTGACACATATAGAAGGAGTGACAAATAAAATATCAATACAAAAGAAGACAATGAAAACAAAAGGGGATGGAAAGGGGGACGTGTTACTAGTGAATACGTTTCTCGCTCAAGATCCATATATATAACATCATACTTGCAGAGATTTAGGTAAACGCAAGCTCAAGTTATCCTCGTAAGCTTCCACATTGATTCAGAAATATAGATCCTTCTTCACGTAGTTTGTAACTTTCTCATACATTGTGGTAGTCAGATTTGAATTCACTCCACGAAGCTTCCTCTGTACTTGAGTAATAAGATTTTTATGTTTGAACTTTGTAGAAAATTGGCTCACCTCAATAAAAAGCTTAAGAGTAGGAAGAAGAAAGGTGTGTATTTTCCCATCTCCTTGGGAATATTTTATTGCAAATCTCTCATTGATGCATCAGATTTGGAGGCCTCTTTCTCTCAGATGAATCTCTGTAGCTTTGACCTCAAGTCTATCTGAAAAATACAAGGATTCACCATGCAGGGAAGAGCAAACGACAAATGGGTGAACATGATTCTAGAAAAGGGGAAGGTGTTGCTTCTGAAAATATTGACATTGTTCAAGTACATGAGTGTTATACCCATGAAAGTAATCATGACATGAAATGATATTGAGGTAGATAAATATCATTGGGACTAGGTGTATCCACTGGTCATGTAGATGGGAAAGGTCCATTCACCCCTCTTGTTAAGAAAGGGTGTATTCTCTTCAACATCAGATGAGTTGTCTCAAATATGGGCTCAGACTTTGGTTACTCACTATGAAATGATAAACCATGCCATTGGCTAAATTGATTATGTTAGGATTGTGGAGTTGAATTGCTTCACAGATAGCATGTTTTACATGTTACTAGTTCCAATAGTAACCGGCATCGGTCATGGTGTAACCGTCATCGATCAGGGTGTAACCAACATCAATCAGTCCAGGTCAGGAAGTGACCGACGACGGTTAGGCAGTAACCGTCACCGGTTACCTATGCTCGAAAGTTTATATTTAACTCTCAGGAATTAGATCTATTTTTAGCATTAAAGAAGATCTATTAATTGTAATTACATGGCTAAGTGCCCTAAGTTTATATACGCCTATATAAGCATGAAAGCTAGGTTTTAAAAGTAGAATTAAGAGAAGGATTGAATTAGATCCTTGATTCTCCTAGATTGAGGGGATGAAGAAGAAGAAGAAGAGAAAGAAATAATAGGTTACATGAAGAAAGAGTCTCCATGGAGAGGAGCTGGACAGAAGGAAATACCAGGTACATCTGAATGGTGAGAAGAGGGTAACATCTTCTACTGTATTTCTTTTGTATAGTTATTGTCTCATTGTAATGGTTTACATAGTATGCAAAGCACATAAAGTTTCTTCTTGTCGATCCACATGTTGGTGAGATCTTGTATTATAGATCTATGTAGATCTAGTCTTGTATTGTAGATCCATGAGATCATATTGTATTGTTAATCCATGTAGATCTAGATATTGTAGAGGAGGTTGTCTTCATGTTTACACATGCTATACAGTGATGGAGAGACAGACTTACTTCTTGGTGCACAGTCATTGTTGCACATATGGTAGACCTATGTGAGAGGTCTTGTTTGCAGATCCACAGAGAACTTGGTAACAGTTCAAAGATGTAGTAGTTCCTAGTTATGTGAGATCTGTTGTTTGTTTTTTGAGGCATAGTTGTAGTGTATTCATGGAGATCCGTTTAGAGATCTGGAGGAGAGGAGATACTCTTGGAGAGATGCATTATACTATTGTATTGAAGAGTTAGTTTGTACTCTTGTTGTATTATATATATGAGATCTCTATCTTTGGTGGACGTAGCCCACATTGGGTGAACCACGGTACATGTTGTGTTATGTGTGTGTACTTTTTCTTGATTTGGATTATTCTAGTTTATATTTCCACTACTATATATTTTGGGGAATTTTTTATATCCCGTGTGCATGATTTTGTTTGTTATTAAATCATAGCACTATTCGGCAGTCCCAAATTCCCAACATATTAATATGAGGAACATGTTGCAAAGATGCAGGGGGGATGCATATGTTAAGGTAAAAATTTTGGAGTACCCAACAGTGAACGAAGAAACTTTGGCAGATGATATGTTGAAGCCTTTTGAATATCTAATCAATAAGGAGGTCAGAGATTTGTTTTCATTCAATGAAGACATATTGGATTCCCTGGTTGAGATAAGAGAATTCATATCTGACATTGCAAGAGATCATCGGTCTTGGTTCATAGAATGCAAGAACATCAATGATCTCTCTGAGAATTAGATCAAGTCCCTAAGTTTTTTTCACATCCCACAAGCTGAGAAAGTTACACCTATGGCGGTGAGGTACAGTAAGCAGTTCAAAGGCATTAATATTTCTCTTGAATGGATTTTCAAAATTCCATCGCCAAGCAGGTCTCCTTCGGCGGAAGCGTCTTCCAATGTTTGAGTATCTATCTTCTTCCCCTCTTCACTCCCCCTCCCTCTCTTCCTTCACATTCTAATTCTTCATTGGGAGGTTACACTTTTTGTTTCCATATTATTTAGAAGGGTCTGTGTTTGTGTTCTTCGATGATATATTGATTTATTCAGAGACAAAATAAAATCACATTCGTCACTTGCAGGTAGAATGGAAAAGGTTGAGACCACATAAGTTGCATGTCAAGTTGTCAAAATTTTCCTTCTTCTAAACAAAAGTGCATTATTTAGGCCATGTTATATCAGCAGATGGAATTACAGTTGATCTAGAAAAGATAAAGGCTAATATGGAATGGCCTATACTTAGGAATGTGCACAAGGAACGTAGTTTTATGGGACTTGTAGAGTACTATAGGAAATTTGTAGAAGGCTTTTCAAAGATTGACATTCTTATTACCTCATTGAAAAAGAAAGGGAAGAAGTTTTTATGGAAATAAATTTGTGAAAAAGCCTTCCAACTCCTCAAGGAAAATTCGATTACTACATCCAATTTTGAGAGTCACAAATAATCCTAATCAAATTTTCACCGTAGATAATTTTATAACGAAATGAATTAGGGTTTTTGAGTGAGTTTTTATGTAGGAATAATGAATTAGTTGGTATTATCTAAGATCCCAAAGTAGGTCTATATTCATGAAAAATAGGTAAACAAATATGAACCTACTATTATAATGCCACACGAAAATATGCTATACACTTAGAATTTCCTCTAATGTGGCAACCGATTAACGGTGCCTGGGCTGTTAATTGGGGCCACTCTTAGGCTCCATTCTTGCATGCCCATCATATGACACCTTCTTGGTCATTTTCACTCTGATAATCAACTAAGTTGGTCGCTAATATCTCTCTTGTTAGTCTATCACATATCCTCCTTTCGACCATAGTCAGAACCTCCACCAGTATCGTCTGATAGATCACCACAATAATTGGCTATCCTAGGCCTATCAAATCCCCAACAATTGCAAATCAAATCCTAAAAAGATCCCAAATAATAAAAAATGAGGGGTCAGACTAATCACTTGGATTATCAAACAAGTGAACTTACAACCTTGTAGCATTGCTTAACTACATCTCAGACTCAATATAGTTCTATGTGATTGCTGTGTGCAATAGTGTCCTTAGGTTTCCCTCATGCCTATGATGTACACCAAAGATAGTTAGGCTACGACTAGATAGAATGCAAAATGTGTGGATAGAAGGCAAAAGAAACCCCTCTTACACAACTGTATGTAGCATATAAGAAGCCCAAAAAATGTAGTCACCTTTTTATGTAGATAGCCCTTGATAGTTTTCATCCCCCTTTAATAACTGGTATATATGATGTGTATATATAGGGATCTCTTGTTTAAATACCTCCTCCATTTCACTAGTAACATGACATGGTCGATTATGACCTTGGGATAAGGGTGAGATAACCAAAAATTGACTAACCAAAAATGGTCAAGATAAAAAGCTTGAAGAAATAAGCAGGATAGGAGCACCTTAGATTGGGCACAAGCACCTAGGCAAGTGTCTAGGTCTGGGCACTAGTGTCCTAGGAGTTAAATGAGTAACAAAGAGTGAAAATACTAACAGACAAGGATCCTTGTGACCTAGACAGAAATAAGTTTTGGAGTGACATATGTAGAGGAAGTGACAGATATAAAATATAAATACAAAAGAAGACAATAAAAACAAAAGAGGATAGATAAGGGGATGTGTTACTAGTGAATACTTTTCTTGCTCAAGATCCATATATATAACATCATACTTGCTGATTTTCATAGTAATGTAGTAGTAAGTGTGTGATTTTGTGTCTACATTTGTCCCCCCTTTATATTATTTGAGTTAAATTCAAGTAGTTTAAAGGAAGTAAGGAACATACCTTGAGAAATTCATTGAGAATACTTAATGTTACAGAAGTACGCGCAAAATAATGTGTGGCATGGAAAACCATGGATCAATGTGTCAATCCATATGGCGTAAATAGAGATAGGGATGTGATAAGGAACTTTGGAGAGAATATGATGATTCAATTGATTTGAGAATTTGAAGTATTTTGATTTATGTTGTGAAGCAGAGATTTTGAAGGGGGGAAGGGAGTGATCAGTTACCAATCCAATTTTGTATGTTGTTTGAATAACTGAAGGATTTGGGTGTCCTTGCCACGCAGAGGAAGAGTGTTTAGGGAGAGAGAATCTAGGTTTTACTCTCCAACTATGACTACATCCTCGAAAGTTCAAACCACTGTAGACTGGTATAAAGAACAAATTTAGTTCCATTTTGATCCATTCGATCCAGTTTGATCCATGTCTAGTCATGTGTTTGAATGGCTTCCAAGTTAGGTCATCTGGAAGCGATAAAATTATAGCTCCTAAGTTAGGTCATCTGGGAGGAATGATAGAATGTGATTATTATATTTAATTGATGATAGAAATTTATTGATTGATTGATTTATTGAAGTAGAATATTCATAGCGGTGAATTTTCCACTTGTTTCCCCCAGATTAGGTCATTAGGGGGAATGAATCTGATGTGATTAGTAGAATATTCATGAGAAATTTGTGATCTTGTTTCCCCTAGCTTAGGTCATTAGGGGGTAATAAATTTAATGACATGATAGAACATAATTGAAATGATGAGTAGATTGAATTGTTTGTTGTGATAAATGAAGGATTAGAGAAAGAATTGTTCATGGTGATATGCCAAGATTGCTCGATTGATTGTGTAGGAACTAGAGAGGGATCATGAAAGTGATCCTAATTGTATGCCCCCTTTTATGAAAATGGGAGAAGGTGATCCTAATGGATATATGAGCATTGATGTAATGAAAAGAGTTCTGAGCTGAAAGTAAAAATGTTTAGTGAGCCAATCGATAATATAGAAGTTGTTTGGAAAATTGTGTGAATTTTGGTGAAACTTGTGTCCAAGGGTAGAAAATAGTTGATTGTGAAATGTGTATTCAGTGATTGAATAGTAGGAGAAATTATGAATTGATGTGCTTGAAATGGGGATGAAAATGGAGTACCTTAGAGGCTCAAGATATGAGTGAAATTGTCATATTGTGTATTAGTTCAAGAGGTGAGTGCACATAGTGAACTATAGTAAGTGAAAAATTGAAAGTTATTATATATAGTAGGAGTAAAAAGTGAATAGTTCACTTCCCAATTTGAATTTTGATTGAGTTAAAAATTGAGCTCTATGGACTCTACAAAGATGCCATAGATTATAGCAGCGAGGATGACTAGGTTTGAGAGGGAGGCAGATGTCATGATAGTGCAAATGACCAACGAGTTGGTACGTATGTGTATTTTTCAAAATTTTGATAAAATATGGCCTATTTTTTAAAATTTTCACAATTTTTGGGTTTTTGAATTTTTGGGTGTTTCAGACCCAAGCAGTAGCGGCTAGGGTATAGATGTCCTTTGGGACACTAGCGCCCAGTTCCATGCACTAGGATCTTGTCCTCGGATGCCAGAATCCCGCTCCTAGGCATTGTAGTCCCATGAGAGTTGAATTTCCTATGTATTATGAATTTTTGATTTTCTGATTCATATATGCGGTGTTTGTAATTGGTTTTGGACTGATATGAGGTGCTAATGTCAATATTTTGGTTGTATTTGTGTTGTGCAAGGAGATATTCATTTGAGGGAGTTCCGTGGAGGTCAACACTTGAGTAAATTGTTGTCTGTAGGGATGTCTGATGGTGAGTGGGATGTTCTAGACCAAGTCAAGTTACAACACATAGTGAGATTGGGGAAGGTGCCCCATAATATTCCCATGATTACAACATTATGTAAGAGATGGTGTGTAGATATGTGCACATTTTGGTTTCCTACAGGAGAGATGTCTGTGACCTTGGAGGATGTTTATCCCATATTGTGATTGCTACTAGTGGGGGAGAGGGTACATGTTATGAAAGTGCAGGATGTTACTAGGAAGATGTGGGCAGCCCTGAGGTATTTCATAAGGACACGAGTATAGACAGAGACCCATAATATCCTAGATGCCATTTTGAGATCAAGTGTTCTGTGATTGTAAAATTTCATCACAATCATGATGGCTTCGTCAATGGAAGTAGAGGGTGGTGGTGTAGGCATCTTGTATAAGATGCATTATATATGCCAATGTATCAAGGATCATGGTACAAGGTTTGTTTGGGCTAGATGTGTGGTGGCCCACTTATATAGGAAATTATACAGGTTTACACATGAGGAGCATGGGGGTGGCCTTAGAGCCACCACATTACTACATGTATGGGCTTATGAGCATATTGCTATACTGAGGCCACTTGGTGGGCCACGTGCAGAGTGGGCTAGACTAGAGATATTTTCTACTAGATGGGTAGGAATTCATTGTAGGTGGATGGGTACTACTACCTATAGAGCCATGTTAAATTGGAGTGGGGCAAGGGCTGAGATATGAAAACCATGTAAAGATTATGAAAGATGGGAAGAGAATGTAGTTCAGTTGAGATGTATACGTCGTACCATATGGTTGGAGGATCACTTTCCTGGAATGATCAAGCTATTTTAGATAGAGTAAGTTTCTAGGTAGTTTAGCAACCCAGGATATAACTCTGGAGCCATATGTGTGGATGAGGTCCATTAGAGCATCGAGGTGTCTAGATGTAAGACCAGGCCCCATAGGAGAACAATTAGTGCATCTAGGTCTAGATGAGGTAGATGTGGCCATTGAGCCGATAGATGTTGATGATGTCAGATGTACTCAAGCATATACTTATTAGTGGAATATTCATAGGTGGGTGTTATTGTTTACTATGATGGTAGATGTGGTAGGTGGGCCATCAGTGGGAGGAGGAGGAGGAGAGGCTCACGCCCCTAATGGATATTTTGTAGTAGCGGCGTGAGCCAAATGTGAGTATGGTTTATTATTATTTATGAGTTCATGGATTGATTTTTTTATAATATGCATAGTAATTAATGGGTTATTTTGTTACTATAGGTGACATGTATTGGAAACTGATTGTTGATACATCGATCTAAACATTGACATAGAATGTACCTCCTGATGTGCTCTGAGAAGGTGGGGTATTAGAGCGAGTGAATACAATTCTAGGTGAACATGCCCATTTGTTTGAGCCAGTGGTGGTAGCAGCGGCCACATGTATTGTCTTATTGGGTGAGCATGATGAGGAACATGTAGAGATGGAGTGGGCAAGGAACATCGTAGGAGGTGGAGCCTTGGCTTAGGATATATTTTCTAGCTATGTTGGATATTAATCCATTTAGAGAGTGATTTGCAATCCTAGTTTGCAAAGCATTCAGATGAGATATTGATACTAAAGAGATCAAGAAGTGATGTGTGATGATAGTTTTGGTATATGTTGATGTGTGATTCTTGAATTTGTATTGTGTAAAAAATATGATGTAATTTGTAATGAATAATAATATATAGCATGTGATAGAATGAATCAATCATAGTAGAATGATGATATTAAAATGATGTATGACTAAGCATGGATTGAAAATAATGTATGGAATCGTGCATAAATGTGATGAAGAGGGGGGAAGAAGAGTGATGCCCCCAACATATGTCTAAGTAAAGAGAATGAGGTTCATTTATATAAGACCCCTCAACAATCAATAATGAACCATAGAACAAGAGTGCATCATTGGGAAATGGTTTACTAATGCATGAGAGAAAGATAGAACATGAAACACAATGTGTGCAGAGTGAGTAATGTGAGGTTATTTTTTCATAGATCCCTCAACAGTCATGTAAGAACCTTGAGAACATGAGTGCATCGTCAAGAGAGGTCTATCAAAAATGGCGAAGCATGTGAAATTTTAGCAGTGTGAGTATAAGAACAAAACTGAATACTTGGTGAAGTAGCAATAATGAATGGAGATATGGTAGAAGTAAGTGCAGATGTTGACGAATTAGGTAGCCAATGATAAGAAGTAGCATCGTGTGATGGATGAGATGGTAAATAGTGGAAAAAATAGGTAGAGGATGTGAATGGAGAATGACCTTAGGTAGTGGATGAGTAGCTACCTTAGAAGCAGCTGGTGGAGACCAGTGAACTAAAGTGAAAGGATGTCTATGTGGAATAGGAGAAAAACACCATTCACGAGAGTGAGAGCTAAAGGAAATGACACCTTGATCTTTGAGTTGTTGTAATTTATCATGTATAACACAAGAATCATTATCTTGATGGCCATTGATGTGGTGGAAGATGTAATATGGGAGATCACACTAGTGATGCAAGTGATGAGGAGGATCGTGATGATTAGATGGAAAGAGAATTAAGTGCTTATCTAGAAAAGTACATAGCACATCATGAGGTTTGAAAACATGTGAAAATTTCAATGGTTCACGAGTAGAATTTGAAGGAGTTTTTTATGGAGACTGACGTGGTGGAGGAGATGGAGGACGTTGACATGGTAGAAAAGATGGAAGATGCTTATGAGATGGAGGGGATGGATACCTACATGGATGCTCAACCTATGGAATAAGAGAGGAATCCTTAGAAGCATAAGTAGAAGCAATAGAAGGAGGATCTATAACTCATGCAACAATCAAGTTTTGTTCTAGATCGATAACTTTATAACATAAAAGTGTAAATCATTCGCATGTATCATATTGAAATTGTTCTTTAAATGTAGGAATCAAGCCATGAAAAAATATAAATTAATTTTGTAAATCATTAGGATGGAATAATAATTGATGCATGTAGGAATTGAATCGTAAGATATAGTCTAATATAGGTTCAATTTTTCCTTGATGCAAGCTAGGAAAGTGATCATGAGTGATTCTAAGACCATTGTTAAGTGTGAATCTCCTGATAAAAGCATCTTCCATGTCATAATATGTGCTAATAGACCCAAAATGTAAATGTGTTTACTACTGGAGAGCTTCATCGACGAGACTACGAGGAAAGGCTTTGAGTAACAATCGATCGTTAGAATATTAAGCCATAGATAAATGATAATTCTTGAGATGTAAGTAAGGATTTTCAGTTCCATCGAAGCAAGTGACAGTAGGCATGAAAAAATCCGTAGGAAAAGCTGAATTATGAATTTTCTTAGGAATCGGATTGCCGTGAATATAATTTTTATCAACAAACACATATTAATATTTTATTTCTAGAGTGATATATTGGACTAAATATTGTAATTGGCTGACAATATTTATGAGTGAAAAGATATCATGTGATAGAATTGTAGGCGAAAGAAGAGGCACATTGAGTGGTTAAACCTTGCCATTGTGAATTATCATTGGAACTTACGAACGAATAGTTGATGTAGAAGGAGGTGTAGAAGATGGAGAATCAATAGCAACACTAGATCCAGATGTAGGGGTGATAATGAGAGGTAGATAATCATCATGCATGACATTGGAATCAATCTCAAAAGTAGAAGAAAATGGGGTAGAAAATTCACACTCAATAGTATGGAAAGAAGGAAGATCGTGACTACTATGCTCATAAAAATGGAATCTATGTCACTATCATCCAAATTTTTGCAAACAATCAATTCTTATAAACTATCATCAACATAGAAAGAAGTGGAAGAACTAGCACAATATATATCATTACAATCACTAGAAACATTATGATATAAATCATTAAATTAATCTTGACTATGAGTAAAAAATTATATCATGTATATGTGCATTTACATTTTCAAAACTAGAATTATTTGCATCTATAGGAGTAAAAATATCACCAAGAAGAAATCTATAACATCATCATGCATGTCAACACTAGGAGAAGAATATACAACAACATGAGATCCTATGGAATAACAAGGAGAGACTCACGTGAAATTTTGTTCAGGTGTAACTATGTGAAGACCATATTCATAAGGAGTATTGGTAGGAATGTGAGCTTGGTGAGCAAGGAGATCACTTTAAACTTCATTATTAAGTTGATCATAGAGATAAAGAGAAATAAGCTTAGCCATAACAACCTCATCATCAAGGATAGGGTTCACACTTTCATGAGACATAGCTTGCATAAGAGAAGAAGATTGATTCTTAGCCATGGGGACCCTAGGGAAATGAGTTCGACTATGGTTGGTTTCAACAAATGATTTAATAAAATCTAAATATTAAATATAAATTGTAGAGACACAAATGATTAACAAATGTTATAATACAAATATATAATTTAATGAAATAAAAAACCTAAATGCAATAAAGAAAGAAAAATTACTTCGCTGATATTCCCTAAATCCTAAAGTATCTGATGCTAGAAAACTGGTAAACATAGATGGTAGACTATCACAACACCGCATAGAAAATTGAAGAGATGTCAAATGTGGTTGGACCATGGTTCCTGGGCCAGTACTGGGGTGCCTGGACATTAGGATCCCTCTCTAGGCACCAGGTTTTACACAAAACCTTAGGAACTAATTTTTGCAAGGTCACGAGGTTTTCGTCGATCTTCACTTCTTGTCACAAGTATGTTGCACAACTACCGCAAATGTCACCTATAACTTGCAAGACAATATCTACCTAAAAAACCCAAAAATGCATCAAATCATAAAAAATAAATGATGTAAATGGGGATTCGAACTAACCCCGATAGTCACTCAACAGAGTGAACTTATGATCGAGTGTTGCACTACATCTCAAACTCCATATATTTCTATGTGATTGTGTGTGCAATAGTGTCCTTAGGTTGCCCTTGTGCCAATGACTCCAAGGTAACAGCATATTGTTAGATAGAATGCAAAATGTGTGGATGAAACAAAAGAAACCACTCCTATGCATTATATGCAGAATAAACAACCCAAAGAATACAATTCCTTTGTTTCTAGATATCCCTTAATAGTTTTCAGCCCCTAATAATGGTATGTATGATGTGTATATATAATGATATCTTGTTTAAATTTTGACACTGGTAACACAACATGCCAACTAGGACCTTGAGAAAAGAGTATGATAACTGAAAAGACCAACCACAAATGTCAAGATAAAAAGAATAAATAAGCAAGAAAAGAGCGCCCAGATCCGGACACAAGCACCTATGCGCTAGTGTCTAGGTCAGGCACTACCATCTTAGAGAAAATGATGATGAATGTGGAAATAATGACAAACATGGATCAATGTTATCTAACCAGAAAGAAGTGTGGGAGTGAAAAATCCTGAATGAGTGATAGATAAAAGAGCAATACAAAATAAGACAATGAAAACAAAAGGGGATGGATAGGGGGATGCATTGCTAGTGAATAATTTTCTCACTCAAGATCCATATATATATATATAACATCATACTTGGTGACATAGTAATGTAGTAGTAAGTGCATGATTTTGTGTCTATAATTATTAGCAAAGTTGTTATTCTTCTAAAATTGTGTTTGTTAATATGATTTGATTAATCCTTGCAAGAATCTGAGTTTTCCTACTTGAAATATTAATCCCTCTCCTAATTTCTCACTCCCGCTTCCCCACCCACCTAGCGAATTCCTCCCTTCCACAAGATTGAAAGCATTTGTCACAGGTGTAGTGGAGTGTTCCTGTTGTATCCCCAACCTCAAGGACAACAATAGATTGACATTTTTGTTTCACATACAATAATGGATCTACCCCATTCAAGAAGAGGGACCTAGTCCTAGAGCATTGGTAGAAATCCACCAATTTTTCCCATCAAAAACATTTCTCGCCAACAAGAATACATAGAATTGGGCACTTCTAGATCCATTTTTGGATCATAAAGGCTTGAAGGAAAGACTACAAAACTTGATCCTTCTAAAGCATGGCCATTTGACATTTTGGAATAAATTGGAAAGAATGCTTTTCGATTGTATTTTCCTCATTTTATAAAAAAATATTCAGTTGCCAATGTTGAGAAAATATTTCCTTATCAGATTTCCATGTTAGACGTTGAAGTTGAAAGTATACTATTACCTTCAATTTACAACCTCATTTCTCATATATAATGTAAACTGGAAGATGATATCGTGTTGTAGGAGGAGAGGAGTAAAGAGCATTGAATAGGTTCTTTAAAATATAATCTATCTAAAAAAATCCAAATAAGATTTGGAGAATACATTTCCTCACTTATATTGTGCTTAGATCTTTTAAGGACTAAGCACTTCAGATAGGGGATGCATGGTCCAAATTTTGTATCTTAAAACAATAGTTGTACTAGTTAGACATTTTCAACTATTCTCAATTATGTAATTATACTTAAAATACACTTTCATAAGGTAACTCATGTAAATAAATTTAGTAGGGAGGTTGTAGTGGAAATATCAATATAACTAAGATGATCTATTCATCTCAAGGAAGATGAAGTAAACAAATCCCTATTGAAAAAAATAAGAGTCTTGTGAAGGATTTTGAAACCACAATAGTAGTTATGAAACTACCCAATTGTTACACATGTACAAATAGGAATTTTTATCATGAGAAATTATGGGAAAAGATACGATTGCAAATTCTTCCTTAGTCGGGTGACTATTCATTTTATCTCATTAGCAAGTTTCTGGTGGCACTGGTATAAATAAGGACATATGTTAAAGGAAGAAACAATCAATGAGGGTTAGATTAAGTAATGTAGTTGTAAGTTTGATTACATGTTTAGGTTTCTCACTATTCTCATAGCTATGAGAAATCACTCTAGAGATTATGTTGAGTTCTTGTAATTATTTGCAAAGTGTTTACAATGTAGTAGTGTAAAATTTGGGTAGGTATTGTATTGTTTTCTATATCCATAAAGTAAAAGTGAGGTAGTAAATGTATACATTTGAGAATTTCATACTAGAAGGGGGTTGTAATGTCCTTGATTATTAGATTTTTTAGATTTCTCCTATATTGGGTTTCTCAAGGTCTAATCTATTGTCTTTATTCTCTATGGTGTTATTTACTTCATTTTTACTAGTCTATACTTTCAACCATAACACATCTTACATTTTTTCTATTGAGAAAAGTATCTTATAATAGTAATCAAGCTATATATTATGAGTTAGGAATAGAAAGGATTCATATTAGTAATTGTTGAGTGCATTCTCTACCTAGTTTATAAATCCCAACTTGTTTAAACACTAATGGTTGACCAATAATCATTGTTTTTGAAAAACTAGAAGAAAAAAATTCCACGCCAAATATTGGGTATAAGAATAAGCACTTCATGTAATCAATAATGCAAGGAGTAAGGAAAAAAATGGTAAGACACTATGAAACATATAAGACTAAGAACAAAGGCACGTCTTGAATCATACTCACTTTGAATGGTTTTAATAGTTGCATGATATCAAGTGCTAATAAATTTACACTCATTTATTGTACTTCACCCATACAATAATCTCTTACTTTTGATGTGGCTCCACCACAAACTTGTGATGTTTTTCTTTGTAGGCCCCACTTATATAGCCGAGATGCATCCTATGCAACTAAGCCACAATGTTATGCCTATGCAAACAAGCCATGATGTTGGTCTCTAAAGATTAATAATTACACATATCACATTCTAAAATTATCTGCCAATTTTTATATTTATAATTTTTATTTTTGAAATAATGTAAGAAGCTTGTATCTCATTCCAAAAGTCATTCTAGTTTTTAGGGTCAAATGAAGTGTATCTTAAATACAACTAGCTTAATTGAGAAATGGATTGATTGACCTTTACATCAAATCCATACTCCTTTATTAAAACTAAAAATCTCACTTGAGATGGAAGAAATTTTACATGGGATAAAATATAACGTTTCTATGGAAATGCATTATCATGTAGTAGGTCATATAGACCTTGTAATGCAACATCACCATCAGATTGTTCATATCATGGGTTTGACGAAGTCCGATGGGAATGGAAGGATGAATCAAAGTTATTAAATCTTAAAAGAAGGAAAATTGATTATATGCATATAATTACATGTTTTGGAGATGGAGAGGGAGTTATTTTGAAATGCAAGTGCATCTCTTGAATCTTTCATGTAGACACTTGTAAAAGTTTAGACATGTATTTGTGGCACTTAAATGTAAATGCAATAGAGACATACAATTATATTGATGAGAAAACTCATGAGACTACAAAAAAAACTAGATCATAATGTATGGAAGATTAACTCTAGACACATAACCAATCAAAAAATTTCTCTGGCTATTGCAAACATGAAAATACCATACCAATATTTACAAAATTGAATATGTAGCATTTCTCAAATATTTAGAATACGAAACATGTGTACACATATTTGATGCCCCTATAAACTACATAATTATTGTTTTTGACAAGAATTAAAGTTATATATGTTCTCCCATAATTGATAAGGCCAAAATATGTATCGTTAATGCGTAATAAATGATCTTATTTTACTCTCCTTTTTATCAAGTTTGTCTTCATTTTGTGAATTTTGTTTGATCTAATATAAGTTAGGATGTAATTGTCCATCTTTTGTTGAATTTATTTCTAACATCTAAAAACTCTATATTTCCTAACAATGTGTGTGGAAATTTGGTCTTTGTAATAAAACAGGTCACAATCAATCAAGAGAACTAAGTATGAAGTAATCAGGATATTTTTAGGAGCATTGGCTTCAATACGAATTAGTTCCAGAACCTCCAGACTTAGTTCTGAAACTCCATCACATGGTTTATGAGCTCTATCACTTAGTTCTGTAACTTTTAGACTTAGTTCTAGAAATCCAGCACTTGGTTTCAAAACTCTAGTACTTAGTTCCGAAACTCCTGCATTTAGTTCCAAAGTTCCGAAACCAATGGGAATCTTTTTATTTTGACAACATCTAATGATAAATCAATTAATGAGCCTTTCAATCAGGAGCAAATCATAAGATTTAAAATTCTTCATACTCGAAGATCCAGGGATGACTTATCAAACAACTGTTTGTCGAGAAAGGTTCCAAATTCAACATCTATTTTGGGCATTATTCGGTTCCATCTGAATCGGTTGAACAACTATGGCCATAAATACAACTTTGGATGAAATATAGATTATATATATATATAAAGACACATAGATAGATTTAGGATATACATATACATAGTTAGATAGACATAGAGACAAATATAGAGATATAGAGAGATACAATAAGTTTTTTTAATGCAAAACATTTCAGCAATAAAATAGCCATTTCGTTTTGAGAGAACATCAAGTTGTCAAATCCTGATTCAAGGTGGAGCAAGGGCCCACTCCTTCAAGAACCAGGATCTGTATTTTATTGGTATTTATTTTTGAAGCAAATCGGGTAGATCTGTAGATGCTTTTGATTTTCTAAGTTAAACTTTGTATAATTGTTCCTGCAGGTGTTATAAACTAGATTATTATTTCCTTGCAAAAATTTTTACAACACTTTCAAACCATGTGTTTATTTCTGAGAAAAATCTATTTACTTATGTATTGTGTGTTTATTTCCAGTAATCTATTTACTTATAAATGAGTGTTTATTTCTAGCAGGTTATTCCAGTAAATAGTGTTTATTTCAACAAGTTTTTTGTAGCATAAATATAATAAGGCTGTGCCATGGAACTTTAAGGACACTGCAAAACCCCCCCAGAAAATATAATAAGAACCTATAGTCAATTACTAAATCACTAGGATTCTTTTTGTTGCATATAGTTTCAGACACACCCTTGGTTTGAATATGACATCAACAAAGAATTTATTAAATGAAGAAATAACGACACCCATCATTTTTGGCGCCATTACTAGGGACTCACTAGTTAGAATTTTCTAATTAGGTGTCGACAAAAGAAACAATCATACATTTAGTAATTGAAAACTCTTCCATACAATATCATAAAATTTATGAGAAGACCAAGAGATTCCAAGGGTATATTTCTCCCAAAAATATCTAAACAAGAATTATCAGCATCCTTTAGTTCAAATAAGAAAGTTGACCAAGAATTATAAGCACCATTGTCCCATGTTAGACAAGAAGTAGAACATCCACCTTTGGAATTCTAGGATCAGTGACTAGAAGGAAGTGGAACCTTTAGAAAAAGGATTATATCCCAAGACCCATTTAGAGCAAGTTTTGATTCACAATTGAGTAGTCAACCTCCTACTCCTAACTTTTCACCTTCTCCAAAGTAGATCACATACCACATTGATTAGGAGAAATGACTAGAAGATACTGTAGAGATGGCACGAGAAGATAAAAGAGAACCTAATATGACTTTTACCTATCCAATTCGGTTAGAGGATGATGAAACCACTATGAATAAAATTTCACCTGCACACTTTCCCACATTTAGAGGGATTTCATTTGAGGATCCTGACCAATTTCTATTTAAATTTAAAGTATTGTGTCATACCTATGATTACCAAACAAATAATTAGAAGCTCAAGTTGTTTCCATCTACCCTAAAGGATGCAACAATGAGGTGGTTTATGGGATTAAAATATAATTCTATTACTACTTGGGCATAAATGTAAATTTCCTTCCTAAAAAATATCAAGACTAATGTAGAGGGAGAAATAGGAAGGAATCATTTTTAAAAATCAAGTAGGAAGAGGATGAGAATATGGAATATTATTTAGAAAGGTTCCTCTTTGTAAGTAAAAGGTGTGGATTTGTACTTCAAGAAGAGTTAAGAAAAACCATTTTTCTTAAAATTCTGGATGATGAATCTAGGGAAGCCCTTGATTTAATAGGACATGGAAACATTTATCAATTAAGAATAAATGATATCAAAGACATTTGTAGAAGCTATTTAAGAAAAAGGGGTGGAATTTGGAAAGGAAAAATAGTTAAAAGTTTGAATCCAAATATGAAAAAACTGATGGATGAACTGGAAAACTTTAAAACAAACATTATAGTTCAATTAACCTCCACCATTTATGGATTGCAAGCTAAAGACAAATGCTAAAACTAAACCATTAGCTATGTATTGTCCTAGATGTAGGAAAAAGCATTCAATAAGAGATTGTACTCTGGATAAAATAGAAATGTGTCTTATTTGTGAATCTAGGGTCCATGAGAGTAATGCTTGTTCTCTTCTTCCATTTATAAAAAATCAGCTTAAACAAACCAGCACTCCATCCACATCAGAAGAAGTAAACGTTATCTAGAGACAACCTAGCCAAGGGAAGTTCATGCCAAGGTCATCTCATAATCCTTGGATGATGCCATGGGCTAGCTCAGTCAATACCAAAAAGTTGGGGACAAACCACCTTGGGCCCCTCAACCAACTTGGAATCCTCGGGATTGGGCAAGACAATCTTGGTATGCTCAAGGACACCAAAAACCATGGTCTATTCAAAGTAACCCATATGCTTGGTCACAACCTAGGTGGAGCCATAATAACTATGCTCATGGGAAGACATATCCCAATCATAATCAATAAGTCATAATGGGTTCCCCAGCACAAAATTGATAAACTCAAAATGTGGTTCAAACACAAATACCAGCACAACCAATTGCTAATCCCATAAACAAACAAACAACTCTTGTCTATGGGACAGAACAAAAAAAACCAGTTGATCTTAATGCCATGGATTGTAAAGATATTCAAAATTGATCTGGGAAAATAGTTAACATTCCACCTGTTATAATTATTGAAATGAGAAGAAACTGAAACCCCTAGTGTAGTTGTTCCCAAGAAGGATGAAAAAGAAAAAGATAAGGAGCCAAATAACAACTCTATTGAAACTCCATTTCCAGAGATATTTAAAGAAGTTATAAGGGACCAATGAATCTGAGTTGGTATAGGAGTTGAGGAAATTAAATATGGAAATACCATTATTACAAGCAATCAAGGACATTCTGGAGTTGAAAAAGTTAATTAAAATGCTATTTTTAAGAAGACCTAGAAGGAAGAAGCGGTACCCTAGGACTATTAAGCTAGATGGGAAACTTGTTGATTTATTAGCATGAAAAACTCTTACTTCCCAAATACGAAGATCCTGGAAATCATGTTATTTTTATCTTTATAGGGAATAAAGATATACATAATGTTTTGGTTGATTTGGGAGCAGATATAAATGTGATGACATTGGACACTTTGAAAACATTACCATTAATAGGTATACAACCTACTGACACCATATTGCAGATGGCAGACTAGTCTTGTAGCAAAACCAGAAGGATTTATTGAAGATGTAACAGTTATGGTGGAGTCACGGGAATATCCATTGGACTTCCTTATATTGCAGTCAAAAGGTAAAACACTTCATTATCCAATTATTTTGGGCATACCATGGTTAGCTACAGTTTCTACCTTAATTGATTACATATCAGGTGATATGACTATCTCAAATGGTAAGAATTCTAAGAAAATTTCCTTATATCCCTCTGCATGACCTTTTATTGATAATCAAG
This sequence comes from Taxus chinensis, assembly GCA_019776745.2. Classification (NCBI taxonomy): domain Eukaryota; kingdom Viridiplantae; phylum Streptophyta; class Pinopsida; order Cupressales; family Taxaceae; genus Taxus; species Taxus chinensis. Next base: position 21,461,417 of record CM034156.1, read on the forward strand.
AACAATTATGGGTTGATGATCCTAATACTAATAAGCAAAATTTGTCTTCTTTGGCTATGATAATGTTGCAGGATAATGTACAGGAGATGGAAGATATGTTTAATCAAACCATTGAATGAACACCAATTGTCCTTGAAAGAATCGGGGATAGTTTTGAAACCTTCAAAATTGGTTCTGGAACCATCATACTTAGTTCTGGGATACCTCGCTTTTAGTTCCAGAACCTGCAGATTTAGTTTTAGAACCATTAGATTTGGTCTATGGAACATTCACATTTATCTCCGGAACCATAACAACAAAAATCCCATACAAATGCAAATAATTTCACTCTTGGGGGACAAGATTTATCTTGGGGAGGAGTAGAAATAGCTATGGAATAATTATCTTTAATTTCAAAGATATCAGGAAATGGTGAGAAATTTCTAGAAAATAGCAGTGACGAGGAGTTTGACCTACAATAAGATAAGTATCATAAATCTTCCTACTGTCCTTTGTCTAGTATTCTTTCTCAAGGGAATTTTGGAGATATTTACTACATATCATATGTTATTACCATATCCATGTCCACTAAACACCTTAATGGAACCCTTTTAACAAATTAATTCATTACACACTAGAACCAAACATGTTGAGAATCAACCGGGTAAAATTTTGAACATTAATAACTGGTTGAAGAATGATGAAGAAGATAAATTTTTTGATGTTCTGAAAGATCATACTAGATATTTTTCTTGGGACTATAAAGATATGAAAGGAATCCATCCAATTATTTGCATCCATCACATCTATATTGAAAACATTAAACTAGTTAGGAAACCTCAGAGAAGGATTAATCCATCCTTAAGGGACATAGTCAAGCAAGAAATTGAAAAACTATTACAAGTAGGTTTTATCTACCCTATCTCAGATAGTCAATGGATGTGTCCTCTTGTAATTATGCCTAAAAATAACATAAAATGGAGAATTTATGTTGATTATAGGGAACTGAACATAGCCACACTGAGAGATTATTTTCCCTTGACCATTCATAGATTAAGTTTTAGACAACATTGCAGGTAAACAATACTTTTCCTTCTTGGATGGCTTTAGTGGATATAATCAAATCAAAGTTGTTGTTGAGGATCAGGAAAAAACTACCTTTACTTGTCCATGGGGTACCTTTTCCTATAAGGTATTGCCATTTGGACTATGTAATGCTCCAGCAACCTTCCAAAGTGTTGTATTAGCAATTTTAGTAGACGTAACAAATGATTGTGTAGAGGTATACATGGATGACTTTACTATGCATGGAGATACATTTAATAATGCTTTGAGGAATTTGGACAGATTATTAACAAGATGTGAGCAACACCATTTATATCTTAGTCATAAGAAATGCTTGATGATGGTCAATAAGGGGATTGTATTAAGACACCACATTTCAAAAAGAGGAATTTAGGTTGACCAAAAAAAAATTAGGATTATTTTGAGACTTACCTATTCCTCAAGCCCCCATAGATATCAAGTCATTTTTAGGGCATGTTGCATAGTATAGGTGTTTTTTCAAGTATTTTAGTAAAATTGTTTCCCCCATGTTTAGTTTACTTACTAAGGATTGCAAATTTTGTTGGGATAAAAAGTTTCAACATGATTTTGAAGAAATTAAAGAAAAATTAATCACTGCCCCAATATTGAGAGGACCTAATTGGGAGAAACCTTTTCACATCCAAATAGATGCCTCAAATAACTCAATTGGTGCAGTTTTGGGACATAAAGATGAAGAAGGGAAAATGTATGATATCTACTACCTTAGTAAAAACCTTACTTCCACTGAAAGAAATTACACTACCACTGAAAAATAATTCCTTCTTGTGATCTATGCAATTAATAAGTTCATACATTATATTACATGGTACAAAATATTTTTACATACATATCACTCAGTAATTAGATACTTAATAAAAAAACTAGTGGTTGGAGGTAGGACAATTAGATCGTTATTACTTTTACAAGAATTTGATATTACCATAGTAGATAATCCTAGGAAAATCTAATGTGGTAGCTAATTTCTTGTCAAGATTGACCACTACATGGGAGCAAGTTCCAGTTAAGGACAAATTTCCAGATGAACAATTGTTTGTTATTTCAGCTGATACACCATGGTTTGCTGATATGAAAAATTATATTGCAACATGGAAGTTTCCTCCTTCTTTCACTAAGAAAAAAATGAAAAAGTTAATCAAAACCAGTGCACAATTTAAATGGTTAAATGGAATGTTATTTAAATGTGGTCCTAATTTGGTTTTACGCAGGTGTGTGAGAGAAGATGAAACCTTTGACATACTCAGGGCATGTCATGATGAACCAAGTGGAGGAAACTTTTCAGTAAAAAGAACAACTCACAAGATACTTGGCACTAGATATTATTGTCCATATCTATATAAATATGTGAAGAGATATATCAAGCAGTGTGATCCCTTGTCAAAGGATGGGACAACCAACCTTTACCAATGAAATTCCTCTGCAACCTCAGAGTAGTGATTGAACCATTTGAAAGGTAGGGGCTAGATTTTGTTGGTCCCTTTAGTCCTCCATCACAGGGAAAGGAGAACATTCTTATGTGTACTGATTATGTGAAAAAGTGGGCAGAGGTGTACGCTTTAACAAATGCCACTAAAGAAGCAGTTGCTGATTTAATTTGGCATAGAATTATAATGAAGTTTGGTGTACCAAGAAGTATATTTTTAGATCAGGGGCCACAGTTCATGTCTCACATGATCTAGACCTTCATAATGTACTATCGGATTAATCATAAGAAGTCATCTCCCTATCACCCACAATCAAATGGACAAGTAGAAGCAACAAACATAGAATTGGAAAACATCCTTACCAAAATAGTTGAATCAGGTAGAGGAGATTGGGTAAAGAGACTACCTAATGCAATCTGGGCTTATAATACAAATTGAAATAACTACAATAGGGTTTTCACCATATGAGTTATTATATGGGAAAAATCCCTTGTTACCTATTGAATTTGAACTACAAACATTAAGGACAACAACTAAAGTGGGTATTGAGTTGGATGTAGCTCAAAAGGAAATAATTCTTCAACTCAATGAATTGGATGAATTGAGAATGGAAGCACTTCAATAGACAGAGATAATCCAAGACCAATGGAAGCAATGACATGACACACATATCAAGAAAAGGCAATTCAAGGTAGGAGATTGGGAATTACTGTTTAATTCCAAGTACCAGCAATTCAAAGGAAAGTTGAGAACCATATGGTTAGAACCCTATCATATTGAGAATATATTTGACAATGGATCTATTCAACTACTTCCCATTGATGGCAGCAGAAGGAAAATTTTGGTCAATGACATAGGCTAAAACTTTATAGGAAGCCTCCTACTAGGGATGAATTCTTGAAGCAGATTGAAGCGGACAAAGAATTTGATCACATGGAAGAATCCATTTCTTCCAAAAGGATCAAATAATCATATGCATAGATCCAAAATAAAGGGAAGAGAATGAAAACAAACAAATGACGTTATCTTCCTCAAAAAAATTAAATTAAATTAAATTAAATTAAAAAGGAAAGGAATGAAAACCAGTAAATGGCGTTCTCTTCCCCAAAAAAAATCTCTTAGAGATCAATTGAAAACCAGCAATGGTAGTTTATCTCCTCAATAAATGGCTAATGCAAAATAAAAGGAATTTTTTTTGAATTGCAGCTGTCTTTTCTAACTGTTTTTACTTTTTTCACTTTTAGGAATGATGAGTCATCAAGACGGAGGGATTACATCAGCAAAGGACAGTAATTATTTCTTGAACTTATTAAAGGTTAGATTAAAAGTTCACATGTGTGATTAGAATTTGATTTAAAAGTTCGGTATGATGAGTCATTTATTGCACATTATGATTAAAAGATAAGTAATCATAAGGATGATTTCAGTGGAACAAGAAAGTAGCGGCGTATTTGTAATGAGCTATAATTTAGGTGGAATAAACAAATTTGAGAAGTAGTTGTAGACTAACTTCAAGGGAGAAGCAGAAGAATTATATTTGAATTCCACAACTAAGCACAACGGTTCCGCAGCCAAGCACAATAGTTCTGCAGCTAAACCCAATTGTTCCTCAGCTAAATCCAAGAGTTCTATAGCCAATTCGGATAGAGTAATAATTTGAAGAACGAATAATTTGAATCATCATCTTTTCCATGGGGATTAAAAAATTCAGAACCAGAGGATGATACCCAACTTCTTGCAGATGAAGAAGTGGCAACCATTTTTGAACAAACATGGTGGTTAAAATTCCTGAAAATGTTCTCGAATTACTATAGAAATATGGTAAGATAATTTGTTATAAATTTAGAAGAATCGAGAAAAAATGTTAGAAATATTGTAATTCCTTTTTTTGTGAATACAATGAGCAGTGTGTCTGGAATACCAATTTTGCATGTCCAAAATCCTGTCAAGGGAACCCTTAAAGATCTAGTGGAAACCTTGATACATGAGGGGGAATCTGAACCCCAATATATCTATAACACCAATAAATTCATAAAGGGGGTCGGAAGAGCCAACTTTCCCAAACCCTTTGATAGGGTAGCATTTTGGGTAGTTAAGTATCTAACTTGTGATGGTCAATTTGGAATTGTAGGAAGAGAGATCCTTAAGATGCTAATATATCTTAGGTATGGGAATTCAAAACCATAATATATAGTAAATCTTTCTGGATTCCTTTTTGACTCCATTCAAAAAATGGCCTAGAGCTATTCCTGGGGTGTTGGAACAATCAGACATACTGGGTTAGTCCATTTAGTATGCCAACACCACTTTCTTTCAAATAAAAATGGAGAAGAAACATGGGAAAAGTTTCTTAAGAAGTTTAAGCAAAACCCTAATATTATCAGGAGGGGAATACTAACCCCTTTTTCTCCTACAAGTACTTTGGATATTGATGCCCCTGTAGAGGAAAATAAGGAAATAGGTGGGGAGAATGTACCAAAAATATGAATATCTGGAAGAAGGATTAAAGTTGCAGAACCTACTATACATTTAAAAGAAACTCCTTCCTCTACAGCAGTGGTAGGAGAGCTAATATTTGTCTCTGACATTGACAGTTCACCTAAGCTATAACATGAAGTGAAAATTAGAAGAAGCTCTAGCAGGAAACCCACTTCTGGAAATTTTCAAGCTCCTCAAAGAAGAATGGAAGTGTCATCTACCACAAATTTAATCTAGAGTTTGGAAAGAGAAAAAAAAATTGCACGCTAATTCCTCGGATCAATGAAAAACATAAGTCCATTTGGATGGGAATGAGAATAAGGCCTCCTCTCCTTCTCACTCCCATGTCTCCATGGAAAAATATAGAGCCTCAAGATCCCAATCAATTTGAGGAATGGCTGAGGAAAGTAGAAGCAGTATCAAGGTATAGTACTTCTAAACTAAAACACTAGGATATTCAGTTTCAGCCATTTGACCTGAGCAATCAATTGGAATGCAAAATCCACAACCCAAGATTTGAAGAGTAAAGTTTGTAAGGGGACCTACAAACAAGTAAGTATGGGGGAGATGATAAGGCCAAAATATGTCTCGTTAATGTTCAATAAATGATCTTATTTTACTCTCCTTTTTATCAAGTTTGACTACATTTTGTGACTTTTGTTTGATCTAATATAAGTTAGGATGTAATTTTAAATATTTTTTTGGAAAGTAGTTCTAACGTTTAAAAACTTTGTAATTCCTAACAAAGTGTGTGGAAAATTAGTTTTTGCAATAAAAAAGTTCACAATCAGTCATAAGAAAGAAGTATGAAGCGATCAACATGTTTTTGGGAGCATTTGCTTCAATACAGCTTAGTTCTGGAACTTTTAGAATTAGTTCTAGAACTCCATAACATAATTATGAGATCTATTACTTAGTTCCAAAACTTTCAGACTTAGTTCCGGAACTCCAACACTTAGTTCCGGAACTCTAGTAATTAGTTCTGGAACTCCTGCGTTTAGCTCCGGAACTTTCATGGTTAGATCTAGAACGGTCCCCTTTAGTTTCGGAACTTCTCCAAAGTTCCGAAACCAATGGGGATATTGTTTATTTTGACGACATTCGATGATAAAACAATCAATGAGCCTTTCAATCAGGAGCAGATCAGAAGATTTCTGATTCTTCATACTCGAAGATCCAGGGATAACTTATCAAATAGATGTTCATCCAGCAAGGTTCCAAATTCAACATCTATTTTGTGCATTATTGGTTCCATCTAAATCAGTAGAACAGCTATGTCCATAAATGCATCTTTAGATGAAATATATAAATAAATACCTGTACATATATTTAGAATATACATATGCACATATAGATATCCATAGAGACAGTTTTAGAGATATAGAGAGATAAAATAAGTTTTTGTAATGCAGAACATTTTAACAATAAAATAGACATTTTGTTTTGAGAGAATATTAAGTTTTCAAATCCTAGTTCAAGGTGGAGCAAGGGCCCACTCCTCCAAGAACCAGGATCCTTATTTTATTGGTATTTATTTCTAAAGCAAATCGTGTAGATCTATAGATGTTTTTTATTCTTTAAGTTGCAAACTTTGTCATATACTTGTTCCTACAAGTGTTATAAACTATATTCTTATTTCCTTATAAGCCTTTTTTACAGCACTTTCAAACTGTGTGTTTATTTCTAAGAAAAATTTGTTTACTTTTGTATTATGTATTTATTTCCGGCAATCTATTTACTTCTAAATGAGTGTTTATTTCTAGCAGTTTATTCTAGCAATGAGTGTTTATTTCAGCAAGTTTCTTGTAGTATAAATATAATAAGGCTTTGGCCATGGAACTCTAAGGACACTACAAAACCCCCCAAAAAATAGAATAAGAACCTACAATTAATTACTAAATCACTCGGATTCTTCTTGTTGCATATAGCTTCAGATCCGATCTAGGTTTTTTTTGTGGCATAGCATTTTCAGTTGATTAAATGAAGGGAATAACAACACCCATCAATAATACTATAGAGTTTCTATCTTAGGAAAGGAAAATCATATTTTTGGCTCAATAAACACAAGGTATAAGGATTTTGGTCCCCATTGAAATCCTTAGCCCCTGGTCATATGAGGGCTTAAAGCTTGTGATTCCTACTAGTAGGTGCTTAACTCCAACCCCCTTTTATTTTATTTGTGTGGTGAAGGCAAGAGCATTTTATTCTATTTTAGTGGAAACTAAAATAAATAGGAGAGCATAATATTGAAAAACTTGTATCTTTTGATCAGTAACTCGGTTTGAGTGCCATTTTTCGCAAAAGTGCGTAGTTTTTATGCTCTTTCCATTGGAAATATTTATTTTGAGAATCACACTATAATTATAAAGTGCCATATTGTAACACGCACTCATTATAAAGTGCCAAAATCTGGGGGGCTCCTGTTGCATTATTTGGGGGTCTTGTTACATTGCTTTGTTCTTGTATTTCTTTTGGTAATTTTTGAGGATGGCATCTTTATCTACTTCTGCATTAGATCATGTTGAGCCTTTAACAACACATAATTACCACACATGGAAACTAAGAATGGAAACAATAATTAAGCAGAAAGGATTATGGGCTTTAACTTCTTTAGAACAACCAATGTTCACTAGAGAATATGAGAAATTTCAGTACCAATGCAAATTTGATGAGTGTATGGGTTTGATAAGAACTTATGTCAGTGACAGTATTTTATTTCATTTGGAAAAGTGTGACTCTCCTTTCAAAATATGGGAGAAATTAGAGGATTTATTTAGTAAGGTGGATCATATGAGAGCCATGCAACTTGAAATTGAGATCAACTCTCTTAATCCTGAAGATTTTTCAACAATTATAGACTATCTTACCATGTTCAAGCATTTGTTGACATAGTTGAAGGGGAGTGGAAGAGATAAGAAAGAAGAGTGTGTTTACTTGATTCTATCCAAGTTGAGAGGACAATTCCAAATTTTTTCTTCTACCTTTTTCTCTAGCATAGATGCCTTAGGTGACACCTTCAAAATGTCTAACTTAGAAATATTTTGTGAAAGACTTACTAGGGAAGAATCCAAATTATCTCACCTTGAGTCTTCCACCTCTCAAAAGGCATTAGTTGCATCTAATCCTAAGGGCAAGGGAAAACCAAATAGTAAAACCAAATCCACACCTTCTCCATCTCAAAATGCTCCTAAACCCAAAGAAAACAACTCAAAACTCAAGGAGTCTTCTAAATCCAATAATAAGTCTAGACGTTCATGGTCTTTTTGTGGGGGTAGTAATCATGAAGAAAATAGTTGTTATAAGCGAATGCAAGCCTTAGAGGATGTAGTCAAGAAACACAAATTTTTTATCTCCACTCCACCTCCTTCTAATCAGCATGGAAAAGCACTTAATGTTGTTGGAAGATCTCAGTCAACACTTGCAAACAATTGGGTTATAGATTCTGGTGCTTCTCATCACATGACTTCTTCCAAGGAGTCTTTTGTTTCTCTAGGTTTGAGTTCTACTTCCAAAATTGAGGTTGGAGATTCTTTCTTTCTTTCTGTTGAGGAAAAGGTGATATAAAATTGATGGTGGCAATATCCAAGATGCACTATATGTTCCTAATATCACTATAAATTTGCTTTGTGTGTATCAAATTTATCATTTTGGTCAAGGGAAAACAGTGAATTTTACACCACATGGGGCAGAAGTAAGAACTTTGTTAGAGCCTTATTCACTTGTTGCTCATGGTATTATTGATCGTAGTTCAAGACTATATCACTTTGAGGGTTTTGATGACACTTCTTCTATAGGGACAGGATTGGTTTCTCATTCAGATTTAGATAGTAAGCTTTAGCATGAAAGATTTGGACATCTCAATTACAGATATTTGAAGGAGTTGAACACTCATGGTATGGTAGAAGGTCTTCCTAGAGTTTCTTATCTTGAGGGAGTTTGTCATGGTTGTGTATTAGGGAAACAACACCAAGATCCTTTTCCTAAGAATTTGTCTAAGAGAGCTTCTTCACCACTTGAGCTTGTGCATAGTGACTTGATGGTTTTTCCTACCCCATCTTTCAATGGAGCTAAGTATGCTCTTAAATTTATGAATAATTTCTCGAGGCGTACTTGGGTTTATTTTCTCAAGTACAAAAGTGATGTTTTTTCACACTTTAAAGTCTTCAAGGCTTTGGTCGAGAAACAATCTTCTAGTAGCATAAAGAACCTTCGCACTGATAATGGGGGGAGTACTTCAGCAATGAGTTTTCTGAATTTTTGGCAACTCAAGACATTATTCACCAAAATTCTATTCCTCATACTCCACAACAGAATGACACAGCAGAAAGGAAGAATAGAACTTTGAAGGAAATGGCTAACTATATGATGCATTCTAGAGATATACCTCCTATCTATTGGGCAAAAGCAGTTAATTATGCTAACTATATTTAGAATCGCACACCACATAGAGAACTTGAGCATTTGACTCCAGAGGAAGCTTGGTCCAACACTAAGCCAGATGTCTCATTTTTTCGAGTCTTTGGAAGCCATGCTTGGGCCTTTGTGCCAAAGAAGAAAATGAAATCTTTGGATAAGAAGAGTAAACCCTTGATCTTTGTAGGGTATTGTGAGGACATGAGAGCTTATCATCTTTTAGATCCTGATACACATGATGTTCTTTTCAAACACATGTTCAGTTTGATAAGCATTTCACTCCTCGTGATTCTTCATCTTCTTCCATTCTTTCCTCTTCTTCATCTCATCTTGAGGATCCTTTCTTTGATGAGATTGATGAGGAGGTTATAGATGCCATTGAGGATCCTATTCCTACTGATGTTGTAACTATGCCTAAGTGGGCTCGTACTACAGTTTTTGAGGTAACACCTTTCATAGAGGATCTTCCACCCACTAGGCATCATCACACACATTCTACATGTTTTGGAATTTTGTGTCAGGAAGGTTTTGAGGATCCACAGTCTTTTTCAAAGGCTCATGGGATACCGGAGTGGGATGATGCGATAGCAGCCGAGTATTCTTCTTTGATGAAGAATCATACTTGGGATTTGGTATCTCTTCCTAAAGGAAAAAAGATGGTTAGGTGTAATTGGGAATACCGAACCAAATACGCAGCTAATGGGTTCATTGACAAGTATAAGGATCGTCTTGTTGCAAATGGTTTTTCACAAGTCAAAGGTATGATACTCTGAGACTTTTGCACTCGTTGCCAAGATGGATTCTGTATGCCTTGTACTTGCTATTGCTGCATCACAGGGTGGCCCGTATATCAGATGGACATGAAGAGTGCCTTCTTACATGGGAGATCTACCAGAGGGAATATTCTGAGCACGGCTGGATTTGTCCGATTTCTCTTGTTGTAGGCTCCGAAGGTTCTCAACGGATCAAACAAGACCTCGGGCTTGGTATGAGAAGATGGATTCTTTTCTTCTATCTACTGGGTTTGTTCGTTGCCCACTCTGATCATACAATGATCTCTCGCATGTTGGTGAGGATATTGTGTACTTCGTCTGTATGTTGATGGATGATCTGTTACTTACTACTGCAGCTCTTCTTCCCACATTCAGAGTATTCAGAGGGCTCTCTTTCTACACAGTTTGACATGACAGATCTTGGGTTATTGCATTATTTCCTTGGTTTGCAGATTTCTCAGACAGATTCAGGGATTCATTTGAGTCAAAAAAAAACACCCACACCCATGATCTTCTTAGGTGCTTTGATATGGCTGATTGCAAGCCAAGCCAAGTCCATCTCCTTTTCAGTCTGGAGTTACTCTTACATCCACATGTACCACACCACTTTGTGATCCTACATTTGTATAGGGCAGTTGGTTGGGAGTCTCATGTACTTGACCCATACTCACCCTGATATTTCATTTGCAGTAGGGCTTGTTGTATCTCGGTTTGCACATTCTCCTCATAGTAGTCACTGGCAGGCTGCTAAAAGGATTTTTGCTATTTGCATGGCACTTCCCACTTTGGCCTACAACACTACTCTCTCTACTCAGTTGGTTGGGTATACAGATTCAGATTGGGTTATTTCTATGATGCGTTCCACGTTCCACTTCTGGCTATCTTTTTTTTTGGTTCTTCTTGGTTCTTCTCCAGTTGCTTGGGCAAAAAAAAAGCAACAGGCTATTGCACTTTCATCTTCAGAGGTAGAGTACAGGGCAGCAGTTACATTGAGTCAGCAGATTTTTTTGGCTTCTTTGACCAGTTATTGACAGAGTTTGGATTCCCACAGGATTCACTGACTGTACTGTACTTTGGTGACAACCAAAGTCACATTTTCAATTCACATTTCTCGCAACCCAGTTGAGCACCAGCGGACCAAGCATATTGAGATACACATCCACTTCATTCGTCAGCACATTCAGGATGGATTTTTTTTGCTTGGAGTACCTTCTGACTCAGCAGCAGGTTTGCAGACATCTTTACGAAGCCTTTTGCATCACCTTGACTACCTTGAGTTGAATGGAATGCTGGGGTTTCAGAATTTTGGGGGGGGTGTTCGTGAGAACATCTTCCTTCTTCTTCTTCTTCTTCTTTTTTCTTTCTCTTTCCTTATAGCAGGATTCTTTCCTTCTTTTGGTTCGAGATTTCTTCATGGATATATTGTACATGAGTACCTCATCAGGCCTAGTTTTCTCGGGACTCATACTGTGGACATGCCACTTCTATTTTGGCCCCTAGCTTCACTTGAGGGGGGGGGTGTTAGAGTAGGTATTTACCTTAGCTCATGTTCACCTAGGTATTTATTATTTACCTTTATTGTATTTATCCTCACCCACTTATGTGTGTGGATATTTTTTTTTTATTTATTTAGATATTAGGAGATATTATCTAGTTGTTAGGTATAGTTCTTTCCTTGATCTATGGTATTGACTAGTTCTTTCCTAGATCTATGGTATTGACTTGATCCTTGATGTCTATGATTTATGGCTTGATCTACGACCTTGACTGGTTCTTAGATTGTTATTCCTTGCCTATATAAGCAAGGCCCATTCTCATTGTATTTCATTGAGTTCCATAATAATATATGATATTGTTGCTCATTTGTTTGCAAAGGTTTTATGTAAAGTTATTCTGGAATTGCTTTCATCTTATTGATGGGTTCCCCAGCACAAAATTCACAAAATGAAAATGTGGTTCAAACACAAAATACCAGCACAACCAGTTGCTAATCCAAGAAAAAAAAAAACAACTCCTGTCTATGGGTAAGAACAAAAAAATCAGTTGATCTAAATGCCATGGATTGTAAGGATATTCAAACTAGATCTGGAAAAATTAATTAGCAGTCCACCTGTTATAATTACTAAAATGATGAAGAAAGAAACTGAAACCCCTAGTGGTTGTTCCCAAGAAAGATGAAAAAGAAAAAGATAAGGAGTCAGATAGCAACTCTACTGAAACTCCATTTCCAGAGAGATTTAAAGAAGTTATAGGGACCAAGGAATCTGAGTTGGTGCAGGAGTTGAGGAAATTAAATATTGAAATACCATTGTTACAAGCAATCAAGGACATTCTGGAGTTGAACAAGTTAATCAAAATGTTATGTTTAAGAAGGCATGGAAGGAAGAAGAAGTACCCCAGGACTATTAATGTAGATGAGAAACTTGTTGATTTATTAGCAGGAAAAACTCTTACTTCCCAAATATGGAGATCCTGGTAGCCCTGTTATTTTTCTCTGTCTCTATAGGGAATAAAGATATACATAATGTTTTGGTTGATTTGGGAGCAGCTAGCTATAAATGTGATGACAAGTGGACACTTTGAAAACATTACCATTAACAAGGTATACAACCTACTAACACCATATTGTAGATGGCAGACCAGTCTGTAGCAAAAAACCAGAAGGAGTTATTGAAGATGTGGTAGTTATGGTGGAGTCATGGGAATATCCAGTGGACTTCCTTATATTGCAGCCAAAGGTAAAACACTTGGTTATCCCATTATTTTGGGCAGACCATGGTTAGCTACAGTTTTGCCTTAATTGATTGCAGATCAGGTGATATGACTATCTCAAATGGTAAGAATTCTAAGAAAATTTCCTTATACCCCTTCTGCATGACCTTTTATTGATAATCAAGAAACAATTTGTGGGTTGATGATCCTGATACTAATAAAAAAAAAATTGTCTTCTTTGGCTATGATAACATTTCAGGATCACATACGGGAGATGGAAGATATGATTAATCAACCATTGAATGAACACCAATTGTCCTTGGAACAATCCAAATAGTTCTGGAAAACTTAGTTTTGGAACCTTAGACTTAGTTTTGGAAACCTACAGACTTAGTTCTGGAACCATCAGATTTAGTTCTGAACCATCACATTTAGTTTGGAATTTAGACTTATCTCTGGAACCACAACAACAAACAATCCCATGCAAAAAAAAATAATTTTCTCTGGAGAGGAATGAGATTTCTCTTGGGGGGGGAGGAGAAAAAATACATGGAATTAGTAGTTTCAGTTTCAAAGATATCAGGAAATGGTGAGAATTTTTGGAAAAAACAGTGACGAGGAGTTTGACCAACAACAAGATAAGTATCATAACTCTTCCTACTACTGTCCTTTGTCAATATTTTTCTCAAGGGAATTTTGGAGGAGATTGCTACATATCATATGTTATTACCACATCCATGTCCAAAAACACTTAATGGAACCCTTTCAAAAAAATCAGTTCATCACACATTGGAACCAAACATGTTGAGATTTCAACCGGGTAAAATTTTTGAACATTAATAGCTGGTTGAAGAATGATGAAGAAGCTAAATTGTTTGATGTTGAAAAAAATCATACTAGAGATTTTTATTGGGACTATAAAGACATGAAAGGAATCCATCCAAGTATTTACACCCATCACATCTATAATAAAAACATTAAACCAGTTAGGCAACCTTAGAGAAGGATTAATCCAGCCTTAAGGGACATAGTCAAGCAAGAAATTGAAAAAAACTATTACAAGTAGGTTTTATCTACCCTATCTCAGATAGTCAGTGGGTGTCTCCTCTTGTAATTGTTCCTAAAAAAAAAATGGAAAATGGAGAATTTTGTTGATTATAGGGGACTAAACAAAGCCACACTGAGAGATTATTTCCTTACCATTCATAGATCAAGTTTTAGACAACCTTGCAGGTAAACAATATATTTTTCCTTCCTGGATGGCTTTAGTGGATATAATCAAATCAGAGTTTCTACTGAGGATTAGGAAAAAAATACCTTTACTTGTCCATGGGGTACCTTTGCTTATAAGTTATTACCATTTGGACTATGTAATGCTCCAACAACCTTCCAAAGAGTTGTATTAGCAATTTTTTTGACAGACCTAAAAATGATTGTGTAGAGGTATACATGGATGATTTTACTGTACATGGAAACACATTTGATGATGCTTTGAAAAATTTGGATAGAGTATTAACAAGATGTGAGGCAAAACACCATTTGTCTCTTAGTCATGAAAAATGTTTAATGATGGTTGATGAGGGGATTGTATTAGGACACCACATTTCAAAAAGAGGAATTCAGGTTGACCAAAACAAAATTAGGATTATTTCAGACTTACCTATTCCTCCAAACCCCCACAGATATCAAGTCATTTTTAGGGCATGTTGGATACTATAGGTGCATTTTATCAAGGATTTTAGTAAAAATTTTTGCCCCCATGTTTAGTTTACTTACCAAGGATTGTGATTTTTTTTTTGGGGAAAATTTAACCCACTGCCCCAAAATTGAGAGGACCTAATTGGGAGAAGAAGATAGAGAGAGAGAGAGAAGAGAGAGCAAACATTTAGCACATCCAAATAGATGCCTCAAATAACTCAATTGTTGCAATTTTGGGACAGAAAGATGAAGAAGGGAAAATGTATGCTATTTACTACCTTAGTAAAAATCTTACTCCCACTAAAAGAAATTACACTACCACTAAAAATGAATTTCTTGTTGTGATCTATCTAATTAATAAGTTCAGACATTATATTATAGGGTACAAAATATTTGTACATAAAAATCACTCACCAATTAGATACTTAATGAACAAACCAGTGGTTGGAGGTACGATAATTAGATGGTTATTACTTTTACAATAATTTGATATTACCATAGTACATAATCCAGGAAAATCTAATGTGGTAGCTATTTTCTTGTCAAGATTGAACACTACAGGGGAGCAAGATCCAGTTAAGGAAAACTTTCCAGATGAACAATTGTTTGCTATTTCAGCTAATACACCATGGTTTTCTGATATGGAAAATTATCTTGCAATAGGGAAGTTTCCTCCTTTCACTAAGAAACAAATGAAGAAGTTAATCAAAACCAGTGCACAATTTAAATGGTTAAATGGAATGTTATTTAAATGTGGTCCTGATTTGGTTTTACACAGGTGTGTGAGAGAAGATGAAATATTTGACATACTCAGGGCATGTCATGATGAACCAAGTGGAGGACACTTTTGAGTAAAAAATAGCTCACAAGATACTTGGCACTGGCTATTATTGGCCATCTTTGTATAAAGATGTGAAGAGATATATCAAGCGGTGTGATCCCTGTCAAAGGATGGGATATCCAACCTTTACCAGTGAAATGCCTCTGCAACCTCAAGTAGTGATTGAACCGTTTGAAAGGTGGGGGATGGATTTTTTCAGTCCCTTTAGTCCTCCTTCACAAGGAAAGGACCACATTCTTGTGTGTACTGATTATGTGACAAAGTGGGCAAAGGTGTAGGCTTTAACAAATGCCACTGAAGAAGTAGTTGTTGATTTCCTTTGGCACATAATTATGATGAAGTTCAGTGCACCAAGGAGTATGGTTTCAGACCAGGGACCATAGTTCATGTCTAATATGATCTGGGACTTCATAATGTACTATCAGATTAATCATAGGAAGTCATCTCCCTATCACCCACAATCAAATGGACAAGCAGAAGTAACAAACAGAGAATTAGAAAACATCTTTACCAAAACCGTTGAAGAAAGTAGAAGATATTGGGTAGAGAGACTACCTGAGGCTTTCTAGGCTTATAATACAACTTGGAAGACTACAACAAGGTTTTCACCATATAATTTAGTCTATGGTAAAAATCCCTTGTTACATATTGAGTTTGAACTACAAACATTGAGGACAGTAGCTAAAGTGGGTATTGAGTTGGATGCAACACAAAAGGAAAGAATTCTTCAACTCAATGAATTGGATGAGTTGAGAATGGAAACACTTCAATAGAAAGAGATAGTCCAAGATCAAAGGAAGCAGTGGTGTGACACACATATCAAGAAAAGGAAATTCAAGGTAAGATATTGAGCATTATTGTTTGATTCCAAGTACTGGTAATTCAAAGGTAAGTTGATAACCAGATTGTTATGACCCTATCAGATTGAGAAGAAATTTGGAAATGGCTCTATTCAACTACTTTCCATTGATGGTGGCAAAAGAACACTTTTGGTCAATGACACACGTTAAAACTTTATGGGAAGCCTCCTACTAGGGATGAATTCTTGAAGCAAATTGAAGCAGATAAATAATTTGATCATATGCAAGAACCTCGATCTTCCAAAATGATCAAATAATCAGATGCATGGATCCAAAATAAAGGGAAGAGAATGAAAACCAACAAATGGCATTCTCTTCCCCCCAAAAAAGAAGAAAAAAAAAAGGGAAGGAATGAAAACCAACAAATGGTGTTCTCTTCCCCAAAAAACAATCTCTCAGATATCAATTGAAAACCAAAAATGGCGGTTGATCTCTTCAATAAATGGCTAATGCAAAATAAAAGGAATTTCTTTGGAATTCCAACTTTCTTGTCTAGCCATTTTTCCTTTTTTTCACTTTTAAGAATGATGAGTCATCAAGGCGGAGGGATTACATCAGCAAAGGATGGTAATTATGTCTTGATCTTATTAAAGGTTAAATTAAAAGTTCACATGTGTGATTAGAATTGATTTAAAAATTCAGTATGATGAGTCATTTATTAAGCATTATGATTAAACGCAAGTAATCATGAGGGTGATGTCAATGGAATAAGAAAGTGGCAGCGTATTTGTAATTAGCTATCATTTGGGTGGAATAAATGAAGTTGAGAAGCAGTTGAAGAAGAATTTCAAATAAGAAGTAGAAGAATTGTATTTGAATTCCGCAGCTAAACCCATTAATTCCGTAGCTAAACACAACAATTCCGTAGCTAAACGCAATAGTTTCGTAGCTAAATCCAGTAGTTCTACAGCCAATTATGAATTTTAAGAAAGAATAATTTGAATTGTTCTCTTTGACCATGGGGATTAAAAATAAGTCAGAGCCAGAGGATGATACCCAACTTCTTGCAAATGAAGAAGTGGCGACCATTTTTGGATGAGCAGGGTGGCTAGAGTTCCTTAAAAATTTATCGAAGTATAACTACAAATAGGTAAGAGAATTTGTTGTAAATTTAGAATAATCCAGGACAAAGGTTAGAAATATTATAATTCCTTTTTCTGTGAATACAATGAGCAATGTGTATGGAATACCAATTTTGCATGTCCCAAATACTTTCACGGGAACCCTTAAGGATCTGGTGGAAACCTTGATACAAGAGGGGGAATCTGAACCCCAATACATTTATAACACTAAGAAAATCATAAAGGGGGTCATAAGAGCTATTTTTCCCAAACCCTTTGACATGGTACCATTTTGGGTAGTTAAGTATTTAACTTGTGATGGTCAATTTGGAACTGTGGGGAGAGAGGTCCTTAAGATGATAATATATCTTACGTATGGGAATTCAAAACCAGAATATATAGTAAATCTTCCAGGATTCCTTTTTTACTCCATCCAGACAATGGCTCAGAGGTATTTGTAGGGAGTTGGAACAATCAGACATCATGGGTTAATCCATTTGATATGCCAACGCCATTTTCTTTCAAAGAAAAATGGAGAAGAAACATGAAAAAAGTTTTTTAACAAGTTTAAGAAAAACTCTGATATTATCAGGAGGGGAATACCAACCCCTTTTTCTTCTATAAGTAATTTGGAGATTGATGCCCCTGCAGAGGAAAAGAAGGAAATAGTTAGGGATAATGTACCAAAAATAAGGAGATTTGGAAGAAGGATTAAAGTTGCAGAACCTACTGTGTCTTTCAAAGAAACTCCTTCCTCTACAATAGTACCAGGAGAACTAATATCTATCTCTGACAGTGACAATTCACCTAAGCTAGATCATGAATTGAAAATCAGAAGAAGCTCTAGGAGGAAACCCATTTCTAGATATTTTGAAGCTCCTCAAAGAATAAGAGTTCATAAGAGGTCTAGGTAAATTCCAGAGTAGATGGAAGAACAAGATGGGTTGGAAAAATAATTTGTTGATATTTTAGGCAACATGGCCATGACTCCTCCTAGACCAAGCCAAACTAAGATGGAGAAAGAAGATGAAATATTTGAAGAACATGCTTTTCAAGAGTTGGGTGAATCAGCAGCACTTTCACATGAAGAAGAGGAATTGGCATCTTGGAAACGGAAAGGGAAATCCCCTTTGGTGGAAGAGGAATGCTCATTCCCCAAGGAACTTTCAGAAAAAGAGGAGAAACAACAAGTTAGATGGGATCTGTTTTTATCCAAAATATGTCTCGTTAATGCGCAATAAATGATCATATTTTACTCTCCTTTTTATCAAGTTTGACTGGATTTTGTGACTTTTGTTTGATCTAATATAAGTTCGGGCGTAATTGTCCATATTTTTTTGAATTTAGTTCTAACGTCTAAAAACTTTGTAATTCCTAACAAAGTGTGTGGAAATTTAGTTTTTGTAATAAAACAGGTCACAATTAATCAAGAGAATGAAGTATGAAGTAATCAACATGTTTTTGGGAGCATTGGCTTCAATACGACTTAGTTCTGAAACCTCCAGACTTAGTTCCAAAACTCCATCACAAATTTTATGAACTCTATCACTTAGTTCCAGAACTTTCAGACTTAGTTCTAAAACTCCATCACTTAGTTCCAGAACTCCTGAGTTTAGCTCCGTAACTTTCACGGTTAGATCTGGAATAGTCCCCTTTAGTTCCAAAACTCCTCCAAAGTTCTGGAACCAATAGGAATCTGTTTATTTTGACAACGGTTGATGATAAAGAAATAAATGAGCCTTTCAATTAGGAGCAGATCAGAAGATTTCCTATTCCTAATACTCAAAGATCCAGGGATAACTTATTGGACAACTGTACATCGAACAAGGTTCCAAATCCAACATCTATTTTGGGCACTATTCAGTTCCATTTGAATCGGTAGAACAACTATGGACATAAATGCATCTTTGAATGAAATATATATATAAAGACCTGTAGATAGATTTAATAAAAAATATAGATACAGATAGATATAGAGATATAGAGAGATACATTAAGTTTTTGTAAGACAAAACATTTCAACAATAGAATAGTCACTTTGTTTTGAGAGAAATTACTTTTTCAAATCTCGATTCAAGGTGCAGCAAGGGCCCACTCCTCAAAGAACCAGGATCCTCATTTTATTGGTATTTATATTTCTAAAAGCAAATAATGTAGATCTATTAATTCTGTAAATGTTTTTGATTCTTTAAGTTGAACTCTGTTGTATACTTGTCCCTCCATGTGTTATAGACTAGATTTTTATTTCCTTGCAATCTTTTTCACAACATTTTCAACTGTGTGTTTATTTCCAAGCAAAGTGTGTTTACTTTTGTATCATGTGTGTATTTCCAACAATCTATTTACTTTTGTATGTGTGTTTATTTCCAACAATTTATTCCAACAATGAGTGTTTATTTCAACAAGTTTCTTATAACATAGATATAATAAGACTTTGGTCATGGAATCCTAAGGACACTGCAAAACAAAACCTAAAAATTAAAATAACAAATACCTATAGTCAATTACTAGATCACTAGGATTCTTCTTGTTGCATATAGCTTCAGACACACCCCAGGTTTGAATATGGCATCAACTAAAAGTTGATTAAATGAAGGGAATAACAACACCCATCAATAATACTATAGAGTTTCTATCTTAGGAAAGGAAAATCATATTTTTGGCTCAATAAACACAAGGTATAAGGATTTTGGTCCCCATTGAAATCCTTAGCCCCTGGTCATATGAGGGCTTAAAGCTTGTGATTCCTACTAGTAGGTGCTTAACTCCAACCCCCTTTTATTTTATTTGTGTGGTGAAGGCAAGAGCATTTTATTCTATTTTAGTGGAAACTAAAATAAATAGGAGAGCATAATATTGAAAAACTTGTATCTTTTGATCAGTAACTCGGTTTTGAGTGCCATTTTTCGCAAAAGTGCGTAGTTTTTATGCTCTTTCCATTGGAAATATTTATTTTGAGAATCACACTATAATTATAAAGTGCCATATTGTAACACGCACTCATTATAAAGTGCCAAAATCTGGGGGGCTCCTGTTGCATTATTTGGGGGTCTTGTTACATTGCTTTGTTCTTGTATTTCTTTTGGTAATTTTTGAGGATGGCATCTTTATCTACTTCTGCATTAGATCATGTTGAGCCTTTAACAACACATAATTACCACACATGGAAACTAAGAATGGAAACAATAATTAAGCAGAAAGGATTATGGGCTTTAACTTCTTTAGAACAACCAATGTTCACTAGAGAATATGAGAAATTTCAGTACCAATGCAAATTTGATGAGTGTATGGGTTTGATAAGAACTTATGTCAGTGACAGTATTTTATTTCATTTGGAAAAGTGTGACTCTCCTTTCAAAATATGGGAGAAATTAGAGGATTTATTTAGTAAGGTGGATCATATGAGAGCCATGCAACTTGAAATTGAGATCAACTCTCTTAATCCTGAAGATTTTTCAACAATTATAGACTATCTTACCATGTTCAAGCATTTGTTGACATAGTTGAAGGGGAGTGGAAGAGATAAGAAAGAAGAGTGTGTTTACTTGATTCTATCCAAGTTGAGAGGACAATTCCAAATTTTTTCTTCTACCTTTTTCTCTAGCATAGATGCCTTAGGTGACACCTTCAAAATGTCTAACTTAGAAATATTTTGTGAAAGACTTACTAGGGAAGAATCCAAATTATCTCACCTTGAGTCTTCCACCTCTCAAAAGGCATTAGTTGCATCTAATCCTAAGGGCAAGGGAAAACCAAATAGTAAAACCAAATCCACACCTTCTCCATCTCAAAATGCTCCTAAACCCAAAGAAAACAACTCAAACTCAAGGAGTCTTCTAAATCCAATAATAAGTCTAGACGTTCATGGTCTTTTTGTGGGGGGTAGTAATCATGAAGAAAATAGTTGTTATAAGCGAATGCAAGCCTTAGAGGATGTAGTCAAGAAACACAAATTTTTTATCTCCACTCCACCCTCCTTCTAATCAGCATGGAAAAGCACTTAATGTGTTGGAAGATCTCAGTCAACACTTGCAAACAATTGGGTTATAGATTCTGGTGCTTCTCATCACATGACTTCTTCCAAGGAGTCTTTTGTTTCTCTAGGTTTGAGTTCTACTTCCAAAATTGAGGTTGGAGATTCTTTCTTTCTTTCTGTTGAGGAAAAGGTGATATAAAATTGATGGTGGCAATATCCAAGATGCACTATATGTTCCTAACATCACTACAAATTTGCTTTCTGTGTATCAAATTTATCATTTTGGTCAAGGGAAAACAGTGACTTTTACACCACATGGGGTAGAAGTAAGAACTTTGTTAGAGCCTTATTCACTTGTTGCTCATGGTATTATTGATCATAGTTCAAGACTATATCACTTTGAGGGTTTTGATGACACTTCTTCTATAGGGACAGGATTGGTTTCTCATTCAGATTTAGAAAGTAAGCTTTGGCATGAAAGATTTAGACATCTCAATTACAGATATTTGAAGGAGTTGAGCACTCATGGTATGGTAGATGGTCTTCCTAGAGTTTCTTATCTTGAGGGAGTTTTTCATGGTTGTGTATTAGGGAAACAACACTAAGATCCTTTTCCTAAGAATTTGTCTAAGAGAGCTTCTTCACCACTTGAGATTGTGCATAGTGACTTGATGGTTTTTCCTACCCCATCTTTCAATGGAGCTAAGTATGCACTTACATTTATGAATAATTTCTCGAGGCGTACTTGGGTTTATTTTCTCAAGTAAAAAAGTATGTTTTTTCACACTTTAAAGTCTTCAAGGCTTTGGTCGAGAAACAATCTTCTAGTAGCATAAAGAACCTTCGCACTGATAATGGGGGAGTACTTCAGCAATGAGTTTTCTAAATTTTTGGCAACTCAAGACATTATTCACCAAAATTCTATTCCTCATACTCCACAACAGAATGACACAGCAGAAAGGAAGAATAGAACTTTGAAGGAAATGGCTAACTGTATGATGCATTCTAAAGATATACCTCCTATCTATTGGGTAGAAGAAATTAATTATGCTAACTACATTCAGAATCGCACACCACATAGAGCACTTAAGCATTTGACTCCAGAGGAAGCTTGGTCCAACACTAAGCCAGATGTCTCATTTTTTCGAGTCTTTGGAAGCCATGCTTGGGCCTTTGTGCCAAAGAAGAAAAAGAAAGCTTTGGATAAGAAGAGTAAACCCTTGATCTTTGTAGGGTATTGTGAGGACATAAAAGCTTATCATCTTTTAGATCCTGATACACGTGATGTTCTTTTTCAAACACATGTTCAATTTGATGTGCGTTTCACTCCTCATGATTCTTCATCTTCTTCCATTCTTTCCTCTTCTTCATCTCATCTTGAGGATCCTTTCTTTGATGAGATTGATGAGGAGGTTATAGATGCCATTGAGGATCCTATTCCTACTGATGTTGTAACTATGCCTAAGTGGGCTCGTACTACAGTTTTTGAGGTAACACCTTTCAGAGAGGATCTTCCACCCACTAGGCATCATCACACAAATTCTACATGTTTTGGACTTTTGTGTCAGGAAGGTTTTGAGGATCCACAGTATTTTTCAAAGGCTCATGGGATACCGGAGTGGGATGATGCGATAGCAGCCGAGTATTCTTCTTTGATGAAGAATCATACTTGGGATTTGGTATCTCTTCCTAAAGGAAAAAAGATGGTTAGGTGTAATTGGGAATACCGAACCAAATACGCAGCTAATGGGTTCATTGACAAGTATAAGGATCGTCTTGTTGCAAATGGTTTTTCACAAGTCAAAGGTATTGATTACTCTGAGACTTTTGCACTCGTTGCCAAGATGGATTCTGTATGCCTTGTACTTGCTATTGCTGCATCACAGGGTGGCCCGTATATCAGATGGACATGAAGAGTGCCTTCTTACATGGAGATCTACAAGAGGAAATATTCATGGAGCAACCGGCTGGATTTGTTCAAGATTCTTCTCTTGTTTGTAGGCTCCGAAGGTCTCTCAACGGTCTCAAACAAGCCCCTCAGGCTTGGTATGAGAAGATAGATTCTTTTCTTCTATCTACTGGTTTTGTTCGTTGCCACTCTGATCATACAATGTATCTCCAGTATGTTGGTGAGGATATTGTGATACTTGTCTTATATATTGATGATCTGTTACTTACTGGTAGCTCATCTTCCCACATTCAGAGTATTCAGCAGGCTGTTTTTACACAGTTTGACATGATAGATCTTGGGTTATTGCATTATTTCCTTGGTTTGTAGATTTCTCAGACAGATTCAGGGATTCATTTGAGTCAGCAAAAATACACCCATGATCTTCTTCGATGCTTTGATATGGCTGATTGCAAGCCAAGTCCATCTCCTTTTCAATCCGGGGTTACTCTTACATTCACATGCACCACACCACTTTGTGATCCTACGTTGTATAGGTAGTTGGTTAGGAGTCTTATGTACTTGACCCATACTCACCCTGATATTTCATTTGTAGTAGGGCTTATATCTCGACTTGCACATTCTCCTCATAGTAGTCATTGGCAGGCTGCTAAAAGGATTTTGCACTATTTACAGGGCACTTCCCACTTTGGCCTACACTACACTAGGGGTTCTACTAAGTTGGTTTGGTATACATATTTAGATTGGGCAGGTTCTATTGATGACAGGCGTTCTACTTCTGGCTATCTTTTCTGTCTTGGTTCTTCTCCAGTTACTTGGGCATGCAAAAAAGTAACAAGCTATTGCACTTTCATCTTCAGAGGCAGAGTATAGGGCAGCAGTTACAGTGAGTCAGCAGATTCTTTGGCTTCGCCAGTTATTGACAGAGTTTGGATTCCCATAGGTTTCATCGACTATACTTTGGTGTGATAACCAAAGTGCAATTCACATTTCTCGCAACCTAGTTGAGCACCAGTGGACCAAGCATATCGAGATACACATCCACTTCATTCGGAAGTACATTCATGATGGAGTTCTTTACTTAGAGTACCTTCTGACTCAGTAGCAGTTGCAGACATCTTAGGGGGTGTTCGTGAGAACATCTTCCTTTTTCTTCTTTCTCTTTCCTTATAGCAGGATTCTTTCCTTCTTTTGGTTCAAGATTTCTTCATGGATATATTTTACATGAGTATCTCATCAGGCCTAGTTGTCGGGACTCATACTGTGGACATGCCACTTCTATTTTGGCCCCTATCTTCACTTGAGGGGGGGTGTTAGAGTAGGTATTTACCTTAGCTCATGTTCACCTAGGTACATTATTTACCTTTATTGTATTTATCCTCACCCACTTATGTGTGTGGATATTTCTTTCTATTTATTTAGATATTAGGAGATATTATCTAGTTGTTAGGTATAGTTCTTTCCTTGATCTATGGTATTGACTAGTTCTTTCCTAGATCTATGGTATTGACTAGATCCTTGATGTCTAGTTCTCTAATAAATCTATGGACTTGACTAGTTCTTTGATGAATAGTTCTTTCCATGATTTATGGCTTGATCTATGACCTTGATTGGTTCTTAGATTGTTATTCCTACCCTATATAAGCAAGGTCCATTCTCATTGTATTTCATTGAGTTCCATAGTAATATATGATATTGCTGCTCATTTGTTTGCAAAGGTTTATGTAAAGTTATTCTAGTGAATTGCTTTCATCTTATTGATCATGATGTTTGATTAGCATCTATGTTCTTGGCTTGGCACAATTTGGTTATCGTTCCCTTTAATACCATCTATAATTATTTCCTAACCATCAAAGCATTTATTAGAGTGGAATCGTATAACAAACATTTGGATTACATAAAATCTCAAATAACAAATATAAAAATAACCTAACAAATAATAACAACCATATGTAGATCTTAAAGGATTCTAAAAATATTGATGTCTTCTTCCCATGCCCTTCTTCCCAATCCCACATTTATTCCATTATCCCAACTATTTTTTTACTTCTCAAACACATTCCCTTGCTTCTCCCATTCTTCTTCCCATTCCTTCCACATTTTCAGCCATAACTCCTTTCCTTTCATCAACAGAGGGTCTCCTTGACTTAATCTCTCCAATAGTTGCAACATTGGTTCATAGAGCACTAAATCTAAAAATTTAACATCATATGGACCCACTTACATCCCCATTTCATCTTATCTACCCTACGTATTGTCTTGAAATACCAAATAGTTTTTTTGTCTAATATTTAAGTGAAATCTACTTCATATTGAGTCCATGTGCATTATAATTCATTCTTGTTGTTCCATCCACTAGGGGTTAAATTTGATAGGTACATAGACTTGTCGAATAATTTTTTGGGTGACAATAATTTTTTGATATTTCCCTTTTAAAATATAAAACAATGTTATTCATACACTACTAATAAAATATATAAAAGATCAATCATTTTATTTAAATTTTTAAATATATATTTATATAGTTTGGATATAAATCTATATAAATAATGACAATCATATTTTAGATATGCAAATCATACATGACGGTTATTTAAAAATTTACAAATATTTTATGGCCAAAATCATGAAGAACGTGTAAATGGCTATCAAAATTAATTCTTGTGTTTACCAACATCTCCACAGGATAACCGTGAGAATATTGATGATCATTCCATCAATGTTGACAATTAGAAAAGGGTCTGAGGACATTACATTGTTTGGTGAAATGACCATGTGTTGTACCCAGTATCTAGGGAAATGAGTTGTTGATTCCCCACCCACACATAGGAAAGAATATTCCCTCCATTTGCAAAGAGTGATAAAATGTTGGCTTGAAATCCACAAGAAGTCTTGCAAAAAACTTCTACAAGAAGTCCTTTTTGAAATAATAGAATTGATTTTCATGTTTCACAAAAGTTTTTCTTTTAACACTTTTGGAGAAAAACTTTGATATCTAGTGGGCTCCAAACTAATGTAAAATTTATATAATTGTTAAAACAATGTGTTTTCTGTATGATCCAAACTGTAATAGGCAATATTATTAATATATTACTGAATATACATTACATCTTTAAAAAAGATAGATTAAACAATTACTAAGAACTATGTAACTGTTTGAATCATGAGAATGATAATTTATGAGTGGAATCTTTCCCTTCATACCACTATTGATGTTTTTTTATTATTTCATGACTTTCAAAATATATTATTGCCATGACATTGTGATCTCGCAATTAGGGGAGCTTTTGTATTGTCCCCATTGAAAGAAATTGAATTAAGACATATAAGACTATTATAATGTGGATAAGAGTATACTTACGTTATGGGAACAAGATTATCTTGTAGGAGTAAATTTATTGGTATGTTATTAAAATTACGAGGGATGGCGCATACCTTGACTGCATTAATTTGCATTCCTTGAAATAATATGGTGTACAACAAATTAATTATTTTGTAAATTATCATATTAGGAAAATGAAAAAAATTAAAGAGAACTCTTTTTAAGAATCGTGTGATCCCTTTAAAAACTTTGTGGCATTATTATTAATATTAATTAAAATTTTATATTGGGTCAAAAATCAATCAGAATCCCACAACTAAAATATAATTTTGTGTTGTGAACCTCAAGGCTTAGACATAGACCCACACTACAACAACCTATTTCAAAACATGAATGGAGAGACTCAAAACCAATCTTCCTTAAATAATTTCCTTTGATGTCTATATATTTCTTCCTCATCCCTCTGTCATTTGGCTAAAAAGCTCTTTCCTTTGTAGATACTTGTTATTTCAACTCTTGTAGCACTGAGATGCTCTTTCAACTATGAGATCAACATACTCAAATTCATAATCATTTCAGACAATATCTTACCTTGTTCCCAAAAAAATAAGATATTGTTCATTTAATCTCTTGTTATATTCTCTCACAATACCAATATCTTAAGTTCCCTCTTCTTTTTTCTTCAGAGCTTGCTCCCCTACTTGTTCATAATTCATAATGTCATGATCCTCTAGTTTCCCATCAGATTGAATTATCTTCACTTGTAACATATATAGAACTATAAAATAATTTCCATAGTCCTTTAAATTTTTGTATCATAACATCTTATATGCTAAGAATGTTATGTGATGTACTAGCTCTAATATTGGACTTACAAACTTGCATTTAACACTACCAATAACTACGCACTCTTTGCATCCAGATAGAGTTTGTTTATCCTTTGATAGGATTTTTTAGAAAAATTCTATCCTACAATAATTGTCTTCTTCATTATGAGGAGAATTATTAGTTTGTAAATCATGTGTTTGAGGAGATAAAGACTCATTGTATCATATTTAATTTTTCTCTACCTCTGCATCATTCACAACCATATCCTATTCAATAACCAATAACTTTGTGTCTTTAATTTTCTCATAGGAATTTTCTTGCAAGCAATATACAAGAGCATTTTCCTGAACATAAGGGAAATCCTATTCTATTTCAAAACTCACTAAAGTTTCTCACATAAATTTTATAACAATTATGGCATCTATATTTTGACCTTGTAGATTAAGAACATCGTGAATCAAATTCCCACACAAAATTATTCACTCCTTATATTTCTCAAGAGGAGATTAATTTCGTTTTATAAAAAACTCAAGTGTTCTACCAAAAATTGCAGAAAAACATCTAAATCCATATAAGTCTATTAAAAAAGGTACAAAGTTGTGTAGTTTAAATTAATTTCTGGGTAAAATGACCTTAATCAACATAGATCTTGCTTATATTCCAAAGTTTAGACAACTAAGGAAAAAAAGTAGAAAATAAATAAACAGAGTAACAAAACTTGGGGAATGGAAAAAACACAACTGAAGTCTATAGAGCTAACAAACTACATGCTAAGAATCCTTTTAACATTGTGGCCTTAGCCTCATTAGGTCATAGACAAAACACAATAACTGAAATTTTTATACTACAAACTTGTACAGTCAAGTGTAACCTTGTTTAAGGCTCAAGCCACTGCGTTAATTCTCTCCTTCTCTCCCATCTCTACAACAAAGACATGCACTATAAGGGCATGAAAACATTGTATTGAATAATCAAAATTGCGACCTTGGTGACTAAGTAGGTGCAATGTTTGCCTATGAGAGCCTCAATTAGCACAATGGAGGACTATTTTAGAGGATTATGTTGTTTGTTGACTTCATGTGCTTCAACAATAATCATCATAATCTTGCAAAATATAAATTAAAATAAATAAACTTTAAAGAAAATACACCATAACTAAGCCTTTCAAAAAACTCATTATGTGAATATCTCACAATCATGTCAGTCCATGAGACCACATTTCTTTCAGGAATTTCATTAGACAGTTCACATATTAGCATGAATCTTTCACATGTACATATCTACAGGGGCACTTGTAACTACATCATCTGTAGAAAAAAAACCTACTATATTATGTTTTTATGAAAGTCCACTAAAATGATCAAGTTGGACACCTGCATGTTGCATTTTTTGGAATGGAGTCACTAATTTATGAGGATGTCCATGTCCTCTATAAGCCGCATGTATGGTATTCCATACTAAGTAGAAATAACAAACCACTAAATTTATATTTGTAAAGAGGTAAAAGTAAAAAATTTGTTGCCCATAGTAAAGGGAAAATAAAATAAAAATATCTTTTCATAAAATATCTTCTAGCATATCCAACTGCCAGAAATGTTATAGAAAGATACCAGAAATCTCTTACCATAAAGGTTTGACACTTTCCGGCAATGATTCCCTCAATAGGAGATTCCTCCAGCGTAAAAATAAGGTAATCAAGGTTAAATTAAAATCCTTGGCACATCTAGCAAAAGACAAACACAACACTATTTTAGAATAAGGATTTTATAGTGAGTGAGATAGAGGGGGGTCACTTGACATTTGAAGAAAATTATTATGTCATATGAAAGAAAGAGACTTGTGGAAATCCACCATCCAGAGCACATTATTTTTACCAACTTCACATAATCAGAAATTGACGATGAAAATCCATCCTTTCAAATTTTAATTAAGAAAATTCATTTGAATTAGTAATATTCTCCATTATAATGTTTTGCAAAATGAAAACATATTTATCAATGTATTTAGGGCTAACTTGAATTATAAAAGTAAATGTAAAAATGTAATAAATAATTAAGAATTAAATGTGAAATTTCCATTTACAAAAATTCAAAAGAGTTACAAATAATCTTATTAAATCATTAACAATAAACACATTTTTATGGGTATTGTGAGGAAAATAAATAATTAATATAAAAAATTTACATATTTTTTTTCACACATTTGAGAGATATCAATCTTCATTCCAAAAAGACGAAAGCTCATTTGTGAGGACATCTCATTTTCATGAATTATAGTCTCATACTCACGTTGAATCCTTAATTGTTTTGTTGTGAGGTTTTGTAAATATCTTATTACCATTATTTATAAAACAATAATATATTGCATTATGAAATGAAGTTTTTTCATTTTAATAATAATTTTTGTTTTATGGGTTGATTTCACTCTATTTTTTAATCTTATTTGAGAGGTAGATAAGCAATTGATGTTTTGTAGATTTTTTTATTATTATTTTGATTATATATAATTGATAAAAAAATTAAGGAATTATAGATTGAAAAATTAATATAGTGTATATTTTTTTAGAATTTTTTTTTTAGAATCTTTTAGTAAATATATACACACATCAAAATATTTAAAATTGTGTA
Source organism: Taxus chinensis (assembly GCA_019776745.2). NCBI lineage: Eukaryota > Viridiplantae > Streptophyta > Pinopsida > Cupressales > Taxaceae > Taxus > Taxus chinensis. The sequence continues at coordinate 21,491,422 of CM034156.1, forward strand.
CATTTATGCAAAGAAAAGACTAATGGTATGGAAATTTGTATATAAAAAATTGTAATTTATAACTATTTAAAAGAGTTAACTTTCAACAAAATTTGAATTGGCATGTAGCTTTAATTTGAAATTCAAGACTTGATCTCAACAACTTAATCTTGTATTTTTTGTTTTATCTTATTTTTCATACAATTTTATTTATCTAATAATAATGAATAATATAATATTATGTGGAGAGACCTTCTAGAATGGCAATCACGGTGGTAGTGAGCTATAATGTACATGAATGTATTCACTTTTAATTATAGTCCTAAATTTGACATCAATTTCATCTTTATTATAATTTTTTTTCCCTTTTTTCTCATAGAAATCAATTAAAAAACACTACCATATTAACTTTTGAAGTCTTTTATTGAAATTATTGTTCAAAATACATATATTTAATATATTGCTTAAATATATAATTAAAAACACCATTAAGTAACTATAGCATTCAAAACTTTGCCTTGAAAGATTATGAGTTGTGGCCCCATGGTGTTCTCCCCTGCCACGCTATTTATCATGACACTGAAGATATTTAAATAGACGGTAAGTACCTACTACATAATAAATAAAATAGTCATTAAAATTGTTCCGGAAAGAGCGGCAGTCTTCGATGACACAACGTGAACGCGCTTTTACCCGCCCATACAAATTTGTAATCACGTACGATTTGTATACTTCCTCTCTACGCGGTTCATTATTTTTTAGTGGACGGTTTTAAAGCTGCCACCATTTCGAGAGGGAAGAATTTGGAAAGAGCGCGGAAATTATTTTAAAACTAACAATTGCATGCGAGAAGTGGGACAGAGATGTTGAAGGAGATGTGTCTAAAAAGTTAAACTTGAACAAGCAAAACAAAGGAGGAGGAAGATAGGTGATGAAAAAGGGGTTTGAAGGAAGATAGGTCTAGGGGTGAGGAGAATTTTGGGGGATAAATGTAAAACTCTTCTTTCTTATAACCAAACATATATGAACCACATGATATTTGTCAATCATTTACATGAGGAAAGGGGTGCAGCGCATCTGTCATTGAGGCAACATATTTTGGAGATATCTCTGAAAGCAAGACATGAAAAATTAATGCCGCCAATGTGAATAGTTGTCTTTTACAATGCCAAACCCTTAGTGATTTTTGGGCAGTTGGAACACGCGTCAATGTAAGGGGAATTCGGTTGCACATGTCATGTGTCACCTTACAAATAGGGGTATGTGGAGTGGACTTGCAATCCCAAGTCAAGTATATGTAGTTGTTGAATTTGATAACCGCAAAACATGGATGGTCATGTGCATTTGCACCATCTTGATAGGCCCTTATATTAGACCATTCTCTATGCTTGCCCATAAAATAACATTTATCAAGCAAAAGAGTTTTACACGTGTGGATTTGTAGTTGGCACTACCTCCTCAACATTCCAAGTTCATAATACTCATTAAATTTGAAGCATTGTCATGTGTATCTATATCAAATAAGGTTTGTAGGACTTGAAGTCTTTCGTTGATTTTTTCGTTACTAGCAATATTATTGTTAAGGTTTCAACACGTGTCTTGACATTGATTGTATAACAATTACCACATCAGCATAGTCGGAAAATAGAGGACAACACTAATTAGTCTTTGAGTGTCACCCATTGGTGTCCTGTTTGGTGAGGTGGGTCGGCTGATCGTACCACAAAGTCTCCTTCACCACCCCGCATAAATAGGGAAACATGCATATTTATGAATCATGAACTCTACATATGTTAGATAAAAAAACTCTACATTTAGGGTTCCTTATGTCACCGATTTCATAAACATTTACGATTGGGGACTCTTTCATCAACAGTCTTGATGATGTCATTCATCAATGACCATCGACACAAAACCTTGACCTTACATTTGCTTTATGTGTATTAGGAATAGGCACCGAGACTCCCATTTTGAAATGCCTATTAATGTAATTAATGTTTGATGCATTGGAAAGGGAGACTAATTTTTGTGTGTGCACCTTGGTCGCCCCTCAATGCTCTAGCTCATTTAAGGTTATAAATAGGGAATGTTCTAGTTTGAAGATTATAATTTGGTTGATCAGATTGAAGATTATAAGATGTTGATGAGCTAAAAAAATTAATGCATGGATGTCGATCAATTACACTTAAAAGAAATGCTAGCTCGTATGTCAATGCATGGGGACATGTGTAGCTTCATGGTATAGATGTTTGGAGATTCAACTAAAGCAATATTTAATCACCGCATGCAAAGACAAAAAAATAGTGCTCACGAATTAGCTGAGTTGGTGCTCGGCATTGGGGATTGGTATCTCCAGTGAGTTGGTGCTTACGGATTAGCTGATTCGGTTTTTGACATTGGGGGATTGGTGTCTCTAGTGAGTTGGTTCTCAACATTGGGGATTGGTGTCTCTTGTAGGTTGACGCCCACAAACATTTGTAAAGAAAATAATTTTGTGGCTAGATTTGAACAGTAGATCCAAGCAGTCTTTTCTCTTTGGTTTTTCTCTCGAAAGGTTTTCCACATAAATCTTTTGTTCCATAATTGTTGGATCTTGTATGATTGATGTTGTTGTGGATGTTAAAATTTTATATAATATTGATTCACTCCCCTCTTAGTATTAGTGTGTGTTCTTCATACATGTGCATTTGTTTCATTATATGTTACCTTACACCTTCGTCATCATGATTGATTATATACATAGTGCTTATTTCTATATTTTGAGTTAACAGGAATGACACATGTCTTGTACAATGCTAACATGTCGCGTTATCCATGTTTTTATTATTATTGTTTTCTATACGTGTTTCCTATACATGTTTCCTATACGATTGTCACTACTTGCTTATATGGATTGTTTCCTTGATTGAAAACTTCTTTATTTGACTATTATCTTATTTTACCATAATTCTATGATTGTCTTCTTTTTATAGCCTTAGTCCCTTGTTTATCTTGTGACATCGTGGGTGTCCCATGATTGTGGATTTATCCCTAGCTTATGTGTATGCACTTGTTTCTCTGATTGTGACACATCATTCCTTCTACTACAGTTTTATTGTGACACTGCGGGTGTACCATGTTTGCATCTCCATACCTACATAGGACTATGTTTCTATATGTTATCACTTGTCACTATCTTACTATTTCTACTGTTATAATATTTTTATTTTTTTTCTTATGAAACACACTATTTATACTCTGATGATTACACTACTATCTTTACTCTGTATTTTGACATGCTTCATGTTTACTATGATGTTTCTGTACTCTTACTACATTATATTATGACATGATCGACAATTTTCTCCATTGTTTCTATTTCTATACACATGTATTCCTACTTGTTACATGTTGTGTGTTTCTTTTTCTCCACACCATGGTCTCCACCATGAAAACCCATTTTATAGGTACAGGTTCCCAATGGTGGCCACCATTCTATTTTTTTATGTGATCCTATGAATATTATACAACTTATTACACTATACATCCATTAGTTTGTGTTGAACAATCAAATACTTTATCAAACACGCTTCAAAAAAGGAGGAATTCATCGAGATATTTTCAACATTTATGGACTGAATACAAAATACATGAACATATTTTTACTGGGCTCAAATCCTTAGAAAAAATCATAAATATTGAAATGTGGCATAATACAAACAAAGTAAAATATGTATAGTACAATCATGACCATGGTACAGTCTTGACCATGATGGATGTTCCCAGACATGGGCATATTCTCCATAGAAAATTTGAGTGGCTAATATTCGTAATTTGGCTAAAAGTAGGAATTTTGAAATATGAATTTGGCTATTTTTACGACCATAGCAGTGCCCATGTTTCACCTAAAATTTTCACAAACATTAATTTTTCCCATGTGAATAGCCAACGAATCTCTAATCCCAATGTATTTTTTTATTGAATCACCATGTGATCGACAAACCGAGATTTTAAAATATTCTTAGATCGCCAAGAAATCTTTGAAACCTTCGTAGTCATTTAGTGTCATTCGCCGACATGTTTGGGAATGTTTTTTGAAATTTTATTTAATTTTCCATTTATATGTGTGTGTGTGTGTACATAGATCTAGATTGTAGAAAATAATCACTAAGTGGAACCCAATCACTTCGAAGAGGATCAGAATATCCACATGTCCATGTTGATGCTCTTGATTTGCACCCTGTATCTCCTTCCTTGGCTGTCGTGTGTCCTCAGTCAATCACTGGCCCAAGACTCGACTCCAACTCCAAAGCCAAAATTTATATTAATTACATATTATTCTATGGGCTTCAAGTCCACCAGAAGCCTTTGGTTGGGAGATCGTTGGAATGACCTGACACGTGTCATGTATTTGGTGGGATTTTGAATGTTTGGTGGAGTCTCTATAACTTGTGGGTCTTTGAAATTTGGTGGCCTTTCAAATGTAAAGTTATCCTCTACTTACAAAGAATGGCTAAGTCCATAATATGATAATTTATCCTTCATTGGCCGTTCCATCCAAAATTTCCTTTGAAAAATATATCCTATTTCGCCAATGCCACGAACGCTTATATTAGATAATTCGCCAACCCATTGAATTTGGTTCTAGCCATATTCACCATAATTTCTATACGTTTGTTTAGGAAGCTTCCTTAAAATTTTCCTTGATATTCTCATAATTTTTTAGTTTTCTCATGTTATAACAAATTTCTACAAGATTTTTATACATTTTCATAAAGTAATGGCTCAATTCATATAAAAATACAAGGGGCACAAGTACTTCAGTCCTTCTTCACTACACTATTCAAATTCAATCACAAGAACATGGTTTGGGGGCATGGGCGTCCTAATCCCCTATAATTTTTAAAAATTTATATAATTAGTCTTACTATCCTAACATTGTATGGGGAATATAAATGTACATTCCTTTCATGGTTTTTCTTTTTCTCAATAGTAAAACTAGTATAAAATGTACCTAGATCCATCTGTTGCACTGTAGTTTGTGGATTTAGTGGAAGTTTTCAAAGCAAATAAGTTCTTTATAGGTTGTGCTTCCCTTTATCTCACCAAAATCCTTAAATGTGGAAGGTATCGATGTGGCTAAGTTATTTTTAGACTTACATTCCTCTCTATAAAGCTCTAAAGGGGTAATTTGGTTCATCTTCTCACTCTCTTTGATGTTGGGGTATACTCAACACTCTATTCTCTCCTTCAACACAAATTGGGTAGTGATCACCTCCTATCCTCCAGGATCTCCGCAACAATTCCCAGTCTCGAACACATGATAATAATGAGAGATCCTTCCTCCACAAATGAACAAGTGTATTATTTTCATGTTTTGCATTTTTTTACTTACTTTCTAAAAATTGCTAAGTTACATGAATCATCCACATTTCGAGTTATAGTTCAGTTTCTATCATAGACATTGACTACACTCTGAGTTGTTGGTTTCATCACGGAGCACGCCAACACCAACACATTAAATAATCACTATTGAGCTAAGACAAAAGTGTGCGCACACAATCGGGTATTTTTTTCCTTTAAGTCTATAATTTTCAATTACATACTTAAAAGGGAGGGGAATGTATGTACTAAAATTTGGTAACTTATCCTTATGTAATTCCAAGATTAACTATTTTACCTTGCTATGAAAAATTCTCACATTTAGAATTTAATCAATCCATCTCTCTAGCTCTTATGTGACTTTCTTATCTCTACACTCTACTATGTCATCAACTATATAAATATTACCTGATTAAAGTAATAAACAATATTTATGCTTCATTTCAAAAAATCATGTTTTAATTTTCCCCTTCTTTTTCTAGGACCATACAAATGGGTTAGGATGTGGCACTCAGTATTATATGACTCGTATGGTCTTGGATCTTCAATTTCTCTTACTCTACTTTCAATTTGAATATCTTCTTTGGGTCATTTCATCTTCCTAATGTCATCCTTACCATAATATTTCACCTACAGAAGGTTATATGAGAAAGCCATTATAGCTTTATAACTCACTTGACACTCTTATAAGATATTATTGCAAATATCATCCCGTAAGAACTCAAGGGTTCCCTAAATCTACTCAAACTAACTACACATCAATTTGAGTAGTCCCTACTACAGGTATGAAGCACTCAACTAGGTCAAAGAGTCTAGATTCCTCTATTTCCAAGCATGTAAAGGCCATATAGCCATGTATTAGTAAGAGAAAATTCACTCCAAACATTTTTCAAGGGTTTTAAGGAACAAAGAGTTAGGTCACATAGTTGAGGCACACCACATCACACTACTATTACATTGGGTGTATTCTAAACTATGTAGTTATCCCACTATCTCAGTGTTAAGAGACACGAGGGAACCTCTAAGGGGTCATTTAGTTGTTCACACTTACAAAAACACCTAGGAAAACTACATCAGGTTGATTTAAAAAAAATATAATTAAATCTTATTTCAGAGTAACTGATATGATAAAATACAATAGAATACAAATACCAAACACTCCAATAATGCAATACAATAAGAAATTGAGAGAGATAGATAGCTAAGTTGATTCCTGTGCGATCCGTAGGTAGTCAGGATTGTGTAATTATTGGATATGACGGGAAATGTTATCATAGGAGCTCGCCAAGAGATATGGAACTTGGAACTGAGGCTGGACATGGGAGCCCATGATGAGGTAGGGGAGCCTAGGTGCTGGTGGCTGATTCTGGGCATTGGTGACTGTACAAATAGTTAGGATCTGTTTTCTTCTATTTCGTTAGGGTTTTGTTTTTACTTCTTGTTATTCTCTCGATATTCACACTTTAATAACCGAGGGTACCTGTAACCTACAAAACAAACCCTATCTACCTACACAAGCTCACAAACATATCAAATTTGAATGAAATATGTCATATGTGAAGTCGGAATGACCTCAACGGTCATTCAAAGAGTGAACTTGGGTAAGTGCGTGAAATTGGGGGGCCAAAAATCGGACAAGAATGTGAAAAAAAGAAAAATGCGTATGCATTTTGTTAAAATGCACTCTCGTCTTAGTTTGTTTGGCTCGGGAATCACCAAAGCATAATGCATACGTGTTATATAATGCATACGCATTACATAACGTGTACGCGTTATGTTGACTATAAACAAAAAAAAAAGCCCGATCCTTTATCATTTTTGCTCCCTCAAACACAAGTTTCAGAGCTTGTTTGTGCCCTCGTGTTTTTCCATTTAGTTGGATCTCAAGCTCAAAGGATCATTTCTGGATCTTCGAGAAGATCTGAATCAACGATGGCACCATGGAGAAGAAGTAAGCACATTTCTTTTCTCAAAATTTCATTGAAATATGATAATTATAGATTAAAATTTGAATTGAGTACATATTTTTTATTGTTACAGTTAGAGGTCAAGGGAATCAACCACAACCAAACCCTGTTATTCCTGACATCCCTCCTGACACTCCCATAATTGCTCAACATCCCTCAGGTAGTCAAAAATATTTAGCATCCCAAATAGTTGAAAACAAAATAGAAATTGAGGATTTAATCAAAACAATGAGGGATGCACAATCTACAAACCCCCACCACGCCTCTCTTGCAAACACATTGGAGGCATTACTTGTTCAAATTGACGCGGCAACGGGGCAAATTGATCGTTGGACAACTTACAGAGAGGGTTGTAGAGTTTATTATTCCAACAAATTGTCATATGTGGATGTAAAGAAAAAAGAAATTTCAAAATAACTCATATGTGCCTTATTCACAGACCCCCACACTAATCTTAATATTCTATTGACATGTAAATGATTTCCCATCTATTGGTGCAATAATAATTTTATTAGAAATAATTTTTGGGACCGATGGTGGATGGTGTTTGATTTTCCACCTTGTAATAACAATGAGGTGTTGCTATACTTTCTAAGGAAACTCTATTACAAGTTTATCCTCAATGAGATCCCAAATTATTTTGATTTATGAGATTTCTAGGGTCGAGGAAAAGGATCTACATAGGATCGACCAGGTGCACAACGTGCACCTATTCAGCAGGGTAGATTCCCCGCACAGAAGCCCCCTCACCCTGAGATTGTCTCTCAAGCAATGAAGAGACAGTAGAGATTGATACACTCCATGTGCTTCAGGGGTTATCTATGACCCTTGTTTGACATATGAGGGAGATTTCTAAGCCAGATGCACGCGGAGGTACACAGAGTATTTCCTCAGGGAGTACTAGCATGAGGCCACATTTTTACTCGTCATGTGGTAGCATATGTTTGGGGCCTGAGGAGAATGATACTTTCATGCGTACTGATTTTGGTGCACATGGTGCTAGGGATGAACACGATAATGTCACTATGTCAGATGTCCTTTTGAGTGAGACATTTGGATTACATTCATCGATGTCACCTTCGTAGGTAAATTTGTTATGTTTTTTTATGTGTGTTACAAATTTTTTGGAGTACCTGATTTACTTATATATGTTAAATTTTTGAAATAATTGTATTTGTACATGTACATGCATTAATATTACAGTGCGCGGGAGGCACATCTTCATCCTGACCATAGGTGGCGAGCACCATGCATACACGAACATTCACAAAGGTAATTTAGAATGTTAATTATGTAAAATTTTCATATATATATATATATATATATATATATATATATATATATATATATATATATTAGTTTTGAAGTCAAATATATGTATGTTCTTGTATGTCCATCTAACTCACGTGATATACATATTTGATAAAGATGTTGACTTCACTAGACACACCACCATCTCTGCGACAAGTAGATAAAGGTGTTGCCGCTGCGATTTCATTTGCGCAACAACTCACTAAGGTATTCAAACAACACGTAAATTTTGTTAAATTTCACGTGTAATTCATATTATGTTAAATTAACTGTTAGTAATGTCTTTCATTGTAGAATTATTAAATTATGTTAATAATGTCCTTCATTGTGTGTATGCAGGAGTTACCTGCGACAAGGCACAGCCTTGTTCATTTGATTCACAGGCGTGGCAGGGTAAAAAAAATAGTTCTATATTGATAAAATTAGTTAAAATATTGTCATTATGTACATACATGTACTTAGCTCTATTTTTCGTTAATTCTGATGTTAGATTTTTTGATCTTATGTGTATGTAGGGAACTTCAACCCCCTCCATTTTGACTTTGAGGGCACGGACTCCTCCATATTGTCGTCTTCGTACCCCCGTTCATACTGTAGGAGTTCCCGATGACTCATCTGAGCTTGAGATGCAAATTTGGCATGATCGAAAACTTGCGGTAAGTTTGTGTATTTATGTAAATAATTTCATTCTAGCATGGTCTTAAATACATTTTAAAAACATATATAAATTAATTTTTGAAAAAAAAAACATTGTTTGCATTTACAGGCTCATCTACAGGCGAGTACTCAGCGGAAGAGGACTTAAAGCATGGGCTCGGACGATCCAAAGTCATCTCATGGATCTCCATCTTCACCTAAGGGAGGGCCTTCTTCGAGAAAGGCCAAGAGAGGGATAGATTTTGATGAGTAGGAAATATATATGTCTTACATGACATTGTTTTGGTATGCCTATGTGCATGGCATTGTATGTAAGCCTATATGGCATTTGAACTTGATGGTATATGACCTATTTGGGCATTTTTGTATTTATTATGCACATTAAAATACTATTTGGAACTTGATAATTTTGTATGAGACCTTACATTTTTGAGATTATTTTCGCATGAATCTAATATGATGTGCACTTGACAATATTTAAGACATTATGGATTATTTTTTCATTTATTGGTGATGTACATGTACTAGCATTTTCAATGTATAATATGCATCAAACTTTGGAAATTAATATTTATATAATGTATGTATATAAAGAGTTACCTAATCTGAGTAATTATTCATTCAATTTATCAATGTGTATATGTGTATTTAGCTTACTTGTGCTTCTTCTTGCTCATGGTCTCTTTGTACTGGTTCCTATCTTATCATGCACTTACTACATTCTTCTATGCTTTGTAGTCTTCTCCCCTGTTAAAACACCCGAAAATCATCACAATTTGATGCATTTCTTCTGTTGATATTTTGAGAATGTCTCTCCATATACATTACTCCAATGCTTGAGAATGTCTCCAGATGCAATGACATTCTGATTCAGACACTCAATGATTCTTGATTGTCTAATCATGTCAAATTTGTGTTACTACCTTTAAATCTGTAGGCATTTCAAGTTATTTGGAAATCACATCACACCCTTCACTAGGCTTGATGACTACCCATATCCTTTTTAAGGCACTTTTGAAAACATCCATGGGTTTATCATAACATAAATTATCAATGAATGGAAGGTCACTAAGCCATAGGCCAGTTGACTCCCATCCAAAACTAAACAAGAAAAATTTACTAGGCGATTGATAACTCCCATGTGCTCTTAGACATACCCCTATCAAATCCATTCTTAAGCCAATCTAGTCATTCAAGGCTCTTAAGCGACTATGCCCGGATGGGGTAGCCCTACACTGACTTAGACTGTAATATTTCGCTCGTTTACAAACAATCAGATAGCGAGAGAACCGGATGGATACAGAGAAAACCACGAGAGGATTTCATAGAGGGCCCCAACATGGAGCTCTCAGATATGATGAGATATCTCTTGGTGCCACGAAGTCTGAGAAATCACATGTCAAAGATATGGCATGTTTGGGCCTCAGGGCCCTTAAGTGACTACGCCCAGATGGGGTAGCCCGAAAGCATGGGGAGTGTAGGGAACCAAAATTAAGCTTCTAATAGCATTCACTAAGCCACCTTGACGTGTTGACATAGTTGTTTCGGTCCCACAAACTTCCATTTGCAAAATACAGCATTTGGCAGCCTTACACTGACTTAGACTACACTATTTTGCACATTTACAAACAATAGGACAGCGAGAGAACCAAATGGAGATAGAGAAAACCACGATAGGATTTCGTAGAGGGCCCTAACATGGAGCTCTCGAATCTGACAAGAAGTCTCTAGGTGCCACGGAGTCTAAGAAATCACATGTTGAAGATATGGCGTGTTTGGGCCTCATGGCTCTTAAGTGACTATGCCCAGACGGGGTAGCCTGAAAGCACGAGGAGCATAGGGAACTAAAATGAAGCCTCCACTAGCATTCACCAGGCCACCTTGACGTGTTGGCATAGTTTTTTTGGTCATAAAAGCTTTCGTTTCCAAACTACAGTCTCTGGCAGCCCTACACTGACTCAGACTGCACTATTTCTCATGTTTGCAAACAATAGCACAGCGAGAGAACCAGTTTGAGACGGAAAAAACCGTGGGAGGTTTTCATAGAGGGCCCCAACATGGAGCTATTGGATCTAGCAAGACATCTCTAGGTGTCACGGAGTCTAAGAAATCACATGTCGAAGATATGACGTGTTTGGGCCTCAAGGCTCTTAAGTGACTACACCTGGACATGGTAGCCCAAAAGCACGGGGAGCGTAGGTGCTACGCCCTTAACCTATTGCTTGTATTAGGATATGAGTAGCCAACTTGTGGCTTACCATATCATTTTATTATATCATTTATACTTTCTCGTGCTTATTAGGTCAGCCTTGGTGATGGTCATAGCATATGAATAGTATATATAGGGGATTATAGGTAGTATTTCATTATCATTTGAGCATTTGAGTCTTATTATATGGTTTGGAGGTTGCCCCCTCGAAGTGGCGAAGCCATTCTAATTGCATATTGAGATCATTATTCTGAAATATTGTGTTATTTGGTGTTCTATTGTTGCTCTTAATCTGAATTATACAAGTAATTTCATTACAAGTGGTATCAGAGCTGCGATCTAGGCCGAAATTAGGGCAAAAACCCTAATTTTTTGTTTCCACCACATATTATGAACTAGAGTGAATTGGTGGGATATATTTTTACCAAATTTGTGAAACATTTCAAGTAAGGTTCCTGAAAATTTTAGACTTTTTAAATTTATCTTACAAAAGTTATTACAAATTTATGGTTTTTCATAAAATCACTCCCTAGGGTGCAAATTGTGGAAAATTTTCAAGTTCTTTACATTTTCAGAAAGCTCTCAAAAAAATAGTATTAGTATCTTCTCTATTTTCTTACCTGTTCAGTAGAAATTGTATCATAACCCTAAACCCTAAGGTTTGACATCATGGTGGGGCCTTCCACAAGAGCAAAAAAGAATCCGGTTACTCTAGGTAAAACCCCAAATAAAGATGGGGTAGTGATTGAAGAGATGGAGTTAGAAGGGGTAAATATAGATTTCTTAGCACTAGGGTTTACCTCAGTTGATCATAAGGTGAGCCAACTTGAGTATGAGTTGTGAAGTGTACAATCTGAGATGGCCTCTAAAGGAGACATATCCCAAATCAATCATCGGTTGGATGATATCATGCAACATGTAAAGGGTAACTAGTATGGCCCAAATCTGGCCCATATCAACCAAGGAGGACCTTCAGTTCAAAATCATGGACAAACTAACCCTATTGGATCACTTTTCCAGTCCCATCAGAATCAAACTTATTCACAACCACGGAACATGATGCCGAAAGTGGATATGCACAAATTTGATGGTAAGAATCCCCTGAATTGGATGAATCAAATGGAGAACTTCTTTGAGTTACATCAAACACCATCAGGATAAAAGGTGACATTGGCATCCCTATATCTTGAACCTGACCAATTTGTTTGCTATCGTTGGTTATGTGCTCAAAGGCAGAAGAATGGTCTAGGTGTCACTTGGGTAATTTTTACCGAGGAGTTGCAATTGCACTATAGTTCCAGTGTTTCAGAGAACTACTGTAGTCAATTAGCAAAGTTACAGAAAACAAGATGAGTCAAAGATTATGTGCATCAATTCCAAAACCTATCCTTAAGGGTGGAGAATATTCTAGAAGAGAATCTGAATGACCTGTTACTTGGGGGTCTTAAGGACCACATCGAGCATGAGGTACATATGTTTAATCCAATCAACCTTTTTGATTCTATTATCATGGCACGTTGTGCAGAGGAAAAATTTCTTTGTAGTAGGAGGCCACCTTTCATTAACACCAGAGACCGTAGTATCTCTTCCCCTTCATTTGCTAGGCCAATTAGACTGACTCCTCAACAAATGGAAGAAAAGAGAGAAAAAGGATTATATTTTAACTGTGATAGCAAATATGGATAGGGACATAAATGTGCTGAGAAGAAGTTGTTCTATATTGACGGAGGTAATGAGGATGATGAGGAAGCTGAAATTATAGGAGAGGCTGAGGAACCAGTAGAAGATGAAGTAGAGGATCACTAACCTACAATTTCTTGCCATGCATTTTCAGGTATTAGTACTCCTCAAACACTCAAGGTTATTGGTTATCTCAAAAAATAGAAGGTGATGGTGTTGATTGACTCGGGGAGTACTTATAACTTCATAAATAGTAAGTTAGTTTCCCGCCTCAATTGTTTTATTTACCCAACTCCAGAAATGCAAGTTATGATTGTGGATGGTGGGAAAGTCAAGTGCACAGGAAAGTGTCATAGTATCAAGCTTTTCATGGGAGACTACATGTTAGACTCACCTATGTTTTCTATTTCTATGGGAGGGGCAGATATTGTTTTGGGGGTCCAATGGCTCACAACTTTAGGTACTATAGAGATGAATTTCCAAGAATTGTTCATGCAATTTCATTTAGATGGAAGGACAATACAATTAAATGGGATGGTAGCTAAGTCTCCACAGATTATTAGCTCTCATCAGATGCAAAAGGTTCTCAGAAAAGGAGTGGATGGCTTTATAGCAAAGCTATTTTCCATAGAAGTACAAAATACAAAGTCTTCAATGCCACCTGAGCTTCAAAAGATTGTGGATGCTCACTCTTTTTTTTTTGATGCAATTCCAAAGGGACTACCACCAGTTAGGGATCATGATCATGCCATTCAGTTGATTCTAGGGAGCCAAAAACCTAACATCAGACCATACATATACCCATATTCCCAGAAAAGTGAGATTGAGAAAATGGTAGAGGAAATGTTGAAGGCAGGTATCATCAGGCATAGCCAGAGTGCATATTCTTCACCAGTGGTCATGGTACGTAAGAAGCATGAAACATGGAGGATGTGTCTAGATTACCAAGAACTCAACAAGTACACCATCAAAGATAAGTTTCCTATTCCAGTAATTGATGATTTACTTGATGAATTACATGGTGTTGTTTATTTCACAAAATTAGATCTTCATTCGAGGTACCATCAAATTAGGATAAAAGAGGAAGATGCTCATAAAATGGCTTTCAAGACTCATGAGGGCCATTATGAGTTTTTGGTAATTCTTTTTGGTCTTACAAATGCACCCTCAACCTTTCAAATCTTGATGAACATTATTTTTAGGCTGTTTTTAAGGAAATTTGTATTAGTTTTCTTTGATGACATATTGATTTACAGTAAGACATGGGAAGAACACTTACAACATGTAAATAACGTGTTGGAAGTTAAAGTTATATCCGGCCTTGTGGGCCCACCGAACCTCAATAAGAACACCAACGGGAGCAACTCCTTTCTCGCTAGTATTTGGGGCAGAAGCAGTTCTCCCACTTGAGGTCGAAATACCCAGTCTCCGTATTTCGCTACAAGGGATTCTGGATGAGGACGTTTACAGAGAAGCACGCTTTTCTCAATTAGAAAGCCTGGATGAAGCTAGGTTAGATGCTGAACAACGACATAGAGTCTATGCCGACCGAATGTGCCGGCAGTATAACAAGAAAGTCTATGAACGTGACATATACGAAGGTGACCTAGTTCTGAGGTTAGACAGCCAGATTGACAAGAAGACCGGCGAAGGAAGGAAATTCTGGCCCAAATGGTTGGGCCCATACCGAGTCATGAAGGACTACGGAAATGGTGCATACCTCTTATGCACGCTAGAAGGTGAGGAGTTTGGCGAAACAGTCAATTCTCTCCACCTCAAACGTTTCTACGCGTAAGCAGCTAACGCTGCCTATATAACTATCTACATCGCATTTTCATATAAATTAGGATCATTTTGTCCACTTGTTCTTACACAAATTGTGATCAAGGAATCTATTCTCAAAGCAATTTATTACAAACTCGTGATGTTTCTGGCATGAAGTTCTTTAATCATACTTCTCCGTCTTCAATATCATCAATCAACTCAGAATCTTTTATCTAAACAAAATCAGACATGACGAAGTCCTAACGGTAACCATACCAAGATCTGCAAGTTCGTTCTCGCTTTGATTTCTTCTTAGGATAGGTGTCTTGCCTATGGTCTTTTCTAGAAGCTTCATGGTGTCACATCTATCCCATATACACATCTCTTTGGAAAATAAGCATATACTGACATTTTACTCAAATAGACAAGTCAAGAAGTGATTAAACAGAAAATTTTATTTTACACATTTCCTTGCCCCACCAACCTTCGGTGATGAGCTTGCGTCTCTTACTAGTGACGTAGGGTTGGGAAAGGATGGAAATGCCCTTACTCGCCTATGCCTTGCCCACGGTGATAAGCCCATGCTTCTTACAGGTAGCACGGGGCAAAGTGTAGGGGGTCCTCTAAACAAGGTAAATATTGAAAGGTCATAAACAATCAATTCAAACTTTGAGTCAATAACGAATGAATCAGATATTCAAAATTCCAAAAAGAGTTAAAAATCCTAAAAACCTAGATTTTGTCTGCTATGTGGCCATCTACGGGTCTAAGTCTGGATAAATCGCAAAGCAGGTTGCATCCAAAACTATGAAGTCATTCAGGTAGAATAAACTTGTAGTTTTCATTTGGTTCCACCAAAACTTCGTCTGTCTTTCATCACTATCACTTCATCACATTTCATAACTTGCGCCCTTCTTGGCTCTTGGTGATGAGCCCTCGCATCTTACTAGTTGCGTGGAGTTAGGAGTGGGGCAAATTAATCTGTTCATCATACTGGTTGTTCTCATCACTTTGCCAAAACAAATCATGAGGTATCCAAATTGCTAAATAAAAGTTAAGATTCAAGATCACAATATATCTACAATATCATGTATCAGCATCACGAAACACAAAAAGAAAGAAAACATTTGCATCATCTGTTTTCCATTGCATACATTCTAGAAAGCATATAAAACATACATCGTAGTATACACGAATAAGCTGGAAACAGAAAGGGAAAACACAAGTGACAAAGTTTTGATCCAAAATCGACGCATATATATAAATAATCAATATTTGTATACAATGCCATCATGCACTAGGCATGGTCAAAACGCTCAAAGAGCCCGTAATACACAAAAGAATCTATAACACAAAAGGTGCATAGGAGCCAAGTGGCCTCTCAACCCCTACGCAATCCCACTGAAGGTGCGCGCCCTCGCCTAGGACTCCGGCTACGCTGACGCTCTGAATGGACGGAGGGCTCAGGGTCTCAAGGAGCGGTCGTGGTCTCGCCATGAGAACGGCTCCTCATAAGGCGCTCGGCTGTCCTATAGCCTGCCAACTCTGTACGGAGAGTCGACACCATCTTGGCCACATGCCAAATGGGAGCGAAGATGTCGGTGTGCCGGCCGGCTGCTGAGGGCTCCCCGACATCTACAGATAGCTCCGCACGGGTCTTATCCATAGGGATCATCAGAGAATCAGTACATACCCTACGGATTAGATCCCGCCACTCGTCAATGGTCTCTGCAAAACAAAGAGGAAAGACGAATTAGAAATTAGGCAAGAGGCTAAAATGTACAAGATACAAATATAAGGAGAGATAGCAGTTAAAACAAGTCCTAAATCAAATTAACACTGAAAGGGAGAAAGGATAACTTACTCGGGTCACCGGGCCTCCAAGATAGGTCACTAGGGCCAGCACCCGCTGCAGATGCCGCCGCCGACTGAGGAGCTGCTCCTGTAGTTGGGGCAACATGACGCCCCGCAACGGACTCATCATCTCCACCATGGCCCCGGGAGAGTGGCTCCTCGGAAACCAGAGTCTCTCTCTCTGCGCTCTGCTCCGCCCTCTCCGCCTGCATGATATCCTGAGTATCATGCCACTCAGGATCACTCTCATCCGTCTGCTCCTCTGACCCTCCCTCTGTGGACTCCTCAGAATCGGAGTCAATATCTATAGGGTCATCGCTACTATGAGCAGGACCCGCGGTAATCCGAAGTAAAGGTGCCCGAGGCGCACCAGCTCTCCCTCTGGCCCGAACTATCCCCCTGGCTGCAATAGGAATGCCAGGGGTAACCACTATCCAACCACGGCCTCTAGGCCCCCCTCTAGCCTCCCGAACTGATCTGTAAACTGATGCTACTGGAGGAAGCATACCCACATATGGGAGGCCGAACTGCTGAGGAACCCTGCCAAAAGGATGTACCTCCACCCATCCCACACGGTCAATAAGCTGCCTTGTGGTGGAGCAAGAGATCAATGTAAGAGCCTCCTCTCCCCAAATGCCGGCCATGAGCTGGTACGGTATGGCCTCCATATCTGCTGTAGTGAGGGAAGCTACTGGCTGGTGAGGTGCTCTAAGCACCGACATATCTGACCACCTGGCTGCCCTCACAGCCCCAGGATCTACCACCTCCACGCCTCTGCCATAGGGAATGAAGCGCTCATACACCCAACTCATAACTAGAGTAGGGTGACTCAAAGACTGTCCCTGTAAACGGACCACCCTGTATAAGTCGTGATAGGTGGTCCCCAAAATGTCTGCCCCCCAGGCGTATATCCGGCCATGCCCCTCTATCTGTGCAATGATGGGGGCCCAACAGTATAACAAAGTGTCCCCTCCCTTGTCCCCGATCAGTCTCGAGGCAAGGATCCCCATGATGGCCTGTCGAAATATGGGGATGGGCAAAGAAGGAATGGATCTGACTCTCACTCCCTTCTTCGGCCCCGTGGAGATAGCTGCATCCCCCATGTAGCCTGCCCACTGTACAATCTGTGCTCTGGACCCAGCTGTCTCCAGTGTGAGTCTCCTCCCGATGATCGGGACCCCCAGGATACGGTAAACATCCTCTAGAGTAATAGTCCACTCACCGCGGACCCCTGGCAATCGGAAAGTGTTCCGATCTACATCCCAGTAGGAGAATAAGTCACAGAGTATGTGACTAGACGGAGCAACGTGAGGCACACGCGATATCCGCAATATGCCGGCCCTCTGCAATGTGTCCTCCTCATCTGCTGAGAGGGCATCCAATACCCCGGGCAGCCAGTCACACTCTCTCTCCCGGCTCCATCTAATGTACTCCTCCCTCGCTTACATACACCCAAAAATGCACAAAACAGAGCAAGTTAGTATCTAAACAATGTCAAGAGAGTCATAAAAACATACACAAATGCTAAAAAATAAAAGTGAAAGTTTTTAAGTGAGGTTCTTTTGCATTCTGTGCAAAACCGCCGCCCTGGGCAGAGGGGCGGTTTTGTAACCGCCGCCTTGAAGGTGGCGGTCTCGTAACCGCCTCCCTGGACAGGGCGGCGGTCATGTAACCGCCACCCTGGCCAGGGCGGCGGTCGCGGTCCGAAAACCCGCACGGGTTTTTAACCCTAAAAAGTCCAAAAAAACGCAAAAATAGATCATTTTAGCTAAAAAAAAGAGCCTACCCAGTAGGCGCCCCCCCTAGGTGGACCTTTTGAACCTAGCATTTTCAAAAATTTCCCCCCCATTACAAAGAATTTGCCATTTCAACTTTAAAATGGGAAAAGCACAAAATTGAAGAAAAACCAACATGTGATCTCGCGGGGTGGCGTTCTGCACGTGGAGGCATGATCACTATCTCGCTGTGGACATTTTGACTCTACTCGCGTGAGAAACCGTTACCGTGGGTCCCAGAGCTCAAAATCTATCAAATCAACTCACGCAAATGAATAGGAAAATGGGCCCACTTTGATATATATATCGTTCTGTTTCGTTTTACAATGGCTTTTTCGCAGGTTCGGAGCGCT
This sequence comes from Taxus chinensis, assembly GCA_019776745.2. NCBI lineage: Eukaryota > Viridiplantae > Streptophyta > Pinopsida > Cupressales > Taxaceae > Taxus > Taxus chinensis. The sequence continues at coordinate 21,510,332 of CM034156.1, forward strand.
GACGGAGGTAAGTTTCTATCCTCGCACTAATGGTACGTCCTCTTCCCCTATTATTTTAGCGTTTATTTTCTAAATTATTGTATCTATCTACACTTGAGTTCTCTTTTCATTTTGCAGGTGGCGGGAATTTTGGATGGCGTCATTTCGACACACGGACGTGTAAGGTATAACTTCTAACTCCCCATTTCGGGACTGCCATACTCAGACCCACCGTTTTATGCCTCTTCATGGCTAAAACGCTTCTTCGAGGGGGCAATATGTACGTACCCAAAATTGTAAGGTATTGTACCGCGGAACGGTGTAACAAGTGCCCCAATGATGATACAGGTCTCCTCGAAAGGTGTTCGGGATCCAGAAAGAGCTCTTCGGATATGCGTTAACATCCCGCATGCCCCACTTAGCCCCCGCGTGCTTTGTTTTCCCTATGTTTCCCTCTTTTCTTGGCTGTTTGGCCTTCGGTGACGAAACCGCCGCCTTTAAGGGCGGCGGTCTCGTGACCGCCGCCCTGAACAGGGCAGCGGTCCTGTGCGCGTTTTCCAGAACACTCTTTTGGCGCGACCCGCGTGAAATATCACAACTCACCAGCTTTTCTTGCCGACTTGGGCATGCATTAATGTTTTTGGTCCCCTGGAACAGTGTTTTTCCTTTGTTTATTGTTTAGGAGTTCAATTTGATTTTGGTTTTTGAGTGTTGGAATTCCTATAAATGCATGGTTTGTGCACATGCAAATGGCCACCATTTTTTCACTCCAACTTTCTTATTTTTCAGTGCTGTGGTCTTTTTAGTTTGCTTAGGATTGGTAGCATAGTTTGTTGCAGGTTTGTTTCAGTTTTGTGTTGCAGCTGGTAAGCCACATATCCAACTTGTGCAAGTGCAAACATTACTTTGGCCTCTGAGTTTTGCTCCAAAGTTTGCTTTTGAATTTCTTGTTACAGCAGATTTAGTTTTCCTTTGCTTAGAATTCTTATTTTTCTCATTGAATGCTTTGGTTAGTATTGTGTTGCTGTTGGTAAGCCACAGATCCAACTTGTGCAAACAGTATCATTGTTTTTGGAGTAGAATAGTTTAGGCAGCCATTAAAGTTGCAGGTTTTGCTCTTCATACAGACTAGTTTCAGGTTCTGGACGCTTGTGTTGCATGATTCGCAGTAGACCCCGCTAGGAATTGCATAGGCCAAGCTCTGTACTCTTGCGCTATCCCTCTCCTATCCGCATTCTATTATGTCTGCATTCTGAAGGCTGTCCATTGATCCAAATATCTATTCCTGTTGATACAAGCATTCCATGCTTTTCTGGATTCACGTGAGCACAAAGAACGAAGAGATCATACTGAGGGGACAAGAACATACACACTGTCGGATTCGCCACTGTTCTGCGAAATCCAGGTTCCATCTTTCAAAGTTTTAGTTAGAACTTATCAAATAAAGTAGTTAATCGCTTTATTTCAGTTATTTCCATTCTTGATATTGCCAGGGAGGTTGTGGGGATTGATAGTTTCTGAGAAACTATGATTCATTCCTCACTTCTGAGGTAGGATCGAGAATCTTGCAAATAGATTAATTATTTCGTTGTTTAGAATAGATATACAAAATTACACAGACAAATAGCTACACTCGGCTATTTTGTTTGTTTTACGTTATTAGTTTAGTTGTCAATTCTAAATATTTTAAATAGCTGTTTTCTTATAAATTGCCAGAAAATACAAAAAGAAATTACATATGCTAGAAGTGTACTTAGATTTTACTTTATTATAGTTTGTTTCATTACTGCTTTTGCATGACAATTACGGGACCTAGGGAGCCCATGGAATACATTTTCGAGCCAATTGTGCCCCAGCCTAATATCATAGTGGCAACAACTGACATTGACCAAAACCTTAGGATACAAGTCTTCCAAACAACAACAGGCTTCCAACAGATCAGGTCACAGTTGAGAGGGTTAAACATCGAAGACGACCAAGCACACACATTTTGGTCAAATCAGCCAAACTATAGGTTATCCTAGAAAACATCCGCATGACTGTAGAAGGATTTGAAAGAGAACAAATATTCGGGTGCGATCCTTTAGTTCCACAGCCAGACGCTGGAGACACCCTCGTAGATATAGATACCAGTTTAAGAATTCAAGTTGCTAGAACACCTGTAAGGTATTCTGAGAAAATCGCACAATTGCTGGTTCTAAACGTAGAGGCCGAGAAAGCATACGATTACTGGATACTAGGGATTAGAACTTGATCTCGCGTATGACCATAACAGGACCGCAACAACCAAGAGTCTACGGTTGTGATCCACAAATCCCACAGCCCAACGAATCCACAAGTCAGTTAGATATAGACACTGGCCTACGCACATTAGTATTTCAGTCTACTCCGATTCTGCCTATCATCATTCAACAGTTGTCCCTACTAGACACAACAGCTAACGAAGCTAGAGAATTTTGGACTAGGCCAGAGAATCGTCCATAGAGTTGACTATATTCGCCATATGACCCTATCAGGAGAAATACATGAAACCATACCGGGTCATTTTAGACAAAAGCCATGGAAGGTATTGATGCAAGTCTTCGCTAATGGTTTGATAATGTCACAAGAACTAAACAAAGATCATGTATCGGATGATGATTGAGGAACACCAATCAAATTAGGAGTGGAAACTTGAGGTATTGTGGATGATGTCTAAACCTTTTCTAGGAATTTTGTGATAGAAAGGATATGAATGTCAGTTTTGATGGTAGCCACACTATGAGTCATATGATCTAGTCACTGAGTGATAAAATCAAGCTCAACCTTGTTTGATGAGTGGCCCATATTGTTAGATTTTTCATTTGTACCATGAGTTGAAAAGGAGTCTTGTGTCACTTATAATTCTTCAGTTGGCATGGTTGTATTAGAAGTTTCTTCAAATTCAATGTCTCCATTGTCGAGGAGATATTGTATGCAATGACATAGTTTTGAAAAATGATCCATAAGATGGTCACTGATGTAGAGGTATTCACAATATCCCATTTCATTATACCATGTAGGTTTGAGTTTCCATTTTGAAAAGAGTATTGTGAGTGGATAAGTTGCCATTTTATATTCTTCTAATTAATGAAACACATTAGAGAGACTTTCTCTAAGAGGCATAAATTGTTGTTTTTTTATTTTATATGGAGTAGCTTCTTTATTAGGGAATATAACTAGTTGATTTTGGTGATTGTTATTGTTGTGAGATTGATTGTTAGAAGGAGATTTTATAAGGCCTTTTGTAATAAGATCTCTTTAAATTTTAGTTCCTTTTTCGATTAATTCTTCAAAGGTGTTTAGATAATGCATTTTCATTTGGAATGAGAGTTCCAAATGAATATTTGTTATGAAAATGCCTATCAACCATTTTTCAGGTATGAAACAATGAAATTGGTTTTTGATCCTTTGCCATCATTGAAGGAAGGATGTGAATGTTTTATTATTCATTTTCTTTGCATTGCAAAGGTCTGTTATGGTGAGTTTTGTTGATATATCATGAAGTTCTTCTAGAAAATATCCATTTGATGCATTATATGTGGTTGTCATTGTTTAGTGAAACCAATGTTTAATTTGATCAAAGGTTAAAAATGTGTTTCAGATCAAATCGATGGATATTCTACTTTTTTATTTGATTTGGGATTAATTTTAAAGTTTGTTAGGACTAATTTGATGAAAGATTTACTTAAGGTTGGATAAAGTGAATACCTAAATGATAAGACTCTTGATTTTTTTTGGATTTGAAATGTACTTAATACGCGAATAAAGTGAATATTCAATGCATAAGATTTTGGATTTGATTTTCTTAATACATGAATGAAGTGAATATTCAACATATAAGGTTTTGTATTTGATACATGATTTGATTGCTTATGAATTGCCTAAAATTGAATATTCAATATATGAGGCTCTTAATTGATTTTGATTTGATGTAGTTCAATACGTGAATAAAGTGAATAGTCAACGTATAAAGGGGTTTGATTAGATCAAATGTGCTTAAACAATTGATAAAGTGAATATCTAACGAGAAAGGCTTAAATTGCAAGATGATTTGATTTTTCTTAAGTCTAAGATTTTGGAAGAATTCAAAGACTAAGGATAAGAGAATGGTTTAGATGGAGTTACTGAGTTTATGGAAAGAGATGGAATCAGTTGGCACTATTTTTCTAAGCTTCCTAGAGGATAGGGGGAATTTTCACTCACCAAAGTGCCTGAATGAGTACTCATGCTAGATTTTTTTTCCTAGCTACAAACTATACCCATCAATCAATTAAGAACGGGGCCCTCACCAAGAGATACATATGGTTTCCTCACATGTATTACTATTCAAGTGGGTTGGGGCACTACCCATTTTGTTGGCTGGCTCCCTTAAGGTGCCAATACTTTGGGGTTCATGTGGTACTGCTCATAATGAGTTTTAGGGCTATTTCTAAACACTTCCCATAGTTAAGAAGACGAGTGTTAACCCTTATCTGAACATGTAATGACAATATGTTTTTAGATTATTTTAACAAGTTTTAATAATTTACAATGGTATTTGGCCAAGGAAACTTGCATGCAAATTATCAATAGTTTATTACTTGATTTTATAGAATGAAGGTTTCTAAGTTCGCAATAGTCCTACACACAAATGATTAGTAATTTTCCTGCAAAGAAAACATGATAAAAAACAATGAAGAAAACTTCATCATTTCTAATTCTCAAGGTCACCCAAAAGGGCATGAGAGAAGAGCATACAAAGTTTGTTTTATTAGATTAGATAATGATAATGCAAAACAAGTGTTAGATTTTATTGTTTATGAAAACCTACGGAAATTTGTTGGAAAAACAATGCTTAGATAGTAAACAAAATTTATCTAACATGTTGGAAAATTATAATAAAACAAAAAATAAACATATAGAACGCTAATGCATGAAATTAGGTGCATTAGCATCAATACTAATGGTAGTGCAATCAATTAGGTACACTAGCGTAAATGTTTAATAGTAGTGCACTCAATTAGGTGTGTTAGGGTGATTGTTAACATTAGTCCACTCAAGTAGGTGGGCTAATGTGAAGGTTAATGGTAGGATGATCAAGTAGGTTTGCTAGTGTGTTCATGTTTTCGGTTGTGTTATCAAGTAGGTGTGCTAGAATTAATTCTGATGGTAATGCACTAAAGTAGATGTGTTAGCATGATAAAGACTTCTTCTAGTTCAAAACTAGTTATGGTAGTGTGTTTATTGCTACGGTAGCACGTTTAATGCTATAGTAGTGTGTTTACTATTATGGTAGTGCACTTTATGGGTGATGGTAGCACGTTTACTGCTATGATAGTGTAGGGATCATGTAGATGCATAAAAAATGGCAAAATGAATGTTTTTTGGATTTTCTCTCAGTTTACTCCACGAAATACTCTAAAACATTGACAGGAGAAGGGATAAATAAAAAAATAATACAAAAATGTTAGATTGACAAGAAATAAGCTAAAAATGATAAATAATGTGTGGGGGTCCCACCGGGCATGCCAGAATGTATACAAGGAAAACTAGAACAAATGAAAGAAAACAACAATAACAGTACAATATAAACCTTCCTTCAAGTTCTCTTGTAACCTTAGATTAGATAGTTGAAGTATGGAATGAAGTACCATACTTGTTTTATCTATTTGGATGATTTGGTTGTGGATGATCCAAACTTGGTTCCAAATGGAAGAAGGATGCTATGAGCAATGAATGATTAAATGGTCAGCCTTTCGGTATGAAAATTCTAGTGGAAATTTAGCAGAGTATTGCTACAAATACTTAAATCTTCCAAGAGATTATTTGTGAAGGATTGAGCCTCTTATTTATATTTGAAGGAGATGCCATGAATTTTGGATCAAGGTTTGAATGAGTTGTAGGAAAATGAATGCATTTTCCCGAGTTAGAAAGTTTGTTTATTTTGTGTTGTTGGATGGTTTTAATATAAATTTAAGAGGCAATGAATATTTAGTTAGATTTTGATTTCATTCAAAAAGGTGATTGTACGTGAATATTTTTTTCAACCTTTGTAGGGTTCTAGAACTTGAGTGGAGTGTGCTAGTCCAACTTGAATGAGTTGGATGGCGAAGTGGAGATGAGTAGATGGTGAGTGAATAATATTATATTTATTTATTTAAATAGCTAATTAAATTAGCCAATGGGTGTGAATGTATTATTTAAGCATGATATAATTAATTAAATTAATTATAAAGGGATGTGGGTGAAATGGAATGTGAGAGGGTAGTGGTATAGAATAAAATATAGAACTGATTTGGCACATTGTGTAGGTAATATGGATGATTAGAAATATGTATGTATTTTTAAGGTGTCTACAATACTTGATACAATGAGAAAGATAGGGATGCATACATACATAATACCCTACATTAAGATGTGTGTTTAACCATAAAGTGGATGGAAAATACACTCTTCAAATTAAACACACATAAAAAGATACAAAAATAATACTACAAATTAGATTTCTATGCATTGAGTTTTTGAATCTCAAACCCTAAAAAACTACTTACCTTTTATTGGCAAAATAATTTTTCAGAAGGAAAAATAATATAGTTTTCACCAACTCTCGAGGACTATGTCCCTCCTACTTTTGAAATGGTGGATCCCTTTATTGAATGTTGTTGTGGGTGGCTAATAGGTCAGGGATCACACATGGACATGTTGGCATATATGACTTGTCTCATCATCACTCAGAATCATGTCCGCCTCATATGGTGAGTCATCTCTATTAGATAGATCATAGGTCATTAGGTATAATTAGGGTTTTATGTGTCCATGTGTCATGTATGGGAGTTACAAAACACTCCTATATATGTACCCCTTCTATTTGAGATATGAGAATGAGTAGACCTACTCTTTCATGCTTGATTTTCCTTTATGTTTGATTTCTTGTTGATTAATTGGAGCATTCACGTCACCATTGGAGTGCAACCTCTTCAATGTGCATGAGCTTTCGTATTTTTCCTCAAAAAAAAAATACACATGGTATCAAAGTGGTTGTTCGGACATGCTTCTCGTGAAAGTTTTTGATCAAATTTTGGATTCTTGATAATCTAGTTTAACAATCTCATTTTGGAGTTTGTGCTATTTTTTTGCTTATGCATGTGCAGTTTTAAGGGTTTTCTCCACCATATCTAACTAGCTACAACTAACTTTGGAGGGAAGCTCTAATTTGGAGGTAGGTTCAATTTTTTGGTTTATCAAATTTATTTTCATTAAAATATTAAATTTTCTTAAAAAGTTCTCTGTGAGGATCTACCCTTGCCTCCTTTCCTATTGCATTTTCTTCCCATCCCTGTCTGCGTTGTCACCTACCCTGCTTGACCGAGCTCCCTGATGAGTTAGTTTATCCTCCTAGCTCATTGAGATGTTACATTGTGAGTGGGTAATTTTTATTACGAGTTGGGTGTTCTACTTGTAATTCTATCTGCCTTACATTACACTCGAGATGCTTGTGTTTTTTCTGTAGAAAGTTGTGTTTCTTGCCTAGGTGATTTGTAGTCGATTTTATTTTCTAACTTAACTTGCATCTGCCTTGACCTTCCTCACTGGGAGAACTCGGGTATGCCTTCCTGCATGTTGAGTTAGGTTTGTTTTGCCTTGGTTTGGGCCGAGTTGTTTCCCTACAATTCATTTTTGTTTCTTAGTGATGGGTTTCTTTGTGCTTGGGTCATGTTTTTGTGAGTCAGGGTCATTGTTTTTACCTTGGCCCTTGCTTTGGCTCACTCACCATTTTGTGAGCTTAAGATTACCAACTCTGCTTTGTCCTGCTTTCCAAACCATCCCAGCCCTTGTCTCTCCTTGGCGTTCTCTCCCCTGGCTCTACATTTTGAATTGTTGTCTTCCCAGAACCCAATGTCTCTTTGTCAACTATTGACTCTGTCCAACCCTGCGCAAAACCTTCCCAGCTGACCTGATTTGCATCTAGTTGTTGCATACCACGTGACTGCTTCTCTCTGGCCATTTCATGTTGAGTTTGCATCGATCCCCTCAACATATTGTCCATCCCACTGTGCTCCATGTGGAGTTGTCAATCCAAATCCCTCCACGTGCCCTCCAGTTGAAAATCTCAACCATCGTTTTGACCTATCTTCTCAAACTAAATCCTCCAATTCTTTTTTAATTCTAAGATTTTTTTCTTCGAAATATAATTTTTTAAGGCTTAGGTTTTAAAAAGGGGTTTATTTTTAAGTAAGGTTTTATTTTAAGGAGGTCTTATTTAAAAGTCAGGATCTAATATTTAAATTCAATTAGGGGTAAATTAATTAAAATAATGGTTAATTAGTGTTATTAGGATCATTTTATTGATTTAGGGGTTAATTTTAATTAGAGCTTAAATTATTGTTAATTAAGGGATCTTATTAAAACTTAGGAGTTTTAATTAATCAATTTAAATTATTGTTTTTTAACATTTTAATCTTATAATCTCTCAAATTAGATTAATTGGGAAAAAGTGTAATTTTTAGCGTTATTAGGTACCAATTTTTTTTGGAGTGTATAGTGCCTCTCCTGTCATTTTTCTGCCTTTCGGGAGCATTTTCAACATCTTGGACGTCCCTTGGACTCATTTTGAGCCCTTTTTTGCATTATATTGTCCTTGTTATTTTTTCTAGACTAGTGAGTATGTATGCAACCGTCTTGCAGAAAGGGGGTTTTTGCTGCGACGTGAGATGCTATTTCTCACACAGAATTGTGTTTTTTCCCTTCTCTTACTTTTAGCTCATTTTTTGCTTACTTACAATGATGAACTGTTGTGATGGCTAGAGCTTGATTGTGGTCTCCACACTTGTGCGTTATTACGTTGATTGTAAGGTGAGTGACTGACTGTTCATGACACACATTTGCACCTGATTGTAATCAACACACTAAACTATAAAGTTATGAAATCAGGGGGTGATAATATTGTTTTAGGGTGGTTTATTTCTTATTTCTTTCTGCATTCCTTCTTTCTCTCTCTTCACAATGGATGCTCTTTCAATTCCTTTTATTATGAAGTTCAAATTTATCGAATGATTATCAAAAATGGAAATGAAACTAATGGGTAAAGGGTTATTTCAGATCATCATGGGAGCTGAGACTTAAACTAGTGATGAGCCAAAAAAATCTACGTGGCTAAATTGATGTGACAAAGCCTTATGTATTTTTTGTATATCCATTTCTCCTGAATTTCTCTTCTACATTGAGTCTTCTGAAACACCTAATGAAGCGTCGAAAATGTTAGACAGTATGTTCGAACAACAAGATGACATGAGAGTGCATGAGTTGGAAAATGAACTACTAGGATTAAATCCTAGTGACTTTGAAAACCTATAAGCCTTCTTCTCAAATTCCATTCACACTATATTTATTTTAAAGGAATGTAAAGTGGAGAAGAAATATTCCTAGTTGATATTATTAATTCTTTCTAATTTAGGTCCCGAATACGCCATCTTCTTTTCAAATTTTCACACCATGAAATTTGCTCTGGGTAATTCTTGGAAAATGCACTCATTTGACAAATTTTCATCCCAACTCATTTGAGAACAAGAAAAATGCATTCAAATGAGGACTCTTAAATATAAGTCACATACCCTTATAGAAAGTACTAGTAAGGGAAAAAAAAAACTGAAAATAACAAAGAGAAAAGGACCAACCGAAGGAGGAAACCAAGACCAACCAAGCCCAAAACAAACCTAACATGAATGATTATAATTCTGAGGCCAAAGAGAAGAAAGAAAAGTCTAAGTGTTCATATTTCAATAAGAATGGCCATGAAGAGCATTAATGTATGCGAAAAAAATTGATCACGTAACTCATTTAATTGAGACGAATAACATAGGTGTTCCTAATTCTATTAAACAAAATGCTCCAAATTTGAGTCTTCCACTGTAAAAGAGACTAAATCTGAGAAGAAGAAAGGAAAGGCCCTTGTAGCTAGAGTTGTTCCTTCGTTAATGAGGATTATCGATTCTGGTGCCTCGCACCACATGGAGTCTTTGCATGTTGATTTTTCCGACATCGAACCATGTGGATGTCCCAAATCACATTAGGTGATGACACTATGGTATCAATTTTTGGTAGTGGATCAGTAGAGATGGACATGGGAATGCTTAACCAAGTGTTGAGTGTTCATAATCTTTATACCAATCTCCTATCAATTTACCAAATAACTCATCTTTGTGAAGGAATGTGAGTGGATTTTGGTCCTAACTCGGTGATTATTCATGAACTTCACTCTAACACTACGGTGCTTAAGGGAAAGGTAGATCACCATTTATGGTTATATACCTTCTCCCACTTTACTTCTAATTCTACGTCCACTGCCTTGCTCACTCATGAAGATGAGGTTAGTAAGCTATGACATGATTATTTCGGCCATCTTAGCTATTGCAACCTTGAAAAATTGAGCCAAAATGAAATGGTCAATGGGTTACCTCATGTGAAATTTTCTAAGGGGATTTGTGAGTGTTGTGCCCTCGAAAAACATCCTGAAGAAATTTTTGGAAAAGGAAAATATTGGAGAGCTACTCACCTTTTCGATCTTGTTCATAGTGAAATGTTTCGCCCTTTCCCATATCCTTCATTTACTAGGGCTATTTATATTCTAACCTTCATTGATGAATTTTTGCATTACACTTGGGTGTATTTTCTTAAGATAAAGTCTAAAGTTTTTTATCACTTTAGAGAATTTAAGGCTCTTACTAAGAAACAAGGTAAAATTTTTATCAAGGTTCTTTAAATTGACAATGGAGGTGAGTATGTGAGAAATAGGTTTAAATATTTCTATACCTATGAAGCAATTACTTTAAAGTGTACAGTTTGTTACATCTGTTCACAAAATAGAGTTGTGGAAATAAATAACCAAATGCTTAAAGAGACAGCCACTTCTATGGTTCACTCGAAATATCTTCCTCCACAATATTGGGCCGAAGCAATGAATTGTGCTTTCTACATTCAATAATGTGTTCTACACAGGGCTGTAAGAAGGATGAAACCCTTTGAGTCATGGTTTGGACATAAACATGATGTCAAGAAATTTTGCATCTTCAGATCCAATGCTATGTCCCATATTCCCAAAATTAAATGCAAGGCCCTGAAACTACAGTAAAGACCTTGTGTTTTTGTAGGGTATCTTGATGGAATGAAGGGGTATCGATTGTTGAACCCTACTACTCATCAAATTTATATTGAGAGAAGTGTGATATTCGATGAGTCATCTTCGACTTCTACTTCTCCACCTTGTGAGGTCCTTATGCTCTCTGATTTTGATTCTGACTCTTTGGATGATGATGTTGTTGAACATGCTCATCTTCCACTTGATCCTCCTGAACCTCATACTTTAGAGTCTTTCGATTCTAATAGTATTGGCGATGAGGAATTTTTCCCTTCTCACTTGAGTTAAGAATCTACAAATTTTGAGCCCAATCCTCCTCCTAGTCCTCGTAGGGATAGGTAAACATTGTAGAGTGTTGGAGACTGGATGGGAGATCCTTTATATGAAGAAAAACTCACTTGGATTTTTCTGGACCTCACTCCTTCTTCGTCTCTGCACTTGACCCTCATTTTTTCTAGGAGGCTTCTAAGATTCTTGAGTGGGATTGTGTTATAGACGAGCAATATTCCTCACTCATAAAGAGTGATAATTTGGATCTCACCCCTATTCTGAAAGGAAGAAAAATAATTATGTATGTTGATGAATTATTGATTATGAGCAACTCTTCCCTAATCATTGATTTTGTGAATATTTCCTTAGCTAACAAGTTCTCCATGTCTGACTTATTATTGCTTCATTGCTTTCTTGGGATCCAAATTTCACAATCTGAATCAAGAATTGTGATTTCACAGCCTAAGTACTCCCTTAATTTTATAGCTCTGTTTCATATGTTTGATTGTAAGCCTTTTGCTACTCCTTTCCCTTCCATGGTTAAGTTGGTTTCTGATTTCTCTACTCCTATGGTTGATGGTACCTTTTATCGATAGTTCATGGAGAGCTTAATTTATCTACTTCACACTCATCTAGATCTATCGTATGCTATTCAAATCGTGCTTAGATTCATGTAAGATCCTCATGCACTGCATTGGAAAGTAGCGAAACAAATCCTCCACTATGTTTGTGGCACTTATATAAATGGCATTCACTATATAGGAGGTACAAAGATTGATTTTATTGGATATATAGACTTTGATTATGTCACTGATTTAGATCATCGTAAATCTACCTCAGGCTATAGTTTCTCTCTTGGTTCGAGTCCTATTAATTGGTCTATCAAGGATCAGAGTGTAATTTCCACATCATCTACAAAGGAAGAGTATAGATGAGTAATAAATGCTTTCAAGGAAGCTATTTGGTTGTAGGGAATCTTGACAAACTTTAGTATTCAATTTCAGTGGCCTACTATAATCTACTGTGACAACATGAACACCATCTTGATTTACAAAAATCTAGTTCAAAATCAGCAGATGAAGCACATCAAGATCCTTATGTAGTTCATTCGGGATTTGATTAAGGACAACATCATCGACTTATAGTATTATCAGACTTTCGATTAGGTTGTAGATATTTTCACCAAACCCTTCATTGAGGTGAAGTTTACGTTGACATTTCTCTCACATCAGCCATTATGTGCGAGAGGTCAACTCGAAAGTTTTGTTTCTCAAATTGAATAGTTGGAGCATGTGAAAAACAAATTAAAAGATTATTATAGTTTCAAGTTGTCTTCATTCTTATGCAGATATATGAGCTTTCTTTCATGTGTACAAGTAAATTAGAAAGTGAAATATGGATGACATAGAATCAAATCAACATGATGAATTAAATAACATACTAAGAAAAGAAATAGATTATCATCATCTAGAAGCATTTAAGAAGGAGTTTCAAAAATGTATCATAAGTCAAGAAAAGAACTAAAGAAAAGAGAGGCCTATGGCCTCCACCATATTTTTATAATTGCTTTCTTTTAATGTGTAGGTACAGGTAATTAAATTCATGTTTGAATTGAATACATTTCATGTTTGAATGATGGAGGTTATTGCTAGTTGATAACAAAAATGTGTTGTCGAACAACAAAAAAACATTTGTTTTCGGTTGATAATGAAGCTCATACAAGGCCGGAAAGCCACAATAACTGAGAATTGAGATACATAATAAGTTAACAAAATGGACAACAAAAAAATACTTATTGGTGTTGTCGGATGAGAAGTAAGAAGTGTTGTCAAACAAAAAGTGAGATGGGCTATTGGAGAACAACACACATGACTTGTCAGATGATAGCGTGTTTTCCCTACCATTTGGCAATGGTTCGTAGTTGTTGACAGATGCCACCAACCATGACTATTATCAACTAACCAAAAGAAGTATGTTACTTGGGCCAACACTAGAAGGTTGTTACCGGTCGAAAATAGAAAGATCATATAAGGTTGGCCATGCCATGTAAAAAAATCAATGAGATGAAAGATCCAGAACAACATAAAGCAAATTCCATAAATAGTAACAAGGAAAAATGGCCTACCTGAAAGTGAAAAATGCACAATCTGCCCAACACAATACTAAGCGGTAAGGCCATAAAGAAAAACATAGAAATTCTAAAACTAGAACTTCAAAGCAATAATTACAGCCAGGGGAAAAATAAAATAGAGTTCAACCTCTTTCCAAAATCCTCCAAGAGAACAATAGATGTAAAAGACAAAATGAGGTGATATTAGGGTTCAAACCCAAATTCCATAGTTAATAAAAATCCTGATCATGATCAATTTCATTTAACCTAGGCCAACTTCTTTGAATGCCACAGAGGTAGCCAATAATTAATCATCTTGCATGTTGTATGTGCCTAGGCCAAACAAAGAGTAAAAAATAATTAGCCATGCATAATTATTCTTGCAGATAAGAAAAAGTCAATCATTATCATGCATGTGCTAGAAGCTAAAAATAGCCTTTTGAGATAAGACAAAAGTGGAGCCTTACCTTATAATCTCCTAAAATACCTTAACTTATGATAAGAGTCTATACTTTTCCTTATTCCATGCAAAAGGCATGATTGGATAATCAAAGAAATTTGACCATGAGAGAGATAAGTGGGAATAAGAAAACCGAGGGTGGATCCCACTCAAGTGCATGTAGGAGAAAAGGAATATTTTATTCTTTTACAAGGATAAAGATAGAGTTTGATTATTTTTAATCAAAATTATGTAAATGAGGTCGACTCAAACTGCAGCTGAAGTTTCTTTTCTACATGAGAACAAGCATTGGATCTGGATCTAACTAGTTAACTGATGTTGTAACTAAAAGTGTTGAGCACTTCAAGCTCCACTTCTTCTTATCATCTCTTCTCACATTTTCTTATATAGGCTAGTGCTTTTAAAACACGAAGGGGATTGAGTTGTTGTAAGAAATTTCTGCAAAAAAATTTTAGCAAGTGCCCTACTAGTAATAAAGTATTCTTCCTTTCCTAATTTTCTTTACAATCTTATGCACTAAGATAGTTGATTCTCATGATTTATCCTTGAATTTGTTAATTTAATGAATTATGTTAAACTATCTTCCTCTATTGCAATAAATAGTGTTTTCCATGTCTTTTTAATGTGCATGAAAACTGAAACTGTGTATTGTGAGCCATCCCTGCATAGATTTATCTTATTTTTCCTTAAAATCCCTTTGTTTCATGCAAAATTCAATGTTTTTGTCAGTTTGTGCACACTCCCATCTCAACAATATCCAAAAATTATGGTGTATCACCCCTTTCTTTTCAATGTTTCATTCTAACCTTTACCTCAGTCAATTCTAGTTAGGGATGTGCTAAAGGGAACCAACCCTTCAAATCTAAAGATTCACCTCAAATCATTGGGATACCCACAACCCATGAGGTGTTTCCATTATATATTTGTAGAAGTGAGGAAAAATAAAACTATAATATGATAATCCTCGCAAGGGTACACTTCTGTAAGATAACAGTTTTTGGCACGCCTGGTGGGATAACAGATCATATTTTAAGTGATTATTTTTAGTGTGTAGACAAAAGGTGGTGTTTTCTCATGGTTATACCTAAAAGTTCAGTTGCTCCGAATCAACAACCTAGTCTATTTTTTGTAGGATTTATTAACATTCAAGAGGACATAAACCCAAATTTACGGGTTATAATCAACCAAGAACCACTCAATCAGTTTAAAATGCTTGCTACCTTGACTATTCTGGACAAGGATTTTGATAGATCTCAGCACTACTATAGTGAAGATTATCTACTGCAAGGAGGAATTAATCACATTTTTTGACATGCTTGGTGGTATGAGGACTATATTGATGATTGTTCAAAAATTGAAGATTAAAAGCATAACACATATGAAAACTCCGAGAAGATGATTTTAGAATAGTACTGCATGTTCCATGCCTACGGTGACAATAAGGTCTTCAGATGGAGCCTTTTGGAGGTATTTTTAAAAACATATCTGATTTTTTTTGTTGGTCCAAAAATCCTATTTTCATAAGTAACAGATCTATTTTTCTTTTGTTTTCAATTTCTTATGAGGTCATGCATTCATGATTTTGGTTCCTCGGTGGAATTCCTTTCTCCAAGATCTGAACCATCCCAATCCACCTCCTTTCTACCAATATCCTCCTCCAAATCAGTATTATAACCCTTATCAAAACGAATATCCCCATGACCTAAACCTTGATAATCAATATGGTCATCCTTATAGCCAATATGTTGTTAAGAAACATGGATATGTTGTAGGTTATGTAGATTATGTAGGTTATGAGATCAGTTACATGTATAACGATGAGTTTGATAGAAAAATTCAGAGACTAGAGCAGATATGGCAAGCTCTCAATGAACGAATTGAAAAATTGCAAGCATTAGAGGACAACAAGCTCAAAGTAGAAGAACCTTATCAATGGGATGTTCCCACATACCTTCTTTGTCAACCATCTGAGCCTAATTTTTTAGATTTTAAGCTTTCTTTCTATTGTTTTTCCCACTCCCTTTTCCTCACATGCATATTTTATACCCTTACCCTTTGTCTAAACATTTCCAAATTAGGTTAATACCTAGCCCACCCTTCCTCCTTCATCAGCAAGCCCAATTCAAGAAGGTGATGATTAAAAAATTAGTCATGAGGGGAAACCAATTCAATAAAAAACATGTTGAAATTTATGCAAAATTTGCAAGAATGGGGTTCAAAATTTGAGTTCAATCAGATTCCACAGTTGGAAAAATAATGCATGCATGAAGGGGAGATTTTCAAGAAGCAATGAGATCATGATCATCAAGTCAAGGTTAGGAAAACTTCTCTCCATCCTCTTAGGTTACAAGGTACAAATAATGTTTTGGATAAACATGCAACAAATTCTGATTTTTAGATCCATAATCTTGATCCAGCAACAACTGTTGATTTTTATGTGTTTGATTTTGAGAATAAAAATTTGCTAACAATGCATGAAAATCTGCCCATAAGTGATCATGAAACAAATTTAAAAGAATATGATTTTCATATCCAATCTAAATAAATATCTACAAATATAGATCTGTCATATGATGAAGATCAACATGTTCTCAGCTTAACAATTTTTGCTAGTGGACGAGGATGAGAACAATGATATGAAGGACAAAGCACAATTGCAAAATGAGTAGGATGATATAGAGAAATAAAAAGATCCTTATTTTTATGCGTTTCTAGATGTTGCTGCACTCCTAGAAGGTTCCAACAATTCAATGACATCATTAGTCACTGAAATCAACCTAGAAGAACATCAAGATTGGAAGGAGTTTGACCCTTCCAGCTGCATGGTGGATTAGAATGAAGAAAAATAAATTGATATCATTGATGAATTAATTTTTAAAGGAAATATATAACATCTTAACGAAGCATATCAGATTTCTTATCAGCTTTTGCACTTGCTCAAAGATGGAGAGAAAATCAAGAAAACAGGACAAGTTAGAAAGGAAAACTTTTCAGCTGTGAGTAGACCTTTCTGAATTAGATTCTTGGCTGATTTGGGACTAACGTCAATAATACCAATATTTTTGCTTATTTTTGAGCAAAAACATGAGATTCACGTTCTCAAAAGTCAGCCCCAATACCTCCCAAAATAGATTTCACATCCGATTGAGGTCTTTTTCATCTTTTGGACTGATATTTTGAGCAAGTTAAAGGTACAAATCACGTTTCCATATTTTCCATGTGATTTTATTGTCAAGTGGGTCTCATGGCCTCATTTTCTTAGAAAATGAAGATATTTCTCTTTGCCTATATCATAATTTGTTTAGCTTCACTTTTCAGTTGGTTAGAGTAGGGTGGGTAGGATTTTAGATCATTAAGTGCTTAAACACATTTGTAGTAGTTTTGTTTTCAATAAGCGAGTTTCACGACAAGATTTTGCTTCTTCCCAGATATTTTCATATTTTTTTTGTTTGGGAAAGACACATTTGTTTTTTGAAGGAAAATTTTGTTATGGGATTTGACTCCATGCCCAATGGATAAGACACTAGACCATTTCAGCTAATAGGCAGTTGACCTCACAAAATCCCCATAAATGTTGACATTTCTCTCATATCATCCACGATGTGCTAGAGGTCAACTCAAAACTTTTATTTCTTAGATTAAATAACTAGAGTACCTGAAAAAATAAATGAAAATATTGTTTGAGTTCCGGGTTGTCTTCATTCCTATGCAAATATATGAGATTTCTTTTATGTGTAGAAGTAAATCAGAAAGTGCAAGATGCATGACATAACATCAAATCAACATGATGAAGTAAACAACATACTAAGAAAAGAAATAGATTATCATAATCTAGAAGAATTTAAGGAGTTTCAAAACTGTATCATGAAGAAGAAGTCAAGAGAAGAACTAAAGACAAAAGAGGCCTATGACCTCCACCGTATTTTTCTAACTGATTTCTTTTAATGTGTAGGCACATGTAATTAAATTCATGTCTTTATTAAATACCTTTCATGTTTGAATGATAAAATATATTTCCAGTCGACAATAGAAATGTGTTGTCGACCGACAACATAAATGCGTTGCCAACCAATAAGAAATTTGTTGTTGGACTTAACAAAAAGCCCATACAAGGCCAAAAAATCCACAGTAACTGAGCATTGAGCTACATAAGTTAACGAAATGGATAAAAAAAATGGGTATTGGTGTTGTTGGATGAAAAGTAAGAATTTTTATTGGACGAAAAGTGAGATGGGATATCAGATGACAACGCACACGATTTGTCAGACCACAACATGTTTTCCCTGCCATTCAGCAATGGTTCATATTAGTTGATGGATGCCAATAACTGTGACTATTATCGGGTGACCACAAGAATATTGTTACTTGGGTCAACACTAGAAGGTTGTTACTGATCGACAACAGAAAGGTCATACAATGTCGGCCAGGCCATGTCAAAAAAAATTAGCTGAAAGATCCAAAATGAAAGTTAAAGCAATTTCCATAAATAGTAGCAAGGAAAAATGGCCTACCCGGAAGTGAAAAATGCATAGCTCGCCCAAAATAATAGAAAGTGGCAAGGCCATAGAGAAAAAAATAGAAAGGCCAAAACTAGAACTTCAAAGCAATAAAGGTATCCATGAGAAAACTACAACAGAGTTCAGCCTCTTTCCATAATCCTCCAAGTGAACAATAGATGCAAAAGACAAAATGAGGTGATTTTAGGGTTTGAACCCAAATTCCATTAGTTAACCAAAATCCTGATCATTATCGATTTCAATTAACCTAGGCCAACTTCTTTGAATGCCATAGAGGGAGCCAATAATTAATCATCTTGCATTTTGTGTGTGCCTAGACCAAATAAAGAGTAAAAAATAATTAGCCATGCATAATCATTCTTGCAGATAAGACATAGTCAATCATTATCATGCATGTGCTAGACGCTAAAAATAGCCTTTTGAGATAAGATAAAAGTGGAGCCTTACTTGTAATCTCCAAAAATACCTTAACTTATGCTAAGAGTATGTACTTTTCCTTATTCCATGCAAAATGCATGATTGGAGAATTAAATCAATTTGACCATGAGGGAGATAAGTGGGGATAAAAAAATTGAGGGTGGATCCCACTCAAGTGCATGGAGGAGAAAAACAATATTTTATTCTTTTGCAAGGATAAAGATATATTTTGATTATTTTTAATCAAAATTGTGTAAAGGAGATTGACTCAAACTGCTGCTGAAGTTTCTTTTCTGAATGAGAACTAACATTGGATTTGGCTCTAACTAGTTAATTGATGTTGTAACTAAAAGTGTTGAGCACTTCAAGTTCCACTTCTTCTTCTCATCTCTTCTCACATTTTATTATATATGTTAATGTTTTTCAAACACTAAGGGGGTTTAGCTATTGTAAGAAATTGCTGCAAATGTTTTTAGCAAGTGCCCTAATGGTAATAAAGTGTTCCACTTTTCCTAAGTTTCTTTACAATATTGTGCACTAAGATAGTTGATTCTCGTGATTTATCCTTGAATTTATTAATTTAATGACTTATGTTATCTTCCTTCATTGCAAGAAATAGTGTTTTTTGTGTCTTTTTAGTGTGCATGCAAACTAAAATTGTCTCATGTGAGCCATCCGTTCACGGATTTCTATTATTTATCACTCAAGTCCCTTTGGTTCATGCAAAAATCAATACTTTTGTCAGTTTGTGCACACTCCCATCTCAAAAATCTCCAAAATTTATGGTGTATCACCCCTTTCTTTTCAAAGTTTCATTCTAACCTTTACCTCAGTCAAATCTAGTTAGGGATACGCTAAAGGGAACCAACCCTTAAAATCTAGATATTCACCTCAAATCATTCAGATACCCACAACCCATGAGGTGTTTCCATTGTATATTTGTAGAAGTTATGAAAATGAAAAATAGAAGTTGTTAATCCTCACAAGGGTGAACTTCTACCAGATAATAGTTTCTTCACTTGTGGCCTCTTCTTGGGGTGAGGTATGCTACATCCGCCCATCTTCTTTAGGATTTCTTGTCCTCTTCTCCTCTTCTTAGTTTCTGGAGATATGGTATTTTGACATGGGTGCCTTATCAGACCTTTAGTTTTTGGGACCCATATGACACATCTTTCTTATTTTTCAGGGATTTTTGTTTCTGTTCTGACTTGTCGTGACCTCTACCTCATCTTTGATGAAGGGGGGATGTTGGTGTATCTGACTTTCCTCATCGTCACTTGGCATCTTGTCCACCTCACATGGTGAGTTATCTCACTTAGCGATATTATAGGTCATTAGGTATAATTAGGGTGTCATGTTTCCATGTGTCATACATGGGAGTTACACAACACTCCTATATATGTACTCTTCCTATTTGAGCTATGAGAATAAGTAGAATTATTCTTTCATTCTTTATTTTCCTTTGTGTTTGATTTCTTATTGATTACTTGGAACATTCACGTCACCTTTGGAGTGAATCATCTTTGATTTGCATGAGCTTCCATCTTGTTCCTTGTAAAACAATCTCATAAGACACTCCACTGAACATGTGACAAATGCTTACACATCATGCAAGGGAAGAATTTTCTAGAGAGGTGACATAGTGGGAGTGAGAAATTTGGGGGAGATGGTTAATATTGTAAATAGGAAATAGTATATTTTTACCAGTTCTAACCAAAATTTATCAACAAATAATTAGAAGAAAGCAATTATTTGTTAACAATGGCAAGACAAAATGAATCATGAACACAAAAATTCAATAATAAATTCATTAAAGGTTTTAACACCTTTCTTCGTTATATAAGATTGTCATCCTCACAAAGATGAAAAGAGAAATAGAGGAAACACATAGAAAAGAAAATTGAAGAATGTCATTCTTTTTACTTGCTTTGTAGTACTGCACTAGCTATCTACTCAGAGACTCACAAATTGACAACCCTTTGGAATGAGGGATTCATACAATGTATAGATTCACAAAATAACTCTTTTCCTACCCCCCACATGACTTTTCACTTACCTTTACAAATTATGACCTTTCATATCCCTCTAAATTAAAGTTAGTTCCTTTTTATTAATTAAAGGACACTCATTACAATGTTTAAATATAGGCCACATTTAAATGAATAAGATAAAAAGTTAAAAGTAAGCCCCTTAATGAAGAAATGGAACATGAGAGAAGAGAAGAAGGGGGTGGGAAAAACATAAGAGGGAAGATAACTACTCTTAAGAAGTTGATGCACTTGCCGATGAAGATCGACTTGCAGAAGGAATCTTGGAAAGTGATCTTGGAAAAATCTCAATTCCCTTAAAATATTTTTTAAAACAAGCCATTGCAGGCGCAACCTTCTCCACTTGAAGAATGTGCACGAAGATTAATTCCTCAAGAAAATTCTAAGAGGTAATGTTGATGTTTTTACATTTCAAACACCAGGCGTAATGCTCCTTTGTGGTGTTATTGATAGTACCTCATATCTTTACAGGGTTTTCTAGAGTGTTTTCATTGAAGGAGAATGGGTCTCTTTGTTATTTTCTAAAAAACTCCTTGAATGGTTTCATAAGATCATTCACTGAAGTATTCTCATTTACTGTAGGTTCTCCAAGATTCTACACTTCTTTACTTACGTCTTCCTACATCTGTGAGGTGATCTCATCAAAATAATCCAACTCATCAAGAGCATGATTCAACATTTCATATTGAGAAACCAATGTTCGAGACCAAATTGGAGCCATGTTTTCAAATATAGAGTTGAACAAATTTCTTCTTACCAACACATAAGTATTGATGTTTCCCATCTCAGTAACCAGTGGAAACACCTGACCCCATTTTTTTTCATTTTTAATTTCAATTCTGGTCATCTTAAATTCCACAGAGGTAATAAACATGAAATAAAATAGCAAAATAATCTCAGGAAACAATATTTTACCTTTCACAAGGATTTTGTTCACCCACTTATCATTGGCTCTACCTTGCATTGTGTGGCCATGCGCCTTCTTGATGAAATTCAGATCAAAGCTATTGATGGGAGTGAATTCCTTAGTTGAGAGAGATGGAATAACATTATGATCCATGAAATATTGAACATATGAAGTGACATTTCTCACGTGTTCTTATAATTGTTCAATCTTCTCCTTGTACTCCTCATTTCTTGATAGGAGGCGAGTGGAAGATTATTTGAATAGATGAGAATATTCTTCATGGGTTTTTGGACCTGGAGGAATTGTGGTCATTTCATAGTCAGATTGGGTTATCTCACTACTAGGATTTACAACCTTAGTACAAGATATATCCACATACTTCAATTTCCTGAAGCACCACTGAAGAAGCGAGAAATCATTTGAGATTTCTTACCTCTCTTAGTCTTCACCATCTTTGAGATATATTAAAAATTGGATACCACTACCTATTGTGCCATGTAATTCTCTCATATGATCATTTCATGTACCCATGAGAGGAATTTTGTTTTTTAGGTTTGGAACTGGGCACAATTACAATTTCACGCTCAGTGCAAGAGGGCACATCATGCACTTGTGGAGTTGGATCAGTCGTTGAGGAGGTGATTCTTAGATATTGATGTGGGAGTAGTAGATGAGAATGATCAATATCTCCTTATTCCATATCTTCTACAGTTTATTTCATGACCTTTAATTTATTACGTAACCTATTGAAGTGAGAAACTTTGACATCCATTTCCTTTCTTTTCATGGGCTTTGTTGAGTGAGTAGAGCTTGTAGTCTTCTCAATTGTCTTCATAGAGAAAAGATGAGATGAATACCTGACGAGATACTTTAGACCACCCACTTCAATGAATGTGGATCTTTTTTTCTTGAACTATTCATTGGACCTTTAGATTATCACTTCAGTTCTTTCAATGATGTCATATGACTCAAAAATGCTCCACGAGATCTTTGGGAGAGGTGAGGCCTTCATCGTTTGATATTCAGGATCATACAACTCAGTCACATCATCTTCAATACCATCCATGAACCAATCAAATATGAACTTTCTCATTTTTTTATTGTAATTCTCATGTGATCCCACTTTCTTACTTCAAGATCATCCCAACAGTTGCCCACGTAATCCTCAATTTGGGAAACGTGGTACAAATTAGTAAGATGGAAGGTCTCAAGGTTGTTTCGAATGTAAAAATCTTCCCTAGGTTCATATAAATAGAGGTTCAAGGGGGAAAATGAAGCTTTAATATTTGAGGAATCATTTACATTCTTGGAAGATAATATTCTGATAGAGATAGGAAATGACACACCTTTCTACTTCTAGTTTTTTATTTTTCCATTGACATGGGAAATTTATCTACATAGCTTGAACATCACAATATTATCAATGATGTAGATTGGGAGCTTGTGAGGAGCAAGATCAAACCCTAAAAATTTGATGTATGAGAAGATTGAGAACTAGGTGAAATAATACTCGTATTTCTCAATCAATGTTGTGGCTTGAGGTGATAATCTCAATTCCGGCTTACCTTCTAGCAACCATATGATGAACATGGTGAATACATCATTCACCCTTAAGAAATGGTGATTCCTTTCCTTCAAAGTAAATCACAGTTATATTTCATAAGCGGGATCCCTTTAAGATACATTTTGAGTGAGAGTAAGGCCTCTAAATTGTCTTGTACTCACAAGAGTGTATACTAGATATGATGTCATTGTGAATCTTTTGGTGACCTGCAACTGAAGAAATTGATGGTAGATATTATCACTTATGAATTATCAATCAATCATTTGGGGTCCTTCAATGAAAATGAGGATGAATTGTGCCATCCAATCTCAAAATTCTCTTGTGGATTCCTTTCCCATTACTCTACTCAATAGAATGATTGCATCATAATAGACTTGATAAAACTCACCTCTGGACAAATATTTTGTTACATGAGATGGATTCCTCCCTTGTTTCAACTATGAACTGAGTGCAAGGTCTTCGAGATATGATTCTATCTTCAACCATTCACCTGATGTAAAATCCCTTGTGAATATGACCATATTGTTACCTTTTGGGATTTTCATACACTGTGAAATTACCTTCTGAGTGAGCACTGCAAATATGGAATTGTCCTTTACTCTTATGATTCTTGATTTAGGATTTTAGTGCTAAGAAAATTTTAGAAATGTTTTTGTACTATTTGCAGATATGGGATGCCCTCTTGCATCATAAAATACACCCGTGAAAATATTGTCCTTGACCAGTTCTCTTGGGCCTTCAAGCATTTGACTCTTCAGGTCTTCAAGGTCCATGTGACCAATGTCACTATCACCCACTCCTGAATATTCTAACACCAGGGTTGAAATAGGCTCTAGACCAGATAACTTGAACTTTATGATGCCAAAAATCAACAAGATGAGTGAAAATGAAACTAACAACAACTTTCTACACTAGAATCTGAAACATTCTATTTTTGGAAGGGGAGCTATGTTTTTGCTTAAATTTTGTTTTCCAATGCTCCTAGAACTATTTGAATACTTCCTTTGATGTTACTTTACTTGATTTTGAAAGTTTATTTTTTTAGTAAGTTTCTTTTTGCTTTTTTTCTTTCTTTGCTTTTACGGGAAAACTGCTTATTTTGTCTATTTTGTCATTTTCACTATTTTTCGAGTATTCTAAATGGTGAGGTTTTGCAATTTTCGGAGGGTTAATATTTTTAGTAAGTGTTTACAGAAAAAACTTTCTATTTTTTATAATGGGAGCTTACCAGTGTCCAATTGCAACGTATATACCCTTATTAGATTCAACTTGTCTCCAGGACCCCGTGCTCCAAATTTCACAGTGATTTGCCCTTTAAAACTCTTACAAATGAAAAAAGCAAATTATAGGGCACAATTTTAGGGGTTTCAGCTGTTAAAAAACTAGGGAATCATTAGGTTTGCCATAACAATCTTCTTGAAGGCATTTGGAATGGATATTTCCTTAGAAAATTTCAATGGAATCCACCTTCAAGTTTGGAAGTTATGATTTTTTTTCGTTTTCACATTCATAAATGCCCTAAAACAAATTGGAAGCATTATTGGTGTTTTGGTAGGTATTTGGAGGTTTTATAACATCAAAAATGGAATCATGAGTTGAATTTGGTAAATAAATGGAGTAAAAACAAGCTATTTTGAGTTTCTAGTTTACCCGACAGTTGTTTTTTAATTTAAAAATGAAGTAACAACATATACCTTGAAATTTGGGTTTTGAATGCTTAGGTTGGGATAAAATTTTATGTCTCCTTTTTCCCCTTTGGAATGTGGAAAAGGGGTAAAAGAAAATGCACCTCAAGTAGATATTGTCACTTGTCACCACATGATGCAAGATTGAGGAGATGGAGAAAACAAGTCATAACACGTGGAGGCTGCAAGTGAGGTTATATGAAGAACCTAGGATAAGAGCTAGGATGGGGCGTAATTTTATGTCCCATATGTCTCCTTAGGAATGGGGAAAAGAGGGAAACAAAAATGTGACCTCACTATATGTTTCTAAGTGTCATTACATAATGCGATGAGAGGGAGATGGGTTTGGCTTGACTAGCACTCCGCGTGGACGATTTAAGTCATATGAGGGACCAAAGGGAAGGGATGAGATGGGACGTAATTTTTTCCCCTCTTTCCCCTTGGGAAAGGGATAATAAGGACACAAAAGTGCACCTCAAGGAGAAGGTGACATGTGTCACCCCAAAAAATGACTAAGTATGAGAACCGTACCTTCCACAAGAAGAGTTTGAACACTCGATTCTTGGTATTCCTAAAGGTCTTTTCAGATGAAATTGTATATGATTTTGACTCCCAATACCATTTAAAGAACAATGGGATGGGTTTCAAACTTCAATTATACTCACATTTTAAAAAAATTGGCCACTTTTTTGTTTGGGACAACAGGTTGCGTCTACCAAGATTGAGCTTCCTTGAGAAGTAAACATGCCTTGTGAAAAACATGATGCTTCAATAATGTAGAGAATTCCCCCATAACAAATATAAAAATACTTACACTCCTAAAATTTTTAGTGAAACAATCCAAAATGCCCTTAAACCTAAATAATGACTATCTTCTTTCCCAAAATAGACATCGATTATAGAATTTAAACCCTAAAATATTTAGACTGAATGCTGAAATCCTAAAAAATACCTATGTAATGAATAGATTAGATTATACAAAATATCTCCTAAACCGTGAATCATGGAGCTATGAGACTAGTTCCATAAGTTATAGAGTGACCCTAATTTCTTATATTTTCTAAAATAAATTCAAAGTATAAGTTTTTTATTTATTATTATTTATACTTTACTATTTTTGTAAATAAAAGGCTGACAAAAACACACACATTAACCATACACTAAGGAATGCGTACACGCTATTTCCTACTCACATTTTAGTGTGTATGCGCTTCAGGTTCTTGAAATTACGAGCTTATAATTCTAAAACGCAAACATGTTTTGCTTAAAATTTCATTTCTATCCACTTTTTGGTCCCCATTTCCATGCACTTACCCGATTCAGAATTGTAAATTCATAATTAGCACACGCGCACACACACACGCGCGCGCGCGCGCGCACACACACACACACACACACACACACACACACACACACAAAAGAAGGTGAATTATACACATTTGAATTTAAACAGTCAACTATTGGTGTAGATGCTAGGAGAACCGACCCCTAAAAGTAACTTGAACCCATAAAATTTACTTTAACTAGTCATAATCCTAAGCGTAAAAATTTGACAAACGTAACTTTCAAAAAATGAAGTATTCGTGCATTATTGAATACTAGCCACTGAAATTTACCAAGATTTATTCTTTTATTTTTTATTGTTTTAGCTACTTCCATACACTTGAAACTTCCCATGATATTAGTTAATAAATTTTGTTACTTATCTTTAATTTAAAATTTATTTATTTGAAAGCAGAAAAGAGTTTAGAATAGTTATTATTTTATATCATTGAATGAGTGGTTAAATGAAAATTAAATAAATTAAAAGGATATATTTTTAATTTTTTGTTATAAATGAATTCACTTTTTTGTTCATTCATTACTTGCATTAATTAAATCAAGGAAGAGATAAACACATTAAATTTGAGCTATTACGATATCATGGTACCCAAGCTTAGCCTATGTTTCTCCTTAAGCCTACATTTAGTTCCTCCTCTTTCATTTTGATTTAGGGTCTAGACATGACCATTTCTGGTCTCAACCAACCTCATAGAAGAATATTTGAACCAATTGTCAATCATCCCAGTATTGAAAGATATCAAGGAGACAAAGACATGGGTCTACACACTAATTAACTAAAATGTGGATTTAGAGTAGTTAATATAACTAGGAAAAACAATAAATAACAGTAAATGAATGAAATAAATAAATAAAGTTCAAGTGACCCAAACAACTAAATAGATGAAATTATGAAACCCTTAATAGCAAATAGGGTTAGAAGGAGCTTAGCTGATTTGACGAGATTGCTGGAATTTTTCGCAGAGGTGGCTGGAGAAACAGGAAAAGGGAACAACTGTGTCAAAGTATGAAAAAGTGTAGATACAGGAAATCTAAGTGGACAGGGGCGCCTGGATGGGTATAGGGGCTCCTGTGGGCATCCTAGTATGAGATATGGGTGCCCTAGTTTGTGAAAAAACTTTATAACCTTCCTCCAAGGTGTCATTTGATGGTTTCTTGTCTTAACTTCCTGTCGTACTAACTTTGTTGGACTATGTCGTATGTTGCTAGAAATTTGAAATGAAGATGAGACATGTAAAACCCCAAAACAAACATCAAACCCTAAAAAAGAAAGATGTAAATGAAGGGGTCAGACTATCCTCAACTGCCACAATGTTGGACTTACTAACTGAGCATTGCACTACATCTCAGACCCGATGTAGTTCTCTTTGTGTGTGTGTGTGTGTGTGTGTGTGTGTGTGTGTGTGTGATCATGCCCTAGGTTTCTCTTGTGTCAGTCACACTTTGTGGAAATAACAAGAAATCACTATGTGTAGAAAATGTAATAGTATGGTGAATGGAATAGAATAAAATTCCCTCTTATGATGTGTGATGCAAATGAACCAGCCTTGTACCTTTGTGACGGAGCTAGATGGATGCAAATGAGCTCTATATTCCTTTTGATGGATGTAACTCTAGGTGGATGATAGTAGTGAATAGTGTTTGGTCCCTCATTATGGTCTCATAACTTTATATTTATATAGTTCTCTTGATCAAATTTTGTAATTAACCCTGAAATGTTTGACCACCAAAAAGATAAGAAGTTAAAATAGCTAGAAAGTGTCCAAATAGTGGTAGGAAAGTGTAAAAAGGATCAGGGAACCCCAACTAGGACCTGGGCGTTGACGGGAACCCTAGTACTAGCCCAGGTGCCCCAGTCAAGGATAAAATGATAAAAAGTGTCAAAAATAGAATGGGTATATGTGCAGTGAAGGTCGGGAAATATGACAAAAAGTAAATAAAAATGACCGAAGGACAGGGGCTGATTGGTACTTTCTTCACTCAAAAACCATATGACTAATAGTATGAGACTGAGACTAAATATTACCTAAAGTGCGTGATTTAGTGTCTACACACACATTTTTCTTTCACTCTACTCATTCATCCCCATTATTCATCATTTGATTAGAGGCATTAAACGACCATCTTAATTCTTCCAAATATTTTTGGTTTGATCAAGTGCACCCAATTAGACATGAAAATCCATATTTCATCATCCATATTTCACTTGCCTTGTTATATGGCCATCTTTAGAGAAGAACACTTTGAGAGAAATGAACATTTTCAAATGATCTTGCAGCCTAGAAATAGATTAATCTATATTATTTACATCCTAATTAAATGTAGGTTATGGAATTCCACAAAAATAAAAATGATGTAAGGGTTTGTAGAAAGAAAATATTCTGATCAATTAAAATTCCAACATTAACCATTCACAGTGAAAATAATGCTTTTATACTTGTAATAATTGATGAATGATAAATAAATTCTCAAATATATGAGAGGAGAAAGAAAGTCATTTGTATAAGATAGAAAAAGAGGATTTGGGTGTGTAGTATTGGAGAAGCGTTTAGGATCTACTAGTTCGAATATTGCACATGTGAATAATGTGATACATGATTTGTTCCAAGACAAAATAATGGAAGCATACACCACTGCAAAAAATATGAAAATGCAAAAGAGATAATTGTAATAACACATAGATAGCTCCAAATCAATATGATCAAATAGAATAATGCAAGAGATGTACATATAGGAGGTGAATGTGTAACCTCCTCCTAGAATAAAGGAAATGTCTACCTAGAATAATGGTAACTAACAGCTAGAATGGTGTAGTCAAGTGGTGACTCACACCTAGGATAGTATGGTCAAGTGGTAACCAACACCTAGAATAGTGTAGTCAAGTGTACACCTAAGTAACCATATCCCATAAATGGAGGGAAACTCCAAGTGAGGTGGAATATCCCAAGTAGGATAATGAAAATAAAGCGAGGAAAATAAATCCTACACTAACACCCCCATAAGAACAGCTTAGGTGGGCAATGAAAAATGAAAGTGGGTCCTAACAACAAGGCCTGATGAGGTACCCACATAAAATACAATATCTCATAAGATAGAGTAAAAGGAGAAAGCCCAGTGGGAAAAACTCCCCCCAAAAGAGTGATATGAATAAGTGAAGAGGCTAGAAGGCCCCTATACAAATGAAAATTGACACGCGAAATTCACCTACACTTGACTCCCTGAGGCCGTTCCGAGGCAGACGATGTGGAAATGTGTGTGAATAAATGATAGTGAAATGTGGTGGTGGGTGAAAGTGTGTGTAAATGGTATGGATAAGTCGTCAAGGAAATACGATGTCTTTAACTCGTAATAATGGGATCTGCTCATTGAGTGCAATAAAAGTCTATCTAACCTGGATGAGTCAAATGGATGGATAAAAAAGAATGGAAACGTAGAGACTCCAATAAATATCGAGCTCTGTGGATATGCTCTCTACCGGTTGTAAAATTCGTGGGAAACCAATGGGAGCCTCGTAAATATGTCCAGACATGGTCATGGAACAAGTGAGAAAGGCTTGGTTTCATGGAATCTAGAACCGGTTGGTGGGAGCGGTCCAAAATGTGAGGTCTAGTTGGGATTCCTTGTTTAGAGAATTAAATTGTGATATGATATCGGGTGGTAGTGGTGATGTACGGAAAACCAATGTGTGTAAACTTGTGTCAATGTTAGTAAATAATTCTAGTGTGTTTGGTTGTGGGATTGTAGGATCACTTCCGAATGTTCTTGGTTGCTGGGGTCCTTGTATGGTCATGTGAATGATCAAACTCTATTTCTAACTATCCAATACTCATAATATTTGTTAGCTTCTACGTTTAAGACAAGGAGTTGTGTGATCTTCTCGGAATATCTCATTTGTGTTCTAGTAACTTGTATGCATAATCTTGTATCTATGTCGGTCAAAAAGGTCCCCTGCATCCGTTTGCAGAATTAATGGGTCATAACCAAATGTTTGTTCTCGTTTGGGTCTGTTTATAGTCATACATGCATTTTTGTTCGTTGATGTGAATGTTTAAATAACTTCAAGGAAATCTATAGTTGGGTTATTTTAACCAAAACTCATACACTTTATCGTCCTCAATGTTTAACTCTCTTAACTGTTCACTAATTTTTTGTGGATCTGTGGTTGTTTGAAAACCGTGAATTCTGAGACCTTGATCTATGTCTACTAATGCTATAAGATTTTTCTAAGGCACTATTGGTTCGAATACGTAATTCCTGGGCTCTATAGGGCCCGTAATTGATATGCAAGATGTAATTGAATTAATCTAGTGAAGAAAACTAATTAAATGAAGGAAATCTACACTATGTTTTTATATATTTCAAGATATAAACTGATTAAAGCAATAAATGCAACTAATCTAATGAAAGTAAATGTTTTTGTTGTTTTCTATTTAAATAAGGAACTAATAATAAAGCTTCTAACTAATTAAATCTAAATCCTAAAACAAATAAAACACCTGGATGTGGATGTTTATCTGTCAGAAAGGAAATATATTTTATTTTAATTGAAATCTTTTCTAACTATGAATGTAAATCTAACCTCAATTCTGTCTCAGAAGCAAAAGAAGAAGTCAAAGCTTCTTTGAAGCTTTCCTTCTCTGCAACTTCCACAAAAAAATAACAGAGGATTTTCATATATGGATTGATGCTTGAAGTTATTCGGATGCTTGTAACTATAACAATGATTTCTCTACTCTATTTGATAATTTACATATAATTTAGAAACAACAATTTTGGATAAATGGAGGAAATAAAATAACAACTCCAACCTAGAATACAGAACAGTGGTAATCCAGATGTGTGGTAATTGGTCCCCTCAGTTTATATTTTTAGTTCCTCATGTCCACGTGAGTCCAGAGGTTGGGAATGAGTGAAATAAATAGAAGGAAAGCTCTAGAGCAATGGGCAACTTAAATTGGCAGTCTGGAACAATGCAAGTGGAAGAAAGATAACACAGTAGAACCGAGATAGGCTATGTAGTTTCTAGTAGGAAAGAATGAAAATTAACAATTGCAAGGATGCATAAAATAATTCTCTGACCATTTTCTTGAAAACAATCGATCAATTTATAGAAAGTTAGCTGTAGAGTACACAAGCACACTTGGCAGAAATGAGACGCCAAATCATCAAATGAAGAGGTAGTTAACTATGCAATCAACAATCATAAGTGAAAGAGAAATTAAGCATGAAAAAATCAAGCCTAAATTTAGGAAATTTGATTGAGAAACATGTCCAAAACCTGAACTAGAGTTGAGTTACATGTGTACAAAACACGATTAAACATGATGGAAAATGTGCACAGGACCACCTCCCTAAGCAGAGTGGTGATTACAAGACCATTTCCCTACTTGGGCGGTGGTTACAAAACTGCCGCCCTGCCTGGGTGGTAGTTACAAAACTTCCACCCAGGCAGGGTGAAATTTTTAACACTAAAGACCAAAAACAAAGGAAAATGAAGCGAGAAGCTGGGACAAAGCATGCGGAAGCTAAATAAGACATACTAGTCTATCAATATAAACTAAAAATAGGTTTAGGATCTTGAACACCTTCTGAAAATATAGGAATCATCATTGGGGACCTTTTTGTAACTGTTTTTCGATAATGTAACACGTGTAAAATTGGGTGCGTATAGACCCCCTGAAGATGAAGAAGTTGTTAATGTAGACCGCACCCCAAGAAGATTTCATAGATGAATGAACTTGCTCTCAGTGAAAGGTTTGGTGAAGATGTTAGTAACCTACGCTGAATATTAGCAGAATATCAAATCGATGACATGCTCATGAATGAGCTCCCGAATGAAGTGCATGTGAATCTCAATGTGTTTGATCCTCTGATGAAGAAATGGATTCCTGCATATCTGGATGGGGCCCTAGTTGTCATAAAAGATGACTTCATGTTGCTTGATTTGGATACCAAGCTCTGAAAGAATAACCCCCAGAATCCAAACAACCTCAGTAGTTGCGTTAACAACTCCCTTATAATCTGCCTCTGTAGATGATAGAGAAACAACATTCTAATTCTTGCTCAACCAAATGATAGGACCAGAACCCAATGAGAGATTGTAGCCTGAAGTGGACTTATGACACTCAGTGTCACCAGCCCAATTTGAGTCTATATAGCTGACCAAGTCAATGTTTGAACCAACCTTGTAGTGAATCCCATATTTGAGTGATCCCTGAATGTAGTGTTAAATCCTCTTAGCTTCTTTCCAATGCATCTCATGAGATTCCTGCATGTACCTTGAAACAATACTGATGGCATAGGAGATATAAGGTCTCGTGTGATTCAAGTAAATAAGGATGCCAACAAGTTGTCGATAAAAAGTAACATCAACCAAGGGTGTGGAACAATCAGCCTCAAGCTTGAATCTAGATAAGAAAGGAGTCAGATATGGCTTGCAATCAGCCATGTGAAATTGAGCCAGAAGATCGAGAGAGTACTTGGGTTGTGTAAGTGAAATCCCTAAATCAAATTGTATGATCTCAATGCCAAAGAAGTAGTGTAGTAGACCCAAGTCAGTCATGGAAAATCTATCCTGAAGAGTTGTCTTCACTGCTAAGATAGTTGATGAAGTACTCACAGTGATCAAAAGGTCATCAACATAAATTACTAGTATCAATAATTAATCATCCCGTTGTAATAGATATACATTGGAATCTGAATGACATCGTGTAAAACTAGAAGCTAGGAGGAAGCAATCTATCTTGACATACCAAGTCTGAGGGGCATGTTTGAGGCCATGATAGATTTCCTAAGTCTACAAACTAAGGATGAATCCTGAACAAACCCTGGTGGCTACTCCATGTAGATCTCCTCCTACAGGTCTTCATGAAGAAAAAAACTCTTCACATCCATTTGGTGTACACTCCAACCATGTGTTGCAGCTAAAGCAATTGTGAGTCTAATTCAAGTCATCTTGGCTATGGGTGCAAAGGTATATGAGTAGTCTATGCTAGCTACCTATGAAAAACCCTTGGCCACTAACCGAGCCTTGTACTTATCAACTGATCCATCTGCTATAAATATGGTCCGATATATCCATCGACATCGAACCATATTCCTTCCCTTAGGAAGTGAAGTCAAATCCCAAGTGTGATTATTGATTAAGGAATTATATTCCTCTTGCATAACACTATCCCACTCAGGTATTCTTGTTGCCTCTTGGAATGTTTGTGGATCTATCACTGAAGTACAGAAGGCATGTGGCCTACTCTGATAGTCTTCCTGAGTACGTCTGTCATCCTCTGGATCTCCTTCCCAACTGCCTACACTCTGAAGTGTCTTCTTAGCCCAAAGAGGGCCCTAAGTGGGTGAGTCGTGTGTCAAATCCTCATCCTATGAAGTATGACTAGAAGTATATGAGGATTACTCCTCATTATTATGATCACTGTCAGAACTAGAATAAGTACAAGAAGTTGCCTCAAGAACTTGTTGTGGATGATCTGAATCCTCAGACTGCTCATCAAAGCTAAGTGAAGCCAAAGTAGATGGAGAAGCATCAAGTAAAGAGTCAATGGGACTCTCCTGAAACTTAACACTTCTCTCAATGAACACCTCATGAGTCGTAGGATGGATAATTCTATGGCCCTTGACCCCCTCTGGATACCCAACAAAGATGCAAGGTTTGGAATGGGGCTCCATTGCCTTATGTTTATTTTTGGGAACGTGTGCCATTTCCGGTGATCTGAAGACTTTGAAGTGCTTAGCTTTTGGTTTCATGTTGTGCCAATATTCAAAGGGATATACCTTTTAAATCTTTCTGAGGAACCTGATTCTGTATATAATAGGCATAATTGATGGCTTCTTCCCAAAACTACAGAGTCAAAGATTTAGAGTGGATCATACCGTTTTCCATCTCTTTCAAGGACTAATTTTTGTGTTCTACCATGCCATTTTGCTAAGGAGTGTAAGGCATTGTCTGCTATAGAACAATACCCTCATTGGTGCAAAACTGCTCAAATCTGTTGCTAACATACCCCCCCCCCCCCCCCCCCCCACAATTTTGGCACTTTATAGCTTAGTGTATTTTATAAATAGGTCCAATGCTTTTGGGAAATGAAAAATATTTAACTTTTACAAAAAATGGCACTCGATACCGAGCTACCAATCAAAATTTTTACAATAGTTATTTCTCGTAAATAATCCCTATTTTAAATGAATTTGCACTAAACTTGAAATGCACTTTTTACTAAAAAATAGTTTTAGCAAAAGACTGGCATTGAGAATATAATAGTCTTAGTATAAAGGCTATGAACATGTCAGATCAAAAAGATCTTCACTGCAGCCCTAAAATTGTTGCATATATGTGTAGCAAATAACACTGCTGCGAGACACAAAAAACAATGCCTGAATCCAAAAATGAAATGCATGTATGGGATGTTAGAAGCTTGGTTGCAGGTCTGAAATTGCTCTTGATCAGAAACATGCCCTTTGCAAGTCTGAATAGCACACAAAGCAGTAACACGAGTGAAAATTCCCTTCATAGGTCTGAAAAACACCCAGATCTAGATAAATATTCCAAGGATCCTCTAATAATGATTTAGGGTCTGCAAAAAAGTAATCTCCAGAACTATATGTGCACTATGTGGGCCTATAAATATCATAAGTCTTCAAATAGGCTATATACCCAACAAACATGCAAAACCAACACCAAATAACATCCAAATACTTGCAAATAATGATCTCAAATGAAAATAAATTTATAGAATAATAACCAGACAATCTCAATACCAGATCAACTCTGATACCATGTCGTAGAAGTGCCTAGGATCTACTAGTTCAAATATTGCACAGGTGAATGATGTGAGACGTGAATTGTTCCAAGACAAAACAATGCAAACATACAAGACTACAAAAAATATGAAAAATGCAAAATAGATAATTGCAATAACATAGAGATATAACCAACTCAATATGATCAAATAGAATAATTGAAGAGATGTACATATAGGAGGTGAATGTGTAACCTCCTCCTAGAATCAAGGAAATTTCTACCTAGAATAGTGGTAACTAACAACTAAAATGGTGTGTTCAAGTGGTGACTCACACCTAGAATAGTGTAATCAAGTGGTAACCAACAACTAGAATAGTGTAGTCAAGTGTACACCTAAGCAAGCATTTCCCATCAGTGTAAGGAAACTCCAAGTGAGGTGGAATATATTGAGTGGGATAATATAAATAAAGCGAGGAAAATAAATCCTACACCAACATGTAGAATAGTGAAATTGGTAGATCAAAGACTAGATGTTGGGTTGATGAAATTTCACTAAATATTTGAAGAGCACACGGAGAGTTGATTCACACAAGAGGGGCGAAGAAGAGCATACAATGACATTTTACAGAGACGCATGCCTAGAAAGGAAGTATTCAGGACTTAGCTGATTTTGCATGGCACGAGCTAAAAATAGGAAAAACATGTTGGAGTGTGGAACACACAATGGATCAAAGCAAGAAGACTTCATGGCTAAGCGAGATCTATTTTGGGAACAAAGTAGAAGATCAAAGGTCATGCATCGACCATGCTAATAATAGGATTGAAGTAGAGTTTATTTATAGATTAATCTATTATTAGACTTCTTGTAAAAACATGCAACTGTTAGCACATTGCTATTTTGAGATGCATGAACGGTGAAGGGAAAGTCTCCACCCTTATATATATATATATATATATATATATATATATATATATATATATTAGTGAATCTACATTGTTTTAGTAATCCGAGTTGTATTAGAGTTATGTTGTCCTGATTTTCTTGTGCACATGATTCCATGACAATATTGTGATGTGTTCAACTTCTAATATGTAATATTTCTGCTTATTAATGGAGTATTGTGGATGGATTATGGTAATTAATGTGTCTTAACATGGTGTTTGCATGGTAAATGTGATATTGGTTCTTGTTTGATTTATATATTTTCTTGTTATATATGTTTCCAAATATGAGCTCATGGATATGATGTTTGTACTGGAATGTATGCTTTGATAATGGTTAGTATGAACATACATGCTAACATCTTGACAAGCTTTCAAAAAGGAGGGACCTAGTAGCTTCCCGTGCTTCGGGTGAGCGCTCAAATATATCTGGATGAAGTGCCAATGCGCCTAGGCTTTCAAGTGAGAAAATAAGACTACACTAGAAATACTTTGATGCAATCTTTATAACTAGAAACTGAGCAGGGGTAGGACCATATAAGTATTATATACGATCTTAGACCCTTTGACAATGTGGATATAAACTTATTTGTGTGATTTACTTTCCTATACATGACCTTTGTTGTATGTTGCTCTTTCTCTCACAACTTTGGGATGAACTGTAATCATCTACAAAATAATGGAAACCCTAAAAACCAACAAAACCATTCATCATAAAATTAAAAAACCGAAAGGAGAAAACATATGTTTTTGGTGAGGATGACCTATCCTTGGAAATTAGAATCCTAACTATTAAACCAATCTAAGTCATGCACTACATTCCCTAATTGTAAGATTAAAACTCATGTAGTTTTCCTATGTGTTTGTGTAAGTGTGAACAACTAACCATCCCCCTAAAGGTTCCCTTATGTCTCTTAATACTAAGTCTTGAGATATTGGGATAACTATATAGTATAGAATACACTCAATGTAATAGTAGTGTGATGTGGTGTGCCTCAACTACATGACCTAACCCTTTGTTCCTTAAAACCCTTGAAAAATTCTTGGAGTGGATTTGCTCTTACTAATACATTGCCATATGACCTTTACATGCTTGGAAATGGAGGAATCTAGACTCTTTTACCTGGTTAAGTGCTTCATACCTGTATTAGGGACTACTCTAATTGATGTTTAGTTGGATTGAGTAGATTTAGGGAACCTTTTAGTGCTTATGGAATGATATTTATAATAAGATCTTGCAAGAGTGTCAAGTGAGTTATGAAGTTATAATGTCTTGCTCATATATCCTTCTATAGGTAAAATATTATGGTAAGGATGACATTAGGAAGATGAAATGACCCAAAGAATATATTCAAATTAAAATTAGAGTAAGAGAAATTGAAGATCCAAGACCATACGAGTCATACAAGGCTGAGTGCCACATCCTAACCCATTTGCATGGTCCTAGACAAAGAAGGGGAAAAGTAAAACATGAAGTTTTGAAATGAAGCATAAAGGTTGTTTATTAATTTAATCAGAAAATATTTCTACAATTGATGACGTAGTAGTGTGTAGAGATAAGAAATTCACATAAAAGCTATAGATATGGATTGATTAAATTCTAAATGCGAGCATTTTTCATAGCAAGGTAGAATAGTCAATCTTGGAATTGCAAAAGGATAAGTTACCACAATCTAGTAGATACATTCCCTTCCCATTTAAGTATGTAATTAAAAATTATATACTTATAGGAAAAAAATACCCAACTATGTGGACACACTTTTGTCTTAGCTTAATAGTAGTTATTTGATGTGTTGGTGTTGGCATGCTCCACGATGAAATGAACAACACAAAGTGTAGTCAATTTTTATGATAGAAACTGAACTATAACTCAAAAGTAGATAATTCTTGTAACTTTGAACTTTGTATAAATTAAGAAAAACATGAAAATAATACACATGTTCATTTGTGAAGGAAGGATATGTCATTATTATCATGCATTCGAGACTGAGATTTTTTATGGAGATGCTTGAGGATTGGAGGTGATCACTCCCCAATTTTTGTTGAAGGAGAGACTGGAGTGTTGTGTATACCCCAACGTCGGAGAGAGTGAGAAGATAAACCAAAGTACCCCTTTAGAGATTTGTAGAGAGGAATGTCGGTCTAAAATTAACTTAGCCACATTGATACCTTCCACATTTAAGGATTTTGGTGAGATAAATGGAAACACAACCTACGAAGAAATTATTTGCTTTGAAAACTTCCACTAAATCCACAGACTACAGTGTAATAGATGGATCTAGTTGCAATTTATACTATTTTTACTCTTGAGAAAAAGAAAAACCATGAAAGGAATGGACATTTCCATGCCCCATACAGTGTTAGGATGTTAAGACTAATTATATAAATTTTGAGAAATCATAGGGGAGAAGGACACCCATGCCCCCAAACCTTGTTCTTATGATTGAATTTAAATAGTGTAGTGAAGAAAGAATGAAGTACTTGTGCCCCTTGTATTATTCTATGAATTGAGCCATTAGTATATGAAACTGTATAGAAATCTTGTAGAAATTTGGTATAACATGAGAAAACTAAAAAATTATGAAAATATGCCCTTGTCCAGGAACATCCATCATGGTCAAGACTGTACCATGGTCATGATTGTACTATACATATTTTACCTTGTTTGTATTATGCCGCATTTCAATATTTATGAATGTTTCTAAGGATTTGAGCCTGATAAAAGTATGTTCATGTATTTTGTATTCAGTCTATATATGTTGAAAATATCTCAATGAATTCCTCCTCTTTGAGGCGTGTTTGTTAAAGTACTTGATTTTGCAACACAAACTAATAGATGTATACCCATGTGTCATAAGTCGGATAATATTCGTAGGATCACATAAGAGGATAGAGTGGCGACCATCATTGGGAACCTATACTTGTAAAAGGGGTTGTGCATTGTGGAGACCATGCTATGGGGCCAAAGAAACACACAACATGTAACAAGTAGGAATACATTTGTATAGAAATAGAAACAATGGACAAAATTATCAATCATGCCATAATATAATGTAGTACGAGCATATAAAAATCATAGTAAACATGAAGTATGTCAAAATACAGAGTAGAGATATTAGTGTAATAATTAGAGTATAAATAAAGTGTGTCATAGTAAAGAATATAAATAATATATTAATAGAAATAGTATGGTAGAGATAAGTAAGTGATAACATATAGAAACATAGTCCTATGTATGTATGGAGCTACAAACATAGGGCACCCGCAATGTCACAATACAATTGTAGTAGAAATAATGATGTGTCACAAGATAAACAAGGCACTAAGGCTATAGAAAGAAGAAAATCATAAAATTATGGTCAAATAAGATAATAGTCAAATAAAGAAGTTTTCAACCAAGGAAACAATCCATATAAGCAAGTAGTGGCAATAATATATGAAACACGTATAGAAAACATTAATAGTAAAAATATAGATATCAAGACAAGTTAGTATTGTACAAGATGCGTGTCATTCATGTTAGTTCAAAATATAAGAATAAGCACTATATATATAATCAATAATGATGACAAAGGTGTCAAATAACATATAATGAAACAAAAACACATGTATGAAGAGCACACACTAATACTGAGAGGGGGGGTAAATCGATATTATACAAATTTTTACTTATTTAAAAGTTTAACATCCACAATAACAATAATCATACAAGATCCAAAAATCATGAAACACATGATTTATGTGGAAACCCTTTCAGGAGAAAAACTATAGAGAAAATACTACTTGGATCTACTATCCAAATCTAGTCACAAAATTAATTGTTTTACAAATGTTTGAAGGCACCGACCTACCAGAGACACCAATCCCCAATGCCGAGCACCAACTTAACTAATTTGTGAGCACCAACTCACTGAAGGCGCTAATCCCCAATGCCAAACACTGACTCAACTAATTCATGAGCACCAACTTAGTGGAGACACCAATCCCCAATGCCGAGTACCAACTCAGCTAATTCGTGAGCACTATTTTTTTGTCGTTGCATGTGGTGATTAAACATTGCATTAGTCGAATCTCCAAACATCTATATCATGCAAGCTAAACATGTTCCCATGCATTGACATACGAGATAACATCTCTTTTATGTGTCCTTGACCGACATCCATGCATTCAAATTTGTTAGCTCTTCAACATCTTATAGTCTTCTATCTGATCAACTAAATTATAAAATTCAAACTGATCAATTGAATTATAATATTCAAACTAGAACATTCCCTATTTATAACCTTGGATGAGCTAGAGCATTGATGGATGACCAAGGTGCACACAAGAAAATTAATCTCTTTCTAATGCCTCAAACATTAATTACATTAATAAGTGTTTCAAAATGGGAGTCTCAATGCCTATTCCTAATATGCATAAGGGAAATAAAAGGTCAAGGTTTTGTATCGATGGTTATTGACAAATGACATCATCAAGACTGTTGATGAAAGAAACCCTAGTCGTAAATGTTTATGAAATTAGTGAAATAAGGAACCCTAAATGTAGAGTTTCTATATCTAACATATATAGAGTTCAAGGTTCATACATATGCAAGTTTCCTTATCTACATGGGGTGGCAAAGAAGACTTTGTGGTATGACCTGCCGACCCACCTCACCACACAGGACACCAATGGGTGACACTCAAAGACTAATTAGTGTTGTCCTCTATTTGTCGACTAGGATGATGAGATGGTTATTATATTATTAGTGTGAGGACACGTGTTCAAACCTTAACAATAATATTTCTAGTAACGAAAGACTTCCAGTCCTAAAAACCTTGTTTGATATAGATACACATGACAATGCTTCAAATTTAATGAGTATTATGAACCTGGAATGTTGAGGAGGCAGTGCCAACTACAAATCCACATGGAAAACTCTTATGCTTGATAACTATTATTTTATGGGCAAGCATAAAGAATGGTCTAATATAATGGCCTATAAAGATGGCGTAAACCCATATGATCGTCCATGTTTTGCGGTTATCAAATTCACCTGCTACATGTACTTGACTTGGGATGGCGAGTCCACTCCACATACCTCTATTTGTAAGATGACACATGACACGTGCAACCAAATTCCCCTTACATTGATGTGTGTTCCAACTACTCACAAATTGCTAAGGGTTGACATTGCAAAAGGCAACTATTCACATTAGCGGTATTAATTTTTCATGCCTTGTTTTTAGAGATATCTTGAAAGCATGTTGCCTCAACAATCGGTGCACTGCACCCCATTCCTCATGTAAATGATTGACAAATGTCATGTGGTGCATATGTGTTTGGTTATAGGAAAGAAGATTTTTACATTGAGCCCCCCCCGCCCCCCGCCAGCGTTTTCCCTATCCCTAAATTTACGAACCCATGTTTCATCGCCCATTTTCCTCCTCCTTTGTTTTGCTCCCTTAAATTTAACTACTTGGATGCATCCCTTTCAAGGTCTCCATCGCATTACTCGCATGCAGTCGCTAGTTTTAAAATAATTAAAGGCGGGTTATTCGTTGAAACAATTTGTTGTTAAAGTAAGGTCAAATCTATTGAATTGGAGCCATTCTTAGAGACAAACTTTGCTAGGTATGAACATGACAAACAGATTTTGGATCTTTGTCTCAAACGAAATGTCCGCCCATATACTTCGAATTATTTCCAACATTTCCGCGCTCTTTCCAAATTCTTCCCTCTCGAAATGGTGGCAGCTTTAAAACCGTCCACTAAAAAATAATGAACCGCTTAGAGAGGAAGTATACAAATCGTACGCGGTCACAAATTTGTATGGTCGGGCAAAAGCGCGTTGTCTCATCGAAGACTGCCACTCTTTTCCGGACAAGTTTAGTGACCTTTTTTTTAATGGTAAACGCGTGGCATGGGCGAACATAAGTGGGAGACGGTGCTTAAAAACTTCCAAAAAAAACTTCAAATGTCAACATATTAGGGTTTTTTTATTGATTTATGCGGGATAAAAAAAAATCATAATAAAGATTAAATTGATGTCAAATCTACAAATTATATTTAAAAGTGAACACATTCGTGTACATTATAGCTCATGAATTGTAGAAGGTCTCTCGACATAATACTATATTATCCATTAGTAACACATAGCAGGTAAATAAAATTGTATGAAAAATATATTTGAAATAAGAGTTTGTAAGAGAAAAATAGGATAAAACAAAAAATACAAGATTAAGTTGTTGAGATCAAGTCTTGAATTTCAAATTAACGCTGCATGTCAATTCAAAATTTGTTAACAGTCGACTCTTTAAAATAGTTATAATTTACAATTTTTTATATATAAATTTCCATGCCATTGGTGTTTTCTTTCGCATGAATATACACAATTTTAAATGTGTGTGTGTGTGTGTGTGTGTGTGTGTGTGTGTGTGTGTGTGTGTGTGTGTGTGTGTGTGTGTGTGTGTGTGTGTGTGTGTGTGTGTGTGTGTGTGTGTGTATTTACTAATGGATTCTAAAAAAAGTACAAAATTCTCAAAAAAATATACAATCTATTATTTTTTCAATCTGTAATTGTTTATAATTCCTTGAAATTTTTATCGATTATATATAATCAAAATAACAAAAAAAAATATACAGAACATTGATTTCTATTGACGACAACTCATGAATGCATTCTTGTGTACCTCTCAA
Source organism: Taxus chinensis (assembly GCA_019776745.2). Taxonomy (NCBI): domain Eukaryota; kingdom Viridiplantae; phylum Streptophyta; class Pinopsida; order Cupressales; family Taxaceae; genus Taxus; species Taxus chinensis. Next base: position 21,553,136 of record CM034156.1, read on the forward strand.
ATAAGGTTGGAAAATAGAGTGAAATCAAACCATAAAACAAAAAGTATTATTAAAACTAGTAATCACATGTGTATAATGCAATGTGAACACTGAATGGTTTATGTTATTTGTTTTAGAGGGATAGTTATTACTATTGTAGTTGATGTTGATAATGAGTGTGATTGATTTTGTAAGTGTAGATATATAGATGAATCTCTTCATTTAAAGGTTTCATCTCTACGTTTCAAACTTATTACAAATTCGTACATATACATTTACAAATCTCATATCATGAGTGGTAGTGTTTTGCTAACTATTTTATTTGAACTAAACATGTTACATGAAGATTTCCGGACATGTGCATATTTTATATCATGAGTGGTAGCCTTTTGTGGCCATTTTTTCGCACTAAACATTAATACATTTTTATACCGTTTTGGATAGTTAATTACTTTTGTAGTTGATGTGGTTTGTAATTATTTCTGGGAAACTGTGTTAGTGTTGCATCAGTTGTTTGGTTGGTCTTTTGTTGAATTTTTGTGTGTGTAGTCGATAAGGGGTGGGATTGATAGTGGTAGTGTAGGAATATAGATGAAACATTACATTGATTTGTTCTATGTGTACATTTAAATTTGTTACAAATTCGTACATATACAATTGCAAATCTCATCTCATGACATCTGAAGTAAACATGTATACATGAAGACCTTTGTACATTTACAGATTTTATATTATGAATGATAGCCTTTTGTGGGCAATTTTATTTTCACTAAACATGAATACATTTGATACCCCTTGAACGGCACTACCGCTTTGGATACAAGAAGTGTTGAGTAAATTAGTAGCAGAGGTGCCATCAAAGTAGAGGGTAGTATTTACGATGGGTTGAGTGATAGTAGTCTTGACTCCTCCTTTCTTCTGGCTCCAAGTGTTGTTATGTGCACCATTTTTTAGCACCTTTTGAATTAAAACGGAGATGAAATACGCAGATTTGCAAGCGAGGGAACTCTGGAGAAAGAACAATAAGTTAGACAATACTGAACTAAATATAATCTAATGTTCATAAATTATAAGCACCGAGTTGTGCACTCATTTTATCGAATAAAGAAAAGTATGCTCTATAGAAAAAAGCCTGGTCATCTTAAGAATTTTACAAATGCCTCTGATCTGAATCAAAGATGTCAATTCTTCTTATTTCATCTATAAGCAAGTACATTTTAATTATTGATGTTATTTGGTATCATTAATGACATGTTTACATATACTCAGTGGCACTATCATGGTATTAATCTTTAGTCCAATGGGTTATGGAAAAAAAGTGCTACCTAAGATGACTAGCTTCAAAACACATAATAACTACCAAAATGTTCCTTCTCCAAATGATTAAAGAGAGTTGTAAATTCACGTAGCTTAAACTCTATGAAACATATTAAAAAGATATGCATTATGGTATAAATCTAGTCCAAGGGGTCAAGAAAAAAATGCACTACCTAAGATAATTGACTTCAAAGGGTACAATAACAACAAAAATGTTACTTGTGCAATGCTTAAATAAGGTAGCATAAGTAATCACACGGCTTACATTCCATGGAATATGTGAAAAGGATATAGATGCATGTGTGTTACCTAGAACATCATTTCACCCACAAACCAAACCCAATTTTATACTATTTGAAAAGCACCATAGGCAATCCTAGCAACATCATGCATTGTGTTCAAACTATGTGAACCCACATGACATGTCCAGCCAACGGTACCCTGAAAATAGGAAATGCAAATTTCCAATATTGTTAATTTCTTAGCTTTTTGTGAAATATTGCAAGGGAATAGTGCAAAATCAACAAGAAGAAGATTAGTAAGTACAATTCCATTTGGAGAGGCCACATAATCTACATTCAAAAATATTACTATTTGTGCCTGGTCATGCGAACACCAAAAGTTGGTTGCAAGTACTGAATTGAACTGATGTTACAAATACCAAAAATTTTACACACAAATAACTATTAATCCATGAGCAACAAAAGTACAGTCAATAAAAAATCAAGTAAATTCTATAAAACATTGGAGCAAAATATATAGGATAACAAAAATGTTACCTTTTACTTTCTATTCATATACATTCCTATCACACATCATTAAAACTGCAACCTCTCCATTTAAAGAATTAATATGAATTGGATACAACAGAAGTTGAGGAAGAAAGACTTCAAATACATTTATAAGATCTACAACAAAAATCACCTTTATTGTAAGTAGATGAAGATCCTGCTCTATAATTTATAACTAAAATTCAAAAAATGCAAAATAAATATTTTGCAAGAAATGACAAACCGCATGTAATGAACACTTCATACTAAATGTTGTTAAGTGTGTAATAAATAATGGGTCACACTCACAAGTCAAAATATTTTTCATGTGGTTTGAAATGACTGGGGAATGTGAGGATATCGGGAGGATTTTGTAGATGTAAATCACTCAGATTGATCATACAGACTTGAATGTGTGTCCCAACTCCCAACAATCCTAAATCATTTTTTCATTAAATTTTGGCAACATAACTCCCTATGGAGTACTTACCCCTTTACTTAAATTGGGTATTCCATATGACACACACTATTGGAGTGGATTCTATATGACATTATTAATCTTAATGGTGTGGACTGGTCAATAAAATCTTTGTTGGGTGTTTGAGAAACTTTTAATTACCCATTTTACACTATTGAAGTTTGGACAAGATGTCAGAAGTTTCAGAAGTATTTGGAGTAAAGAGAAAGGGATGTGGTAGTGGACAATTCTTGCCATAGGAGTTCTTTCAAATCTGATGTAGCTATGCAAATTACCGAAAGCAAACAACTACAAGGCTTCATGACAAGGTATTTACAAGGTCTATGGATGAGATTAGAGCAAGGAGTGGCCATGAGACGAAGAGGACCTTCTATTTGAGGGCAATGACTTATACTTGGTTAAATGTGGTATAATTTTTTAGATAATTATTTGAAGAGGTTGATGAGGAAGAAGGCCATTTCTTGGTGCAAAGCAAGGCCAACTGGAAGATTTTTCATACAATCTCAAGATCCCTGTAGGTTGTTGCAACTTCTGCATCACCAATTCCATGACTGTGTACAGAAACATATTCAAACAAGAAATCTTAGCTGAGAACATGTTGCATACATTCTAATTAGATTACTTACATAATTATAATTAGATGAGGATTTGTGAAAAAGTATGAAACTAAAATAGGCATTTAAATCTGCTCCAAGTCAACTTCCATGACCACCACATTAGAAATGCAATGTTATTCCATAAAGGTGTCAAATTATATTTAGTAAATCATTGCAAGTGCATTTTCAACAAATAAATGACATCCATAATTAAGATCTCTCCAAGATTCAATACAAGGGTCTTCTTTACAACCTTTTTTGCAACCTTCATTATGTGTAACCATCTGTAGCATGCTTTAATTCAGGAGGTAGCATACCCAATGAAGCATATATGTTCACATACTTCTTCTATTTTATCTCCTTCCATATACATTCTTAATGCAAAAAAAACATTGAAAATTGAAATCAAACATGTTTCATGGCGGTATATTCTAGTTTCACGCTTTTTATTAGTCTGGTACAATAATTTACTCAACTCAATTTTGAATTATTCTCTATAAATATCACCAGTACAATAATAACTTGTGGAAGCTATATGCAGTGATTTTATAAAACCCTAGTCAGATCACAAATTTTTTAGATTTATCCTTGATTGTGTTTATATTATCATTTTTTCTGAAAAGAATTCCCTGGAAAAAACTTTTGTATATGGATGAGGACCCCATTCCAATAAAAATCTCTTATGGTGATAATATTTATATATAATATATACATGCTCTTATTCATTTTCTCCTGTACTGTGATTTGAAATGGCATAATGACATCATCATACCCCAATGTGTTTGTTCAATGGCTATGTCTTCATTATGATATAAAAATTATATCCACATAATGGTAGGCATAGATTGTTTAATAGTCATGAAAATAAATTTTATAAAATTATGGCTTTATATTTCTTCTCTTAAATATTTTTTTTATTTTTCCACAATCCATGAGAATACAAACTGGTTTCTAGATAAATTGTGTGAAGATTTTTTTCTAGACACATTTCAAATCACTACCTGTGGTCTTATGCCTATGCATTTTCCCAAGGCTTGAACAAGATTTTCAAAGTAGAGGTGGGTGGCCTTTGTGAGACCATCAAGCTCTTTACTAAAATGATTAAAATCCTCTGGTATCCTTGCCTCAGAAATAAAACCATGCACTTCTTGCTCTACATAATGATGAAGTTGTTCTAAAGAAGATTCACTATAAGTTTGCAGGTGCTCAAATAAAACAATCTTAGGTTTGGCCTTCTCATCTTGTGGAAGAAAATAACCATATGCATATGTCCATTTCAGGATCCATCTACATTTAACATTCTGCAACCATGCATCATTCACAAACTTGACTTCATTATCAGTTAAATATACTTGCATCAAAACTAACTTATTACTATCATTGTTACATTTCCACTTAAGATCACAAAAGCCAATAGAAAGTAAGATGTTTCGCTAAATATAATAGCATAACTTACAATGAAAAATACCTTTGATTGCTTTCCACTATTGGAATCTTGTTTCATTCTAAATAACTCAAATTTCCACATAAGATAGCAGTACTAACAAACTTGTAAGAAAGCCCTCTGTTGATATTTGCAAGTCGTCAACATCCACTAAAGTGTAGACTTCTACACAGTTTTGTTATTGCAATATTAAACATAGTTTACAGGTCATATTAAGCATCATATTTGAATCCCAGTGGCATGCTTAATTTATCGGCAGTATTAAACATTATATCCGAGTCTAAGAAAAAGGGTGTTGTATTGTCTATATCTGCCCAATAGGTATGTATCACCAATGGTGATATTGGGTACAAAATATGCAAGGTTATCAACTTATAGTACAAGGAATGGTGTACTGTGACTATCATGTGTATATTAAAATGAAATCATCTACGTATAGAAGTGTAGAAAGCACCCAACACCAGTTATATACTCATTATATAGTACTTATAGTTATCACATGAGCTTGCAGTCTATGCTTCGAGATTTTACATCTCATTCTGCATAAGAGAAAAGAAAAATAATGAAAAATTATAGTCTTAACCCTTGCACCATTGGCTATAATGGTTTATGGACATGGATCTTCACATGTATGATGACATAATTAGAATAAGATAAAATCTAAATGAGAAATATATAATTGACTATGGTGTTACAAGCACTGTTTATAAATGTGTTCTAAAGAGTTGTAATCCAATTGCTATAAAGAGACTGTATAGTCACTACCCACAAAGCTTGCGTGAAGTTGAAACTGAGCTAGAAATAGTTGGAAGCATCAATCTCTAACCTTCTGATTAAACTCATGATATAAGATTTGCATAGATGGCTTTTACAAGGAGATATCATACTGTACAAAAAGGCTCTAAATAAGCTACAAAGCTTTGCATACCAAGGCTATTTTACTTCCTCTAACCAATAAAAGGAAGATAAAACTCCAAATGAATTCAACATAAAAGTAAAAAGAGTAAAGAAGGAAAAGAAAAAAATACTTAAGAATTATTCTTCATAAATGACAAGCAAGCTAGCATAATCTGCACCCCAAAAGCATAAGTAAATGTGTACAGATAGAAAACCCCTTGTATAAGCAACAGAATGGTAGGAAATCCACCGTAAATTGAATATTTATCCATGAAAATTGAGTAGAAGACTAGTCTTTGGTAAATAAGGAAAAATAATATGCGTTAAAAAGAACATGGAATCCTAACTTGGTTGTCCGAAAACGAGGTCAAATTGACCGAAAAAGACTCTGAGATGCAACCCAAGATCATGATTAGATCTATACTCATACAATTGTTAAAATTGATTAAATTCCCCAAACTGTTACCCTCAGCAAGTAAGGTCCAAAGATGCAATTTTTGAATAAGCAAAATATTTTATAGATAAGGAGACAATATATTACAGAATTGAAGAATTAAATTCTGGTATTCTGAAAAATCACAGGACTTACCATGGAATTTAATCCCCTATACACTAATGAAATCATATTTTTTTGTCATCTTAGGAATCTATCCATAATGGATACCAATGCAATCAATGTCAGTGCCTATACTTCTTCCTTCATGTACGATCATGTAACCCAATGTCATAAGTGGCTTTTGAACATGATACCAAGTTTGGGTTTGCATTGACATCAACTAAAAAAGCAACTCTTTATGATAACAATACCTTCAATCTTACTGTGTGTATTTCTTCATTCTCTACCTGAATAATTGAATCCATAGTCTAAATTTTTCCATTGACAAATGTTTCTTCATCTATAGGCTCTGTGAATTTATTGTATGAAGTCATATTCTCATTCTTGATTCTTGGACCAATTTTCAAGTCGGCTTAACCATTAGTATCAGCTAGAGAAACAAATTCTTTTGGAAACAATGCAACCGTGGCCACGGGATTGGGATTCAATATTGAAACTATGGAGTTCATTGATAAATTTACTTCACTGAAAGACCGCTAAGATGGAATTAAGTCCCTACTGCTAGGTGGAATTTTATCAGCTAGAGAAATGAATTCTTTTGGAAACAATGCAACTGTAGCCACAGGTTTGGGATTCAATACTCAAAACTATGGAATTCATCATCAAAGTTCCTTCATTGAGAGAGTGTTTAGATGGAATTAAGTCCCTACTAGTAGGAGGCATTTCATGACCTGCATCACTTGTCTCCCAACTAATAATAAAAAAATTTCTTCATCATTGACATTGACATCAACTAGTCAAATGGCCTTTTGTGATGGAATCACTATGTCCCTACCATTATATTCTTGTTCATCTGCAGATGATGGACAACACAACAACTCTTTCTTTGGAGATACTACAAGAATACATGTTTGTGCAAAAGTTAGACTGTCCCAAAAACCTAATTTCCTATCAGAAATGTCAAGTGTACATCTATCTAGTTTAAGACAATTATTTCCATGGTTATCCTTCTCTAGTTTCCATTGTATATTTTTTCTTCCTTGTTTTGTAATTTTCTCGTGTTTTGATCCAAAGGCTTCTGATGCCAGATATTCCCTTAAGACTTCAGTTTTCTTATTAGAGTGGTTTGTAGGCAGAACAATTTCAGACTTCATCCTCATGCAAGGAGTACACTCTTTTACAACTCTAAAAAAATGGACTCTAAGCTTAATTTTATTGCTGCCATTGTCTACTCGCTCAAATATGCAAACATCTCCTTCCTCAAGAAAATCATCACACGAGAAATATCCCCACCCTCCACTCAAACAATAAAATTCTCCAATGTAATGTGCATGCCATTCCTTATTGTTCTTACCCACAAGAACCACTTATGTTCTTTCCCTTGGTAACTGGAGAATAGTTGCACATGCTTTTGTGAAACTCTGCACACAAACACTCAAATTACATTACATTGACCTATGTAAACCCTATTAGATCCTTGATATTCCAACAATGTGATAATGCAAACTCATGACATTACAAACTAAATTACAATAGCATATTTAATTCATCTGATGTAATGGATAGAAAGATGTTTGAACATAACCACAAATCAAATTAGAACATGTTCTATAAACAACAAGAGAGATATGTTACAAGGAAAAATCCCTTATATACAAAAGATGGCTTCATAGTTACTAAAGAGAAGGTTTCATTCAATCTGAAATAAGTAGTATCATTGAGGGCCTCGCTCTTTTCTATTTGAGTAACAAGGCGTCTTCTAGAAACATAGTGAGTTCCTATATAACTCTTTTCTTCAGTCTCTGTTTTTGTGGATCTCACTGTCTCGTTCTTATTTTCGACAAGAGATGGTTGAAAATGTCCCAGACCCTTCAGATAATCACCTACATTAAAATTAAAACATGTGGGGTTCATTTTTTGAATGAAAATTCTAGCTTAAGATTGTTCACAATAATTACCCTAGTTGAGAAACAACGTAAATACTTCCTAATTTTGAAACCCTAGTTTAGAAATATAACAAATTCAAAATCCCTGACAGACAAACTACATAAATATAAACACTGACGGAATCTCAACAATATAACATTATTCTTGACAAAGGTTAACAGATAACCATGAGATGTTGATGAACAACATCAAAAATGCATGCAGTACTCCTGTTGTAACAATACACTGCGCTGCGCATCAATGGTGTAACATCTTTGACAAACTGTTACTTTATTCCATTTCCTCTTGACATTGCAAACTTTGACATGTGATTTGTCTTAGGAAGGTGTATTCTTTTGACTGTTGGAAATCATGTTTTCAATGGATAAATTAATTACTGTGCAAGGATTCAATTTGCTGAGATTCTTTTTACTTGAAATTGAAGTCATTCTTCTCTTTGTTCTGAAAGGGTTGTGAACCTATATTGTTGTTTTCATACTTATCTTATGTTAACAGCAAAACCTTGGATCAATTCCATTGATCCAAGGTATTTTTCAGTTCTTCTTTGTTAAACATCTTGATGAATTGGCTTTATGAAATAGAATTTAATGTGGGTCCTTCTTTTGGTACCCCTGCTTTGCAACTTGCTGTAAACAATGAGCTTGGACCTTCTTGTTAAATACTTTTGTAAGACAACTGAAAAACATAAGTGGATTAAAGGCCTATTACGGGACTATTAAGGTGAATACCTTAACCTTAGTTGCAATGTTCTATCCTTTTTGGATTCTAATCTAAGGTAATTTAGGTTTACCTAACACCTATTACTGAACTACTAAGGTTTATGTCTTAACCTATATTGACATGTTTTAATTATGGAAAAGTTTCAGAATAACCTAAGGTAAATACTATTTACCTAGACTAAGGTTTAATCCTAATCTAATGTCAATCTAACCTAAACTAATACGAATTTAAAGGGGAACCTATGGGGTTGCATGGAAAATGGTAAGCTGGTGGCGACAATTTCTAAGGCATTAATGTGATTTGATTTTTGAAAGTGATAACTCTGAGTTGCCAGTTTGGAGGAGGCATGGGAAGTTAAAGGGATGCTTAGTTGACATCATCTCTAAGTTTAAAAGGCATGCAAATTTTGAAATTGAGCTCGCCAGATTTGGATGGTGGTGGCGTAGAGAAAGAGGAGGGAAAGTTGGCTTTCCTTGCATTTAATGACCTCGGTCACGGCGAGGAAACTACCTAGGAAAGGATGTGAAGCAAATTTTGTGAGAATTTCTTTGATCATTTGCTCCTTGTGATTTTTTCTCTGCATGGAGGTTTTGGTTCTTTGAACCAGGAATTCTATTTTTGATCATATGTTATTTTTGGCATTGTTGAGATATTCTTGGATCTAGTAGAAGAATAAGAAGAAGGTTTGGGTTGTTGATGTCATTTTGGGAAAAGGAGAAACTATGAAGGCACGACTGGAAACCTTCTGCAAATCGATAGGAACTCTATCAGGCATGATAGCCTCTATCCATTAAGTTGTTCTACTTTTTACTAAATTTCTTCATTAAAACAACTTTTCTCTTGGAAACAAATGGGTTTTTATTTGTGATGTTTATTTGTAGTTATGCTTGAACTGCTCACTATATCCTTCTAATGGGATTCACTGTTTGATAAAATATTTAATCTGGGTTGTTTCTTTACTAGATAAAAGAATGAATCTAGATTAACCTTGTGTGACATGGATGTTGTCGACTCTTGTATTTTATCTTGGCTGTGCAATTTCAATTAATCTTGAGATGATTTCAAACCCTTTTCTTCATCTTCTCGAGCTATGCTTAAGTAGATAGTCTGATTCTAGTTTGGAAATCGTTCTTGTTGGAGGTTAAGGAAATCGTGTTCAATCTTAGCTGAACTGAGACGTGTTGATTCTTTAACTTAGTTGGATGGTTATGGAAGAAGCATACTTTGGTTTTGTTCATCCTTGCTTGAGATTTGATAGAACATGTTTTAACTCCTACTTGAACTTATAAGACTTCATTTTCTTTAGTTTTCTCAACTCTATGTTATGAGATGATAAAAAATGACTTACATGGTTTTGGGATCTGAACAAATCCCCTTGATACATCTGCTTGATGGAAGAGTTGGAATTTATTCTACTGTCATGTTTTAAAAGGTTTCTCGAATTTGGTTTTTACCCTTTTTTTGTTGGATGGAGATTTTGAGCTTCTGGAGTTATCTTTCGGTCATCTTGTTGGATTACTAGTTCTTCTCATTTGAGTATAATGTTTAGGAGATGCTATAGGAATGAGGTAGCTATGTTTAACTTTGGGTTAGCTTGGTCTTGTCTTCCTAAGTAAATAGCTAGAATGGTTTCAATTGCTACTCTTTCTTGAGCTCGACTTGAGCACATGACTTGGGGATAAGTCATTTTTGTTGTTCTTCTCTGTGTTCAAATCTTGGTAGGGTTCTTTCCATCCCTACCCTATAGACTGTTCTTTTGTTCTTACATAGTTGGGGATATGGGATGGCTCGACTGTAAATCTTGTTTACATTTTTTTGAATTTACCATCAAAGGATGGTTAAGCTTTGTATGCGATGACATTTGAAAGGAAATTGTGGTCACATAAGGTTTCATTATTTAATGATACTTTCTCTCTCTTTTTTTGGGGAAAATAAGAAAAACTTCTTGTCAGATGATGTTAAAATTGTGAAAGAATTCAGTATGTTGTTATTTCCCTTCTTGTTGCTTTGGACATTACTGTCACGGAAAGGCATTTGACTAACTACTTGTAACCTGTAGCTATTGCACTACTGTAGTAATGTTGTTTGTAGGTTGAGGGAACTATATCTTCATTTTTCTGACCTTCATGATTTCATTCGTATATCTCTTTTCTGTATCGAGTGTTGTTGTGTGTTTTTCAATGATTACTAGAGTTGAATGAACTCATGAGTTGATCTGCATCAGTTCTTTTATTATAGAATATTATTCATCTTCTAAGATGGAATAATGAGATTTTATCTCACCTTTATCATTGACATCCTTCTCTCTATTATGAGTTAAGGTATTCCATTATGTTTCTCCAAACTCAGAAGGAAGTTGTTAGTTGTTCTCTCTTTGTTCTTAATTGAGGAATGTAATACTATTTTCTTCAATGTCTATAAGAAGTTGTTAGTTGTTCTCTCTTCTTTCATTCACCCTTTCATCATGTTATTCATGTGTAAGAGTAGTATAGTTCGACTGTATCGGTCTGAATGAAATGGCAGAGTGGATAGTGGGAGGATACATCTTTATTTTCTTCTCCCTCCCAAATGCTTGATAAGGATATAATGATTTTGATGTGTGACTACTTTCAGGTGTAAGTAAATGGAAATTTTACATTACTAAACATGATGAAGCTAAACATATAACTTAGGCTAGAGTTGGATTTGAATTTGGATGTTGTATCTTAAATAGGAAACTCATATTTTAGGATGTTAATGGTTCTTCCTAAACTATTCTTAGAGTTTGAATGTACTCGGCCTTAGTTATTCTCTAATAAATTATGTTAATGATGAGTATTTTGGATCATCACTTCTTTAAAAATAACTCTATTTTTGTAACTTATTAGAGTTAGCATCTTCATTGATATAGATTGAATGAACCATGAATTGAACTATAAATATCTTTAGTAGGAATGTGATAAGTAATTTGGATGGATTATTACTTATTTGATTTAATCCCTTATGAAATCATTGACTGAAGATTGTTTTTACACCATGATCCTTACTAAATGTTAATGTGATCTTATCACTTGTTCTTCCTTTCATGAATGTTATTTCATTGAGTGTATCTTTCTATAATGTTTTAACTATTTCATAAAAGCAAAGTTCTTTTTATGAAATAGTTAGTTGAAAGCACATCGTTTTAATGCTTAGTGCTTATCATGCCTAGTTCAATGAACTGACCCATGCTAGCAATTTTTGCAGATGGAATTCATAAGTTGATAAAGGAAGACAATAAATTTTATGATGTTATTTGTTACTTAAAGACTGGATCTTTTATGAAGAAATATGATTCATTATTGAAATGTATTTGAAAGAGGAAAAGTTGTATTTATTAATTGAGCTTATTGATGTTGTTTGACATGAAAGATGTCTGAAATGATTGGACTTGTAAAAAGTGTATTTCACTTTGATGAATGGAAAAAGATTTTGAGATACTTGTACTTGATGAGACATTCTCCTTGTGCATTCTGTGAAGGAAATTGTAATCTTATCTTTAATTTCTCTTTTTCTTGTCTGTATGGAATCCTTTTAGTTTGACTCAAATAAGTTAGATGGAAGGGAATTAGATACTCTATCCCTATATTTAAATGCAACTTATTGAGTTGGCAAGCATAAATGTTCTTTAACTAAGACATTATGGTTTATTAAAAGATGTTAATGAAAGTGAAAATTTATTATGATGTCTTGTATAATGTAAAAGGGTACAAGAACCCTAATTCATAACAAGAAAGAGGAAGGTGAACCTCCTCTCAACCAATACTTTCATAAGTATAAAAATAATGAAAGGTAAATATGAACATTTATTAATTAGACTTCATTTCAATGAAGTCTAATATAATGGAACCTATTTTAGAACTTAAACAGGCTAGGAATGATAGGGTATAATATGTGAATATTATTATAGTTTGTTGTTTCTATTTTAATTATTTGAATCCTAAAGTAAGTAATTTGATGATTAAAAAGTAATCATGTTGTTTCTACAAAACCTTAACAACTCAACTGTGGATGTAAACCTTTATGGTTAAGGAATTTAGGGTTTAGCAGGGTTATTGTAATTAAATATTAATTAAGAAATATAATTGTGTAATTCACTTCTTGCTTGGGTATGTGCATCCAAATGGGGTGATTTAGTTGGATGTAGGCACATGCCAACTGCAAAACTGTACCTTCAAGAAGACTAGGATCTTCATGAGGATACAATGTTGCAGTTGACATGTTGCAACACCCATCAGAATTAGACCAAATAGATCTACATAAATTTGGACTTGATCTTAGTTATACTCTAGGTCAAGATAGGAGCATGATTTAGTATAGGGAATAACTCATGATGACTTAGGATAACTAGACATGCGCAATCGGCTTAGGTCAATTGAGTATGTCTAAGTGCCCTTAGTCACTGTGAGTGGTTCTCTATACCAAACTATGTTGCTAACCTGGGATAGGGATAAACCTTGAACAAGTGGACTGACAGGATTCATTGAAGACCATTCTAGATAACAGATGAAGTGGGGTGAAGGATGTATTCCATTAGATGAGTATGTCATCTAGGAATATAAACATAGACAGTATGTGGAAATATTTGGCCAAAGTATCACAAGTTGTTGGTTGCGTTGTCCTGTGACACCTAGTTTAAGAAACGAGATTCAGATGAATATTGGTAACAAATATTTAGAGAGATCTCTTAAACAAAACAATTCAATACCTAGAATAGGGTAAGAGAACCAAGTATACTTAGTATACAATTTCAATGAGTTAACATGAGAGACCGGTATTAAACCGAGTCATAAAATGACAGTTTGGTAGTTCACTAAGTCATTTACAGTTGCATATGGTTATTTGTTATGAGATTGATTGGCATGGAATGTGTGATCTAAATTATGATTATTTAGAAAAAAGAGCATTATATTTATTAAAAAATAAAATAAAAAATAAATCCCTTGTTTCTAAAGTCTTAAAATGGAAATGTTACAAATGGCCGCAACTCTTCTTATGGATTCACAATGTTTGGGCTTGCATAGCTTGGAAAAGAGGTAATAAACACAAAAACAGAAGAAGGCATGTAATTTCCATTGATTTGGGCAACTTCCGCACTCTGCATGCTAAAAACACAAATAGTCGCCGAAACGAAAAAACTGTTAAAAAGTGAAAACATGCAAACGGCCATCAAACCGTCAAATTTAATATAGGCGTAGAAACATTTGGAAGGGCCTTTCCCATAGGGGGGGTGCCTTCGGTGTAATAAAAAAACTTCATTTCAATTAAGGAGTCAATGTGAGTATGAAACTATAATTGATGAAAATATGATGTCCTCACAAATGAATTTTCATCTTTTTGGCATATCAAATTTGTAAAAAAAATTGTTTAAAACAAATGTATAAGATTTCTATATTAATTATTTATTTTCCTTATGATAACTCATAAAAAATGAGTTTATTATTAATGCTTCAACAAGATTATTTATAACTCTTCTCATTTTTTGTAAATAGAAATTTCACACTTAGTCCATAATTTTTTATTATCTTTCTACATTTATTTTTATAATTTGAGTTGGCCCTAAATGCATTAATAAATATGTTTGGATTTTAAAAAATGTTATAAGATAGAACGTTACCAATTCAAGTGAACTTTTTAAAATTAAAATTTGAAGAGATAGATTTTCATCATCAATTTCTAATTATGGGAAGTTAGTAAAAATAGTGTCCTCTGGATGGTGGATTTCCACACTTCTTTCTTTAATATGGTATAATAGTTTTCTTCAAATGTTAAGTGACCCCCATCTATCTCACTCACTATAAAATCCTTATTCTAAAATAGTGTTGTGTCCATCTCCTTCCAGATGTGCTAAGGGATATACTTTAACCCTGATTCCTTATTTTTACACCAGAGGAATATGCTATTGAGGGAATCATTGCCGGAAAGTGTCAAGCCTTTATGGTAAGAGAGTTCCATTATCTTTTCTATAATGTTTCTGATAACTGGATATGGTAGAAGATATTTTATTTTATTTTTTCTTTACTATGGGTAGAAAATATTTTGCTTTTAGCTCTTTATAAATATAAATTTAGTGGTTTGTTATTTCTACTTAATATGGAATACCATACATGCAACTTATAGAAGACATTGGCATCCTCATAAATTAGTGAATCCATTTCACAAAATGCAATATGCAGGTATCCAAATTTATCATTTCAATGGACTTTCACAAAAGCATAATAAAGAAGGGTTTTTAATTCTTTAGATGATGTAGTTACAAGTGCCCCTATAGATATTTATGTGAAATAATCATGCCAACGTGTGAACTGTTTGATGAAAATCCTAAAATAAATGTGGTCTCATGGACTACAATGATTACAAGATATTCACCAAATGGGTTTGTTGAAAGGCTTATTTATGGTGTATTTTATTTAACGCTATTTTATTTTAATTTATATTTATTAAGATCCTGATGATTATTGTTGAAGCACATGAAGTCGAAAAACAACATAATCCTCTAAAATAGTCACCCATTGTGATAATTGAGGTAGGAAAAAATTACACCTATTTAGTCACTAGGGTCACAATTTTTATGATTTAATGCAATGTTTTCGTGCCCTTCTAGTGTATCTCTTTGTTGTAGAGATGGGAGAGAAGGATAACATTGGTATTCTAAATCTTTGAGCAATGCTACATATTCAATTTTGTAAATATTGGTATGATATTTTCACTTCTGCAATAGCTAGAGAATTGTTTTTGATTGGTGATGTGTCTAGAGTTAATGTTCCATACATTATGATCTAGTTATCAAATTTGTTGTAGTCTCATGAGTGTGATCATCAATAGAATTGTATGTATCTCTTGCATTTACATTTTAGTGCCATAAACACATGTCCAAAACTTTAGAAGTATCTGCAAGAAATAATGAAGAGATGTGCTTGTATTTCAAAAGAACTCCCTCTTCATCTCTAAAACATGTAACTATATGCATATACTTAGTTTTCCTTATCTTAGGATTTAATAACTTTGATGCATCCTTCCATTCCCATCGAATTTCATTCAACCCATGATATGAACAATCTGATAGTGATGTTGCATTACATGTTCCATATGACCTGCTACATGATAATGCATTTCCATAGAAACATTATATTTGTATCCCCTCAAAAATTTATTCCATCTAAAGTGATATTTTTAGTTTTAATAAAGGAGTATGGATTTGATGTAAAGGTCAATCAATCCATTTATCAATTAAACTAGTTGTAAAAGAGACACTTTGTGTAACACTAAAAACCAGAATGAACTTTCGGAATGAGATACAAGCTTCTTACTTTGTTTCAAAAATAAAAATTATAAATATAAAAAATTAATGGATAATTTTAGAATGTGATATGTGTAATTATTAATCTTTAGAGACTAACATCGTGGCTTAGTTGCATAGGCATAACATTGTGGCTTAGTTGCATAGGATGCATCTCGACCATATAAGTGGGGCTTGCCAAGAAAAACATCACAAATTTATGGTGGAGCGACATCAAAAGTAAGAGAGTATTGTATGGGCAATGTATACTACATGAGTGTAAATTTATTAGCACTTGATATCATGTGACTATTAAAACCATTCACAGTTAGTATGATTAAGGACATGCCTTTGTTTTATAGTGTCTTACATGTTTTTTCTGACTCCTTGTATTAATGATTACATGAAGTGCTTATACTTATAACCAATATTTGGCGTGTAATTTTTATTTTCTTGTTCATCAGAAACAACAATTATTGGTGAACCATTAGTGTCCAAACAAGTTGTGATTTATAAACTAGGTAGATAATGTGCTCAATAATTACTAACATGAATCCTTTCTATTCCTAACTCATAATATACAACTTTATTACTATTATAAGATACTTTTATCACTAGAAAAAAGGAATGAGGTGTTATGATTGAAAGTATAGACTAGTAAAAATGAAGTAAATGAAACCATAGAGAATAAAGATAATAGATTAGACCTTGAGAAACTCAACATAGGAGAAATCTAAAAACTCTAATAATTGAGGCAATTACACTCCCCTTTCAGTATGCAATTCTCAAATGTACATATGTTTATTTCCTCACTTGGAATTTATGGATATAGAAACAATACAACACCTACCCAAATCTTACACTACTAATTTGTAAACACTTCATAAATAATTATAAGAACTCAACATAATCTAGAGTGTTTTCTCACAACTAGAAGAATAGTGAGAAACCTAAACATGTAACCAAACTTGCAACGACATTATTAATTCCAACCCTCATTTATTTTCACTTACTTTAACATGTGTACATATTTATACCAGTGTCACCATAACTTACTAATGAATGAAAGTGAATAGTCACATGAGTAAGGAAGAATTTATAATTTTATTTTTTCCCATGATTTCTCATGATTAAAATTTCTGTTTGTACACGTGCAACCACAAAATTTCACAACTACTATGGTGGTTTCACATTCCTTCACAAAAACTCTTTGTTTTTTCAATAGGGAGTTGTTGACTTCATCTTCCTCGAGATGAATAGATCATCTTAGTTATATTGATTAGTCCACTACAATCTCTCTACTAATATTTATTTACATGAATTATCTTATGAAAGTGTCTTTTAAGTACAATTACATAATTGAGAAGGATTAAAAATTAAAATGTCCAACTAGCAAAACTATCATTTTAAAATACAAAATTTGGATCATGCATCCACTATTTGAAGTTCTTAGTCCCTAAAATGTCTAAGGACCATATAAGTGAGGAAATGTCTTCCCCACATCCTCTTTGAAATACCATTTGAATTTTTTAGATAGATAACCTTTTATTGTACCTATTCAATGCTCTTGTACTCCTCTCCTCCTTCTACAAAACAAAATCATCCTCCAATTCCACTAGTATATGAGGAATGAGGTTGTGAATTTAAGGTAAAAATATACTTTCATCTTCGATGTATAACATGGAATTATGATAAGGACATAATTTATCAACATTGACAACTGAATATTTTCTCATACAATGAGGCAAATACAATATAAAAGAATTCCTTCCAACTTGTTCCAAAATTTCAAATGACCATACTTAAAAAGGATCAAGCTTCCTAGTCTTTCCTTGGAGCCTTTATGATCCAAAAATGGATCTAGAAGTGCCCAATTATATTTATTCTCCTTATTGGAAACTTTCAATACATGTTCTCATCAATTTTATTCTATTAGAATATGGTTAAGTTTGGTTGACGGTGATTTGGACACCTTCAAATGACAAGAATACCATTCTTTATGTTATGTTTTATATCTGTCACGATGGTTGCGCAACCACCACTCTATATTCCCCAACAGTTCTACACCCGACGATGCAAAACATGGAAACTCAACATTTGCAAATGTTTGGGCTTCCAAATTGATCCGTTTCACCCCTCCTTTCACCCTTGGGCATAGAAACTATAAGTACAAACACATTTTTTCACTCTATGGAGGTGATTTGAATGAATTCAAGTGTGAGCAAAGGAGGAAGTTGGAATTGTTCTTGTTTTGTTCATAAAGAGTTGAGTTCTTTCTTGTTGAGGATTGTAAGCAAGTAATGCAAGTAAAGGAGCTTGAATCCTTGTTGAAGGTCATAGTTTGACAATAAACTTGTATTGTATTGGAGATTTACATAGTGAAGGGAAACAATTGCTTACCCAGCTGGAGTTTTTTCCCACATAGGGTTTCTCCAAGATAAAATTGTTGTCTCCTTGTCTTGCATCTTTCATTTTTAGTATTGTGTGAATAATAAACTGGGAATTAAGAGCTTTATCAAATTGTTCATTCATTATCACAAAATAGGATCTGTTTATTGCTTAAAAGAGGCAGTTTACGGATCATTTATCCAACTAGAATCCATGACTAATGTCATTGTCATTGTCAATGGAGAGTTTATGCACCTATTATCCAATTGTGCAAGTGCATGTATGTTGAAAACAGAAACCATAGGTATGCCACTAGAAATGATGTTGTCTATAACATTTGGTTGCTTTTCTTGCAAAGAAAAGCATATCACATTGTTTTCTTAGATGCTTATCCAGCTCGTGTCCAGGACTAATGTTATTGTCATAATATCCTAGTATTTGAGAAAATCGATTCCATCTTGTACAAGTTATGTTTTTTCTTGTCGTATGTTCCTTGCAAAAACCAGCCTCTTGTTTTGTCAGCAAATGGGTTAGAGAGTCTATGCATTCTCTGCACAATGAACACATTTTGATTTATTGCAGCAAATGAACTTATGTTTTCTTTTTTGTGTTTTTATTATGATTCAAATTGCAATTTGATTTATAAATGAAGGCTGAAGCATGTCATTCAAGTACTGGCTAAAGCACCTTTGTGCTATGGCTGATTTTTAGTAACATTGTCAAGCTAAGATGATAGCTAACCATTCTAATTTAATCTCTTCCAGGTGGTTCTAAACTTGCGGCATTTACATAACACTCACAACAACCGGATAAGCTGTCTTGGATTATCAGCTGATGGGAGTGGTTTGTGTACAGGAAGCTGGGACAAGAATTTGAAGGTATCTTATTATATTTGCCAAACTTGGTATATTGTGTTAATTCATTTTGTTGGTTTGATTCTGCTCTGTGGCAAAGTGTCTTCGCATTGCAGTTTTTCTTGTAAACTGTCAATAAGTTGAGTTTAATATCAAATATACAAGGCATTTACACTATGCATTTGCATTTTTCAGGTTTGGGCATTTAGGGTCACCGTAAGATAGTTTGATATGGCGCCGATGAATTCAAAATTTGCTGAAGAATAGCAAGGCGAGTTTGTAATGTGGCCTGTGTACACAACTCATTGTATCGATTAGCCTGAATTTCTCACACAACTCCAATTATTTTCTCCCATTTGGAGATGTTTATATTCCCATGGGCCCTACTTGATATTCATTTTCCAAGGAAGAAGCCAAATGCTTGTATAATGTATTAATGTTTCTTTGGTCTTTGTCGTTGCAATTAGAGTGGTCTGTTTAGGACTGGACTGAAGTGGTCCTTAGCTCTATCCTTTTTCAAAGCATCAATTCTAGTACAATTTAAATACCTGAACTTACATGAAGAATTTCGGTGCTGACCGAAATCCAATATGATGGTTTTTAGTCTGCCTTTTGAATTTAGGTATTCAGTATTGTTATGTTATTTATTTCCGATGTTTGTAGATTATACAGAACTGACCTGCTCGGGAAGCAATGCAAAACCTGCCTGAATTAAAGGTTCTATGAACTACATCATTTTCTGATTTTCGTATGGTGGAGTCTAGTGTTTGTTTGCAAATTTTCAGATTGGGTATTGAAAACCATTTTGCTGGTTCAGTAGAAAAGGTTCTCCATTAATAGGTCAATGTTCCAACTTCCATGGTTTTTAGTCTGCCTTTCGAATTTAGGAATTCAGTACTGATATGTTATTTATTTCCAATGTTTGTAGATTATACAGAACCGACCTGGTCGGGAAGCAATACAAAACCTGCTTGAGTTAAAGGTTCCATGAACTACATCATTCTCTGATTTTTGTATGGTGGAGTCCAGTGTTCCTATGCAAATTTTCAGATTGGGTATTGAAAGCCATTTTACTGGTTTAGTAGAAAAGGTTCTCCAGTTACAGGTCAACGTTCCATGGTTGCTTACAGTTACCACGAGAATCGTTAGTTTTAGGAATTCCTTGCTATTTAGTGAAAAATCTTCTCTAAATTGCTGCTGTCCAGACTTCAAGGGCAGCCTTTGGTAGCATCTCTAGGATTATTTTTGTTATTCAATATTTTTTTAATTTCCCTTTAATGAATAAGGATTTAATATTTGCAGGAAAACCTGCATAACTAGTTTTTCTGGTCCTTTCAAACCCTTACACATTGCTTGCGAATTTTGAGTAAGGGTCTATCATTTGACTGAGAGAATCCTTTTCCATTATGGTTGCATGATTTAAGTAGTGTTTGAACAGACAACCCATACCTACATCAACAATTGTGAGTGAGTTATTGTTGCTTTCCCAATGCTGGCCAACTACGCAAATACTTGCAACTATCTTGACAGCTGAATAACTTGAATCTTTCCATGTGCCATGCGCAATGTGCCTTAAACTTGAGCAAAATGAATAAATTTAACTGGGATCTACAAGTGCGAAGACTTCTCGACTTAAAAGGTTGAAGGGAAGTCTTAAGTTTGAGTATTTAGGGGTAAAAGGAGGAAATCTCTTTCTTACTAACTATTTTGGTTGGGGTTGGGTAACTCAACACGTTAAACCTCGCAAGGTCTTGATACAAACTCAATAGTTGTGGTGTGTGTGTATGGGTCTACATGTAAAGACTTTGATTTTGAAATCGATATTTTAAATCTCTGTTCGCATAAAAAATTGTCTAGCATTATGGATTTGTAATGATTGGATCACGTTGCCAAATAAAAATAAAAATATTTATGTAGCCTTGTATAAGGTATAACATGCCTGCCAAATTAAATTCTTTGGTGCAATATATAATTAATTTAACCGCTAATGGTAATGCTAAATTGTTTTGTAACGTGTTCTTGCTACACTTTACTCTTATCTAGCCATTTGAGCTTTCCATATTTTTGGTGGTCTACCTTTTTGGGGTTAATTACGAAATTAGAACAAGAGAACCATATAAATATAAAGTTATGAGACCATAATGAGGGAACAAACACTATGCACTACTATAATCACCTAAGGTTGCATTCCATCCAAGGAATCTAGAGCTCCATTTACATCCATCTAGCTCCATCACAAGGGACAAGGCTGGTTCATCTATATCACACTATATAGGAGGGAATTTTATTTTATTCCATCCACCATCTATTTAAATTTCTACATCTAGTTATAGCTATCTACTTCACAAAGTATGATTTCGACAAGAGCACCTATGTCATGATTTTCACACACACACACACACACACACAGACACACACACCCCTAGAACTACATTTGGGTTTGAAATGTAGTGCAACACTCAGTTAGTAAGACCATCTATTTGGCACTTGAGGATAGTACGAACCCTTCATTTGCATATTTTTTTAGGGTTTTGATGGTTGGTTTGGGGTTTTACAAGTCTCTTATTCTTCATTGATTATTAGCGACATCCAATGCAAGTTAATGACATACATGTGATAGGAAACGAAGACTTCACATCACTTAACGACGTTGTAAATTTGGTTTCTAGACCTCTAGCACTAACCAGGGTGGTCCAAGTGCTCTCATCCTTCTTCAGGCACCCCAGTCGTCTCAGACAACTTGGATCTACCCTTTCTCAATCCCATGTGTTGTCATTGCTGCATTTTGTTTATTCGAGTTTTACTGCGACATAGTCATGTCTCATCTACGAATCAAATAAGCTCTTCTTAACCCTCTTTACACATTTAGGCTTTCTTATTTTATCTACTTAGTGGCTTGGGTCATTTATTTCATTTATTTAGCTGTTATTCACTGCTTTGCATAGCATTTAGATTAAACTAAATTAGGCATCCCATTTTCCAATTTAGTTTAATCAATATTGTTTGATTAATTCTTGCATAATAAACTGGATATTAAGAGATTTATTAAATTGTTCATTCATTATTAAAAAATAGGATCTATTTATTGTTTAAAGATCCGAGTTTACACATCACTTGATCTCTAATCAATTAGTGCAATTTTGATCATACCTTTCTTTGTACTTGTCATGTGACTACTTAAACTTCTAAAGATAGACAATAGTTGAATAAAACTAAAAATATATATTATTCAAATCAAATCGAATACATAAAAAGAGTGCCAAATACATCCCAAAGAGACATGCATAAAGATACATAAAATTTAAAACATGAAAAAAATCAATAGAGACCAAATAGTGATAGTGAGTTTTAAAAAGGCTATTGAATGGAACCTGTTATCCATTTTTACACCCTAACAAAAATGGAAAACTTGAGGAAAATGGACTTGGGAAGCTAATAGAGATTTAATGATGAATATGGAAAATGCAAGTTGTCTTGTTCTTAGGGACTTGGAATTATTTTAGGTACTTCACATCTTCTCCCTAGGCTTCAAAAGTTCAACACTTATAAAAATTTAAACAAAGAATGGTAAAATGAAGAAATTTGGATTGGGGAAACTTTTCTCTAGTTTTCTTAACTCCCTAGACCCTAAGAAATCCAAACAGTTAGTGAGGATTGGGAGTTAACTATGAAAAAGTTCAAAAGTGAGA
Source organism: Taxus chinensis (assembly GCA_019776745.2). Lineage (NCBI taxonomy): Eukaryota > Viridiplantae > Streptophyta > Pinopsida > Cupressales > Taxaceae > Taxus > Taxus chinensis. Next base: position 21,576,068 of record CM034156.1, read on the forward strand.
GAAGGAAGGTGAAGCAGCTAGGCGAGCTACCTAACAAGTTGGGGCAGCGAGCTGGTTGGGGAGGCCGAGTATCTCGGTTAAGATAAAAATCAATGAAGTAAGCATATCCTGAAACCCTACAAACCAAAGAAGAGGGAAGTAAAGAGGGCCAAAAATCACTCAAAGAAAAGGTTGAAGTAGTTTTTTGGGGATACGAGGGGCACTTACTGGAAAGTAATAGGGCCTCACAAGCGCGAGTTAAGTTGTTACATAATTCCACAAAGAAGGAAGAGTGACCCAATAAGGGCCTTTAATGTGAAGCAATAAGGGCTCACAAACCCAAGTTAAGTAACCCCAAAACTGCGTAAAGAAGATGGGGATGGAGTTTTGCGGGGATGTAAGGGGTGCTTACTGCAAAGTAAGTGGGGGTTGAAAACCCGAGAAAAGAAATGAAGTAATGCATTTCCCTAAACCCATGAAGCAAGGTGATTAATAAATCAAGTAATGGAGTACCGAAAATATGCAAAACAAAGAGTTATGTGGAGATCCAACATTGCTTTTCTTCAAAGTAACTAAGCAGAGTCATTCAAAAAACCCGCCAAATAGAGTATCCCCAAATCTGCGCAACACAAGCAAAAGGAAAATGAGTAATGTGGGTTTGTGAAGTTGTTTTACTTCTTTAAGTAAACAAGTAAAAAACTTCCAAAAAATGCGAGCAAAGCAGTCCAGTAAGATTACAGAGTAAAGCAATTTTAAGTAATGGCACTTCGTAAACTCGAATAGCCATAACTTCCTCCCTTGTGCTCCAAATTTCAAAATCTTGGACTTTATGGAAACATCTCATCAAGATATTCACCATGGAATCATGAAAATCATGTTTGGATGGGTGTAAGAGGGTGTAAAATGGAAAAAAGGATTCAATCACTTAATGACAATTCTAGGCAACCCAACCACCGCATTTAATGAAGTATGGTCCTCCTTACTTCTCCAACAAGTTAAGGGACATGAAGGGATGAGGTTTGTAGGTTCACCATGATGTTTTATAGTCATTTAATGACTTTTTTGGTGGGTGGATGTTGAGTTTCATGATTTCTATTCCCTCTTCCTTCCAAAAAACTTCTATATATTGTAAAGAGAGCTCATTTTTTAGTTGTCAGACATTTCTAAAATGTTACTTTTTCTTCTTCTAAGATGTTGGTATTTTGAAGCACCAATCCTCATTTTTGGGCATTGGAAGATGAATCCATGCCTCTTTTCTTCAATATGATGTATTGTGTAACTTTTGAAGCAATAAAATCAGAGTTTTGTGGTTATTTCATTGCCTTATCTTGGAGTTATTGCTTTCTCTTGCTTTTCTTCATATTCGCAAGTATTTTTGTGCATCTCTTGTTCTCTTTGCAATGGTTTAATGATGTTGTGCTTTATGAAACTGGTTGTAGTAAAAAAATCAGGCACTTTAGGCATTATTTAGCCTGGTCTCATACTACTATTTAGAAGGCTCTTCAGTGAAGAAAGTATTAATTAATCCCACCTTTTTGCAATCTTATTTTACCTTTTATTTCGTCATTCCCACACATTTCCATAGACATACCCAGCTATTTCATCACTTTCCCATCAATTTAAGCTAAACCAGGGTTCCCAGGCCTATACTGGGGTGCCTCGGTCCCACTCGGGGTGCCATGATCCTTTTTCTACCTTCCTGCCAATTTTTGGGCTATTTCAAGCTATTTTTCATCCTTATATTTTTCCTAGTCGGCCATGTCGGGATTAATTACGAAATTAGAGAAAGAGAACCCTATAAATATAAAGTTATGAGACCATAATGAGGGTCCTAGCGTCATATACTAATATCACTCCATCTAGAGTTACATCCATTGCATCAATTGCATCCACATAGTGTCATGCATCAAGGCTAGGAGATCTACATCAACACACACAACATAGGGGAAGGGATTCTATTTTATTCCATGCACACATGCTATTAAATTTTCTATAGTTGTTATTGCTCGCTACTTCAAAAAGTGTGATTGGCATAAGAGAACCTAGGGCACGACAGGAACACACACACCCAAACTACATTTTATTCTGAAATGTAGTGCAACGCTCAATTTAGTAAGTCCACTGTTGTGGCAACTGAGGTCAGTTCAACCCATTCATTCCACATCTTTATTTTTTTAAGGGTTTTTGATACTTCTTTACCTTTTGTAGTTCATTCCTTCATCCTATATTATTTGATAAATTAAACACAGCTTGTCAAATCTAGTGCGACAGATAGGGAATATTCTAGAGTACTCTGTGACCCTACAAAAATTAGATTATGAGCTTTTACAGAGATAAGGGTGCCTATTCTATACACCAGGGCACCCCGGGGCACACAGTACCCTCCTAGGTGCTCTAGTCCATTCGGATCCTCCATATCTTTCCTTTGTGTGACTTCTATATAGTCATTCCTGCCTCTGGAATCCATGGTCAAACCTACGACACATTGCGACAGTCTTCGACAATCATCTAAGTTCTTTCCTTTTACATCTGTACATACTTAGGGTTTTATTTCATTTGGTATAATTACTTAAAATCATTCCATACTATTTTAGAGTATTTTACAATGTTTTAGTCCCCCTATATTAGATTAACTAGATTAGCATTTACCCTAGGTTTAGTTAATTTTAGTTAATCATTTTGGTGAACTTGACTTGCGAATAGGTTTTTCCTTCTTCGATTTTATGCCCGTTACTCGTAATGGTCGCTTCAGACCCCTCCAATATTGTGAACTCCCCCCTCTCCTCCACTGCACTTCTCGATCCATGGCTGATATACCTACCTCTATGGCTGAAAACCCTTTAGAAAACTCTAACCGAGTTCCCCTTCATGAAATTAAAGCCACTGATAGTGAGAAGTCCTATGATGAGGACACTAATGTTGACCAAAAACAACTTGATGCCATTACTGACTTCTATCAAGCTTTACGTGAGAATACCACTCATCTCCCACATGTCTTGCACGCTTTAATCACTGCTAAGTGAACTCAAGAGGGTTTTGTTTCTATTTCTTCTGCCCCCATAGTCTCTTCACCACCCATTTATATTTCCACTCCTCTTATTACAATTACTTCTCCTCTTTCCCACCATGGTACTTCTAATGTGTAGCTTGGTTCTTCCTCTAATACTCCTGATTTCACATCTTTATACCAGGATCTACAAAATCAAAACCACAAGTTGCAAGTAGCTACTTCTCAAGGATCCCTATCTCTTGACTCCACATCATCATTACATTTTGTTTCTTCTGCCCCCATAGTCTCTTCATCACCCATTTATATTTCCACTCCTCTTATTACAATTACTTCTCCTCTTTCCCACCATGGTACTTCTAATGTGTAGCTTGGTTCTTCCTCTAATACTCCTGATTTCACATCTTTATACCAGGATCTACAAAATCAAATCCACAAGTTGCAAGTAGCTACTTCTCGAGGATCCCTATCTCTCGACTCCACATCATTATTACATCCCCCCTTCGTGCCAACAATCTTCACTTACCCATTCCCACCAAACTTCCTTTCTCCCAAATTGCCCATTTTTAAATGCCATGGTGACACACAAGAGCATCTCCATGATTTTCATGTTGCATGTCTTGATTATGTTGATGATCATACCATACTCTCTATTTTGTTTCCCCATAGTATGCAAGACTGTGCGATGCATTGGTTCTATGACTTACTGGTCCATTCGGTGGTTTCTTTTATGCAGCTGGCTGACACTTGTCTCACACATTTTTCTATCAGTATTGGCTCTACTCTTTCTTATGCCCAACTAGACCAACTTAAACAAGGATCCAATGAACGATTCCTAGATTATGTCTTACGGTACAAGAATAATGTAACCAAGATGACCAATGTCCTTGCAGACTTTGAACTTCAGGATTTGTTTGTTCATATTCTATTTCCACCTCTATAAGAAAGTGTACTCTTTGAGACTTTTTCTTCATTTGATTAGCTTTGCCATGCCCTCGAGATTCATGAGACTAAACTTATATCTATAGGTAAACTCAAATACTAGGACCCACCTTCATCCTTTGCTCGTGTCTCAAGTAAGCCATTATTCAAAGCACCTACACCTAAACCCATCGATAGACAAACTAGTGTTAATGTAGTCTACATTACTAAGGAGCTTCGAACGCAACCATACAAACATCCTCTTGCTAAGCTTAGTACACCGCCGAGCATTTTATTTCCACAACTCATCGATATTAACCTCATTACCTTGCCATCGCCTTTACAACTTGATCCATCTCGACCCAAAGGGCCTAAATTTGATGACCATTCTTATTGTGTTTATCACCAATGTGTTGGGCATTCCACTGATCGATGTTTTTTGTTACGACATCTCATCCAAGATCTACTTGACAACGGTAACATTGGGCTTCCGAAATCTACAACATACACCTCTACTAATGATAACCATAAACTAAAATTTTTTAATAACGCGTTACCAACACATGATAGCAAACAAATTGATTCCTCTTCTAACCATGTCTATCATACAATATCTTCTCCCCCAGGACCTATAGATTTTCTCATTACTAACACTACCACTTCGACACCAGTTATTTATTTTTCCCACACTGATTATAATGCTCCCTTCACATCCGATCATTTACATATCCAGACATCTATTGGCTTGACATCTATCAACAAAACCAAGGTCGATCCATCTTGGCCCACTAGTGCATGTTCCATGTTCCTCCTATGGTATATCGGTTATCCTCCAACGCAAATTGACTATCCATTCAACAGACCTTATGACGTCGTCAAGTTACATGTCACAGTTGGTCCTCTCACTCTGCTTGTCCCTTTCCTCATTGGTTAAAAAATCAAGGGATGTGACATGATTCTTGGTCTAAATTAGATTCGTCGATCCCAATCTATTATTTTCATGAACTAATTACGCCTTAAATTTATTTACAACAAGCAAGTTATTTCCCTTAAAGGTTTCCCTCCATCACTTCCATTATTGCCACATTCTACTACAGTTGTCGGTGCATCCTCTACTCTTTCCTGCACGTCTCCTATGATGTTTCCCAAAATAAATTCTACTCCTAATTCACCTACTTGACTGTCCTCTACACAACTGCTTCACTCTGTTAGTCCTACACACTGGCATGCACCTATTCCGAGGACAATCACTGCATCTCGATGTTGATCACTGCCTCGCTTTATTCCACACAAATCATCATCCCCTTTGCACATGAAATTTCCTCAATCTCCATCGCCAATGCATTTTATTACGCTCCGATATTCATCTTATATCCATCCATCACATGTATATTGACTTCATTCCCTTGCGTAGTGTTTCTCTACCATACCACCATTACTCAAGCATTGTCCTACACTTTCATCATCATATGCATCAACTTAGGGACCTGCATCCTTCACCCTCATTTGTTAGTTCATTCACACACACTTGGGGGGCATGGAATCTTATTCCCCCCATTATAACATATGTGCATCATCATCTGTCACTCTTCTTTCCTAGGAATTCTCATCTCGCATCCTAGCACCATCGTTATCCGATGACACACTCTTGTGTTTCAGTTTACACTTGACTATTGAGGGATTACCATTACACTGAACCCCACACACAACACCTTAGGCATTACACATTACATTTCATCATACATTGCACATCATACACTCTTCATTTTACATTACACTAGTCCCCATCATACACACCACATACATTATAAGGCTATCCACGCACACCCTATACATAGTCACATCATACACTGCACATTTATAATATACTATGCTAGGTTACATTACATATGAGTCTAGATTTACATTTTATCATTACATATTCCATTATTATCTACACCTATTATCACATTTTACACACTACATAGTATACATCCTACACACCCTACACATCCTACATTGCATTGCCCACACTGCGCATTTACAAACCCTACTCATCATATGGCCACCTAGTTTCACCATACATGCTACATTATTTTCTATGCACTACACTCACCACCCTATGATGCACTTTAGTTCCTCAGTCCATACTCGACTGCCGAGGGTTTACAAATCAAATGGAACTTACACTTGCCATGCGACATTTCTAACCTAGTGACATACACTTTAGGCTAAATTGTCACCTATTCTATCATTTTTTAGTGGTATACACCTTAGGTTACATCACCACTCCCTCCTTTCATCTTGTAGTGACATGCAATTTAGGCTAAATCGTCACCTATTATATCATTTTGTATTGGTATACACCTTAGGTTACATCACCACTCCCTTCATTCATCATGTAGTGAAATGCGCTTAGTGCTAAATCATCACTTATCCTTTCACCTTATAGTTACATACGAATTAGGATAAATTGTCACCTATTCTATCATTTTTTAGTGGTATACACCTTAGGTTACATCACCACTCCCTTCATTCATCATGTAGTGATATACGCTTAGTGATAAATCATCACTTATCCTTTCACCTTATAATGATATACACTCAGGGCTAAATCATCACCCATCTCTTGAACAATTCATGATTTACACTTCGGCTATAGGGTTCAACCACATCCTTTATATATGTCACATCTCATCACCACTACGTATACACACTCATTATAACATGCTAGACACACCAAACACTACTCAACCATTTCCTGATGATGCACTCTTATTTATGGTTCATTCTTGATTGTTGAGGGGGTAAACCAAATGAACCTCATTGCATACATTTCCATCCACTTGGGGGGCACACGACTCCTATCATTCCATCTTGCATTCTATTCCACTCATCCACATCATACTGCATTGTCATGGGGGCTTTTACTCTTTTTTACTAGTGTTTTGCATGATCAATTTGCTACACATGTTAGATTGATTTCTTATATGTCATTATCTATATCATACACACATGCACGTTCACGAATTTTTTTAGTGTGATTGCAAATACAGGACTCCTAAATGCGACATTGATGCTCGCCTTCTACCCTTTCTATACTGTTTGTTAGGGGCATCCACATTCAGCTATCACAGGTGCTATTGTTTCATTTTGTACTTAGCACATTACATTTTCTTATACACACTTTTACATATGGGTTATTTCTCTAACATGCTAACGGGTGTTCCATGTGCAACACTTGTTTTATAGGATTATGCATCTCCATGACTCCTTGTTTTTTGTTTCTACTTGTCTACCATTATTTACCATTGTATGTGGGATTTTCCCTTTACTTGTGTGCACACTTGTTTTTTGTTTGCGGCCATGACGGCCTTGTGTGTCTTGCGATATCATAAGTGATGTCCCATGTTTACAACCCGCTTTGTGCAGTCTACTTATTTTATTTCATGTTTACACTACTTTGTTTGGTAGTTCCTACATTGTGTGCGTATTTTACATTCCTCTTATTCAATGCATGTGTTTTCAGACTAACACTTGTTTTGGCTAGTCATCCCCTTTTGTGCACACTTTGGTTTCTACCAAGCGCTTTCCCTTCCCCATGTAGGGAAAAGTTACACAGGTCAAAGTGTGGCAGGTCCTCTTTTGGGGCCGCATTCTCCTTTCAGCGACGTCGCATGTGCCCCCAAAGAGGGGGGCATCATTTGAGGGTTTCTACATACTAACACAACACATTTACACTAGTTCAGTACAATGCACTTTCCACCCTTTTCTTTTTGGGTTTACATACAATGAGTGAGTTCAGACTAGTATACGAACTCCATACACAATAGCCTTTATAGGACATGGTGTCTTTTGGCATTTCTGGGAAGCAGTTATAGGCTTAGGGGTTACAGTGGGTGTGCCTCTCTACACTACTTCGGCCAATTGGCGTTGGATCACCCAAAAAACCAAGCCACTACAGAGATCTCTTCACACATTTTAGTAGAATTGATTAGAGTTTGGAGGATACAACGTAACTCCTCCCTACACTTCTTGGGCCAGGGTGGTGTGAAATCACCCAAAAAACTTGTGACAGTACAAATAATTCTACACCCTTTTATTGACATGGAACAGGTGCACAACTTCCATTAACTTTTTCATTCAACGTATTTTACATAGCATATTTGACATTTTCATATATACATATTTGACTACTTGATCATTTTCTCCTTATAGGTCCAGCCGTATGAGAAACAAGCAGTGAAATTGGAGGAAACAACAACGATAACGGTGACGACGACATCGCAACGACAACACACCGCAACAGAACTTTCCTTTACTAACCATGCAAGTACACTACATACCGCAATAGCTACACACATGTTTTTCCCTAGGTTCACTCTCATCTCTTTTTCTATGTGCATTTTTCATCTATAGTTTGAACGTTCCTCCATATTTTTATCATTCCACACTTTTTTCTAGTCCTTCGACACATTTTCTACTACACTCTACATGAACATCAGGTACACATATCTATCTACTTTATGTTACTGAGATTTCTGCTCACCAACATAAAGTGGGGGAAAAATGTAGTCACAAAATCATGCACTTTAGGCATTATTTAGCTCGGTCTCATACTACTATTTAGAAGGTTCTTAAGTGAAGAAATTATTAATTACTCCCACATTTTGGCCATCTTATTTTACCTTTTATTTTGTCATTCCCACACATTTCCATATACAAGCCTATATATTTCGTCACATTCCCATTATTTTATCCTAAATCGGGGCATCCAGGCTTATACTGGGGTGCCCTGGTCCCACCCAGGGCCCCTGTGATCCCTTTTCTACCTTTCCACCACTTTTGGCTCTTTCTAGCCATTTTTCATCCTTATATTTTTCCTAGTCAGCCATGTCGGGATTAATTACGAAATTAAAGCAAGAGAAACCTATAAATATAAAGTTATGAGACCATAACAAGGGTCTTAGCATCACATACTACTATCACTCCATGTAGAATTGCATCCATTGCATCACTTGCATCCACATAGTCTTATGCATCAAGGCTAGGAGATTTGTATCAACACACACAATATAGGGGAAGGGATTCTATTTTATTCCATGCACACATGCTATTACATTTTCTATAGTTATTATTGCTCACTACTTCACAAAGTGTGACTGGAACAAGAGCACCTAGGGCACGACATGCACACACACACACACACCAGAACTACATTTGGGTCTAAAATGTAGTGCATTGCTTAGTTTACTAAGCCCACTATTGTGGCAGTTGAGGTCAATTTGACCCATTCATTCTGCATATTTATTTTTTTAGGGTTTTTGATACTTCTTTGTCTTTTACAGGTCATTCCTTATACCTACATTATTTGATACATTTGGCGCAACTTGGAAAATCTAGTGTGATAGACAGGGAATATTCTAGAGTACCCTGTGACCCTGCAAAAATTAGATTATGAGCTTTTACAGAGACCAGGGTGCCTATTCTATAGACTAGGGTGCCCCAAGGCACCCCAATACCCTTTTAGGTGCTCTAGTCCATTCACATCCTCCAGATCAGTCCTTTACGGACCTCTGTATAATCATTCCTTCCTCTAGAATCCATATTCATACCTACAACACCTTATGACAATATTCGACAATCAACTAAGTCCTTTCCTTTTACATCTTTGCATACTTAGGGTTTTATTCCATTTGGTATGATTATTAAAAATCATTCCATACTATTTTAGCACATTTTAAAGCATTTTATTCCTCCTATATTAGATTAACTAGATTAGCATTTACCCTAGGTTTAGTTAATTTTAGTTAATCACTGGTGTATTGAATGTTGTTGTGGTTTGTGGTGATTTGTCCACCCTTTCCATCTCCATTTTCTTCCATTTTCAATCATTTAAGAGTGTCCCAACCCCCTTTTCTAGTGCTATCACCTATGTTAGTGTAGGATTTCCCTTTCAAGCATCTTTCTAACCCCCTCTCTCTCCCCGGTCCCTTGGCATGGTTAGTTTATTATTAGTTAGCTGCATTTTCCCTACTAGGATTAGTTTTAGCATTCGATTTAGGTTGAGGAAGTTGGCCTTCTCCGGAGGTCCATCTCAAGATGCAAGTCCTGCAACTTGAGGGATGGTCCCATGTTAGCAAAAAGTAGAGATCTGCATAGCCAAATTTCAAGGTGCTACTTTTTTGTGATAACATAACCCAATCTTAGAGGCTATCAAGAGGGAAAATTGATTTTATAAATTTGTCTCTGACAAAATGCTTGCCCATTTGTGTTTCTTCTCTCCAACCGATTTATGCTTCAAATCATTCATAACATTTCCACGCTCTTTCCGAATTCTATACTTTCAAAATGCTGGTAGTTATTTGAAAAAATAGATTCAACCACTTAGAGAAGAAGTATATAGATCGTAGGTGAATATAAATATATATTCAAGACTTGTACCGTGTCACCAAAATGCAAATACATTCAAGACTCACATTTTCAAAACATTTTTAGTGACCTTTCATTGTTTGTTCACCATCTCTTTGATAATGTGGTTATTTAAATTAATTTATTTCCTTTTTCCCTCCAAAAGTTGAACTTCCATGCCTCTTAGAATGAACACGTGGCACGAGAGAACATATATGATACAACTCAAACTATTTGAAGGAAAAACAAGAATATATATATATATATATATATATATATATATATATATATATATATATATATATATATAAGTAATTATAATAGATTGGTAAAGATTATAAGAAAATTATATCTTTCAAAAAATTATAAGATTAAAATAGATAAAATATGTAATATAAGCATTGAATTGTAATTTTTTTATGATAATTTTTTAATATTAGATATAATAATAAATTCAATTTTGTTATTATTATTAGATATATTGGGCGTTGTAATTTATTGTGGAAGGGGCTTCAATTTTAATATTTTGGGTGATTTTTGGAGTGTGCTAGCATGGTTGATAGGGTGGTTGAGATTATATTTTCTTGTTATTGTGATAATAATTTTGGTATATTATTGAATCTAGTATTTACAATGTACTTATGGTTGTCTCTAATTTTTCTCTTAGTTTTATTTAGTCTTTATTTATATTTGACAATTATTTTTATTAATGGTTATTTATTTTTTAATGTTGTTTTTTTCATTCTAAAATATATTCAAATACATCTATAAAATATAATATTTTATTTTCATTAATATGAAATTACACAATTTTTCTTACATAAAAGAATTAATTTATTTTTAAAATCAAGATTCAAAAAAGAAACTAAAACTAACTAAAAAAACAAAAATAATATAATAAATATAAATTTTAACTTAAATAGACTAATAATTAAAATAAGGAGAACTGAACATGAATACATTCCATGTATAAAATTGTTTGACCTAACTCTCTAATTCTGAAAAAAAAATCTCAAAATTGCAAGATAGGTAATATTAGGGAAACTGTGTGTTAGTGTTCCACACATGTGTGTAAATAATAACTAGCAATCACATGTGTTCAATGCAATGTGAACGCCGAACGGTATATGTTATTTGATTTAGACGTATAGTTATTACTTTTGTAATTGATGTTGATAAGGGGTTTGACAGATTTTGTAAGTGTAGAAATATAGATGAGCCACTTAATTTTAAGGTTGTTTATACATTTCAAAGTTGTCATAAATTTGTACATGAATACATTTGATACCGTTTTCAATAGTTAATTAATTTTATAGTTGATGTTGTATGTATTTAATTCAGGTTTATTGTGTTAGTTGTGCATCGGTTGTTCGGTTGGTGTTTTGTTGGAAAAACATTTATTGTACAGTTGATAATGTGTGCGATTGATAGTTGTAGTGTAGGAAATTAGTTGAAACATTGCATTGAAATGTTGTATGTGTACATTTAATTATGTTACAGATTCATACATTTAAATTTACTTTTCATATTTCAAAACATCAAATAAATGAAGATATGCATACACATAATGAGACATGTATACATTTGCAGTATTTATATTATGAATGGTAGCCTTTAGTGGGCGATTTCAATTTCAATAAACATGATTACATTTGATACCCCTTGAATGATAGTGTCATTTTGGATACAAGAAGTCTTGAGTATAGTAGTAGTGGAGGTGTTATCAAAGCAGAGGGTAGTATTTATGATGGGTTGAGTGATAGTAGTCTTGCTTCCTCCTTTCTTCTTGCTCTGAGTGCTGGTACGTGTGCCATATTTGAAAAAGTAGGTGAAATGCACAGATTTTCAAGTGAGGGAACTCTGGAGAAAGATGTGAATGTCAGACCCTACCTTTCAGTGGTTCTAATGTCGACGGTTGCTTTGTGCAAATTAAGTCCTTACGACTTGTGGATAGTTAATCTCCAGGCCATTTTAATCAGCAATTGTCTTCGATTCCCTCTCGAAAAATGGGGTATGGGAATATGTAATGGGTTAGAGGGATCCCAACATGGGTCGTTGTATCTATCAAATTTTACAACAACAAATAAAGGTAATGCTGGTGGTTGCATTGATGCGTCGTAGACAATGTCGGTGATTGTTCCTGTGACACCATTCACGAGGCCTGCATCAACCCATAGATTTGCAATAAGCATGATTTTTTGTTGTTTACACAACAGTTTGTGTTCTAACTGATCATCATTAGGATTTCCTGGTCCAGTCCACCTGTTACTTTCACCATTGGATTGGGCGATCGGGATGTTCAATACCTTCAACATCTGTAGGTTGTGGGAGTCCACCAGATCATTTTTTGCAAACAAATGTCGTGCATTCTTAAAAATGTCGAGCTCTTACTAGTTAGTTGTGTGTATGTGCGAGACATTAAGAGTTCCCAATCCTCAATTAGAGGGGTTGAATCTTGCATGTGGAGTAGTAAATTCTGAAATGAAACCTATGCATTGGTTGTTCCTTGTTGCCGAAATATTGTTTGCAATGTAATGGAAGATTGAAACCCATTCAAAAGGGTTGCTCCGTAATAATTGCTTGCATAAAGAGGACTATCCAAAACTGACGGTAATTGGCCGAGGTCACCGAGGAGGATGACTGATCTATTCCCAAATTCAAATGTTCTTCAGTGTGGGAAAGCTTTGCGGAGCCTACTTGTCAATTTTTCCTAGGAACTTTGGGTCGATGAAACTCATTTCATTAATAAGATTATATTCTATATGTTTCAATGACTCTTGAAAAGATGATAATGCACTACCTTCAAGGGGTTTCAGTTCTTTGATTGGAATATGTAGGGTTGCGTGGACTGTGGATGCAGAGATGTTGAATGCTAAAACACCAGTGAGGGTGAGCACAAGTAGAGGTGAGGGAGATGTTGATGTTGCTGTGAATGAATTCTAGATTTTTTTATCAGAAATGATTTTCTTGTGCCAGTCATTCCTTGAATTATAAATCTTAGTTGAGGTAGAAGGGTTTTGTTTGTTGAATGGTGTAGTATGGTATCAAGAGCTAGTTGTTTTTCTGAAGACAAAGGAAGTGTGGAAGATGGTGGTGTGGCATGTATGCCATTGTTAATTATGTCTGGATTTTCTTTCTTGATGAATGATGAACCAGTTATCTGCAAATCTTACAAAACATCATGTATGCTCCAATTATTGTGTACGTCGAAATCTCGTTTCCCCAACATATCAAGACTGTTAAGAACCGTGTTACTTCCCAGACAAAGTTGTGCCGAGACCTACCATTATTGCATTGGTTTATGTTGAATACTGCATTCAGCCTCTGAGTCAGAACTAACATCTGTAGCAAGTCCTATGCAAACATGAAGTCTAACCCTTAAAACAATTCAATATGCAAAAAAGGAGATATAATGTACAAAGTTTTGGATGAAAACACCTATAAATTGCATGGTTATTTCTCAGCATTTTAAAACTATATGTATTCATGTGAAGTTATTATGAACAACACATTAAAAATGTGTTGTTGGTTTACATAAAGAAACGAGCAATTGTATAAAGGAATACTTGAACACGTATGTTGAAATGTTAGAGTATGTGCTCCATATGCTCCACTGCAATATATACATGAATTTATTTGAAACGAATTACAAATTATTATGTTAAGAAAATAGAATGAAAGACAATAACAACAATATGTACACTTGAAGTAAGAAAACTATAGTTATTTATATGGAGATCCAATAATAAAAAAATTTGAAATGCATAATTATTGGATTACAAAAACTCAACATGTGTTTAAAAAGTTTGATTCTTTGTCTGATATATATTGCCACAATACATACATGGAATTATTTGGTAAGATTTACAGTTTGTTTCAAAAACACTTATAAACAAACACTTATAAACTAACTACTACAAGTTATTTTTCAAAATCAAACTACTAAAATTTTCTTTGCACATTTCTTGTATTTTTGTCCAATTACAGATGCCTTGATTGGTATTCTCATTCTCCTTAATTCATGCGGTGGTTCATATTTCAATGCATCTTTGTTATAATCATAAATCAAGCAAAAGCCTCGTGAATGCAATCTAATTGTTTGGAATTTGGAGAGAAAATTGGGGATGTTGGCATTAGGTGGAGTTGATCTCAGATAATTTTGGCTATCACTATTTTAGGTGGTTTTGATTTCCTATAATGTGAAACATTAACAACACATTAAATATGTTCAAACTCTTCCTCCCTCTACAAGCGAGGCATAGTTAATGTAAATCCTGTTGTAGGGAGGGGAATTGTGTTTCTAGTCTGCATCATATTAAACTGGAGAGGGAAAATAAGTATGTTAGTCCAAGAAGATGCTCTTAGGTATGATGGGAAGCTTTAAAAGTCTTATTGCTGATCAATCTAACGTCCAACTTGGGACGATTTGAAATGGTCTCATTGGGGAATGAGCCCCTCAACACATAATGAATCTTGTCATTGACGAAGGCATGTGCCCCTACATGTCACTTCGGAATAAGGATTGGAGCTAACTATAAATATAAATGGAACAATCCAAAGAAAATAACATGAAAACCCTCTACAATAATTTTTTAGTCCATAACATGCAATAAATAGAAAATTTGAATAAATACTTCAATCAATATTGAAACCCACCTGAATTTCATCTATAGACAACACTCTTTTCTTTACCACCAGAGAAAGAGAATCACAAATATCCTGCAAAAAAGAGAAACAAGAAGTTAATAATACTAAATGTATCTGTGAAATCAAAAGGAGGGACTCCTCCATTAAGATTATTCTATATTTTAAATTTCATTCTCAGATATAATATAATAAAACCAAAAATATTATAAAGAGTTATTAAAAACTTTATAAATTAGTAGAGGCCATACATAAGAAGACAGTAAACTATCATTGATCAAACACAAAATAGATTAGTTACATGAAATTAAAAAAAATACTGTAGCAACATAGGAGGAAGATAAGAGTTATACCAGAAGGAAGTTAGATTGTATCCCAAGTTGTGAAACTGATTTGCAGACAGTCTTAACAAAGCTATCTTGAACTACTACTACTGGATTCTGGCTGCAACTATTCCTATGCATTTGTCTCCTTTTCCATTTGTTTTACTTACAAGAAAGTGGAAAGCAATATTTGTTCAGAACATAAGATGAACATATACATGATCTCTAAATACCATTTCCTGTGTATTTCATCGAGGAACTGAGTATTAGAAGAAAGGGATAAAACTGATTTGCAAACAGTATTAACAAAGCACTCTTGAACTACTACTACTGGATTCTAGCTACAACTATTCCTATGCATCGGTATCCTTTTCTAGTTGCTTTATTTACAAGAAAGTGGAAATCAATATTTGTTAAGAACTTAAGATGAACAGATACATGTTCTCTAAATACCATTTCCTGTGTATTTCGTTAATTTTAGTCAAGATTTGACAAAAAAAATGCAAACTCAGTTATACCAGAAGGAAGTTAGATTGTGTCCCAAGTTGTGAAGTCCATGAGAGACCTGATTTAGGAAGAGAGCATTAGTGTCCACCTGAGAATGGCTCCAAAGAAGGTTCAATAGCCAGTGGGAAGAGAGCTCATAGATACTCAAGCATGGAAATTTTTTTAGGAATTAGTATTTACAGTGTGTAGATAATAATTACATTTGGTAATTATTATTATATTTGTAATTTTTTATTTAGTTGTTATATAAAAAAACTAATAATGAATGTGTGTTGAGTTGTTTGGTTGTTACAAACAACTCACGAGATTAGTATTTGTTAGTAGAGTAGTTTCCTAATTTATAGGAAACTATGTGCCTATACATTTGTAAGTGCATCTTATGTAATATATCCGTGAATGATTTGAATCTATAATATCATTATTCGGTGTATTTTCTCTATGCAAAACTGGTTGATTGCTTTGATTTGGTATCAGAGTGATGGCTACTTGAGTTTGTGAGGCACTAATCACTTCCTGTTTATGGTTGGCTGTATTATGGAGATATTCATTTTATTATTAGTTTTTGCGGTAATAGTTTATATAGGTAGTTTATTGCAGACCTGTATCTGTGCAATTCCTGCATAGAGGAAAATGGACGAGGGAAGTGTGTATGCAGCCTGATCCAGTGTATCTATTCTACCAGAAATTGAATCTTTGTCATTCTATTCTAAGTACCCTGCATGCTATCCTAACGCCTACTCCTTTTTCCATTGAATTCTAAGTACCTGCATGTTATCCTAACGCCTACTATTTTCAACAAAAAATATTCCAAAAATCGTGACCTATTTGCATCGGCTCCATCATCACAATTTGGCTTTTGAACCTTGCATTTTGACTGCTCCTCCCGGTGGTGGATATTCACCTATTTCACGTGATTCCCATATTTCTCACAGCCTATTATTAATTCAAACCATCTTTGCTTTGATGTCAAAAAAATGTGGATTACAGTACACACGTTTAATATATTCATTCAAACAAATCTTGAGCTATAAAGGAATTTTATACAGGAGATATTGGAAGTATCCAAGCTCGATCCAACGGCTAAGTTTCTGCATTTATCGAATTGCTTTAGCCTCAAGTCTTTATTGCTGACTACAGATCTATCCACGTCTGAATTGACTACCATATTAGTGATTATTCTTGAGCACGTGAAATGTCAATGTGGAGTTCATGACATTGAAGATTACCATTGATCTCTGATTATTCTTCTGGCATGTGAATTGTCAATGTGGAGTTCATACATTGAAGATTACGTTGATCTCTGGTTTCTTCTACCATTTGCACATTTACTATTTGCATGTTTGTGGGTAGTTGATTCAGTCATCAAAACTTTGCAAATCATTTCCTTGCAGAACGTGATCCTCTCCGAACTCCAAGCTCATAGTCAAATAAAGGTATATGTTTTAATTTATTGTCAATGCACATTAGTTTAATTGTTTGTTCTTCAATCTGGAGTCGTGTTCTAGTCATGTTAGTAAAATTAAAATCTTTGTAATTTGTTAGTCTCATATTTATTAAGTCAAGTCAAAATATTAAAAAGTAATTAAATATTACTTTTAGTATTGATGTAAAGATTGTTTGTGTCAATTTTTTGGTCCTTAAATAAAGTTTTATGTCAATAAAATTCATTGTCGAAAGTTATCCAAAGTCGTCAAAAGTCAAGAGTCATAAAGTTGTCTTTGTCAAATTTATATTAAAAAAAAAGTTGTTTTGTTTCGGTCTTGTCAAATTTATATTAAAAAAAAGGTTGTTTTGTTTAGGTCTTTTTGCTAAGTATACTGTAAAGTGTTATTATTTATTGTCAGTCTGTCTAGGTAAAATAATTTTGTAAAAATGTGTTTTACCTATCTCACAATGGTCAAGAAAAGAAGAAAAAAATGTATTCTCATGGAACCAATTACCATGGAGAGAGACATAAAAAATATACAAGATCAAGAAAATTCAGCTATGCTAAATTCAGAAGAAGGATATGAAGGTGACAGTGAATTTGAACCACCTAGATCTCTAAAAAGAAAAAGGTTGGCAGCTAAAGAATACAAAGACCATCTTTTACGAAAAATGAGAAGTTCGGAAAAGAACTCTAAGCACATTTCTCTGACCTAAGTGGTACATATGATGGAGGACAGAGGCATAGGAGGCAGGAGGTTGATCAACGACCTCTCGTCAGTCACTAATGACAGGGCTGCATGAAGTTGTGGTGACAGTGTGTGTGTGTGAGTTTTCTTTCATTTCAAGATTGCAGTTTGTTGCGTGTAGTATGATTTCAGTGTTCCTATTGAATAAGTGAAATATTCACATTGAGGGGGGAACATGGTCTCATTGTTCCATTTCCATTATGTTTTACTTGTTCAGTTTTGAAAGCAGTATTTCCTACATGATTCCCTGTTGTAGAGACATTGTATAATATTGATCAAAAAAGTATTGTAACAATCATGATGTGAAGGTTTTTGGTAAACCAGGAAAACCAATTGAAAGGTTTTTGGTAAACCTATAAAACCAATTGTGTAAGGTTTTTGTTAAACCTGTAAAACCAATTGTGTAAGGTTTTTGGTAAACTTGTAAAAACCAATTGTGAAAGGTTTTTTGGCAAACCTACAAAGCCAATTGTGAAAGGTTATTGGTACACCTGCAAAACCAATTTGGTAAGGTTGTTGGTAGAAGACCGAAGAAAACCATCAATGTGTGCATTGGCACATGTTTGATTTTTGTGCAAGCCCAATGCTGCACATTTGTAGATTTGATCATGAGCACACAGAGGTGGCATGTTACAATCAAAGAATGAGCTTATATTGAACCATGTAAACACTAAGGGGGGGAATGTTAGGAATTAGTATTTACATTGTGTAGATAGTAATTACATTTGGTAATTATTATTATATTTGTAATTTGTTATTTATTTTTTATATAAAACCAACTAATAACGAATGTGTGTTGAGTTGTTTGGTTGTTACAAAAAACTCACGAGATTAGTATTTGTTAGTAGATTAGTTTCCTAATTTATAGGAAACTATGTGCCTATATATTTGTAAGTGCATCCTATATAATATATCCCAAATGATTTGAATCTATAATATCATTATTCAGTGTATTTTCTCTATGCAAAACTGGTTAATTGCTTTGATTCCCTAAAGGAGAAAGATGAATCTTGTTCTAGGGATGAAGAGAGTTTAAAATCCCTAGAATCTGATTTGGAAAGTGCATCTAGTGAGTTGAAGATGTATGAAAAATTTGATAAGAGATCCAAGGCTCTTGATAAGTGTTTAGAGGATCAAAGAGCCACAAATGACAAAACATGCCTAGGGTTTGAAGGAAAGAATTATCAAGAAGCTTGTCCTAGTTCAAAATCAGATGTGAAGGTAACTAAGAGAACTGATTTAAGAAGGTATAACTTAGTTAGAAAACCTAATGTAATGAGGTATGGCTCTTCATTCAATGGTTATTGCTTTGTTTGTCATAATTTTGGTCATAGAGATAGAGGTTACAAGAGAATGATTTTTTAAAGTGGTGTAGGTGTTTGTTCAAGGGTGAATGGCTAATCTTGTTGTGAGTATGGGAATAGAGCCATGGATTATGGTTGGAACTTAAGAGTGTTTGAACCTAGGAGGAAAAAGAATGTTGTTTGTTTTAATTTCCATCAATTAGGTCATATTGCAAGATTTTGTCAAAACAAGGAGTTTATTCCAAGATCCGATCCAAAGGAAAAAAAGGAGGTTCCTCAAGTGAAGGAGATCAATAGAGGTGATTCTCAACCCATCATGCAGAATTTGAAGCCTATAAAGGAGGATACTAGAGATACCAAGATAGAAAACAAGATTCTTAAGTCTATGACAACTCAAAGAAGCATGTTTTCCCAAGTTTAAGAAGAACACATGTGTTTGAATGGCTTCCAAGCTCCTGTGCAAGATACGTTGAAGAAATTTGGTCTTTGGGACACCACTAAAGTTGTAAGGTATGGGAAGTAACTCTTTCTCTATTTTCATGAGTTCTTGTTCTTGCTAGGTGTCTGAGTTTGTCATCCATTATAAGATAGTGTATGTTCTTTGTGCTCCCTTGTTATGTTGGCATATTCATTTGTCCTTGTGAGTGTATGTTGAGTGTTCTTATGTTTCTGAGTCCTTGATTATGAAATGAAATCATCATGAGGTCTTTTCATGGTAATAAGATGATTTGTCTGAAGGTCTGTGTCTAGATCCTCTATGTTTATGGTCTAAGATGTCTTCATGAGCTGTCATTTTCATAAATAAGTCCCATTAAGTTGAAAATTTGTGTCTTGGATGAGTTCACTGTGTCTCATAAGTTGGAATTATGAGTTTGAGTCTAAAATGTCCTTTTCAAGGTCTAAACTTTTGGATAAAGGTTTTCTTGCATTCTAATTCAGTTGTCAAAGAGTCTGTCTCATTCCACACATTGTGTTGGTGTGCTAATGTAGATCATGTTGTCAACACATTGTTGGTGTGCTAATGTAGATCATGTTGTCAACTCTCTATCATGTTGTCATTCATTGGTATTTTATTAAAATGTCTAAAGTTTGTTGTCAAAAGGGTTGCTAGTGTGTCTTAAGACCTATCAAGTATATTATGAGTTTGTGAATAAATCTTTTTCTTTTTGTCATCCATGAAGTTTCATCAATATGTCAAGGTATAAAGTTTCTCTCAAAAGGAGATAAGTAGTCTGATATCCTAAAAGTATAACTATATTCCAAATTATAGATGCAATTGTTGTTGTCTGTGTCAAAGGTGTGTGTGGTTAGGACTGTGATGCTTTTTACAGATCTTCAAAACTATGGAAAAGTGTGTGAAGTTAGTCCAAGTATGTAAGGAAGTTTTCCATGTTCCAAAGTGTCAAGAACATCATAATTGTCATTATATTATCAGTAACCTTGTCATGTGTAAATTATCATGTGTATTATGTGAGTCCTAATGTATGTACACTCCCATGGGGAGTAAGGTGTTTGTGTAATTGTAGTTTTGAATATGCTTGTCTCATGAGTCTATTTTTTCAAAGGATCATGAATCTAATGTATGTACACTCCCATGGGGAGTAAGGTGTTTGTGTAATTGTAGTTTTGAATATGCTTGTCTCATGAGTCTATTTTTTCAAAGGATCATGAATCTCAAAAGGGTAATTCACTTTGAAAGGTCTGTGTTCGCATCATCATTGGTTCATAAAGGAGAAGAGTCATCACTTTAAGTGAAATAAAGTTGATTATGAGTTTGTGTTATGTTGTTAAAGAGGCCTTGAGCTCATATCTATGCTTACATGTGTCTACATTGGTGATAGTTGATTATTTCATCATTTCAATCTAAACCTGAGTTTGAGGTATGAGATCTATTTCATCCTTCAAAAGTTATTATTTGGAATATAAATTGATTCATCATGAAAAGTCTGTGAATGTACATAAAGTCAAGGTTGCTACAAGCTAGGTATGTCTTCAAGAGGTTGAGTTATGACAGACAAGTGTGGCACAGTATCAAACATGAAAGTTTAAAACTAAGAGAAGATATTTTTCAAGCTATTTAAAGATGTAAATGTATTATTTTCCAAGGTAGTTAAAGTGATGAAGTCAATTAAATATCATTGGAAGAAGAAAACATGGGATACAATGATGTGATTTTATTTAAGAGATGTAAATATATTATTTTCCAAGGTAGTTACAATGATGGACTCAATTAAATATCAGTGGAAGAAGAAAAAATGGGATACAATGATGTGATTGATTGTAGAAGAAAAAGTTTCACTAGAATATGTAAGAACTATTTGACCATAAAGTATCAGGGTATGTCTGTGAAGAGTTGCAAGGCATTGTGTTGATGTCTTGAGGAGAGTAAAAGGGATTTCAAAGGTATTGAGTAGAGTGGAATAAAGATGGTCTGAGTTGAAGATGAGCTTCTACATGTTGAAAGATTTAAGGCCAAAGAAAGTTTTCAAAATTTGATGTGAACTGAGATGACACTCTACAAGCATGTTATAAGTTAAATATTCATCAAGGAATCAAATGCCACATCAAGTAAGTATGCTCTAGGATTCAAAGTGCTAGTACAAGGTATCTGTTATCTAAAGGAGACAAGTTGTCTCAATCAGTGACATATGACTGTGAGTGAATTTGAAAGTTGGTTCTAGTCCTTGAAGTTAGTATGTCTTGTAGTATTACATGGGCTCATAATGATTGAATGTATATGTAGGTAAGTTAAAATTGTAGTTAATAGAATATATTGTGATCAGTCCTTGAAGTATAGTATGTCTTGTACTATTATTCCCTCTGTAATGACCTTGAATGGTTATCTGTTAGTATCAGTTCCTAATGTATAGTTATAGTTGTTTTCCTATTGTAATGGCGTATATAATGAGCCCTGTAATGGTGCTCCCAACATGGTATGAATGATATGAAGGAAAGTTGTATTACATGTATATGAAGTTTGAAAAAACATGAAATGGTGCCTAAGGTATGCTACAGTACCCAAAATTAGTAAGCTATGAGGTACAAGGGTTTCAAGGGTTTGAAATGTGAGCTAAGGACTAGGTATAATGTTATTATTACTTCATTTCCTTGAACTGTCAAGCCTTATTCAAAGGTTGCAAGCTATTTTATGAAGTAGATCTAAAATATTGCTCTTGAGCATCATGAATGATGGTTATTGTGGTTGAATGCTTACTCTGTGAAAGCAATGTGAAATGGCTCAATGAAGGAATATCAGAGCCTATTGTTAAGCAAGTTCAAGTGATAGATCTTCAACAGCCATATCATGAGTTGGACTCATTCCATTGAAGGTGAACAAAAATATTCCAAGGAGGTCTGCAAGGACTATCACAAGGCTCTCAACAATAAATATGAGTAACTCATTAATCCAGTCGAAGGTAAAGGCGTAAGTGATCAAATATGAAAGGTGTACATCAATTACAATAAATAGTGATATATTGCACATCAGGTAGACATAGTAACATGGTCAGCTACAAGATATTAAGCTCTCAAGAAGCATGAGTGTTTCATTGATATGCATTTCAAAGAGTTGATGTGCCATAGGTATCTGCAGAAGAGTATTCAGACATGTTACGCCCATGTTCTAAGTGACTCTGGGTTTTTCAAGTTTTCAAGAGAAATGAGTAGACAATGTGTCCTTCTAGGAAGCTTGAGTGGTATGTTCATTAATCTAAAAAACATGACTACTGGTAATATCCGCACTCAGTCTTATTTCTGAGGTTCTTGAAGTGCGCAATGACTCCTTCGATTCAGGCCAATAGAAATATTGTTTTTACAATAAAATCAGTCTGAAACAGAAGCCCATGTGAAAAGTGATCTCACTCACGCTCAATGTCATAGTATGCTGCAAGGTACAATCTCATCCAGCCAAATGAATGTCATGGTCTGAAGGTGATAATAATAACATGGAGATCTTAGGAGGAAGTAATTATCTAGATAGAAACAAGGTGCATCTTGCCTCATGATTCAAAAAAAAGGTATGATAGTTCCACAATACATTATTATAGGAGAAAGGCGTGTGTCTTATTAGGATTATTTGTTAATTTGTGTCACTAAAGCTTATAAATATATCTTATATGTCGTTTGAATCTAGATTAGTCAATCCAACCTTTAATTAGATTATTTATTATTAATTGTGTTATGTAATTTTTAAATAGTCCAGAGAGTCGACCTTCATTACTATCAAGTTTGTCAACCGCCATTGTGTCAATAGTCAAAATAGTTAGTCTTACTGAGTCAAATCTTCATCTTGTCAGTAGTAAAAGAGTGAAGTATTATGCTCAAAAGACGTAAGTCATCAAATATCGTATTGGCAAGAGTCATAGGGTGTTGTTTTATTTTAGCCTTCATAGTGTCAATTTTATGTCATCATATAAGTCGTATCATTGACAATACAAAAGTGTCACTGTTGTATATGTAAAAATTAACTATCAATTTTATTTCTTGTTGTCAAATAGGTGATTTTAGTCGAGTCCTCATATTGTCAAATAGTTTCAACTGTCAGTAAAGTCATCATTTGTCATTAGTAGTGAAAAGCTTGTAAAAAATAAAAAATAATTTGTCTCACGGATGCATTTTTCAGTGTTACCTAACGTATGACATCCAAAAAATAAAATGTTAGTCAGCATGTACACGGGGGGATGGATGAAAATGAGGCTGGAGGTCAATTAATGTGGAAACTATCATGAGTGTCCAAGTGACAAGGCCACATAGTTGAGCTATGCATGTATGTTATGTGGTGTGATGGATGTGTTTTTACACGATGTTGGAGGTTGTGATTCAATTTTTGACCTCTCGTTCAGTCACTAAATGATGGGGTCACATAATTCACACTGAGTGGTGAAACATGATCTCAATGTGGTCCATTGCAAAGTTCTTCCTCATTTTTCAAGTTTTGTATTCAAGTGAGCAATATTTCCTACATAATTCCTTGAATGGAAAAAAATAGTGAAACATATGAAAGCACAAGGAAAAGAAACATCATGATATTTGGGTTGTTGGTTTTCCTGTAAAACCATCCTTTGTTGTGATTTTTGGTAAGCCACTTAAAAAAACATCTTTTTTGAGGTTGTTGGTTGTCCTAAAAACCATCCTTATTGATTGGTGGGTTATCCAATAAAACCATCCTTGAAGGTTGTTGGCTCTCCTTAAAAACCATCTAGATCATGAGCACGCACGATCAACAAGCTATAGAAGAAGTGTGATTGTTTTTCTCTCATGTGTTCACTAACGGGGGAATGTTAGGGAAACTATGTTTTATTGCTTTACATATGTGTGTAATTAGTGAGTTACCATGTAGTAATTATTATTATGTATAACGGTTAGTTAATTGGTTAGTATCATATATTGTTGTATATAATAATATATGTCTCGCATGGTTATTTGGTTATACCCGTAAATCATTTAAACGGGTAAGTTGTTTGAAAAACTTCCTATTTTATAGGAAATTGTTTTCCTATTGTAATGGATATATAATAGCCAAATACATTATACATGAATGATATACTAAGATTATTACTCTGTTGCATTTCTGTAAGCTTGATCCAAACATGTTAGTTAATGAATACATTATTATATACATTCCCTAATCTTTAATGAAAAAGTCAACAACATATGAGACCTAACAATTTCAAACAAGTTTTATAGTTTAATTTTAATAATTTATATTTACCTAAATACCCCAATAGGTGGGATGGATGGGATGCATGGTCTCCCTTTTTCCTTAGAAGCAGGTCTTGTAAATGGAGCTTTGGGATATATTCGAAGCATAGTATATGCACCTGGTAGTGGTCCACCGAACCCGCCAACATATGTAATGGTTCAATTTGATAGTTACTTCGGAATATCATTTGAAGATAGAACTCCACGTACCATCCCAATTACACCAATACAGAGGGGACGCACACACCAATTACCCTTACGGTTGGCATGGGCATTGACGATACATAAATCACAAGGTTTGACTCTTTCCAAGGCTACAATTGATATTGAAGAAAGAGAAACAATGGGGTTAACATTTGTGGCTATATCTCGAGTGAATTCATTACATAGTCTAAAAATATCTCCGCCATTTTCATATGAGCGTTATGCAAAGATGAAGAACGGAAAACTGCTTTCGAAACGGAAGGTTGAGGAAAAAAGACTTATGTCCTTGGAATGTAAATAATGTACCATGTGTAACACACATTGCATTCTATGAATTTGTCATTACATGTGACGTACATTACACATTTCAATTCATATGAAAAAGATTGTATTTTTTTAACTTGATAATATGGTTACTAATAAAATCCATAAGAACTTTGTGTATTATAGATCTTCCTCTTTTTTTTTGCTTATACTCATTCTATTAAGAGATATGGTTCCTCCTTTAAATGCATTTATGATGTTCCTTGTAAGATGTTTGATTTTATTCATGCATGAACAAGATTCCCCCTTATTTTCCGTACTTTATTTTAGATATTATTTTCTACAATTCCCGCGGTTGCTACTAGAATACCTATATTTATATATTATATAAATACATAGGTGCCTTGTGAACTTCACCTCTCGGCATATTTTACATGTCATGTTTTGATTTATGTTCTATATGTATGTAAAATATGCCGAGAGGTGAAGTTCACAACGCACCTATGTATTTATATAATATATAAATATATGTAATATATACCTCTCGGCATATATTACATATATTTATATAAATATAGGTATGCTAGTTTATATTTACCTAAATACCCCAATAGGTGGGATGGATGGGATGCATGGTCTCCCTTTTTCCTTGAATTAAAAAACTACAATATTTTTCTTCCCGCCTCGTAGTAAAATGAAAGTGAAAATTACTCTCAAGGTTGGTCTAATTGGATTTAAGTGTTTTAGATAGATGAAGTCCTAGGTTTGACTCTGTCTTAAAGTAGTATATTTCTAACTCATATAGTTTTAAAGTTTATCCATTTATAAATATTTTTAAAACTATAAGATATGTATTTATAATAAATAAAAAAAATAGTACTTATAATATTTAATTATTAAGTACAAATTATAATATTTATAAAGAAAAAATTAGATGATGGTCTTAAAAAAAAATATAAGTGCCCAAAATTTAATGTCTATATGAATAATATTTTATATATTAATATTAGAAAATTAATTACATAATCTAATAAACTTATTAGATTTAAGAGATTCATAATAAATAAATAAAGTTTTATAAATCCTAAGATTTCAATCGAAATATAAACTTACAAATTAAGTATAAAATATTTGATGTATTAAGACATGTGAAACAAGATGATTTTGGAGGAATGTCACATAGGGTTTTTTGAAGTTGGAATAGTGAAAAAGATGAAGATATATATATATATATATATATATATATATATATATATATATATATATATATATATATATATATATATATATATATGAGGATTTAAACGTGTTTCAGATGTATACAAAGTAGTATTGAAAAATATGGAAACTAGAGAAAGTAATTGAACATGAGCATAAAGTTATATTAATGTGTGTGTTTTGTGCATGACATATTCTTAAGAAATATATATGTCATCCTACTATCTAATGTTATAGAAGTGTGTAGACACAAAATATATGCACTTGGGAACATTTCTAGGTCCTAGAGCATACTAATATATACATGATTCCTAAGCAAGAAAACTAGTAATTGACAATGTATTTCAGACATTTTTCTTTGTTTTCTATAATTTTATTGACCTTACACGCCCTACAACCATGTCGGTATTTAATTGATTTATCTTTCATGGCCTTGGACACTAGCACCCAATTAGGACACTAGCGCCCAAACATCCTGTCTAGGTGCTGGTGTCCAGAGTCATGAAAGATAAAGCAATAAAGTTAAGACTAGGCTGTAGGGTGTATAAGACAAAAGAGAGTAAAAAAGATAGAAAAGAGGAACAAGATATCATTCAATTACTAGTTTTCTCACTTAGGAATCATATGTATGCAAGTATTATTTTAGGACCTAGAAATGTACCTAAGTGTGTGATTTTGTGTCTACACCTTCTGACTAGCATCACCCCCCTCATCGCTTGCATCGCCAGTGTGACCACCCTTTATGCAACTTCCACCGCATCAATGACCACCGTGATAATGATTGTTGTGCTCTCTATGACAAGTTGTAAAAAATATAGGAAAAAAGTGTCATTTCTTTCAGCTCTCACTCTCGTGAGTGCTCTCTCTCATACTCCATACAAGCGAGCTTCCACCATTGTCCACTTGTCTCCTTCACCTCCTCCTAAGTTTTTCATTCATCCACCTCCTAAGGTCATCATCCATTCACATCCTTCAGTTGTCCCACCTATCGCTACATCATCCCATCCTCCTCACATTACCATTGTATCTCAGTGGCTTCCTAAGTTGTATGTATATGCACTTCCTATAGCTACACCTCCCATCATTGGCACCATTTCCTCTGATACCCAATTCAGCTCTTATCCTCATATTGTTACTTATTCACATGCTTCCACCATCCCTTACAAGCCTCTCCGTCTCTGGTGGATGATCTCCATATGATCATCTCATTACTCGATGATGCACTCGTGCTCTTAAGGTTCTTACATGACTGTTGAGGGAATTGTTACAAAAATGAACCTTAATCTGACACTGGGGGGAATCGATCTTCTTTCCCCTCCTCATTTTTATCACATATGATTTTGAACATGGTTTTACATCTTCTCATTACACAACTATCAATACATCATCATTATCACAACCACATTGTTATCTCTACCTATTTACCACACTACAAAACATACATATGTTCCTATTTATCGCATATTACATGCTTCATTCCTATTCATATACAAATCTTATTATACTCATTACTTAACTATTCTACTCACATCCTAACACATTTCCACATTATACAAGAAAAACATCCATTTCAACCATACATCTAGAATCTCACAAATCATTGTGCAAATAACAACCATCACATGATATACCAATGCACATCAACAACACATATGATATCAATATCTGACTATATAAATCTCATAAAAAATCATAGTTACAAAATGAAATCGCTAAGGGGCTATCCCCCATGCATCGATACATCATATATAATACATCATGTATCATCCTTGTTATCACTATATACAATCGCAAGAGATCTAGAACTATAATTTTCACCACTCACTCTACGCCACTGGTCTCGGCCTTTATATCTCTCTAGCTGGATCCATAATACATCAACCTCAATCGTCTACGTATTGGCCTTGTAGTTCTACATATCTCACAAATACATCCTGAGTTAGGGATCCTCCTCCTATTATAAATTATCAAAGAGCTTTGCAAAACTAAACAATTGATTTCTTATGTAATATATTTTCTGTTCCAATATCTTGTGCAATACATTAGGCTATTATATAGCCATCATAAAAGCTAAACAACCTCCTAGAAAATAGGAAGGTGTTACAACAATTAACCCAGAATGTTATTCACGGGTATAAAAAACTCTATGAATAATATAGTATTATCTGCAATAATATAATAATTATACTAATAAACTATAATACCATATGTTCTCACGGTAACAGTAAATAATAATTAACCCATGTAAATATTAATTTCCTAACACCTATGGCCTGTCTATCTCGCTCAGTACCTGCACGAGCCTCATCATGATTGTTCAACAACATGATACACGTGGTTATTCCTATAGCCAATGGCTCGAAAAAATGGGCATGCTTGCCCGTAGTTACATCTACTCGCTCTAACATACCTCCACCCATGAGCACATCTAGAGGCACATTCCGGGTCAATGTGTGTATCAATGAATCCAAAATCAATGACTAATAGGCATCTCTTTTAATCACACAACAAACATTAACTACACACCTTTACAATATATAACAACTAAGAAACACCTAACAAATAGCAATGAACAATACTTTTTCTCTAATCGTGCCACTGCTATGTCATCTACATCAAGGGTAGGTTCTTGTCCCTATACTCCACCAACTATCGATTCACCTGCCGTATCTACATCCATTGGAAATAGCAACACCCATCGGTGTATTTCCCACCATTGACTATATGCTTGGGTGCCCCCTGCATCATCAACTTGTATAGGCCCTATGGCTAGATCTACCTCATCTAGACCTTGATGCACTAGTTGTGCTCTTATTAGGTTTGGCCTCTACTATGGTCATCTTGCTAGCCTAATAGATTGACACTATATATATGGATTCAGGGGCACATCCTAGGCCATGCCAATCTATCTAGAAACTTTATCACTCTGGAACAACTCTACTACCCCTAGGAATTGATCCTCTAACCATATGGTGCATGTTGACCTTGATTGGTCTTACAAAAAATCATGTAGTCTCTAGTATGGCCTCTATAGAATGGCCCTTGGTGAACATCTAATTGATCAGGCTTCACCTGCAGGTGGTCGTATACAACCTTTCTACAATGTTTCACAATACAAATTAGTTACATTAGTGAAACCCATGTATTTGGTATCGATATCCAATTGGCTAGTTTCTCCACTAGAAAAGGCCTCAATATTGTCAACAATGCACAAACGATCATACTTGCAATTAACAGTGGTAAGCTTATAGTTTAAAACATAGCAGTTCGATGTATCACGTGACCATGAGTAAATCTATGAACAAAGCACATGTAAAATTAGGCCAACAATTCACTATGCCTATCTCTACCTTTGTCCCATGCTCCTCTATCATTACGAAAAGTATCATGTATCTTGTACAAATCATCCCAAATTCACCACCCTCCACTGCCACCGATAAATCTAGCATCACTACAATAAACATCCTCAATTATGGAATAATGGATCGTCAATATCCAATCTAAATCTGATATAATTCTTCCCCTCTCTGATACTGGATTTCACAAGTTTAAGAAATTACCAGAGTACGCTAAGGTGATGTAACTATGAGAGATCTAGGATCTATACTCAATCACATGTTAGGAGATGTTTATGCGAGAACCTAGAATAATCCGATATACATACACAAGTGTCATTGTCATCTTTCTATGTCGAAAACCAGAATGTTACACATGTTGCAATGAATGCAAAACAATTGACCATGCACGAAGTAGTAAACATAGGAATATTATGGGTTACTTTCCCCAGCACTAGCATCATGTCCTCACAGGCAGGAATAGATATGAATATATCCCACTTTGGATGTTGGAACAAATTTTTTTGGAAGTCAGCATGCTGCAAGTGATGATCCGTATGGAACTCGATGGACTAGATATCCCTCTGCACAACATAAGGCATTCAATTAGAATGTAAAATGAAATGAATTCAACATCACACTATGACCAGTACCACATATTCCATCTCATCATAGCAAAAAGTAAATGTAATGAAATCAACTAAATTGTCTATAAAATTCAGTGCAACTAAAAATTCAGCATATCCAATGAACAGGTCAGGGGAGTCTGCAACATAATGAAAGTCAACTAATGCTTTCTAGCACATACATGAAATAATGATCCAATAAAGATCAAATGAAAACGTCCTCGCCGCTTCCATTCTAAAATTCAAAAATGTCGAATACATAGTCTACCAAATGCAACATTTGATGGGAATGTAGAAAACATAGGTGTATAAGATTGGACATGGTATAAATTGTGAACACCAATACTAACCATATGTTTTTCAGCTTAGCCAAACATTCATCGATCAGTTTAGTAAATCAACAGTATGCCACTATTGCATCTGCAAATCTTGTCACACTCGGTTAGGTTTAATCATGTCATGAAGAACCACAAAAAAAGAAAACAAGAGCTCCAATTTAGATGCACTTGATTTTGAATGTTTAAGTTATGGAAGGAAAAATACTATTCATTTTTCAATATTACTATATATAAACATTTTGATTACCCGATATACGGTATAGTCAACATATAAACCACAAGTGTCATTCTTACCACTAATCCATGACACGTGGTTTCAATAATATCAAGAGGGTCACCAACTTACAATCCGTCTAGTCCTCCCCATTTGTGTCAAGAAGTCAGATCACATTTTAACCTTTATATTGCACTAAAGATTTTTCAAAAATCTATTTTCTGGAATGTCTAGTTGCGCATATAATAATAACTCTATATGCATAACAATGGAAGATGAATACTATAGAACCCTCCAAGACTATCTCTCATTTACTATTACACCTTTTTACAAGTATTAATTTCAGACTACCAGTGATATTTTTTTACCCTTGACCATTTCTATAAAAGGTGGTGCACTTTCATCAAAGATCATCTCGCTAATCCATCTCAGAATATACTGATATACATTATAATCGCATACTGGTTAATACATCACGTATCCAACATAATTATAATGCAACAATGAATCAACTCCTTAGTATGTTATAAGACAAGTCTATTCAACATTACAAGACTCCCAACAAAAATTATCCATAATAAAGAAGTTCCCCCAATATTGTCTTTCCTAATATGGATAGAAAAGTCATACATGTATCCCTTTGTGAGGATACCATTTACTAATTATGTAGGATACCCTAACAATCAATCTTGTATCCTTGTCCAATAAAATCAATAAATTGATATAAAAATTGGTTGCAAATTTTCATGCATCTATCCTTAGATGAACTAAGGTTGAGATTTGTCAAACTATTAACAAATGTTGACTATCACTTCCATATGACCTAACTGGTGAAGCCATCCAATAATATTCCAATCAGAACACATGATACTATAGTAGTGGCAGTTAAATGAGATGTCATTATCATTTAAACCAGTTAACAATAATGGCTAAGAAAGGGATAAATGTGGGTTCTGTCAACAAGGTACAAGATATGTTTTTGGTTTTCAAGAAAGAGAATAAATTCAAGTCTCTATTCATTTGTAGCTGGTTGGACCATTTTGAGAGAAAAATTGGCCCTACATGTCTCCCCAGCACTATTTTCCTAATGACACAAATGATGATTCACACAATCTTAACCTATCTTTCAAACAAATCGGGTAGTTCAATTGATCACTCCCTAGATCCTCTTCAGAAGAAAATATCCAAGGGAATTTTTTATTTTTTTTCACAAATTCTCCAAAAGGATCACACATCTTCAACAATTTATCCAAGTGTCTACCTTATGATGTGGTTTCAAATCTCCACTTATACCAAATGAGAGATATTAAAAAATTAGCTTTTAATCCATGATGGTAGCACGCTACATGTTCTTAGGTTGATACACGCCTTTTGCATGCTATCGGATTCAGTAGCAAACTTCTCATAGTTATGCTATCCAAATGACCTAACATTACACTAATTGAATTCTACCAATCAAGTAGCATACAACATGTCACCAATTGGTAGACATGTAACATGCCATCGATCGGTAGCATGCTACTATTTTTCTATCGTCCATCAAGTATGCTATTATAAACTATCGATCCAATGTAAGGCATGCATTCACTAGTTACACAATCCCATGGCATACAACATGCTACCATCTGTTAGAATTTATTGAATGCTACTATCTGGTAACACTTTCATGCTATCTACATCGATAGAATTTTCTAATGCTACAGGCTATGGTAACATTCATAAATGATACCAACTGGTAGTCTGTATTTAGAAATGCTACCATAATTTATCTCAAAATTCTAGCGCCTAGGTTCCCACGTGATCCATTCAAAATCACTCTTGTCACATATTCGTCAAGTAATATCTACTTAGTTTTTACATTTGTGGCCAGTCTTTAAACTTTTCCCTATATACGACGCTCATCGCCCATGGGCGATGGCGTCGGCTAGATGAAAGAACTAACACTGACACACATCACCCAGTGTTTTGGCTGATAAGTGTCTAACCAAGAAATCACATTTAAATACTCATGTAATGTCTAAAAATGAGTGATCGTGTCTATTCCATTTGTATACTCTGCATACACTACATAGTTAAAATTAATCATTTTGAGGCATTATCTATTCTAATAATAGTAAAAACAACTAGCAAGATCATATTTCACTCTTTTGGCATCGTCAATAATGTTTGTTTCCTTTCAATTCCACACTATTTCACACACAAGGATCTAAATCTACTTCTATTATTGTTATTTTTCCTTACTACCAAATTGCAACAACTCAATGGGTAAGTGCACAACATTGGGGGGCCAAAAGGGGGTCATAAGTGGACGCATTTAAAAAAAAAAAACTTCAACTTGTATGAGTTTTTCGAAATAGTTACACTCAAAATTGGAAGATGTTGTAGAAATATGAATTGTAACATTTGGAGTCTAGTTTCTAATCTACTAAATTTTGTTGAAAACAGATAAGTTTAAGTAGGTAAAACAACTAAAATACCAACAAATACTCCTATTTTTGTTAAAAAACATAATAGAGTGACTTTCGTGCCCCCCACCATTTTTTGAGCACCATTTAGTATTTCTGAAAACCCTTTCGTAGAATGATAGTTAGGAGCATCTAGTTTGGGCTCCATTTTTTTTTAGATTTTTTATAGCGAATATTTCTTTATTTATGATTTTTCTAGTACAAAATTTTTATGTTTTGAAAAAAAACGGAGTTCCGACCGTGCCCCCCCTTAACTACCTCAAAAAATATCGAAATTAGTTTATTATTTTTAATATGTATAGAATCATGCCTAGTTTGGGCTAGTAGTATTTTTTTTAATTTTGATCACCCAAAAAAAGATACACCATGAAAGATAGACATATTTACACTTCAAAAAATAGCTATAAAAATGCATAGTTAGAAAATAAATAATATAGATACCTTATATTAGTCCAAAAAAATTGGAAAATTATATTTTAAGAAAGAAGAGACTCTGCTCTACGTCGTGGTATAATTTTTTAAAAATGGATCGATTGTTTTATTTTGATTTATCATAGAGGAAGTGTCATTTTTACATTTTCTTGATAAAACTCGATGTTTGTTGTGTTTGTGCAAGTCCATGCCTCAGGCTTGGGGATCCAAACTGAATCCCAAGCTTTGAGGCATGGCTTGGGAAAAGAGAAAACAAAAAATGCGTACGTGTTACATAACGCGTACACGTTTTGCTTTATTTTATATCTTGTGGCCCCCCAACGTCCCTTTCATCTCTTTCACGAGAATTCTGTAAACATTATGTTTTGTCTGCAATATTCTCTACATTCTTGCATGATTTTTTAGTATTTCATTTTTTCCCCTACCCCACTAGTTGGTTTTTTCTAATCATGGGAGATAAATGTCAAGCTAAGGACAAGAGGAAAGTCAAGAACAAAACATTGGAGCAATTGGAAGAGAAGAGAATAAAGAAATTGAAGAGAATGCAAAAACTTCATGCAGGGCAAGGTACATCTGCTCTATCAAATATAGCTAATGTATTATAAAATGAGGATGAAATACATAATGAAAATGTAGAGAATAATGATTTTTCAATGAATAATGATATCGAATTGAATGATAATGTTGGTATGGGTGAAGAAATTGATATGAATCCAATTGTTGAACCCTTACCTGAGAATCCAAGTGTTAACCCTGAAATTTTTATGAAAACACTGAATGAAGAAAGTAACCTTGTAAATGAATCTTCACCTCTAAGAACACCTCCTTCCATTTTGTGAAGAAAACCAATTCACTTAATTGAAATTTTTGAAAATATTATAAAACCAATTCCTAACAAAATGTCTGAAAGAAATGCAAGAAGAAAAGCTAGTGGAATTTGGGATAATTACTTTGAGAATTTAAATGACACACAAATATGTCAATTATTTGTTACATTGATGAAATTAATTAAGACGAGACCTATAATCAAGACCCTGGGGTTAAGAACATCTAATGTTGTTGATCAAAATGCATCAATTGTTGAAAACATACATAAAGCATACCAAATAGTAGGTGGTGAAAGATGCACCAAAGATAGTAATGTTACACATCGTGCACTTACTAATTGTATAATAAGTGATAAAACAGTTAATAAACACTTGATTAGAAAAAAAAGCAGTGCTTTGAAGCTAAATAGAAAAACACTAATGAAAGTAATAGAGAGACATAAACGTCTTGAGTCAGTCAATAACACTGACTATTGAACCTTCCCTAGCAGACTTCCACGAAAAGATAAGAATACATCTGATATTCTACATAATTAATCGTAAAATTTTGGAATGAGAACACAAGGGTGTCATCGAATAGAATAGATACAGTAAAAAGAAGAATAGGTTCTCGTAATCGTGAATCGTGTGCAAAATATTTCTTAGATATGACTTAAACACATTTTTTTTCTAAGTTTAAGAATGAAAATCCACAAATTAAAATAGCCAAAGATTCTTTGAAATGAGAAAACCCTTTTATGTGAAAATCAATCACTCACATACCACTTGTTGTTGTAGGCATCATGTTGAATTTTCAATGCATTATGATGTTTTTTGTCAAATACGTAGTGTTTTGCATACTGACATCATGTTGCAGGAGTGTGGAATAAACATCCCAAAAAAATATTCAAGGGAATTTACTCCGACAATATTTTTTGAAAAATCAATAAGACAATTTTTTTATAACAAAGCATGTTTGGATGGAATGTGCAATGTATGCGGTGGCTTGCCAAATCTGAAAAGTTATATCCACGAGGAGATTACATCTTAAATAGGAAAAGAATTGGTTGATTTCACCAAATATAAATCGGTGGCATATCAATTAAAAGATGGAAAATAATCTAAGAGGTGTGAGCTTATTACAAAACAATTACCTATATCAGAATATATGGTCAAATTCAAAGAGGAAATTTTTTATGAGCATGCAAGGCACACACATAGAGCTTGATGGTTGGATGAACAATTCAAGTTAAGCAAGGACACATTCCCACTTGGTACTATTATTTCAGTAGTTGACTTCGCAGAGAATTACACATTATAACCACAAATGGAGGTTCAGTCTCAATATTATAACTTAGTGCAAGTTTCTATTTTCCTACATATAACATTCATGCACTCTCCTGAAAGCACTGAGAAAGATCAAAAAATATTGAGAGAGTATCATTTCTACATTAGTGACAATTGGACACATTCTACATAACATGTACAAGGGTGTTTCCAGGTGTTTTATGCGAACTTGAATGAGACGAACATTAGTTTCGATCAACATTACATTTGGTCAGACAACTGCACATCACAATTCAAGAATGCACGAATGTTTTATTGGCTAAGCAGGATTCACAAAGAAACAAATGTACAACATATTTGGAGTTTTACTGAGGCAGGGCATGGAAAAGGAGAGCATGATGGTGCAAGAGCTTGTGTGAAAAAAGAACTTGCAAGAGAAGAGTTAAAGTTCAAGGATGGTGCTAAATTTACAGATGCAAAAAGTATTTTTGATTGGTGTGCCAAGAATATGGGCCATGAATCTCAAGAGAAATCAACGGTTCGTATATATTTTTGGTTGATAGAGCAACAACATCTAACAAACTTTGAAGATTGTATGACAATTGTAGGATCAAATGATATACACTCATTTCGTAGTTCAGATGCAAATGCTTGGACTATTTATACTAGGTGCATGACATGTTTTTGTATATCATGCATTGATTTTGTGTGGAATGAATGTGAGTCACATCAGTGGATAGATGAGTGGACTTGTAGACCTCTAATTACACTCGACACACATCAATTTCCACGAGCATTAAAACTTGCAGAGTCTTCAAATCAAATGACAACATCACCTGACTTTGACCAAGTCTCTGATTTAGTGCAACAAGGTACATACATATATGTACATGCCATGTTTTAGATTTATAAATAATTAAATGGTCCACTCTTAATGTATTTATAAATTGACTGAATTTTACTTTGTGATACATAGGGCACGTTTTTACAGTTATTGTGATGAAATTTAATGAAAAGGGAACATACTACTTCTTATCTCATTGTGTAGAGGGGAATTTTTTTTGACTTCCACAGTCATTAATGCTGAAGACCTTGAGAACCCCACTGGATCAGTGGTAGTCACTGGAACTTGGCTTTGATGATATCCTATCAAAAAATCAAACATTTGGTTGTTTGAAGACTATGAAGTACATCGAAAGATACTTCACTATTCACATTTGGTCCTTGCAACAAATGTTAAATTGATCAAATATCGAGGTCGGTCATCAAACAAAAATCTATGGAAGGTTCATGAATCAGATCATGAAGCAATTCTTGCTACTGTCAAGAATAGAGTTGATCCTTGCCGTTCATTCGATTGAATTTGCAAAGGTATGTTCTTCATGAATTTAATTTGAATATTTACTTAAATGATTTTGTTTAAATTTTGTATGATTTAAAATTTTATTTAATTGCTTACTAACATGTTTATTTAGGCTAGTGGTGCCAAAAAAGCTCCCACCTTCACATGGTTGGCACTGTCAATAGAGAATTTATTATTCTCGAAGCCGAATGAAGCTAAGAAAAATTAAATATTAGAAAGGAAAAGAAAACAAAAATTCTCATTTCACCACCTATATTGTATGAACCACCTATATTATCCAGGTTCTTGGTAATGGACAACCTTACACTGACTCAATCTGAATAGAGACAGAGAAAACTGCGTGAGGCTTTCATAGCCCAAACAAGGTAGCCTGAAAGCACAAGGAGTGTAGGAAACCAAAACGAAGCCTCCAATAGCATTGACTAGGCCACCCCAATGTGTTTCCATAGTTGGTTTGGTCCCACGAGCTTCCGTTTGCAAACTACAACTTCTAGCAGCCCTACACTTACTCAAACTACACTATTTCTTGTGTTTACAAACAATAGGACAGTGAGAGAACTGGATAGAGACGGAGAAAACCGTGAGAGGATTTTATAGAGGGCCTTGACTTAGACCTCTCAAATCTGACAAGACATCTCTAGGGGCCACGGAGTCTGAGAAATCACATATCGAAGATATGGCATGTTTGGGCCTCAGGGCTCTTAAGCGACTATACTAAAATGGGGTAGCCTGAAAGCACGGGGAGTGTAGGGAACCAAAACAAAGCCTCCACTAGTGTTCACCAGGTCACTCTAATGTTTTGTCATTGTTGGTTCAGTCCCACAAACTTTCGTTTACAAAATACAACATCTGATAACCTTACACTGACTTAGACTACATTATTTCACGCGTTTACAAACACTAGGACAGTGAGAGAATGGGATAGAGACAAAGAAAACAGTGAGATAATTTCGTAGAGGGCCCTGACATGGAGCTCTTAGATCTGACGAGACGTCTCTATGTGCCACGGAGTCTGAGAAATCACATGTCGAAGATATGGCGTGCTTAGGCCTTAAGGCTCTTAAGCGACTACGCCCGGACATGGTAGCCCGAAAGCACGGGGAGCGTAGGGAACCAAAAAAATCCTCCACTAGTGTTCACCATGAAACCTCGACGTGTTGACGTAGTTGGTTTGGTCCCATGAGATTCCATTTCAAACTACATCCTCTGGCGGCCCTATAATGACTTAGACTGCACTATTTCACGCGTTTACAAATAATAGGACAACGAGATAACTGGATGGAGACGGAGAAAACCGTGAGAAGCTTTCATAGAGGGCCCCAACATAGAGCTCTTGGATCTGATGAGATGTCTCTAGGTGCCACGGAGTCTGAGAAATCACATGTCGAAGATATGACATGTTTGGGCCTTAGGGTTCTTAAGTGACTACACCCGGACGGGGTAGCCTGAAAGCATGGGGAGGAGCGTAGGGAACCAAAATGAAGCCTCCAATAGCGTTCAATAGGCCACCTTGACGTGTTGGCATAGTTGGTTTGGTCCCATGAACTTTCGTTTGCAAAATACAGCATATGGCAGCCTTACACTGACTTAGACTACATTCTTTTGCACGTTTACAAACAATACGACACTGAGAGAACCAGATGGAGATGAAGAAAATCACAAGAGGCTTTTCAAGAGAGCCACAACTTGGAGCTCTTTCATCTAACGAGACATCTCTAGGTGCCACGGAGTTTGAGAAATCACATGTTGAAGATATAACGTGTTTGGGCCTCAAGGCTCTTAAGCGACTAGGCCTGGACGAGGTAGCCCGAAAGCATAGGGAGTGTCGGGAACCAAAAATAAGCCTCCATTAGCATTCACAAGGCCACCCTGATGTGTTGGTGTAGTTTTTTTGGTCCCACAAGCTTCCGTTTGCAAACTACAACCTCTGACAGCCCTATACTGACTCAAACTGCACTATTTTGCGCGTTTATAAACAATAGGACAGCGAGAGAACCAGATAGAGACGGAGAAAACCATGAGATAATTTCATAGAGGGCCCTGATGTGAATCTCTTTGATCTAACGAGACATATCTATGTGCCACAGAGTCTGAGAACTCACATGTTGAAGAGATGGCGTGTTTGGGCCTCAGGGCTCTTAAGCGACTACGCCCGGATGGGATAGCCCGAAAGCATGGGGAGTGTAGGGAACCAAAAATAAGCCTCCAATAACATTCATTAGGCCACCCTGATGTGTTGGCATAGTTGGTTTGGTCCCACTAACTTCTGTTTGCAAAATACAACATCTGACAGCCTCACACTGACTTAGACTACACTATTTCACGCGTTTACAAACAATAGGACAGCGAGAGAACCGGATGGAGACAGAGAAAACCAAGATATTATTTCGTAGAGGGCACCAACATGGAGCTCTCAAATTTGACGAGACATCTCTAGGTTCCATGGAGTCTGAGAAATCACATGTTGAAGATATTGCGTGTTTGGGCCTCAAGGCTCTTAAGCGACTACGCCCAGACGGGGTAGCTCGAAAGCACGGGGAGAGTAGGGAACCAAAAAAAATCCTCCACTAGCATTCACCAAGCCACCCCAATGTGTTTCTGTAGTTGGTTTGGTCCCATGAGCTTCCATTTGCAAACTACAGCCTCTTGCAGCCCTACATTGACTCAGACTACACTATTTCTTGCATTTGCAAACAATAACACAACGAGAGAACCAGATGGAGACAAAGAAAACCACGAGAGGATTTTGTAGAGGGCCCCAACATGGAACTCTTGGATCTGACGAGATGTCTCTAGGTGCCACGGAGTCTAAGAAATCACATGTCGAAGATATGGCGTGTTTGGGCCTCAGGGCTCTTAAGCGACTACGCCCGGACAGGGTAGCCCGAAAGCACGAGGAGTGTAGGGAACCAAAACGAAGCCTCCACTAGCATTAAGCAGGCCACTCCAACATTTTGGCGTAGTTGGTTCGGTCCCACAAACTTCCGTTTGCAAAATACAACCTCTGGTAGCCCTACACTGACTCAGACTGCACTATTTCATGCGTTTACAAACAATAGGACAATGAGAGAACCAAATGGAGACGGAGAAAAAAATGATAGGATTTCGTATAGGGCCCCAACATGGAGCTCTCGGATCTGATGAGATGTCTCTAGGTGCCATAGAGTCTGAGAAATCACATGTCGAAGATATGGCATGTTTGGGCCTCAGGGCTCTTATCTCGAAAGCTCGTAGTCACTTAAGTGACTACGCCCTAATTTTTTGGCATAGTTTGTTCAGTCCCACTAACTTCCGTTTGCAAAATACAGCATCTAAGTCAGTGTAGCCGCTTAAGAGCCTTGAGGCCCAAACACACCATATCTTTGATGGGTGATTTCTCAGACTGCGTGGCACCTAGAGATGTCTCGTCAGATCTGAGAGCTCCAGGTTGGGGCCCTCTACGAAAGCCTCTCGTGGTTTTCTTCATCTCCATCCGGTTCTCTCGTTGTCCTATTGTTTGTAAACGGGTGAAATAGTGTAGTCTAAGTCAATGTAAGGCTGCCAAAGGCTATATTTTATAAACGGAAGCTTGTGGGACCAAACCAATTACGCCAAGATGCTAGGGTGGCCTGGTGAACGCTAGTGGAGGCTTTGTTTTGGTTCCTATGCTCCCCATGCTTTCGGGCTACCCCGTTCAGGTGTATTCGCTTAAGAGCCTTGAGGCCCAAACACGCCATATCTTTGACATGTGATTTCTTAGAATCCATGGCAGCTAGAGATGTCTCATTAGATCTGAGAGCTCCAAGTTGGGGCCCTCTACGAAAGCCTTTCGTGGTTTTCTCTGTCTCCATCCGGCTCTCTCAATGTGCTATTGTTTGCAAACATGAGAAATACTGTAGTTTGAGTCAATGTAGGGCTGCAATAGGCTGTAGTTTGCAAACAAAAGCTCGTGGGACTGAACCAACTATGCCAACACATCGAGGTGGCCTCGTGAATGCTATTGGAGGATTTGTTTTGGTTCCCTACGCTCCCCATGCTTTTGGGCTGCCTCGTCCAGGTGTAGTGGCTTAAGAGCCCTAAGGCACAAACACACACTATCTTCGACACGTGATTTCTCAGACTCCCAGGCACCTAGAAATGTCTCGTCAAATATGAGATCTCAATGTTAGGGCCCTCTATGAAATATTCTTGTGGTTTTCTCTATCTTCATCCGGTTCTCTTGCTGTCCTATTGTTTGTAAACGCACGAAATAGTGTAGTCTAAGTTAGTGTAAGGCTGCCAGATGTTGTATTTTGCAAACAGAAATTCGTGGGACTAAACCAACTATGCCAATATGTCAGGGTGGCCCGGTGAATGCTAGTGGAGGCTTTGTTTTGGTTCCCTACAGTCCCCGTGCTTTCAGCTTACCTCATCCAGGCGTAGTCGCTTAAGAGCCCTGAGGTCCAAACACACCATATTTTCGACATGTGATTTCTCAGACTCCGTGGTACCTAGAGATGTGTTGTTAGATCTGAGAGCTCCATGTCGGGGCCTTATACTAAAGCCTCTCGCAATTTTATCCATCTCTATCCAGTTCTCTCACTGTCCTATTGTTTGTAAACACACGAAATAGTGCAGTCTAAGTCAGTGTAAGGCTGCCAGATGCTGTATTTTGCAAACGGAAGTTCATGGGACCGAACCAACTATGCCAACACATCAGGGTGGCCTATTGAATGTTTATTGGAGGCTTCATTTTGGTTCCCTATGCTCCCTGTGCTTTTGGGCTACCCCGTCTGAGCGTAGTCACTTAAGAGCCCTGAGGCCCAAACACACCATATCTTCAACATGTGATTTCTTAGACTCTGCGGTGCCTAGAGATGTCTCGTCAGATTTGAGAGCTCCATGTTGGGGCCCTCTACAAAAAATATTATGGTTTTCTCCATATCCATCTGGTTCTCTCGCTATGTTATTGTTTGTAAATGCGTGAAATAGTGTAGTCTTAGTCAGTGTAAGGCTGCCAAATGCTGTATTTTGTAAACGGAAGTTTCGCGGGACTGAACCAACTACACCAACACATCAAGGTGGCCTGGTGAAAGCTAGTGGAGGAATTTTTTTGGTTCCCTATTGTAATGAAATTTCTTGTCTAATTCAGATTAAGAGCAACAATAGAACACCAAATAACACAATTTTCAGAATAATGATCTCAATATGCAATTAGAATAGCTTCCCCACTTCGAGGGGGTAACCTCCAAACCATATAATAAGACTCAAATGCTCAAATGATAATGAAATACTACCTATAATCCCCTATATATACTATTCATATGCTATGGCCATCACCAAGGCTGACCTAATAAGCATGAGAAAGTATAA
Source organism: Taxus chinensis (assembly GCA_019776745.2). NCBI lineage: Eukaryota > Viridiplantae > Streptophyta > Pinopsida > Cupressales > Taxaceae > Taxus > Taxus chinensis. Next base: position 21,618,900 of record CM034156.1, read on the forward strand.
ATGATATAATAAAATGATATGTTAAGCCACAAGTCGGCTACTCATATCCTGATACAAGCAATAGGTTAAGGGCATAGCATGCCCTTCCCCTTCAAACCAATGTTGTCCTCAATGTTGACTAATCCTGGATGTTGCTGCAGAAAACCTTCATCCTCCCAAGTGGCGTCTTTTATGCTCAGATTCTTCCACTTGATCAAATATTCCTTAATGTCTCTAGTTCTCAGCCTCTTAGTATGTGTTTGCAGAATCTTCTCCAGCTCCAAAATGATTCTTCCTTCCTCGTCAAGTTCTGGTAACTTTTTCTGGGCTTCAAATTTCTATCCAATAACCTTCTTCGGGCATGAAACATGGAATACTGGGTGTATGTGTGAAGATGGAGGCAACTCTAGTTTATAAGCAACACTACCAATTTTCTGTAGAACCTGATAAGGGCCATAATATTTAGGAGAAAGTTTGTTTTCCTTTTTTTGTTACTTTAGGGACATCTGTTTGTAAGGCTGGAGACGTACAAAAACCCAGCCACCAATTTCAAAATGTCTTTCACTACAGTGTTGATCTACTTGTTGTTTCATCCTGTTTTTTGCTAATGCTAAATTCTCCTTCAAACTAGACAAAACCTGTTGTTGATGTTGAATGTGTTCCTCAACATCTCTGACCTTAGTTTGCACCCTAAAGGAGGAAGTGATAGAAGGTGGATGGTAACCATATAATGCTAAAAATGGGTTCATTTGAGAAGAGGTATGAAAATATGTGTTATACCACCATTCTGCCAGTGGTAGCCATTTAATCCACCTTTCTTGCGTATCTGATACAAAATAATGTAAATACCCCTCTAAGCATTTGTTGACCACTTCTGTTTGCCCATAAATTTGAGGATGATAAGATGAATTGTGAGCTAGCTTTGTACCCAAACATGAAAATAATTCCATCCCAAAATTACTTGTGAAAATAGGATCACGATCACTTACAATTATCTTTGGGGTTCTATGTAGCCTTTGAACTGTCTCTAAAAAAATAGCTATGACTGTACTAGCTGTAAATGGATGTGATAGGGCACAAAAATGGGCATATTTTTTGAGCCTATCCACAATCATGAAAATAACATTCTTACCCTTTGAACAAGGAAATCCGGTGATGAAATCCATGGAGACCTCCTCCCATTTCTGGCTAGGAATTGGTAAGGGTTACAACAGACCTGGTGTCTTAATTATTTCCCCTTTGTTCTATTGGCACACTAAACACTCTGATACAAACTTTTATACATCCCCCTTGAGTCCTTCCCAAAAGAATTATTTTTTTATTCTATGATATGTCTTCAAAAACCCAGAGTGTCCTCCAACAGGTGAGGCATGTAGCTCTGCAAGAATCTTATGCTTCAACTCAGAATCTTTACTCAAGTATAACCTATCCTTGTACCATAGGGCATTACCTTGCCACTCAAATTTGTTAAATTTCATAGATCCTTGCTTGATATTCTGTATTAGAGATTGTGTGTCCTTATCTTGCTTCCATTCCAATCTTGCTTCATCCACCCAATTGGCCGTCAATATGGACATTCCACATAGTAAGGCATCTGCGGATGTATCCCTTCTGGACAACGCATCAGCTACTACATTTTCTTTACCCTTTTTGTATATGATTTCAAAATCATAACCCAACATTTTTGTTACCCACTTTTGTTGTTCCTTAGATGATAACCTTTGCTCCAAAAAGTATTTGAGACTATCATGATCAATTTTTACCTTGAAGTGTCTACCCATGAGATGGGGCCTCCATTGCTTGACCGCATGAAGAATAGCCATCATTTCTTTCTCATAGACAGGTTTGAGCAGATCTTTTTCTTTGAATTGGCGACTCTCAAATGTAATTGGTCTTCCTTCCTGCATTAGAAATACTCCCAATCCTGATCCTGAAGCGTCACATTCAATAATGAAGGTTTTTGAGAAGTTGGGAGTAGCCAAAATTGGGGTGCTGCACATGGCTTCCTTCATCTGCTCAAAGGATTTAGTGGCTACGTCTGTCTAATGGAAGGCATCCTTCTTTAGCAATGTAGTGAGTGGGGTTGCTATTCTACCATATCCTCGCACAAATCTTCTGTAGTACCCTGTTAGTCCTAGGAACCCATGAAGATTTTTGAGATTTTTGGGCCTTGGCCATTCCACCATAGCTTTGATCTTCTGAGGATAAACTTTGATGCCTTCATGGGATATAATATGACCCAAGTACTCTACTTCTTGTACACCAAAATAACATTTGGATGGCTTTGCATATAGAGTATGTTTCTCCATAAATGCCAATCCCGCTTGTTTTCTTTCACTGTTTTAAGGAGAATGGCTTTCAGTGTTTTGTTCGTTGCTTCAGCCTGCCCATTGGCTTGGGGATAGTACAAGGAAGCCGTATGATGGCTGATTTTAAATTTTTTGCATAGCTCACGAACTTCTTCATTCTTGAAAGAAGTTCCATTATCTGAGATAATGATTTGCGGGATACCGTATCTGCAAATGATTTGGTTCAAAATGAACTTAGCGATTACAAAACCAGGTACAGTTGTAAGAGGCATGGCCTCTACCCATTTAGTGAAATATTCAGTGGCCGTGATTATAAAATTGTGGCCGTCTGTGGACGAGGGAGAGAACTTCCCTATCAAGTCCAGGCCCCATGTAGAAAAGGGCCACGGAGTAGCGATCGGTTGCAAAGCTTGTGCCGGCATGTGGATCTCATGAGAGAACTCCTGACATTTATGACACCTGCGTACAAACTCTATTGCGTCATGTTCTATAGTGGGCCAGAAATAGCCCATTCGATGTATTTTTCGAGCAGTGGCATGGCCACCGAAGTGGCCTCCACATATACCGCTATGGTATTCATGGAGAATCTTCTTGGACTCTTCTGTGTCAATACACCTTAAGAGCATTCCATCGAATGCTTTCCGATAGAGCACTTGCTCTATAATGACGTATTTAGCTACGATAATGCGTAACCGCCTTCTTTGTTGAGGTGTAGCTCCTTCTGGGTACCTATGGTCCATGATATAACTAATGATATCAGCGTACCAAGGGCACTCAGATATAACAGGTCGGGTTTCGACGTAGTACACGCATTCATCTGGAAATTCTAAGTCTACTAAGTCGCCTCCGTCTAGCGGGTTATCAGCTAACCAATCTGCGATGATTTTCCCTTTAACTGACTTTTGGTTTACAAAAGTTAATTCGAACTCTCCCATTAAGGTTATAAAGCGTCCTTCCTTTTTAGACAGGGACCCTTGTGTGAGGAAGGTTCGTAAGTGGTCAGTTTTTACCATGACCCTTGTCTCTTGATTTAGCATGTAGTGTCTTAGGCGTTTAGTAGCAAAGACTATGGCAAGACATTCTCGCTCTGCTTGTGTATAGCGTGTTTCATAGTCAAGCAGTGTTCGGCTAATGAAATAAATCGCACGCTCTCTCTTGTCATCGTCTTCTTGGGCCAACATACAGGCCAGCGAGACATCGGTAGCCCGTGAGTATAGAATTAATGGGCGATCTAACTTAGGTGGCATTAGCATAGGCGGTGATAGCAGGAAACGCTTGACTACATCAAAAGCTTCATTGCAATCTTCAGTCCAATCAATGCTATAGTCCTTCTTGAGTAAGTTGTTGATTGGATGGACGGCGAAGCTTAGATCCGGGATAAACCTCCGGATTGCACCCAGCTTTCCAAGAAATGATCTGATTCCAGATTCACTCGAGGGCGGGACCATTTCGAGGACAGCCCGAATTTTGGTTGGATCAACATCGATCCCTCGTGACGATATGATGTATCCTAGGAGCTTTCCTCCTGTTACACCAAATACGCATTTCTCTGGATTTAGCGTGACTCCGTATTCTATTAGACGTGAAAGAATGATGCAGAGTACTTCAGGGTGGTCACAGCACTTTTTGGCCTTAGCCAATAAGTCATCCACGTAAGATTCCATGATTTTATGAATTAGATCGTGAAATATGTATGTCATGGCCCGTTGATACGTAGCACCGGCGTTCTTGAGACCGAATGGCATAACAGCGTAGCAATAGGTTCCCCAAGGAGTTATAAAGGTGGTTTTAGCTTGATCTTTCTTGGATATTCTGATTTGATTGTATCCTGAGAATCCATCCATGAGAGACAAGAGCTCAAACCCAACTGTTGCATCAACAATGACATCGATAGATGGCAATGGGAAGTCATCCTTAGGACATGCTTTGTTAATGTCCCGGAAATATATGCAGATGCGTATCTTTCCATTCTTCTTGAGAACGGGAACGATGTTTGATACCCATTGGGAGTAGTCAACTGGCTTGATGAATCCTACCTGAAGGAGTTTTATTACCTCCTCTTTTACCATAAGGGCTACCTTGGGCTTCATGGGTCTTGATTTCTGTTTAATTGGCTTTGCATCCGATCTAGTGACGAGGTTGTGCACCGCAATGTGGGGTGCGACTCCTGTCATCTCTTTGTAATTAAATGCAAATGCCTTCTGATGTTCTTTGAGAACTTGAGTATGTATTTCCACTTCTTCTGGGGTTAATGAAGATCCTAGTTTCAAGATTCTTGGCTCATCTTCCGTTCCGATATTGACATCGATTGTTTCTTCAATTAAAGAGGCGTTACCCACTTCGAACTCAGGCGGTGCTGGGGGTAAATCCAAATCATCCCCGTTTTCCACCGCGTATATATTAGGTTCTTTTTGTGAGGGAAGATCCGTTACAGGATTTCCGAAGTAGGAAGATGAATGCGGGATCAGAGATAAATCTAGCGTGTGATAGGAGAGATGTAGTGCTGCATAGGCATTTAAGTAATCCAAAGTAGCCGCATCATTTCCAACATGGTCTAGGACGGTAGATTCACTTCCGCTTGAAAGAGGATTTATCGTTGTTTTTATCAATGGTTCGTTTCGAATGGATATTGTGAAATGAGTATCTTCTAGCTCATTGCTTGGAGTGAAGCGTGATGCCGAAGTTGCTATTGAATCGGCGAGAAGATTTTTCTCTCGCGGAATTGCTTCAATGGATATGAAGTTGAATGCCTTGCTTAAATCTAATACAGCATTTTTGTAAAGTTGCAAGTGTTCGGCTTTAGTTTCATATACCTCTGAAACTTGGTTTGCCACTAATTGCGAGTCTCCTAAAACTCTGATATTATCAATACCGATTCTTTTGGCTAAGGTAAGGCCAAGGAGGAGGGCTTCGTACTCAGCGCCGTTGTTTGTGTATTCAAAGTTCAACTTAAAAGAGAATGGGAGGACCTTTTCCTTGGGCGAGGTAAGAATTATACCTGCCCCCGCTCCATAGCGGCATTTAGCTCCATCGAAATGGAGAGTCCAATACTTAGCCGGGAGTATGGATGTAGGTGTATCTGCTGTGTTTACACACTCTACTTCTACCATATAGAGATCTTCTGCTGGCAAGGAACCAACACCTAGGGAAAATCCTATGCCTACTGAATCGAATGGTAAGAACATTGGTGAATCTTGTTCTATCAACTCAACGATCTTCGCAGTAGTCCCTAATGATACTATTTCTTTAGTTTTACCTTTAGGGGTTGGAATTGTTTGGGCTGTGTTGGTAGTTTCAAGATCCGTTGTAGGTATCAAATTTTCCTCTGGCTTTGGGTCAGAGGGTTTGTTAAGTTGGTTTGTTGGAAGTTCGAATTCTGAGTGTACACCTGGTCTCTTCTTTAAATCAGCTAGGTGTACGTCAAATGGCTTTGGATCACCTTTGGCTACAAAAACCTTTCCCAGATGCAGGAATCTTACTTCTTGAAATAGAGTGGAAGGGATTGCCTTCATGCGGTGTATCCATGGTCGGCCAAGGATCATATTATAATTGGTTTCCCGATCTATAATATAAAACTCAGTCAGGATTGTTTTAGGTCCCAAGGTGACCGGTAGTATTATGGTTCCTATCGATGTGGCTTTAAGGCTATCGTAGCCCCTCAAGGTATTTCGTGTAGTAGAACAGTTCGTTTCTCCATATCCCAATTTTTGGAGAAAAGAGAAAGGGACTATGTTAACCGCAGCTCCATCGTCAACCATTGCCCGTTTTGCATAATTATTATAAACCTGTACTTGCAAGTGTAGGGCTGGATCACCTCGGCGTGCGATCTCGGCATCCGTAGGCATTTTACTTATCTCGAATATGAATTCGACATCCCTATCCGCCTGTCCCGGAGGATAAACATCAAAGTCTATATGATTTACTTGTGCTTCTGGTGGTGGAGTGATACTAATTAAATGACCCAAACCTAACGCTTCTAAGAGAGAAGCCCTGTGAGCAGGGGAATTCTTTAGTAAATCAAGGAATGAAATATGTGAGAAGGTTTTTGTTAGATCATTAATTAGATCGTAAGCACCCATAGGTTTTGCTACGGTTTGCTGGATGCTATTTGTTTCCGGTAGATGGCTTGGACTTGGTTGAGAGAAATACTCTCGTGTCCTCGTAATTGCTTCAACGGGTAATTCGGAGTCTAACTCTACTAATCCAACTACCTTAGGTCGCGGCTGACTTCCTAGTTGTGGCGCGACTACCAGATTTAGCGAGGTTGAGGCCTCGTGATCGTTGTTTCCTGTCATTGCGCCTTTGTTTGTTCCAGTTGGTTTCAACCCATTGTTATCATGATTTGGGAGTGGATCATTAAAGATCTTGAGAGGGGCATTCTGAGGGGAAACTGCCCCTGCGAAGGTACTTGCCGTTGGTGACGTAGGATTTGCTAGGAACATATCCGTAAAAAATTGTTTTTGCTCATTTGGCAAGCGTTGCATGAATTTTTTGTAGTCACGACACGTTCTAGTGTCATGACCCCGAATTTTATGGAAACCACAATAAGAATTGGGATTATAATTCCCGTTTTGTTGGTTTGGTGTGTATTGTGGCCTAAAATTCCGATCAAACTGTTTCCTATTAGGACCAAAGTTTTGGAATTGTTGTTTTTGGTTTTGACTTTGGTTTTGGTAACCAAATGAGTTTTGGCTTGGCTCTTGCATGGGATTTCGTTGTTGTTGTTGCTGTGGATTATTAAAATCCACCGTATTGACCGTCGGGGTAAAATTGTTGTTTCTTTGGTTGTTTGTTTGTGACGGAGTATTAACGACATTTACCCTCTTGGGCTGGTCAATTACCCCATCTGTTGTTACCCCACGATTTTTGTTAAGGATTTTGGGTCCTTGATTGACGCTTGTGGTGGTTGTAGTATTTTGAGTAGAGGTGATTAACCTCCCGTTTGCTCCATATGTCTTACGGCCACTATCTATTGCTGCTTGATCAATTCGCAGAGCGCTCTCAAGTACTTCATCATAAGTCCTTAGTGGGAACTTCTGGACTTCTTCCTTCACTTATTTGCTAAGAGAATGAAGGAATAAATCGCATAGCTCCATCTGATCCATGTTTGGAGCGCTTGCCGAGGAATAAAGGACTGTGCGCCACCTTTGGATGAAATGGGTGACAGACTCATTATGTTCTTGCTTGATGTGCAAGAACTCCCTGATTCCTGTCCTTAATAGTTTGTTCATGTCGAAGGCTTTGATGAACTCCGACACGAGTTGTTTGAATGAACGTATGGAAGCTTCAGGTATTCTATAATACCAATCGAGAGCAATGCCTTCCAGCATATTGGGGAATATTTTAGCAACGACCTCATCCCATGGGAGTAATTCTTGAATGGCTGTAGCGTAAGCTTTGATATGCGCATTCGGATCTCCTTCTCCTTTCTATTTGGGCAAATCGGGAAGAGGCCTTGGAAGCATAACGCTTCTTATGGCGAAATCTAAGGGCTCTTTTAAATATTCTGAATAAGTCCCTATTGCATACGTCTCCACCATTGATGGTGCCTGTTGAGGAGGTGGTGGCGGAACGGGTTGTTGATATGGCGTAACGTACGCGTTGGCAGGGGCATAAGGCAGTCCATGCATTTGAGTAAACATGCCGGTGGTTGAGTACATATCCCCTTGTGGTGATTTGGAATACATGTTTAAGTATGAAGGGGTACTATCCAGGAATGGATTGCTCTGTACCGGACCAGGAGGAACTGTGCTAGCGATAGTGGGTCTAGTTGGCACTTGTGAATACTGAGGAGTCATACCTAACGTGCCTACTCCTGTGAGGAGATCTACTTGGCTAGGATGGTGTGGAGGATTGGAACTCCCTGTTTGTATGAATTTCGAATTTTGATTTGCTTGGGCAAGTTCTAATCCTCTAACCTTTTCTATTAGCGTTGAAATGACTTCATTTGGTGAAGTCACGATATCGTGCCTTGGTGGCGTTTGTTGTATATCCTGGTGTTGTATAGGCATGTGATAGCCTGTCATGAACTGATTGCTATCTTGCCAAGTTTCTCTGAGAGTATTTTCTATACGTGATGGCATAGAGGTATTTTCTTGAGGAGAGAACTCGGGCTGTATTTGCAAAATTCCTACAGGTGGATACATGCCTTGAGAGCGTTGTTCATTCCTAGGATAACGTATTGAGTACTCGTCATCTAGAACTGAGTATGGATCTGATTGTCTGCTAATATGTGGTCTAAGTAGCACCTGAGGAGATGAAGCAGATTCTCCAGTCAATGTCATATTGTTTGAGCCTGAAGGATCTGTTTGTGTTTGAGCGAGTTGTTGCTCCAACCCCTCTGCTTGGAAGGACGAACTATATCTAATCCTCGGCGTTTGCGTTGACAACTGATTAGTTGAATAGTTGTCGCCCCACATTGAGAGTGAGGGTGATGATTCCCTATTCTGTTGGGCATAGTATGCCTCAAGACCCAGGAGGGGTCTGCCATATGCATCGAATCCCGACATATTCGGGGGGTATATGAATACCCGCAGAATAATGGGAAGGAGCGAAGGTGATTTGTGAAGGGAAACGTGATATTTATGACTCCGAACGAGAAGGTAGGAAGTTTTACGTCAGCTTTACTAATTTCGTTTGTTTCACGTTGGGTTCACCAATTTTGTACGTCGGAAAAGCAACAGGCGAGCGTGAGAATCAACAAGTGACTCTTCCACGTACCCGACCTCCCGAGGTCGTGCCGAGACAGCTGGTGGGGGTAGAATATGCAGACAAACTAGTTGGGGAGTCTAATGTCTTCGACACGCACTAATGGTATTTGCGAATCTAAGGCAAAGAAGGCCCTTCTAACTTGGACTGGTGTGATAGATCGATCAGCGAGGATGACTGCTCGAAGGCTCCAATCAATATCGAGATCTGGCGTGATTCGATCTATGGGTTGTGGGATGCGTGGAAAATGACCCGGTATGGTTTCGTGTATTTCTCCTGATAGGGTCATATGGCGAATATAGTCAACTCTATGGACGATTCTCTGGCCTAGTCCAAAATTCTCTAGCTTCGTTAACTGTTGTGTCTAGTAGGGACAACTGTTGAATGATGATAGGCGGAATCGGAGTAGACTGAAATACTAATGTGCGTAGGCCAGTGTCTATATCTAACTGACTTGTGGATTCGTTGGGCTGTGGGATTTGTGGATCACAACCGTAGACTCTTGGTTGTTGCGGTCTTGTTATGGTCATACGCGAGATCAAGTTCTAATCCCTAGTATCCAGTAATCGTATGCTTTCTCGGCCTCTACGTTTAGAACCAGCAATTGTGTGATTTTCTCAGAATACCTTACAGGTGTTCTAGCAACTTGAATTCTTAAACTGGTATCTATATCTACGAGGGTGTCTCCAGCGTCTGGCTATGGAACTAAAGGATCGCACCCGAATATTTGTTCTCTTTCAAATCCTTCTATAGTCATGCGGATGTTTTCTAGGATAACCTATAGTTTGGCTGATTTGACCAAAATGTGTGTGCTTGGTCATCTTCGATGTTTAACCCTCTCAACTGTGACCTGATCTGTTGGAAGTCTGTTGTTGTTTGGAAGACTTGTATCCTAAGGTTTTGGTCAATGTCAGTTGTTGCCACTATGATATTGGGCTGGGGCACAATTGGCTTGAAAATGTATTCCCTGGGCTCCCTAGGTCCCGTAATTGTCATGCAAAAGCAGTAATGAAACAAACTATAATAAAGTAAAATTGAAGTACACTTCTAGCATATGTAATTTCTTTTTGTATTTTCTGGCAATTTATAAGAAAGCAGCTATTTAAAATATTTAGAATTGACAACTAAACTAATAACGTAAAACAAACAAAATAGCCGAGTGTAGCTATTTGTCTGTGCAATTTTGTATATCTATTCTAAACAACGAAATAATTAATCTATTTGCAAGATTCTCGATCCTACCTCAGAAGTAAGGAATGAATCATAGTTTCTCAGAAACTATCAATCCCCACAACCTCCCTGGCAATATCAAGAATGGAAATAACTGAAATAAAGCGATTAACTACTTTATTTGATAAGTTCTAACTAAAACTTTGAAAGATGGAACCTGGATTTCGCAGAACAGTGGCGAATCCGACAGTGTGTATGTTCTTGTCCCCTCAGTATGATCTCTTCGTTCTTTGTGCTCACATGAATCCAAAAAAGCGTGGAATGCTTGCATCAACAGGAATAGATATTTGGATCAATGGACAGCCTTTAGAATGCAGACAGAATAGAATGCGGATAGGAGAGGGATAGCGCAAGAGTACAGAGCTTGGCCTATGCAATTCCTAGCGGGGTCTACTGCGAATCATGCAACAAAAGCATCCAGAACCTGAAACTAGTCTGTATGAAGAGCAAAACCTACAACTTTAATGGCTGCCTAAACTATTCTACTCCAAAAACAATGATACTGTTTGCACAAGTTGGATCTGTGGCTTACCAACAGCAACACAATACTAACCAAAGCATTCAATGAGAAAACTAAAAATTCTAAGCAAAGGAAAACTAAATCTGCTGTAACAAGAAATTCAAAAGCAAACTTTGGAGCAAAACTTAGAGGCCAAAGTAATGTTTGCACTTGCACAAGTTGGATATGTGGCTTACCAGCTGCAACACAAAACTGAAACAAACCTGCAACAAACTATGCTACCAATCCTAAGCAAACTAAAAAGACCACAGCACTGAAAAATAAGAAAGTTGGAGTGAAAAAATGGTGGCCATTTGCATGTGCACAAACCATGCATTTATAGGAATTCCAACACTCAAAAACCAAAATCAATTTGAACTCCTAAACAATAAACAAAGGAAAAACACTGTTCCAGGGGACCAAAAACATTAATGCATGCCCAAGTCGGCAAGAAAAGCTGGTGAGTCGTGATATTTCACGCGGGTCGCGCCAAAAGAGCGTTCTGGAAAATGCGCACAGGACCGCCGCCCTGCTCAGGGTGGCGGTTACAGGACCGCCGCCCTGTTCAGGGCGGCGGTCACGAGACCGCCGCCCTTAAAGGTGGCGGTTTCGTCACCGAAGGCCAAACAGCCAAGAAAAGAGGGAAACATAGGGAAAACAAAGCACGCGGGGGCTAAGTGGGGCATGCGGGATGTTAACGCATATCCGAAGAGCTCTTTCTGGATCCCGAACACCTTTCGAGGAGACCTGTATCATCATTGGGGCACTTGTTACACCGTTCTGCGGTACAGTACCTTACAATTTTGGGTACGTACAGTCACCTATGTTTCACAACATCCTTACACACACACTCCATGGTTTTTATTCTCCTAAGGGTATCAAGACACAACCATTTCAATATTTAATCACAAATATATCATCACACAATTAAATACTCTCATTTGGTTCTCATAACCTTTTGAAACCATACATCATGAATAATCGATCCTTATACATTCAAAATATTTCTATTTAATCCATTGACTTGGACCTCATCTGCTCAAGTCTCGTAAATCAGGACCAATCAAATCATAAATTCATTGAAAATATTTCTATCTACTCCTTTGACTTGGACTTCTTCCTCCCAAGTGTTGTAAATTAGGACCCATCAAATCATATATTTATTGAAAATATTTCTATCTACTCTATTGACTTGTACTTCATCTACCCAAGTCTCATAAAGCAAGACCAATCAAAACATAAATTCATTGAAAAACTTTATATCTACTCTGTTTAATTAGACCTCATCTAACCTAGTCTCATAAATCGGAACTAGTCAACTCACATAACCATCGAAATATTCTAAAATGATGATTCCATTGCTAACCTTAGTCCTCAAAAAATTAAAAACATAAAAAGAAACAAAACATCTCCCATAGCCAACACTTCATCCAAGCGTAATATGAAAATAAACAACGTAGAAGTAAAAAATATTTATCCATAGGTAATTTCCACTCTAGGGGAGGTCACTTGTATTGTAAGCTCATCTAAAAAATAGTTTTAAAATTTTTCATCATTGGAAGATATCTCAATCATAGTATCACCATATCAAGTCATAAAATTTTCCTATAAGACACAGGTTAATCTTGTTCCTATTAGGCATTGTGTACCCCATCCCTAGTATGGTTTTTACCATTTCAGATATTTTTACCTATGGTCTTGTCTAGAAGCTTACTGATGGCAAATACTCCTTCAAAACAAGCTCTCTCTTTAACAAAAAGCTTTGAACTTATTTACCTAGATCTTTTGACCATTCACCTTAGTCAAAGATTTTGAGGCCGTGCATCTTACTAGTCACATGAATATAAGATTTTGGGGAAAAAATTCCTTCCCAACAAGCACAATACAAATAAAAAAGTACAAATTAATCAAAAATACAAAAAATAACTTTGCAAATCATTACACATTTTGTCCTTTGCAATCTTCGGTGTTGAGCACACACCTCTTACTAGTAGTGTGAGACTGGGAAAGGAGGAAGGAATCCTTACTCACCTACATTTTGTCTTTGGTTTTGATCCCTTTCCTCTTATTGATGGCATAGGGCAAGATGTATGGAGTTATTTTAGATAAAACAAAACAAAATAAAGCCTTCAGAAAATTTGAATCAAACGTGGCTTAATCATACAAATCAAAAGGATCAATTTAGTTTCTCATGTTAAGAGATACAACAAGTCCTTCAAACCGGATCTTATTAATTAGTATTCCATTAATGAATCTAATTCTAGTCAAAACATATAATGTGACATCATATTGGAATTGGTGAGGTAATCTTGATTAGAGATGAGTTACACTTTCCCAAATGGACCATTATTACACCTTGTGTCTTTTCTTCCATCATCTTCATTCTCATATCACTATTTCACTTGTCTTGCATCCTTCTTGGCTCTTAGTGGTGATCCCTTGCATCTTGCTATTTTCGTGGAGTCAAAAGTAGAGTTAGATATCTCATCACTTTATCATCTAAAATCCATTCTATCAATGGAATGAAATATTTAAAAATTGTTTGAACATGAGTTCATACGGTGTACTCTTTACTAAGTCAAAATTCAAAATCCAAAAACATTTTAAAAATTCAAAAATAAAAAAATAAAAAACCTTTCAAATAATAAAAAACATTCAAATAATCACAAAACTCCATAAACAAAAAAAATCAAATAATCATAATCTATAAAACATTCAAATAATAAAAAAACTCAAAATTTACAAAATTCAAAACAATCAACACAACTCAACAAAATAAAACTTTTAACTCCTATACTAGTGATCATTCCAACCATCATACAACTATCAAAACAAATCATCTTACCTGTTGCATATATCCTTGCTTTGGGAAATTCGAATCAAGCATATCCCTCACGTGTATCCTCACTTGGGTGGGGCAATCATGACTCTCATTTTATCCCTTGCATGCATCCTTGGATGGGGGAAATGACCCATTTTAATCCCAAATTATTCTTCACTGTGGATCTAACAAAGAGCTTCACTTGACCCCACTCTTTCATTCGGATCCAATCCCCTTGTATGCAACGCATTAGGGGCATAGTTAATTATCATTAGTTACGGTTGTGTTGCATTGTTGGTATTCTTTCTTGACCAATTACAATTATTTCGTTATCATCTTGGTTCATTTAAAGCCGTTGTGCATATGTTTACTGTGTATATTGGGTTTTCTTTGCTTATTATATTTTGTTTTCCTTGGACCAATTATAAGTATTTTGTTACCATCTTGGTTCATTTATAGCCATGGTGTATAAATTTACTCTGTCAGCTGGGTTTGTTTTATGTTGTATTTTGTTTTCTCTCTGTATGTGTTTTGTTATGCACATAATGGGTTAAACATCATGATTCATTTCATAATCATGGTGCTAACTCTATTGTGCAACAACAAAATAAGGTTTCTCTAAAATACAATATCTGAGTAGAATCTCAAGATATGATCAAAATACCTCATATCATGCTTCTAATCATTCTTGAATCATTCACCTTCTTTTTCTTCCCATCAAGCAGTTGTCCACCAATTTGTTTCATCACCCATCTACTTAATGGGGAAATCCCTTAACATAATCCATACTGTTGGGGCATTTAATTGCTTCACTAGGTAAAATCAAGCATCCATACTCGTTGGGGCATCTAAATTCTTCACAAGGGAAAATAAAGCATCCATACTCACCAGGGAATCTTAATGCTTCACTGGGGAAAATCAAACATCCATACTCGTTAGGGCATCTAAATACTTCACCAAGGAAAATTAAGTCTACTCACTGCACTTCTCCATCATCTGCTCATTTATCTACATGTGTCTACTTTATTTAAAATGTTATTACTTCATAATAATACTTTAAATGGGGGAAAATATAGACACCCTAAAAATACATACTTATTTATAATCATCCCTATTACTTGCACAATGTGCCAAATCAGTTCTAGAATGCATTTTAGACCACTATCCTCTCACATTCCATTTCACCCACATCCCATTATAATTAATTTAATTAATTATATCATGCTTAAATCATGCGTTCACACCCATTGGATAATTTAATTAGATATTTAAATAAATCAATAGATATTTATCAACTCACCCTCTACACATATCCACTTCACCATATAACTCACTCAAGTTGAACTAGCTCACTCCACTCAAGTTCTATAACCCTTAAAAGGTGGAAGAAAAATGTTCACGTACAATCACCTTTTTGAATAAAATCAAACGCCAAATAAATATTCATTGCCCCTTAAATGAATATTCATACCATCCAACTACACATACTAAATCAACTTGTTAATTCAGGAAAATGCATTCATTTTCCTACAAATCATTCAAACCTTAATCCACAATCTATTGGATTTGCTTCAACCATAAATAAGAGGCTTGAACCTTCACAAATCATCTCTTGGAAGCTTTAATCCATTGCAACAATAATCTTCTAAATTTTCACTATAATTTGCATACTTAAAGATTTTCCATTTGATCATTCGTTGCTCATAGCATTCTTCTTCCATTTGGAATCAAGTTTAGAGAATCCAAAACCAAATCATCCAAAGATATCCAAAAAGTGTGGTACTCAATTCCACACTTCATTTATCTCATCCAAGGTTGCAAGATAAATCAAAGGAAGATTTGCATTGCACTGTTATTTTTATTTTCTTTCATTTGTTTTAGTTTTCCTTATATACAAGTATTAATAGGCCTGTTGGCCTAAATATGTTTTTATTACCTTGTGATAAAATAATATAGTAATTACCAAAAAAGATAGATCAACTCAGATAAGCAACTAAATATTCTTAAAAAATTGTCTTCTCTCATCTTAAACAGGGTTTTTTTACTTGTTGGGAGTATGCTAACAAAGGTTTCTGAGTTGGTTTTTACACCAAATAATTGTATTTTAGAAAACCTCTAACTCCTTTTCAATATTCTCATTTATTTTCATACCCATAAATGATGGAATTTTGCAACACCACGTTTGGTTGAGGTATATATTAAGATTCATGTACACCCTAATGTAGAATGGATTCAAGCTTTCACTATATATCAAAACACTCAAAGAATAATTGAGTAATGCCACAAACCGAAGATGGAAAGAGAGATGATATGTTGACAAGAAACACCAAGCATTACCTCAAGACTATAACCATCAAATATGAATCAATGTATATTGTAACTAATGACAAAGAAGGAAGATAAAATTTTGTAATAATTATTTCGAATATAATATATATATATATATATATATATATATATATATCACTACATACATTTAAGTTAAAATGTAAGTTCAAGAAAAGAAACCCCAATATGAAGGAAAAAAATCTATCCACTCTAATAAGGCACCAAAACAAAAAATAGCTCTCAGCTCACTGCTTGTACATCACTTCTTCTATAGGACATAAAGAGAAATGATAAAAGAGAAGTGGAAGGAGGAACTTATAGAATGAGATGGTTTGTACTAGGCTAGAGTAAAATTAGATAGATATGATGAGTGGTGAATAAATATAGAGGATGCAATTCCTCCACATAACCAGTCCCCTCACCCTTTAAGTGACTTCTAGAAGGAAGGTTTCTCTTAGTAGGGAGATATGGTTCCACTTTTTGATCCCTTCTAACACTAGGTTAATATGACAACATCAATACTACCTAATTTATATTGCTTTTTATGTATGATCACCTTGGTGAAGCAAATTTCATATGTTGGTGTATATATTTATCTTAGGAAAGGTAGTTATATGGAAATATTATAATGTTATGATGTTTTAGATGAAGTTTTCTTTTCTAAAAATGTTATGTAATCATATGAAAAGAAAGTGTGATTTTGCTTTATGATGAGTATGCATTTATGTTTCTTACCCATCTTTTAGCAACATATTTCATGGAACCGAATAAATAAAGTTTTCATGTGATGCATTTATTGTTGGTTATTCTTCTACATGTCCACAACGACTATATTCTCATCCATGTTTTAGTTCGCATAGTGAATGTTCTATGTTATATTAAATATACATGAAAATAGATCTACATTATGCACTCCTTGATAATTTCTTTGGAAATTTTTCACTATTGAGTTATTGACATTTGTTTTACATAATGCTTTCTATTTTGCATTTTTCTTTTGGTTTTGGGTAATCCTTTGCTTCAATTGAGTAGCAAATTATATGTATTCTTCATGTTATTTTGATACATCTTTTATGTCCATATAATTAGCACAATACAAGTATGGCCTATAATATTTTTTCATAGAAGTATAGAAGAGATTGTAAGTAAATTAGGCATGGGGTAAGTAGTTATAAGTAATGGGCCCATACCAATTCACTGGATTCCATTAATTGAATAAAAAATACAATTTTTGCACTTATTTCCCAGTAATATATGATACTATGGATAATATATGGTAACCTAACCAATGGTATTTATTACTGAAATTTAGGACTATTGTTTAGATCATGTACAACTATGTGAATCTTCCCTTTTACGCTCTTATGACATAGGTATAGTTATCACCTTATCACAAATTGAAACAAAAAAAATATGCTCTATTTGTTACAATAATACCTTTCAAGGAAAGGAAAATTTAAAATGTGTTATTGTTGTAGTTTTAGATGGTAAAAAACATTACAAATGCATATTTGATGAATGAGTGGACGAGTCTTTGAAGATATGGAACCATGGAACAAAGAGAAACATGAGATGTAATAAGAAAAAATCAAGCACAACATTGATAATTTAACAACCACAAGTGGAAATACTACTCTAACAGAGGGATCTTAATTCAAAGTAGAAGAAGCATGTATGACATGTAAATCTCCTCTACAATTACTAATGACCTACCTTACTAGAATACATAATAGGTTGAAAAATGAAAATCAAAAGTAAAAAATTTCCAACCTAAACCTACCTAAAAGACTAGAGTCTTCAAGAGACACCCAAGATAATTCAGATATGGTTAACCAACATGGTATATACTCTAAAGTAGACGAAACACCTAAAAAATAGGGATAAACCTATTGAAATGAAGACAGATTTAGGATTCCTCATCATACTTTAATCCCTCTACCTCATTATAACAATGAAGATCAACCCAAGTTGACTTGACCAAAGGAAACCTAGCCCCCACCCACATAGATCAATTAATAATGAGATATCTTCCACTTGACTTTGTAAACCATGCACTTCATAATGAGATATTTACTTGAATTTACTCTCTTTACAATCAACCATAGGTTCTCAGTCTCTTCAATCACACAATGTAAATTGAATCTGGAAAAAATAAAATCCCCACCCCACCTACAAGGGACCCATGGAAATATTATCATGTTAGGCTTTAGATTTGGTAGATTTGACTGAGATAAATCATGTACCAAGTGATGGGAAAATATATCAATAAATAAAGTGCAAACACTCCTTACCACCTCTCTCCTTGAATATTCAACCCACTTGCTAGCCACAACAAGCAAGTACGTCACGTTTTGGTGAATTTGACAAAAATGGATAGGAAAGGTACATTACACAAAGGAATCTTGCTCAATTTTTTTTCAAAAATACTAGGAAAGTTGTTATTTCCATATTGATCCTAAAAACTACTAATTCCCCCTCAAATAACTTAATTACATCCCAAAATTGGATTAAATCACAACCATAATCCTTATAAGATGTTAACAAGGGAGACATAAGAAGTGCACTGAAATAAGAGACATATCTATATCTACATCTATATAAACACCCAGCTCACCTCCGATCATATTTATAAGTAACTGGTAACTAGCCCTGCCCTTACATCTATGTATCTTAAATTAGTCTCCTTCCAATCAATAAAGCATCGACCAACTTTCAAACATGGGTAGGGCCCCTATCTCTATATGGAAAAGCATAATAAAGCATTTGATATAGTATAGATCAACTTCACTAGTTGGCCCTATCTATATAGCTGGTTAGATAGCCCCATGCTCTTAAAGTATGTACTCATCCATGATATGATGTTACCCTAATTCCAAGATGAAGTTAAGGCTTAAAATCCATGGTTGTGAAAAATCAAGAGTCTGTATATTCAAGCAAGTGTCATTATATTTGGGAGATGTGAAATTTGTAAAATATAATTTTGAAACATTCAAAACTCCTACGAATATAGTCAACCAATCTAGAAGGCCCCAAAACCTACAAAAATACTATGTTTTCTCAAAATATACATTGATTGAAAAATTTACACCCTAAAAGTGGTCTAGAGGACGATTTCAATTTTTGATGTTATCAAAATCTCCCAAAACTAGTTGTATATAGAAGTACTCTTCAATATTTGTCTGACACCTTTTTAACGGAGGAAAACAGAGTCTATATGAGGAAGATACCATCCATAGAAGTTCCAGGTTACCTGGAAAAAGATGAGCACAATTCGCACAACACCTAAGTGGTGGAATGAGAATGTGCCAAGTGGTAGAACATGGAAGTGAGGAAGTGACAAGTGGTAGTCTATCTAAGAAAAATAATGGATTTTCTCCTCCATTCTTCAATATTGTATGGTGGGGCCCACATCATATGTCAGCTGGGAGACCAGCAGCCGGTGAGGTCCACTTTTTGTATGGAAGGGGACCATGTCATAATTTTTCATTATGCATAGCATATGATTTTTCTTATCAATATTATGGATGTTTATTTATTGGTGTATGTGGGACAATTCCCAAATATTTTCCAAATACTTCAACCATCTCAATGAGCCATGAATGAGTCATAGGAGCCAATTCATTGCTAGCTTGGCAAAAATTCCACCTTGTCATAGTACTGAGATATAATTCAAGCTAGCAGGGATCACCTATATCTAATAACCTTATCGCAGACATCAAGGACCAAGTTACATGTCACTAGAAAATTGTACCATCCACTACCTTATGTTGTCAACTTTTAACCATCCAAGTCAAACGACGAGCTAGCCATCACATCCAGCTCGGTGAGCTTCAATGAACAAATAACACCATGACCAATCCCCATACAGCTCACCCAAGCAATAAATACTATGGGGATTCAATAACCTCCACCTGAAAAATACGCTTAAAATAAAGCAAAAGTGGATAGTGGTCATAGCACATTTTAAGTCTATCATCAATCACCTTAATAAAGGTCGAGCTAACCTATCTCCCAGTCTATGTGGAATATATTCCCACTATAAACTCTTAAGAAAATGTGAATACGGTAGATGGGGATTCAAACTTGGGTTGGCCATGTAAAAAAGATAAAGGCCCAGCCAACTCACCCTGCGATTTGATCACTTATAAAAGTGATCTCGATAGGACTTAAAGAAGATTTGCAAGAGGACTATGTATAGTCCTCAGTCCCTCGTGAATAATTAAGCCCAAAACATGGAATTCAGTCCTATTTTCTGATTTATTTTACAAGAATGATGTAGAAGGATATAAAAGAGACATTATTATCCTTTTGGGAGAGAATTTGATACTTTGGAGAGATGTTTTTCCTTTCTAGAGAGAGAAATTACATGTGAAGTACACCGTTTGGTGCGGGAAGATAACACAGTCAAGTTGAGATATGAGATCTGGTTATGAAGGCTTATTGAAACTAGTTTAAGGTGTTTTTAGGTCCTATTTTCTTAGTTTGGAGAATTTGATGTAAAAAAAGTGTTTCTTTTTGCATCATAAACAGGATCGATTTGACCTTTTGCGGCCTCGGAGACGTAGCCTTTCAAGGTGAACTCTGTTATCAATTTGTGGAGTTACAAATCTCTATTTTTCCATCATTTTTTGTTATTTATTTCAGTTATGATATATTTTTTAAACATTTAAAGCAATTCACATAATTTGCATGTTTTACAGGAAAATGGAAAATAAAGGATATGAATGCGGAATTGGGGGTACAGTTAAAATTTATTGACAACACTTCAATTTTAAAATGTTTAAGTGCCAACTTTAATGTAGTATGTTAATTTGAGAGAATTTATTTAAGTATTCATAATAATGGGTAAAACTAAGTCAACTAAATTCATCATTTTTGGATAAAATTTTGTATTAGAGAAGGATTTCTGAAGTATTATTAACAGTTTTCCAATTGAGATTGTTGTTTAGGTTTAATTTGTAGTTGGATAAATGTTAGAATAAGTGAACCATGGGCAAGGCTATGAAATTTGAGGATCTTGAAGCCATTAATCACCATATTTGGGAGGATAATTTTGAGCTGAGAAAGTGATAGAATTCCTTAGAGAATGAAAACTTAGAACTTCAAGATAAATTGACTAGACATGGATATATTTTCCTAAGTTTCATTGAAACATTGCATTTGGAATTTCAAGCCAAGGATGGTATCTTGGAAAAGTTTCAAACTAGTGATAAAGTGAAGGAGACTTAAAAAATCCATCAAGGGACATCCCTCTACTACAAATGAAATATCTGAATCATAGGTATACATTGTAAGTAAATCACCACGTATTCATTTCTCTTATCATAAATTAGATATTTATTTTGGTAATTTTGAAGATAATACTAGAGGTATTGTATTTAAATTACTGAATATGATGGGTTTTATGGAAAGGGCCTTGGAATAAATTTCCAAGGTATTAATAATCCCATACAGGTAGAGGAAATACTTCACTATGCAAGACTAGGATATGATAGTGGTAAGAGTAAAATTATGCAAAGCTTCAAAACATCAAAAGATCCTTTACCACTAGATCTCCAAAATCAGCCTATTCAAGGTAAAAATAATATTGTTGTTGATAATCCTACTAATGAGGATGATGTTTGTTTTGAATATTAGGCAGGAATCACAAAGTGATTATGTGAGTGAGATAAAGTTAGAGAAGGAATATCCTTCTAAACAAGGTGAACATCCCAAAAGAGGAGAGAAAATAGTTTTACCTCAGAAATCTAGCACAAGTAAAAGTCATAGGAAGTCTAGGAAAGATAAATATTCCAACATGTGCTTAAATTATGCAAAGGTAGATCAGGAAACACAATATTTGTGGCATTTATTTCCATGTACAATTTGTAGATTAGATAACCACTTTATTGTTATGTGTCAGAAAATGAAATCCTTATTAAGGAAATTTGATAAAGACTATCCTCCTAAACAAGATACGGGGAATAAAAAATAAAAAAATTACTCATTTCCAGAAGAGTGAACATAGGATCGAGAAATGTTGGAAAATCTACCCACATCTTTATAAGATGAAATTGAAACAAAACCCATGATTCTGAGAGACAAGCCAATCCCGTGTAAAAAACAAGACTATTCGAAAACACGTAAGACATGATTTGTCTTTCGTGGAAAGCACATTTACATAGTTGAATTTCTTTGGCATGTTTTTATTCTAGATCTTCTATTCATATTCTTAGTGAAGACAATTAACTCATTATTGGAGTTGAAATGTGGAGGTGGAAATTAGGAGAGATTCTCCAAATCAGTGTTAAGGTGTATTAAAAACTATTTTTTTCTAAATGTACATTGGAATTATTTTCTTCCATTTAAAAATGTATTTGTGATACATGTGAAATGATTTGAATGAAATTTTTTAAGACCCTATATTGGGAATGTTTGTAATGGGAGAGTATTTTAAAATGGATGTCTATTTGTAACTAAAAATAAGACCTCATTAAAGGGAAAAGTGTACAAGTAGATCTCAGTGTTAATTCAAGGATGTTAACATGCATTCACAAAGTAAATGCTTTTATTACCATGTATTTTTGTTTTTACTTTTTTGATAATAATTTACAACAAGGAGACTATAAACATCCTTTTTCTAGTCTTTAGTAGTGAAACAACCAAGAAAAAACTACCACGAAGAGACCAATACATCATGAGTGTAAAGGGTCAGGTGGTAAAGTTTGTGACACTTCTTCATCACTTGGTTATAGATTCTAGTTTGGGACAATTGAATTCCAAAAATTAAGAGAAAAAATATTCTTGATATACTCCGAGACACTGTTCCATATAGGAAGGAAGATCCACCAAGTAAGTATGTAAGAGAATTTTGGTTATGGATAGTTTAACGTAGTTATGTTGTGATTAACATGTTTAATCCACAACTTCATTCTTTTTTTTAGGACTCCTTATTTTCATGAAGGAACTAACCCATATTTAGGATGGTAGATTACTCATGGAGAGTGAACATGGATCGACCATTTTGGATGAGAAACATAATGAGAAACCCCTAAATGAGGTTGTATTGTTTCATTTGCATCCTTATATTCATGATTGCTTACCATTACTCGGTATTGAAAATGTTTTGGTAAAGAATCAATCCTACAAATATGTTTTGAAATCAGTTGATTTGAGTATGTTTAATTTTTTGGATACATGTTTAAGACCCCAAGTTTGAGGGAAAATTCTATAATTGTTGTTACATTACAAGTATTTTTCATTCCAAAATATATGCTGCATTAACTCAATACCCATGTCATTGGGTAACATTTATAAGCATTATATCATTGATTTATGTTTATAAATTAAATTTTGCATTATTGTAAGACCCCTAGTAGGGAAATCATAAATTGTTGATGTTTAAAACACTATTACATGTAATATTTTACTCCCTTGTTTATGTATTCAACAATAAGGAGAGAGCCTCTTCATCTTAACTATGTGTAGTGCAATGAAGGTTAAGATAATTTTCCAGAAGAACCAAGACATTATGGTGCAGGTTAGTGGTAGAGACAAGAGGGAGTTAGTGAATCTTTTCACATCTAAATCGTTGATATAGTTTTGTGTTCAAATAGAAGAGAGAAAATTCCAGAGATGAGGAAGTTGTACCTTCATTTTTTGAGGATAGAAACTTTTAGTGGTACAAAAGTGTTTCAGTAGGGGGTGTAATCCAGAGGATAGCTTCAGTTTTCTATGTTCCCAAAATCTCCCAATACTAATTACATACGGAACTACTCTTTACTATATTTATGACACCTTTTGAATGGAGGAAAACGGAGTCTGTATGAGGAAGATACCGTCCACAAAAGTTCAGGATCAGCTTGCAAAAATGAACATAGGTTGCACAACACCCAACTGGAGGAACAAGAACATGCCAAGTGTTAGAACATAGATTTGAAAAGTGGTAGTCTTCCCAATAAAAATAATTTTAATTCACCTTTGGTATCCGACATTCCATGGTGGGGCCCACAACATGTATAGTTTAGGGGCCCAACAACCAGTGGAGTCTACTTTTTTTATGGAGGGGGACCTTACCACCATTCTTCACTATGCATAGCATATGATTTTTCTTATCAATCTTATGGAGGTCTAATTATCGGTGCATGTGGGACCACTCCCAAATATTTTCCAAATACTCCAAATAGCTTGGTGGCAAATACACCTTGTCACAGTACCAAGCTATAGGAAGAGCTAAGAGGGCTCGCTTATATCCAACCTTCTAATCGTAGAGATCATGGACTGCGTTACATGCCATAAGAAAATCCTACTGGCCACCACCTTATCGCTTCAACTTCTAACCATCCGAGTTAAGTGGCGAGCTAGCCATCACATCCAACTTGGCGAGTTTTAATACACAAATAACACCATGGCCAAACCGAATACATCTCACCTTATCAATTAATACTACGGGGATTTAATAACCTCCACATGGCCAAGCAGCTTAAAACAAAGCAAAATAAGATACATGGTTGTAGCCATGTTTTAAGTCTATCACTAACCACCTTAATAAAGTTCAAGCTAACCTATCTCATAGTCTATGTGGGATATACTCCCATTATAGACCCTTAACGAAATGTGAATATGATGGATAGGGATTTGAATTCATGCCAACTGTGTTAAAATATAAGGGCCCAATAAAATTTCCCTGCGAGTTGATCACTTATAAAAGTGAGCTTGGTAGGAATTAAAGCAGAGTTACAAGAGGATTGTGTATAGTCCTAAGTCCCCCATGAAGAATTAAGCCCAAAACATGCTTTTGAGGCTTTTTTTTCTTATTTATTTTTCAAGAATTATGTAAAAGGATAGAGTAGAGATATCGTTATCCTTTTGAAGGGAATTTTATCCTTTAAAGAGAAAATTCCAGAGATGAGGAAGTTGTAAATTCATTTTTTGAGAATAGAAACTTTAGATGGAACAAAATTATTTCAGTAGGGAGGTGTGATCTGGAGAAAATTTTAGATTATAATGTTCCCTAAATCTCCTGAAACCAGTTGCATATAAAATTACTCTTCAATATATTTCCAACACCTTTTGAACATAAGAAAACAGAGTCCGTATGAGGAAGATAACGTCCACATAAGTTCGGGGCTAACTGGAAAAAAATGAGCACAGGGTGTATGGCTCCCAAGTTGTGAAACAATTTTTTTCCAAGTGGTAGAACCTGGAAGCGAAAAGTGGCACTATGCTTGGTTAAAATAATGGGTTTTTTCCTTTGGTCTTCTAGATTTAATGGCAGGGCCAACAACATGTGTTGGTTAGGGGCCCAACAGCCAGTGGGTTCCACCTTTTGTATGGAGGAGGACCCTACCACCATTATTTACTATGCATAGCATATGATTTTTCTTATCAAGCATATGGAGGTCTAATTATTGGTACATGTGGGAGAATTCCCAAATATTTTCCAAATACTCCAAATAGTTCTTCGAGCTGGGAGGTGAGCCAGGGACGAGTCAGAGAATCCAACTCATTGTTAGCTTGGTGGTAGAGCCACCTCGCCGTAATATTGAACTGTAGGTTGAACCAGGAGGGATTGTCTATATCTAAACATATCTTCATAAAGATCAAGGACCAAGTTACATGCCACCTAAAAAGCATATTGTTCACCACTTTATCTCATCAACTTCCAACCATATGAGTCAAACGGTGAGCTGGCCATCACATCTAACTCGACGAACTTCAATGGACAAGCGACACCATGGAAAATCCGCTCACCTCACTAACCACTACTACGTGGATTTAATAACCTTAATGCGGCTGAGTTTCTTAAAACAAAACAAAAGGGGATACAAGGTCATATCCACGTTTTAAGTCTATCACCGACCTTGTTAATATATTTGGGATATATTCCCACTACATACCCTTAAGGAAATGTGAATTTAGTGGATGGGGATTTAAACTCGGGTCGGCCATGTAAAAATATAAGGTCCCAATCAAATCTCCATGTGATTTTATCACTTATACAAATGATATTGGTAGGACTTAAAGCGGAGTTGCACAAGGACTGTGTATAGTCATATTTCCATCATGAAGAATTAATCCCAAAACATGGATTTGAGTCCTATTTTTCTACTTTATTTTATAGGAAAGATGTAAAAGGATAGAGAAGGGATATTATTATTCTTTTGGGAGATAATTTGATCCTTTGGAGAGATGTTTTTCCTTTCTAGAGAGAGAAATTACAGGGGAAGTAGACCGTTTGGTACAGGAAGATAATGCAGTCAAGATGAGGGCTGAGAATTGGTTATAAATGCTTCCCAAAACTGGTATGAGGTGCTTACAGGGCCTAGTTTCTTATTTTAGAGAATTTGATGTAAGAATTGTGTTTCATTTTGCATCATAAATAGGATCAGTTCAAACTTTTACAAACCTGGATATATAGCCTTTGGAGGTGAACTCCATTATAAATATGTGGAGTTACGACCATCTATTTTTCCTTCATTTGTTGTTATTTATTTTAGTTCTGATATGATTTTTAAAAATTTAAACCAATTCGCATAATTTGTACATTTTGTGGGAAAATGGAAAATGAAAGATATGAATGCGAAATTAGGGGTACAGTTAAAAAATGTTAATAACACTTTAGTTTTAGAATGTTTAACTATCAAATATAACACAACATGTTAATTTGATAGAATTTATTTAAGTATCCATAATAACGAGTAGAAATGAGTAATTAAAATTCATCGTTTTCATCTCAAAAAGCGTTAGGTTCAATCCTGAAATTCTGAAAAATAACTCAGTACTGACAAGATTGGATTTTGAAAAACTATCTTCTAAATTGTAACTCTTGTAGCTATGAGACTAATTCTATTTGGTGTCTAGAGTAACCCTTATTTCTTATATTTACTAAAATGAATTTAAATGATAAGATTTCTTTAATTATTCTTTATACACTTA
Source organism: Taxus chinensis (assembly GCA_019776745.2). Classification (NCBI taxonomy): domain Eukaryota; kingdom Viridiplantae; phylum Streptophyta; class Pinopsida; order Cupressales; family Taxaceae; genus Taxus; species Taxus chinensis. Next base: position 21,645,691 of record CM034156.1, read on the forward strand.
ACAATTATTTTAGTAAATATATCTTCTTGGTTTGTCCTGTCACTTCTGATACCAACAAGACTTAATAACAGTAATGTATAAGTGTCATAGTGTATACATGTATGTGGTTTTTTGGCCACCTTTTGGCCCCCATCTCTCTCTCTCTCTCTCTCTCTCTCTCTCTCTCTCTCTCTCTCTCTCTCTCTCTCTCTCTCTCTCTCTCTCTCTCTCTCTCTCTCTCTCTCTCTTTGTGTGTGTGTGTGTGTGTGTGTGTGTCTTTTATATGTTTAATAATATTAATGTAATGTATTTATTTGCTATATCAAATAATTATATTACATTTTTTAAAAAAAATTGTGTCACTTTTGCACCGTATGATATTAATTTATAGAACAAAATTAGTGGCACAAAAATGGTGTGAATTTGGTGTAAAAGGTGACGCAAAAGGGATGTAAAAGTGGAAAAAAAGTGGCACAAATGTGACATAATTAAAATGGTTTTGTCACGTTAAGTTTGCATTATAATTTACATCACATCCACGATGAAAATTCCTCAAAGAAGCACACCCAAGAAACTTAAAAAGGTCAATTTTTGACAAAAACTTGACCCAAATGATGGCATTATTTACACAATATATACTAGTGGACTAACACATGTGTCTTGTGCAACGTTGACATCTCTTAATTCACATATCTCTTTATATATCATTTTTGTATCATTTCATTGTGTTCTGACACTGTTAGTTTTCATACATGTTTAGTGTGTGTTTTGTCACTTGCTTGTTTCACTAATTGTGGCATGCATGCATTGCTTGTCTTATGACACCATGGGCATCCCATATTTTTGGTTATATTCTTATATTGCATGCTCTTATTTTTTTGGCTTATGGGCCTTGATTATCTTGTGACACCATGGGTCTCCCATATTTGTAGGCTCTACAGCTTTTGTGTGACACTGTTTGCATACCTATTAACTATGAATTTATTATTACTAGACATGTTTTCTTCTACATGCCTTATTACTAATATTGTTATTTTCTTTACTGTTTCTATTATTACTCTTGTTGTGCGTCATGGTTTCCACCATGCGCAAAAACTCCTTTTTACAGGTATAGGTTCTTAAAGTTGGTCATCTCTTCAGCATCCTACTCTCTTTTGTAGATCCTCAAACATCTAGTACATGGGCACACATCTATGATTTTGAGCCACATGCTCAGAATAGTTTTTCACACATGCTTAGAAAGAGGGATAATTCATCTAGGTATATTCCCCACCTACAACAAATATATGTAGAATTATGAGAAAATATACAGGTACAAATATGGTACATGTACTCAAAAACACATTCAAGAAAAAAAATTTAAAACATTGGAAATATGTTCAAAACCATATGTTTTGGTCAACATCGTACGAATGGTCATGATTCTTTCACGTGGTTCTTCCTAGGGGAAGTTACATCAAATTTCTTGGTAGTTTCATATTTTCACCTATATATAGAGTTTGTTGTAGTTTATAATCCATTATACTCAGTTCAAATTAGTTACAGTGGGAATGAAACACTTCACTCCTTCACTATGACACTCAATTTCTACTACAATTTTAGGAATCTTGGGGCGTGGTTCTCCTTTCTTCATCTACATTTTAGTACGTTACAATTTCTATTCAGTTGTGTAGAATATGGGAAGTCCGTGGAGTTCTATTTTCTATTGTGTGTCCTAGTTTACAAAATTGGGAATAGATCCATCTGCAGCAGTGTGGTTTGAGGGGTTGCGGAAGGTTTCAAGGTGGATGAGTTCTTTGAATGCAGTTCTTCCTTTCCTCTTACATTTAAAGGGTGAGATATTAGAGTTTCTAAATAAATTTGATACATGGTATTATTTCTTCATGAGGTGCTTTGGTACTCCACTCTTCTTCTATCTTTCCTTTGTTTCCATGGTGGGTTTCATACACCTAACACTTTGGTTCTCCTAGACATGATTAGGGAATGGTCACCTTCAATCCTTTAACAAGTTCAACTATGCAAATATTCAAGTATTGTAGACACAAAATCATGCACATACTACTATTTTACTATACTAACAAGTATGTTGTTTTATGCACGGATCTTGAGTAAGAAAAGTATTCACTGGTGACACACTTCCTATTCCATCCGCTTTCTTTGATTTTTTCTATTTTTTTTATCTATCACTTCTACACCTAGTTCTGGTCATGTCACAAAGATCCATGTCTGTCAGTTTTCTCACATTTTTCTTCAATTGTCTTAGGACACTAGCACCCAGGATTCGACACTAACGCTCAGGTGCTCCTATCCAAACTAGGTGCTCATTTCCTCATTATTTTTGTTCAAATTTTTGACATTTGTGTTTGGCCTTTTCGATTTTCCTACTATCCCGAGGTCCTAGTCGACATGTCGTGTCACTAGTGTCAAAATTCAAACAAGAGATCCCTATATAAACACAAAATTCATACCATTATAAGGGCGGACAATTTTATCAAGGGCTATCTATCTACATATTATCAAAGGGACTGTATTTTGGGCTTATTATTCTACATACACTGCATAGGAAAGGGGAAGTTCTGAATTCCATCCACGCATTTTCATTATATATATATTCTAGCCCATTACCGTAGCGGCATTGACACGAGGGAAACCTAAGGACACTATTGCACTAACAAGCACATAGAACTACATGGAGTCTGAGATGTAGTGAAACTCTTAGATCGTAAGTTCACTCAGTCTAGTGACCATTGGGGTCAATCCAACTCCCCATTTTGCATCTTTTCTTTGCATCGAGTTGATGTGTTTTGGGGTTTTTGAAGGTTACCAACGAACTCAGTGATCTACAGGTGATCAATAACAAATGGTAGTGAAAATCTAGTGATAACCAAAAAATCATGCTCCAATCCTCTACACAGTCATAGGCAACTGCAGAAGGTCGCTAGCACCTAGGTACCTTCACCCCTACCCAGGAACCCCATTCCAAGTTACTTTGTGAGTTCCATAATTTATGATCAAGCATTTACAACATTCTACCAAGTCTATTCATCGGTTGTTCTAGTACAGGTATACTTCAGGATAAAAGAAAATCAAATAAGTGTACTATCTCTTTCATTTTCTCACATAGTTACATCTTCGTGGTGCTTAGCATTTGTATTATATTGTATATCATTTTAGTGACTCTGAAAGTAGATGGAATAATAATTCAGATTTTATTAAATCAAGTATAATTAAAGCATATGAACTTCTCCCTTTAGTCATAGGCACCTACAGAAGGTCGCTAGCACCTAGGTACCTTCACCCCTACCCAGGTACCCCATTCCAAGTTACTCTGTGAGTTCCATAATTTATATCAAGCATTTACAACATTCTACCAAGTCTATTCATCGGTTGTTCTAGTTCAGGTATACTTCAGGATAAAAGAAAATCAAATAAGTGTACTATCTCTTTCATTTTCTCAAATAGTTACATCTTCGCGGTGCTTAGCATTTGTATTATATTGTATATCATTGTAGTGAATCTGAAAGTAGATGGAATAATAATTTAGATTTTATTAAATCAAGTATAATTAAAGCATATGAACTTCTCCCTTTACAAAAAAATAGGTGTATTCCTTCATTGTTTACATCTCTTCATTTCATTTTATATACAATACAAATATTTCATGTTATTAAATTTTAGTTCTTTATTATGGACATTGACCACACTATGTGTTACAAGTGTCATTATGGAGCATGCCAACACCAAAAAAAATAGGAATCTACAAAACAAAATACAAGCGAAGACAAAGTGTGTCTACACACTCAGGTATCTTTAACTTTAAGTATGTAAGTTTCATTTTATACTTAAAGGGGGGGGAATGTAGACACTCAAATTTGGGAAATTTACTTTGACATTGTATGTTTTGACAATGCACTCTTTCTTAGATAAATAGAACCTTTCTACTCATGCTTAGTACGTTCTGAGGTCTCTTGACTAGCTTTTTTACCCTTGCACACTAATATGCCAACACATTCTAAAAATACAATGTAGAAAATCAATATACCAAGTTAACCTAAAAAATATGTTGACTTCATTTGATATGATTTTCATCCTTGGTCAAGGCGGTATAGTTTGGTCAATAATTTATATCCAGTTCTGACCTATGAATACAAATTTTCATTGGCATATCCTCCATACTTGATTTCAATTCCAAATTCTCTTATGGGTCCTTTACTCCCTTTAGGTTGGCCTTTCTTTGATAATTCACCTCTGGAAAATTTATACGAGCAAGCTAATACTACCTTATTTGTTAACCTATAAATACAATTGCACTACATTAATACACTCACTTCCAACACTTGAAAAATGCACCCAAGACTCCCTAAATCTTACAAAGGCACCTCCATAGTCATTAGGGTGGATCAATATCTGCATATTTAAAGATTCTTACTAGGTCAAGGAATAAGTCTCTTTCATCCAAAAGAACTCAGACATCCCTTCTCCAAGTATCTTGGCAAGAGCCAAACTCAACTCAAGCATTGTCAAAAAAATTCCAAATATAGTTTCATTCATTTGAATATCACATGTTAGGTAGAGAATGATGTGTAGTTTGAGGCCAATTTAGAGTAGTTCCAACATTGGCGGTTCAAAGGGGTGACCATAACTGAACTAATGTTTATTTTACATGTTTTCCCATCCATGATTAAGGTTTGAGATCTTCTTCAAAATGTTTAGAGATCTTTGCAACATGATTGATAACTAGGGTTTAAAGTGACTGACATTTCCAAGCAGGGAACAGCCCCAAAAATTCACAACACTAAATACTAAGGAGGTCTAATACCATATAGAAGGGTCAAGACCATGAATATGTATTGGAAGAAGTGTACAGTCTTACCCAAAGTTAGTATCTAGTCATAGTTATCAGAACGAAACATCATTGGGTTCATATCTCCCTATTTCTGCAATGTGAAATCCTAGAAATTCCCAAATTCATCTATAAATATCTAAATACACTCATCCTCTTGTGTTGTCAAGTTCATTTTGTGTTTCATATCTTAGTTGTAAGTATTAATATGTTTTTTTGATATTACATAACTAATATTTTAAGTTAATTAATAAGAATAACCTCTTTTAGCTCCCCTTACATCCTTTAGTGTACCTAAATTTTTAATATTTCACATAATATAACAAGGATGTAAACCGGGTTAAAGATATTTATAAAAAAATATAAGTGCAAATGAATTTTGAAGTAAATTTATTTGAAATAATAAGTTACAATTAAACTATGTGCTCTCACCACTCAAGTAGTTTACAACTATTGTGGGGAAAAATTAGGTGTTAGGAAATAACCTCTCAATATGTTCCTCTTTTTTAATTGCAATGCAACACCAAAACACGTTACTATTTACATGTACAAATAGAGATAGAAATCAACCAATGTCAATAGAAAATAAATAACTTATTTATACCTCAATTAATTCAAAAATTGCCTACATATACGGATTTGCAACACCAATAGTTTTTTTAACAATAAAATTTAATCCAAGTGAGCTACCTCTGGCCTTTGCCATCAACTATATAAGAAAAAAAGGAAGAATTCAAAAATATGAATCAATTACTTGTAAACATATATTAAGATAAATTAATTATTTCTTTTACAATAAAATTTAGATTAATTACCCATATGAATAAGTAATTATAAATAGTTATGTCATCAATATCTTGATCAGTATCACCCCTATAATCCAGTTTGCAACACTAATAGTTTTTTCAACAATAAAATTTAATCCAACTAGCCATCAACTATATAAGAAAAAAGGAAGAAATCAAAAATATGAATCAATTACTTGTAAACATATATTAAGATAAATTAATTATTTCTTTTACAATAAAATTTAGTTATGTCATCAATATCTTGATCAGTATCACCCCTAACTAATCTAGTAACTAGAGGGAATACATGGACATCATGTACATATCTTTGTGTAGCATCCCTAGATGGCAACGTGACCATAGATGTCATAGACATTTGCATAGAGTACCGCAAAGTGGTATCATTGGGCTCTATAAAATGGCATGTAGGATCCACATATGCAGTCTATGTCGATGGTCTAGCACATCCTATAAGATGCACAAAAATGTAATGTCCCTGCTACCTATGTCAACCCCAAAACAGTCGGATGCACTACCACCTGAAAAAATAGATGCACCTCTACCTGAACCATAAAAACTATGACTCGGGGCACTATGATTCACACTGACACTTGTAGCCCCTATATTGTAAGAACTATGTATACCCCAATATTCTTACCATCATAAATCAATGAATCTATTAAATAGGAAAGTTCTTGAATCTCCTTTCATACATTGTGATGAATTTCACTATGGATGACAACATGTAATTTTGTCCTCATACTTCTTGGGGGATGGTGCTATACATTTCAACCTCACCTAGCACCAGGTATCTCATATGATGACCCACCTCCTCTTCCCTAAGATGCTCTAAAATCATAATAATTTGGCTTCCTATTAAGCACAAACTCACAATATAGTTCTCATAAAAAATACAATGGAAACTCATCATTGTTGCATGGAGGCTTATCAAATACCATCCACATTGTGTCCCAATTTTTTTTCATTTATTCATAAATACACCAATAAATGCTAATATGTTTCCTACTCATTGGTAGTCGATCATTACTTTTAGGCTTACGAAACAAAACAAAAATCTTATTTTTATATGTTCATGTCTTTTTGGCATCATATGACAATCTGTCAATATATAATTGTTTGCATGCATTCCTTTCCCTTTGTATTAAATCTAATTTCCTTGAAATATCTTTACTTCATTAAAAACACTTTCCAACATATTTATAAGAGCATTGTGTGAATTGTTGAGGAATCACACAAACTATTCATTATTATTTATAATTGTTGATGGTTTGCATTATATTGAATCATAATAATTCCTCTTCTTCATGTCTATGGAACTCTTGAGGATTCCTAGGGTTTTTATGTGGGTTTGCTTGTGGGTTATCAATATTTTTTGCATCCCCCGCATCTCCTTCAAATAATGTTGGCCATCAACATATATTTTTGAAGAATAAAATTAAAAGCATTTGCTTTCTATTTCAAAACCCCTAATTTATCTAAAACAAAAAATAACAAACTAAATCAAAAACATGAACTCGCCTGGTCTTTTGGGAGACATGTTTTCACGTGCAAGATGACTTGTATAATGTGGAAAATATTTTCTAAAAGGTGTACATGTTTTGGTTATGAGCTACAACTCCTATTTCTATAAGTTGTGTGTTTGAATAATGCAGGTCTGTATTTTTTGGTTTTATGTACTACAAAGGGTGTATGCCCTTTTTATTGCAAAGGTTTTATGCCTTTTTTCTTTGTATCTCCAAAACCTATTCAAAATAGGTTCAAGGAGGAGTTTACAAATGACATATGCCCTTTGTGAAAAATTTCCAAAGTGGCCACAAATTTGACCCACAACTTTGTACATCTATCTTTTCATGAAGAAGAATTTTGAGAAAACCTTTCCAAAAACAACAACAAACCTTTGGAAATGGTTTCATGAATTTCCAAATAATGGTATTCAAGATATCCTAGTGTGATTTTAATTTAACCTATGAGGCATTAGATTTTACTGGAGGTTGAATTATTTAACATGATCATAAAAATATTCCCTCCACTTTATTCTTCACTCTTAGTGTTGCTGAAACCAAATGGTCTGACCTATACAAAACTATTCTTAAAGTTACCTCTCTTGATGCACATGAATCACACCATTAGAGAATACTCAATATTTTATCTAATCCCCAATGTGGATTTTCCTACTTAAATCATTTTTTCATAGATTTCTAGTTATTTTATCTAATTCCCCTCTAACATGGTGTCTACTTATTTTTCTATCAGATATAAATGGCAGCGTAGAGGGTATGCACATGTTCATGGTTTCTTGTAGTTTGTTGACACACCCAATATCAAATCATTAAACCCAAAATATCAAAATATTAGACCAAGGAGACCAAATGACTGTAGTTGCGAAAAACTATTTCAACAAATATGTTTCCAAATACAATCCACCATAAAGCCTCCACATACTAGAATGGTTGAGTGTTCCATCCTTGATTACCTTTCTTGTTTAACACATCAAAAATATTTTTAGCATACCCTTTCCTTGTCCTTTAATATCTTCTTTTTTTTTTTACAAAAAACACTAAATGTTATGAAGAAACATAGCTATGGTGGAAAGGCACGTCCCTTCGTTATTATTATAATGCCCCTTAGGAATTGTAACTCCAGTCATCATTGTTCATTAAGTATTATGGGAAAAATAAAATACCTTCCTTTTCATAATTATGATATATTAAACATCCACATATATGACATTGAAATTAGAGAAACACTCAAAAATATATCACCATATGCTTCCATGAATTTCAAACGGTGTTGGCTCTGATGACCCTCGCCAATTTTCTTTAGAAATATTTTAACCAAGAGTGTTGTTGAACATGACACCAATGCACATTAAGTTTTCCATATTTTTCCCTTATTCTTTGTAGTTGACTATTTGTCTCATTAAATGTTGGGAATAAGTTATTTTACCATGTCTCCAATAATGTGACTAATCCTCTTGAAATGTTAATATTTAATATTGCATACAAGACGCACCCTTCTTCACTAAAACCTCTACCACTCATTGAAGTTGCGTGCTCGTGGCCCTAAAACAAACAACATATTAATCAAAATGGAAAAAGAGAGTCATAGCATTTGTTTTACATGTTACCCCTCTTTTTTTGAGATCTCATCAGAATATTCTTATTCATATGATTTTTGTTAGAGTGATCCTCTTCTGTAAACCATTTTACAACATTATTGCTGATATTGGGGCATTCACTATATAAATTATTGTTAATTGGGTGTTTTTGTGCCTCTCAAACCATCCATGGAATTTTTCACCTACCCCCCCCATATTAGAAAAAGCTTTAAGTGATGATAATTTGAATGACCAATAGCATAGCAGTGGCCATATTTAGGAAAATGGAAAATCTTGTCCCAAATCCACGCCAACAATAATATAGGTCTTGAAGAATTCCAAATGATTAGCCATTATGATTTCAAAATCCACTTTAATTGGAGAAGTACTAATGTTCTATATTCCTTGCAATAATTTGCACTATCCTTTTTAGATTTTAATTGAACAACCAACATCTCGCAAAAAAATTCTTCCTTCTTTCCAACTTCAGGACCCTTTTTGAAAATTCCACTTGACATTATTCTTAACCTTTTCAGATGTTGGGAACTACTCCCACGTTTGAAACTTTTTGTTTAAAGCATGTATGGAATAGGGAAATTGTATCTCACCAATACTATCAAATTCACATTGTCTTCCTCTACAAATGTGAATAATTACTTGTTGCTCCTGCTCACTCTAATAAATGTTGCAACCTTCAAAAAAAATTCCTCCACCATACACACATGCCTCTAGATACCTATTAAGGAAATGAAACCACTTGAAGAGAAAACACTTAAAACTTTTCAAGAATCTCTCAAAAATGTGTGGTATATTCTAATTGATTAAATGAATATCATTGGCCCCAAATTGTTTTCCCTTATTTACCTACACCTATGAGAGGATTTTCCCCACCAAAAAACAACCCTTTTTAGTGGCAAGTCAATCATTCTTGTTAGTGACCTTGGCTAGTAACCTCATGTTAAGGATATACCTATTTATGTTAGGAATTCATATGGGGCAACCTTAAGGATAAGATTTAAAAGGTTTGTCACTTTGCTAAAAATAGTCTATTGATAAGGTTCCAACCCATCACAAGTCTCTTTTTTTCAAAATATTGCTCAATATTCACAATGGTGAGGCTCATTTCAAGGACTGGGAATCCCTCATATCTCATACTACTTATTTTTTGTCACCATAATAAATATTTTTGTTTAATTCCTAGCCACATGTGTTCACAATAACAAAAATGTATTAACCACCATAATAAGGAAACATTGAAATCATTGAGAGTTCTTACTACACATTATAATATTGAGTATATAAGACGAAAGTCTTCCACCAACCCTGATGATGATCAACTATAGCCTAAAATACTACTTTGTATACATTAAAAGGTTATTTTTATTTCCAACTTGTGGGTTGAAGATACTCTTTTCAACAACACAATTAAGAAAATTGTTACTATTGTCTATAATGGCAGTGAAAAACCTCCAAAAATACCATTCTTTTTTGTTATCAAATTTGAAAAATACATAGTCCCGATTTGGAATGTATAGTTTCCCCTTCACAATTCAGTCTCCTCAATTTCACATGGTAATTGTAGGTAAATCCCACTCAAAATGGCATGTTCTCTAACTGATATTAAACAAAGAAACGATTGACGTTAGATGTACTGGAAGGAAAGGCCTTACTTTCACAAGTACGTCCAGAGTGTGCATTTCATTTACCTATATATATCTCTACCGTTCTTACTCTAAAAATGGATCAAGTTTTGTATGTTCAAATCCATAAAAAAAATAAGTATCTTATTTCCCTCCATGACTACTCAAGCACCTGAAAATCCCTAACATATCTATTTGTTTTTACCACAACTTCCAATTTGGGGTTATGTCATCCCCTATTGTTGTGTCCATTGCACTAGAATGGTGGCATTAATGAGCCCCAAAAATGGCCCATCATATACAAAATATGGCATTCTTTTTCCTTGCATAAATTACATACAAGTGGATCTAAGTGTAATTTTTGAACTTATGGTTTATTTAGAATAAAATAGAGAGTATATATATCATGGTTATTTCTTTAGAAATCATTGTTATCTCATTGTTAACTATTTGTATTGGTTTGTGGAAAAAATATTTAATTTGTGCATATGTAGTCTATACTAAGCTATAATTTTCAAGTAAATGATTTTAAGCACTAAGCACCATCTACAACCATCCCTAGAGGATCTCTAACCCCTCTCATATCTGCTTTAGAGATTTTTATTTCAGCATTACAATAGCTCTGGAGATGTCTTGATCATCTTTAGAGATGCCCTAATTTGCTCTGGAGATGCCCTGATTAGCTCCAAAGATGGATACTAACAAAGATGAATATAATATTTTTATAAGTCTTGTATCTAACTTCAAGGGTGGTTCGAGATGCTTTACTATCTATTTTTAGAAATCATTCTAAAATATATATTTGCGTACTTGTATTTTATTATTTGGGACACTTGTGTAAAATAAGGAGCAATCAGTATTTATTTTGATTCTCAACAACAAAATGAGAAAGTCAAATCATTAGTTATATTTATTTTTGATAAGATCTCTCGATATTTTGTGAAGATTGATGTTATTTATTGATAGATTGAGATCTTAGTTCATATAAGATTGGAATAATTATAAGATTGAGTTGTCTGCCCCAAAATAAGGACTTGGTTGGAAGCATGGAATTATAAATACAACCTCCCATACCACTGGATGGAACCTCTCCATCATTTTGAATAATTCATTATGAAGTTTTCGGCATAAAGTTTATGAATCAGTGTTGGTTAAAATCCTCTTTCGAGGAATGAGTTAGTCACTAATTCTAAGGGAGATAGATTAATATGTTTGTGTTTATTCCTTCATTCTGTGATTCTCCTTTTCTTGTGATAATTGTTGTCTATTTATTTTTATAATGTAAACATTACTTTGTTTTATAGTTTATTGTGAACCTACAAGTGTTTCTATGTTTATCATTTATTTTTAATTCAAAAATTTACTTTCTTGTAAGTTTTCTTTGATTTCATGCACGTGTGATTTAGATTAAGTGTGTTATTCACTTTCTAGGAAGTGAGATATTTAGTTTCATGCAAGTTTGATTTAAATTTCTGCAAATGTGATTTTCAATTCAAGTGTGTGTTTGTGCGTTTACATTCCTACAAGTGTGAAGCTGGTAGAAGGGGTTGTTTTCCATAGATATATTTCCCCTATTACGAATTAACATGGACACCATCCTTGGATTTACAACCCTTATCAATCATTATTAGGATATTAGAAATTGTATGTAGGTTGCATGATGGAGACGTTGATAGGGGTAGTAATGAGTGCTAAAAAGTGTAAAAATATGTAGAAAATAAACTTGAAGGGTCATAAAAGTTATCTATGAATGGAAAAAAGTTACAAATGTCTAATTGGTAGAGAAATGTTGGGGTCTTGTAAGTGTGACTCTTCTATTTTTTATGAATTTGATGTAGGTACCCAAAACCATCTTTGAGTAGCGATGGAATGAGAAAGCTAAAAAATTATGTAAGTCATCAAGGGAGAATAATATGGGAATAAATTTGAAAGAATTTTTATGCCCTTCATTACATCCAATATCTATTATTGGCTTGTATAATGTTAGACATCAAGTTTTTTGGATTGTTGCACTGTGTCAAAACCCTACTACAAAAATATTTTTAATAAAGTGGTAGATCCTTGAAGGATTGTCCAAAGGGTCACCCCACATGACTTTGCAACATGAAAAAGGTATAGCTTTGGCATGATGCATTGACCTGAGACACCAGCATTGACCTGAGACACCAATTAGAATGGTAGACTTGTTACCGAAAGATGGTGTATTTTATGATGAGGGAAGGCCACTCATAAATGCAAGTCAACAAGGGAAAGTAATATGGGGTCAGAGAAAGGGATGTATAAAACAATTTAGAGTGGAAGAAGCAAAGGTGAAATAGTGCAAGAGGAAAAGGGGTGATGATTTTTTGTCTCGGGTTATGTGAGAACACAACAGGCTGCGGGACTAATTTTGGCCCGACATAATTTCTATAAATCTGTCAAAAAAATAAATAAATTTTTTGGGGGGTAGTCAACAATAGATGGTGATAAATTCACTACCAAAGGCTTGAGAATTTACACCTTGAACTATATTTTAAACAAATCTTGTCAAATGCAGAATGAGGCACTCACAACATGAGTGAATTTGAAAAGGATACAACTGAAAAAGCCAAGGGAGATGTTCAACCCAATAAAAATCCCCCAAAAAATCAAATCCCTCCCCCATCATCTATGATCCTTTTCTTTCTTCTAGTTAGTCACACATGGATTGCGTGTAATTTGTGCAAACTTCTCAAAAGAGAAAGAGGGTGTGAACTACGTGAAGGACATATGGAAAAAAATTTGGTGTTAATATTAGAAGTCCATATCTTATATACCTTCCTTCTTCCTTCCAATAATAAATGACAAAAATTGGATTCATTATTCCCATGGCTATTCATGATACCATTTTTCATTCAAACACAACACCTAAAATAGTTTGGAGTGATTTTAGATGAGGGAATTGAAATTGTATGGAGTTATCATTCTAGTGTGGTCCCTCTAATTGTACGATGAGATTTAACTAGCAATCATTGTCTACCCAAATTTTTAATAACACAAAATGTTTGATCTTCTTAGGATACATAAGCACATAACATGTCCAAGGAGACATCTTTGCACCTTATATTATATTCCCAATGAAGAATCTCACTCATGGAAAAAGGTGAGAAAAACATGATTGAATTCAAAGGTGGTTCATGCATGTGAAGCTAGGGGAGACGATCAACCCAACTGAAAGCTATCACCAAGTCAAATCCCTCCTCCTCCATAAAATATATCTATGTTATAACAAACTCTAAAAACCTCGTTTATTTATTTCCCTCTTAAAATTTCCAATCTAGTTGAATTTCATTGCATTTTTCCATTCTTGGCCTCATGTGTATACCAATATTTAGATTAAAATTAAATTACAACTATGTCATTACAAACTTAGATATTAATAATTGATACAAATGATTTTTTAGTATTAAATTTATCTTAATAATAGCCAATCTATATATCCTTGTTTTAATGGATTTGTAATTTTTTGGGATTAATGCAATTACATTATTATATGGTTTTAGTACAAACATTAAAACTTAGATATTAATAATTGATACAAACGATTAAGTGTTAAATTTGTCTCAATAGCCACTAACCCAAAAAACCTAAATGGCTTTGTAAAATTTTTGGATTACAAAAATTACATTTTTATATTTTTTAATAACAAACATTGAAATAATCTAGAAACTAACTAGAAACACGATGAAAACAGAAAATTCTTCAAAACATGAAACATGGTATATTAAGAATAAATTTCAAAACATATTATAAGGCTCGTAAAAATTCAATAGATTTAACTATCATTAATAAAATATATGTCTGTTACATGGGACGACATGGCACATTAACTCCCGACACACAACTAAGCAAAAAAATTGCTTTGGTTTTTGCAAAAGCGATGATGAAAAAATAATATTTATAAAATAGAATCTTCAACTTTGTTCATATACATATAAGACAAAACATTTGTACAAATATTCATTGCCCCAAGAACTTACATAAATATTGTTGTAAACAAGTATTATATATATTCTTCCCTAATACTAACACAAACATAAAACAAGGATAACTTTAGATGTGTATCATGGGTGCATAGGCGGCCCCTTGAGAAAAGGGGACCATGTGGATGCATTCGCAACATCTACATCCCTTTTTGTAAACAGGGAAGTTTGTAGATTTTTAAATCCCTCACCCTTTTGTTGTTGCCCTCCACACCCTCTAACTTGTACTACATGCCCAAACATGAACAAATACCTTACCATAAATGATAAAAGATAAAGAATAAGTTATGTTCTTCCCAGAGAATAGAAACCATTGACAGGTTGAACGTGGTGTTGGTGTCCTAGGTGGAGAGGCGAACCTACAATAGGAAGGGACCATGTGGCGGCATGTTGACTTTGAAATAAATGAGCTCCTCTTGAAGTTGTTGCTTATAATACACCTAGCCTTCAACCACCGCTCACGTGCCCTGTCTATGATTCTACACTTATATACATACCTACTAGGTCACTTACAACTACATCCATGTGAAAAGATGTTTTCCATTGTGTTGTGTTGGATGTTTATGTCTGCTCTAAAGCTTCTCATTTTAGCATAGACTAAGTGGATGTTGCACAAGTTTGGCTAAATGAAAAATTACTTTCATTTCCCAGCTAGCAACTCCTTATCAAGGACTTTACCAACATTCTCGCAGAGAAAACAAAATCTGAGCCCCTTGTAGGCTACCACAATGACTGCAAAATAGACTACGAATGAGCTGATTCATCAAGAACTACTTATGCCATTACTTATAGGCGAGAATACAACCATATGGATGATATGATTGGAAGAAAATCACATTCATTTTCGCAACACAATGAGCTCCTCACAAAGCTCTCGCTTCGCTCCCTTGTCAACATTTCGATTAAAAGTCAAGCCCAATTTGTGGCACCTATATTTTTTTCTTGCACAAAGCCCGAACTACGAAAGGTGTAGGCGAAGGAGTTTCAACCCACCACTCATGCAAAATAATAAACACAAACCCACAATTCTCAAATCATTGTGCACGAGTAGTAAGGAGCGCTTACCATACTCGCCCATCTCCTTTGCCCACAGTCTTGTCGAAGGAGAAATCCAAGCAAACTTCTTCCTACAAACATGTAAGCATATGATAGGGCTAATCGAGTAGAGATCTACAATTCAATCCACATTAGTGCCACCAGGAAAAAAATAAAAGATATGCAAATGAAGAAATAAAAAATACGAAATAAAGAACACTTACAATTAAAATTAGGGTTTTCGTCCACATGCACGATCAAAATCAGATTATGTGTTAATGACATACCAAATCATATCGCCCCCATTCATTTTCTATCTCATGTCAAATATAAATACCATTCTTCTAACAAGACAATGCGTATCAACGTAATTAAAATAACATGCATATATTAGTATAACATATTTAGATTTTTTTTAATTGAGAAAGTACACTCAATTAAACACTAGATTACATAAAATGTCCATTTGACAATCCACCTATTCACATGAAACATTAATGCACATCTATGTTAGATGAGGCATATAATAACGACAACCGACATTATAGAAATCTACACACATGCAATAGGTACCGTGATTAGATTCTTCAAGAGGTGACACATTTCCTTTTCTTCCACATTGTGCTCCTTAAGATAAGGAAAGTAATGGTGGGAATTAAATGCATTATTGACCCAAAAAAAAACTATTGCGTGAATAATTATTAGACGCAAAAGCAAAGGCATTCTTAGACGCTTCATCTCGAATCATTAGGGGATTAAAACCTCCTTAAAAGGGGGATAACAATACTTCCCCAACAAGTAAGCGCCCTTAACAGTTTCCTTTTCATGTGTTTTTAATGAATTTATTTCTCACTTAAGTATATTAAAATCGATGAGGTTCGTACATTTATTAAATCTTTTGAACTATTATATATATATATATATATATATATATATATATATATATATTAGGGTTGAGATTTGACCCTGTTTTGCCCCTTTTAAAAAATGTTTGAGACGTATTTGATGTTTAGTATGAATGTGTACTTGTTACCAATTAAAAGGGTTTATTAATATAAACACTCAAATATATCAATATATGTTTATATGTATTTATTTAATATTAATAAATTAGTTTTTATTATGATTAATATTTTCGATATTAAATTTTCGATAAAATATATTTAATGAGTTAGATTTTGATTTTTAAATTATAAAAGAAATAAATAAGTTTTAGTATATTTTAAATTTATATATGTATTATTACCTTATTTTATATGATATTCCTTTCATGTATAATATTTGACATGTAAGTTTGCTCATCAAATCTCATCCCTAGATATACCCATTGTCAAATGTATGTTTATTATAAATCTTTGTACCTACTAAATAATATAATTTCATATTTATGTATGTTATCCCCCTACGAGCCATGAAAGTAGAGGTGAAAATTTAGTTTTACCACCTCTCAAAACTTCCCAAATTTTCACAATACATTATTATAGCCCATCAATTGTCAAGCCACGTCTCAATTTTTCAACCGGGTATAATCTATAATAGTTGATTACTTGTGGGATGAGTTTTATTCCTTTCTGGTTTTATTATTTTTATTAAAACATTATGAAATGTGTGTGTGTGTGTTTTACAATTCTATGTTGATATATAGCTCGTCAATAGATTTTGAAATTGCATTTATTATTTTAAAAGTTGATATATCTCTTAAGTATGATTTTGGAAGTGCTTCTAGGATTCTAAAATCTTTATTCATTCAAAAAATTAATCTCATATTAACTAGTAAGCTTGACCCGTGTTAACATATAAACCAATAGACCGTGATCCTTACGTCAATGGAGGTGATGTGATAACAGACGTAGCCCTCCTACTAACATTGTGTTGATTGCTTGTGGGATGAGTGTTGACACTTTCTCAAACTTCCCATGTTCTCCTCTATAACTTCATTATCCAAAAAAATCCCATTCAAATGCTTCTACAAACACACCCTACTACCCCAAGTTGGATATGTGTCTTAAGTACATCTTAGATTTACTTCTATAACTCTAAAACTCTCATTCACTAAAAAAAACCATACATTGGCTAGTATGATTGAAAACATACAAACCCAGTAAACCATTATCTTTATGTCAGTAGGGGTGATACCATAATGGAAGTGGCCCTTCTACTAACATTCTAAAACTTAATCTCACATCCAAGCTAGTGAAAACAATCATTATGTCGACGGAGGTGGAACATTATGGCTATTTGGTTGTGTGATGAGAATGTTTTCTTACTTAGCCTCCCCCTCTCCTCCTTTTTGACTTCATAATTAAAAAATATCATACATTCTTCTTAAGTCCATCTTGGAATTACTTCTATAGCTCTAAAATCTTCATTCATATAGGAGTGAATCATTAAGCAATAGAATTAATTTTACGACTCTAAAAACATTATTCATATATGAGTGAATCATTAAGAAATTTAAAGATAGCATGTACACATTCACCTAAAATCCTCATTCTTATAGGAGTGAGTTATTTAGCAATGTCAAGATCATAAGTGCTCAGTCATATAGTAGTGAATCATTGATTTAAATATTGTGGGCACTCATTCATCTAAAATATGAGCAAGTTCATATATGAGTGAATAGTTGAGCAATTTAAAGATATTAGGTGCTCATTCATAATTGAATCTACAACTTTTAAATAGTCATTCATATAGAAATGAATCATTGAGAAATTTAAAGTAATAGGTGTTCATTCATATAAGAGTGAATAATTGAGAAATTTAAAGATAATAGGTGTTCATTACCTTAAATGCTTGATAAAAACATTTGAGTATGAATTTAATAATAAATAAAATAAATGTGAAGATCAAGGAGATGTCTTTACCTTTAATGCTTAATCAAATATTGAGTACAAATGTAATAGTAAATAAAATTAATAGTATTGTTATTTTGTCAAAAAAAGTCTTAATTAATCCTAAGAGGGTCATATCAGAGTGAATCATTAATAAATTTAAGGTGATATGTGTTCATTACCTTAAATGTTTGATCAAAACATCAAATACAAAGGCTAGATATTAGTTGTTCCTTACCTTAAATTCTCGATGAAAACATTGAGCATGAAAGAGGTAATCAATGAAATCCATGACACAATCTTCTATTAGCAATATAGGATCATAAAATTGTATTGTACGTACCATATATTTTATCATGTTATAGACTTCTATTATTCTAATCTTTAGAGAGTGGGTGACGTAATTAATTCATATTAAGGAGTGTTAGTACCAATTAAAAATAAAAGATTTTTCGATTGGAAATAGACTAGAAATTTCACTTGAGGGGAAAGTAACGCCAAATGGGATGTAAATGCAATGTTTCTATGGAAGTGTATTATCATGTAGTAGGTGATATGAAAATATTGGTATATACATATAGCCATATGTTTTGGAGATGGACAAGAAGTAATTTTAAAATGCAAGTGCCTCTCTTTAGTCTTTCTCACAGATACCTGTAAAGCTTTGGACATGTGTTTGTAGCACTCAAGTGTAAATCTAGGAAAGACGTGCAAGTCTATCAATGAGTACACTCATGAGGCTACAATAAATTTGATAAATAGATCAGAACATAGGGGACATTACCTCTTGACACACATTATCCCCTAATACTTTACCTCGTTTATCTTAGGCAAGGAAAATCCTATTTGGCTGAATAATCACAAGGTAGAAGGATTCTAGTTTCGAAATTAAATTTATTAATTGATGGATGTTGTTTTACAAATTAATTTCATCGAGAATACTTGAAGATATTTGAAATTTTCTTCAAATATTAGTGGTAATTATAAGAGAATTGGAATCAAAATCCGCACCTAATATACCATGTATAATTATTTCCTAACTATCAAAGCATTTTTGGGAGTGGAATGGTATGATTTCAAATGTTTAAATTAAATAAAATTTTAAATAACAAAGAGAAAACTAACCTATGAAAGGAACAATTGTTAGATTATTCCAAACCATAAGATTTCATATGCTAATAGAACATCACATACAATGAATTACAATCTTTTACATTAGCTCAATAATCAAAATGCACATATAGGAGGAGGGAAGTACAACTACCACCACCTAGATTAGTGGTGAGAACTCTCACTAACCGATACTAGCAGTTAATCTAACTCCACAAGACTAGCAAGCTAACTCCACGCAACTAGTACACCTAAACAAGCTAACTCAACAATTGTAGGTATAACCCAAGTATAAGAATTATCCTAATAAACAAAATAAAAGGATAAATAATAACCCACACTAACACCCCCCATAAACATAGCTTAGGTGGGTGGAAAAGAAGGTTGGTCCCTGCAATAATACCTAATGAGGTACTCATCTATAATAACTGGGAAAAAAGAAGTTACGATGGATGAAAAAAATCACCACAAGGTACCCAAAAACTAATAACAACAAAGTAGAGGGAGAAAAAACCTGCCACAAGACATCCCAAGAATATTGGCTCAAAAAACTCATACTTTTCTGAAAAAGAGGCTTGGTTTACAGTGGTTTAGATCCATTGTTCGATCACAACACTCAAAATCAACTAAAACTGTGATACAATAAAATAGCTCCATACTAGGAGACTATCAATGGACACGAGACCTAAAGAAGCAAGATGAACACCACACCCTCCCATACTAATGAATGGATGGAGTGACGCTATAAATCGATATGAGCGGCCACACCACTACTCAAATAATGATAAGATAACATTGGAATTCACCATAATATCTCCATAATAAAAGAGACTATCAATGTGCCTAAAAAGTGTCAAAAATATAGATACAAAATCTCGCAAAAAATAAGAGATACACACTATACTCGCTAAAGAAAATAGCTTAAAATAAGGAGCATTAGAATACATGAGGAGAAGAAAGTGGGGAAATAAGTTGAATGTTGGAGGAGCCACGCCTATAGATTCCTCTCAATGAATACATATGTCGCCGCCATGAGTGATCAGAAATCCACCCCAAATCAATAGGGATGGATGATGAAGACGCCTGCATATGATTCGATGAAAAATACACAACAGGGTCATGCATAGGAACATTAAAATATGTGTTAGGTCGATCATATCTAACAGCTAAATTCTCAGGTCTCTCAGGCCTGAGTGAAGGTTTATAACTCATGTGTAGCTCATGATTCTCGAAAAGAGTGGAGCGAACAAAAATATGATCTTTTTCAATGTGTGATCCCAATGAAGTACCTGCCTAAAAAACCAATGTTGTGGTGAGTATATGTAATGTCCCTTTTCCCTCGCCCATGGCCTAAGGGCCAATGCGTGCCCTAACCCTAGTCATGCCCAAGGGGTTACGGACACTATTTTGCTATTGGGTATGGGCATCTAGTCCAGTTGTTATTATTTTTTATTGACTGGGTCATAAAGTACTTTTAAAAAGGGACTAGATGTTATGTTTCATCATTGGGGCCACTTAAAGTACCTTTTTGGCGACTTGAGAGGACATGCATGGCATTAAATGTTATATTTCTTCATTGAGGTTACTTTATGGACCTAGGCGCCTAGGAAGGGAAAAGCAACTTAAAGTTATTTTTAATAAGGCCCTCTTTTTGGGAAAGTGCGCCTTGAGTGGTTTTAGGGTTTCTTTGGCATGAAAAGGTTATAAAAGGAGGTGAGGGGTGAAAGGATAATCATTCATACATACACTCATATTTTCTTTTCATGGTGCAACTGCTGTTTGCAACTTTTAGCTTGTGGAGTAAGATCCCACGGGAACCCTAGCTTCGGTGGTGAAAGATCCAACCCTAGCTAGCAGGGCATTCTTCAGTAGTGAAAGATCTACCCTAGCTTGTCATTTGGAGTGGATTTCAGGGTTGTTTTACAGAGGTATTTTCAGGATTTGCAGAATTAGGGTTTGAAGGGTTTTGAGAGTTTTTGTGGATATTTTCAGCCGGTTTTCGGATCAGACCTACGGCAGCCATAGAAGAAGGATTCGACATCATCTACAGAGGGTTTCACAAGGGTTTTGGCTGTTTTCCAAGGGGGGTGACTTGTTTGGGAATTTTCAGCCCTAATTTCTAGGGTTTCCAGCAGTCCTTTTTCATATCTGAAGGTTGGAGAGTTATCTACTATTTTTATATATATTATTTCCAAAGTTTCATCTTTATTGCATTTGTATTCGAAAAGATATTAATTTTCGAAGTTTTTCGGCTATTCTAGGCATGCTGTAAATTTCTGGCAGCATTCTGTTATCTGAAAAATTCCAAAAATATTTCCCTTGTGTTCTACATATTATTATCTTGTTCCAGTTAAAATTTCAAGTATTTTGGACGGGTATTTTAAGAGTTATTCACATTTTTCTGTTCATTGCCCTAGCTGTACTTTTCTGTGTAAAATCTGCAAAAATCAGATTTAGTATATTGCTGCAATTTTCTGTGTTTGTCGTTTTTTGTGGTAAGATCCCAATAAGGGATATTTCAGTGGTATCAGAGTGGTTGTTCCTCCAGCCTGTTAGGGTTGAAAGATGGGAGACAGAGATAGAGATAGTGAAGAAATGGGAGTAGATCTGATGAGACAACTGTTCACCAACATGGTGAAGCAGCAGGAGACTACCAACCTCTATTTGAGCCAGCTTACTGAGAGGTTAGCACAGGGTAGGATCGAGACTCGTGCGGAGAAGGGAAAGGCCAGCAATATGGGTCAACATGGTAATAGAAGTGAGAGTCGACATTCGGGACAAGGGTCCCCTCATGCATCTACCATGCCATTGGGACTCCACGAGCCTTCATTCTTAAAGGATCCAGAAGTTTCGCAGACACGACAGCCCGCAGACATTTTGGATGAAGAATCTTGCTGGGAGAAGTACCAGACTTTGAGCGAGGGTTTCCGAGACAACATGCCATTTCAGGAGTATTGCAAAATGAAGATTGGCAGTAGGCCTAGGAGAGATTACCAACCACAGGTACCTGAGTTTCAGAAGAGGTTAGGACAGATCTCTATTCCACACTTCGATGGCTCTAGGAAGTGTACCGCCCAGTCTTGGATTCAGAAATTGAAGACTTACTTCGACTTGAATCCCATGCGCGAGGAAGATGTAATTAAGTTTTCTATCCTACACCTCGAGGGAGATGCTTATGACTGGTGGCATCATGGATTGATCACACAGGGGCACATGCATATCACTACATATGCAGATTTTACACAGAGATTGATGAGCAGGTTTGACAGGAGGGACCCAGATAGGCACTTCAGGGAATTGACCCACTTGAGGCAGACAGGTTCTCTGGATCAATACATTGTAGATTTTCAGAGGTTGTCAGTGATGGTATCTGATGTTTCAGAGATGAGGTTGACTTCACTCTTCATGGCAGGTTTGACGGACTCTTTAGCAGGATTTGTGAAGGCATTTGAGCCTTCCTCCCTACATGAGGCGATTAGGCGAGCACGAGATTTGGATTTGTCCACTCCAAAATCGAGGTTTCCCCCTCGAAATCAGCCTAAGGGTTTTCCTTCGAAAACTAAGGGTTCACAGCCAAAGGGGCCCCCACCCAGGCAGGATACCACAAGGAGACCATTTGTATCGAGAGAGGACCGAGAGGAGTTGAGGTGAAAGAAACTCTGTTTCGATTGCCGCACACCATGGGTTCTAGGACATGATTGTAGAGGGAAAGGAAGGGCCCAATTCATAGAGGTCTTTGAGGAGAGTGAGAACGAGGAGGATCAGTACCATCAGGAGTTAGAAGATGAAGATGAAGAGGCATTGGATAGTGCAGGGATTGAACAGGAGGAGGAGACTTTTCCCCAGGAGACTATTGCTACTTTGTCGAGTACCCCGAGGTACAAGGCATTCAGATTTAGGGGAACATTACAGGGCCAGAGAGTTGTAGTGCTCATTGATAGTGGGGCCACCCACAATTTCATTGATGCATCTTTGGTAGAGAAGCGGGGACTGCAGGCTGAAGACTTTGAGGGTTTCAATGTAGTGGTAGCCAATGGTGAGTCCATGAGATGCATGCAGCGAGTTCCGCAGTTGAGTATCACCATGGGTAACCATACAGTCACCGATGACTTCTATGTGGTTGGTATTGGAGAGACCAACCTTGTGCTGGGTGTACAGTGGCTCCATTCTCTTGGAGAATTTCGGACTAACTTTCAGACCATGGAACTCAAGTTCAAGTCCGAGGGAAAGAATGTAACCTTAAGAGGTTTATCTTCAGAAGCACCCAGAGTTGTTTCAGCAAAGAGGATTGAGAGGATTCACAGACACAATGGGGTTGATTGGGCAGTACAGTGCTTGGTTTCTACCAAGAACTTAGAGGATGGACAGCCAGAGTATCATGTAGATATACAGGGGCTATTAGACAAGCACAGTACAGTTTTTAGTGACATACCACCTGGTGTACCGCCAGAGAGGGGATTTGAGCATGTGATTGAGCTCGAGGACACTAGACCAATGGTTACTACTCCTTACCGTCACCCCAAACGGTTTAAGGACGAGATTGAGAGGACCATCCATGAGCTTATTGACATGGGACACATTAGGCCGAGTTCTAGTCCTTTCGCTTCTTCAGTAGTATTGGTGAAGAAGAAGGATGGGACCATGCGGATGTGCATTGATTATCGGGCATTGAATAAGAAGAAAATCAAGAACAAATATCCAGTGCTGCGTATTGATGAGCTACTAGATGAGCTACAGGGAGCAATCTATTTTTCTAAAATAGATTTGCGATCGGGATATCACCAGATCAAGGTTAGGGAGCAGGATGTGCATAAGACCGCTTTCAGATGTCATTATGGACATTTTGAGTTTTTGGTGATGCCCTTCGGTTTGTCTAATGCACTAGCCACATTCCAGTCTTGCATGAACCACGTGTTCAACCGCCACTTGCGGAAGTTTGTTTTAGTCTTCTTTGATGATATATTGGTTTACAGCAGGACTTGGGAGAGTCATATTCGCCACCTTGACGAGATATTGGGAATACTAGGAGCTAATCTGCTATATGCAAAGGCTTCTAAATGTGAGTTTGGCATGACAGAGTTGTTGTACTTGGGATATGTGATTGGCGGAGGGGGAGTCAAGGTGGACAGAGTGAAGATACAGGCAATTTTGGATTGGCCTCCACCCAGGACGTTGACACATTTGAGGGGATTCTTAGGACTATGCACCTATTACAGGAGGTTCGTGAAGAATTTCTCACGATTGACTGCCCCACTAACAGACTTGACCAAGAAGGGAGCCTTCGCTTGGTCAGAAGCGGCACAACAGACTTTTGATCATCTCAAGGAGGTGATGAGCTCATGCCCCGTCTTGGCATTACCAGATTTTGCTCGTCCATTTGTTCTAGAGTGTGATGCATCAGGTGAGGGGATTGGAGCAGTGCTTATGCAGGATAGGCACCCCATTGCTTACGAGAGTCAGAAATTGAGCCCCGTGGAGAGGGGGTATTCAATCTCCGACAAGGAGATGGTGGCCATCATGCATGCTTTGGCCAAATTCAGACAGTACCTTGTGGGCAGCAGGTTCGTGGTACGTACAGATCACAATAGTTTGAGGTTCTTTTTGGGACAGAAGGATCTCAACGACCGCCAGCAGAGATGGGTGAACAAGGTACAAACATATGACTTTGATATAGAATACACTAGAGGTAAGAATAATGTTGTTGCTGATGCTTTATCTAGGAAGCCTTACCTTACTACTATGTTGAGTTCTATGTCTGAGATTTCAGCAGATTGGAAGGCTCACATACTGGTTGAGTACTCCAAGAATCAGTTTGCATGCGAGATCATGGATGGTATTATCAAGGATGACTGATACAGGGTGGTAGATGATCTCATTTTTTATAAGGATCGGATTTTCCTTGTACAGGGGTCTAAGATGAAGGACAAGATCCTTCGTGCAGTACATGACACACCACTAGCTGGACACGCCGGATATTTCAAAACATACAGGTATATCAGGGAGAGATTCGCTTGGAAGGGGATGAAGGATGATGTCCTTAATCATGTTAGAGAGTGTATGGTTTTCCAGCAAACCAAATCAGAGCATTCTTTTCCTGCAGGTTTACTTCAGCCTCTTCCCATCCCTGAGCAAAAGTGGGAGAGCATATCGATGGACTTCATCACAGGACTCCCTCTGGTGCATGGGCACAATTGCATTTATGTGGTAGTTGATCGATTGACCAAGTATGCACACTTCTTTTCTCTACCCAAGAAGCATGAGGCAGCTGATGTGGCTCAGGTATTTTATACAGGGATTTTTAGGCTACATGGGTTGCCTAAAAATATTATTAGCGACAGGGACAAGATCTTCATGAGCACTTTTTGGCAGGAGATTTTCAGACTTGTTGGTACCGAGTTGACTCCTAGCACAAGCTACCACCCTCAGACTGACGGGCAGACGGAGATTGTCAACAAATGGATAGAGGGCTATTTGTGGAGTTATGTGACCGGACATCAGCAGGCATGGATCAGATGGTTGCATATGGGTGAGTATTGCTACAATACCACATATCAGATGAGTATTGGCATGACGCCTTTCAGAGCTTTGTATGGATATGATGCCATGTCATTTGCTGATTTAGTATTATCAGATAGTCAAGCTCCCAAAGCTCGAGATTGGTTACAGGAGAACCAAGATATCCTGCAAGCTCTTAAGGAGAATCTCCAGAAGGCGCAGAATCAGTAGAAGGTTTATGCGGATCGACACAGGGTAGAGAGGTCCTTCGAGGCAGGAGACTTGGTGTTCTTGCGTCTACAGCCGTACAGACAGTCATCACTCAAGCAGAAGGGGGCGAAAAAGCTGAAGCCCTGGTTTTATGGTCCATACATGATAGTCAGGCGAGTGGGTGCGGTTGCATATGAGTTGGATCTTCCAGAGCACAGCAAGATACATAATGTCTTCCATGTATCATGCCTTAAGAAGGCCTTAGGACAGCACATTGTACCTTCTACAGAGTTGCCACCACTGGATGAGGAGGGGAAGCTGGTTTAAGAACCGGATTCTATTATTGAGGTTAGACAGAGGAAGCTCAGGAACAAAGATATCACAGAATATTTGGTGCGATGGAAGGGTTTGCCTCTTGAGGATGCTACTTGGGAGGGAGAACAGATTCTACGGCATCCTAGTCTGCATTTTCTTGGGGAAAAGCAAATTTTGGGAAGGGAGGACTGTAATGTCCCTTTTCCCTCGCCCATGGCCTAAGGGCCAATGCGTGCCCTAACCCTAGTCATGCCCAAGGGGTTACGGACACTATTTTGCTATTGGGTATGGGCATCTAGTCCAGTTGTTATTATTTTTTATTGACTGGGTCATAAAGTACTTTTAAAAAGGGACTAGATGTTATGTTTCATCATTGGGGCCACTTAAAGTACCTTTTTGGCGACTTGAGAGGACATGCATGGCATTAAATGTTATATTTCTTCATTGAGGTTACTTTATGGGCCTAGGCGCCTAGGAAGGGAAAAGCAACTTAAATTTATTTTTAATAAGGCCCTCTTTTTGGGAAAGTGCGCCTTGAGTGGTTTTAGGGTTTCTTTGGCATGAAAAGGTTATAAAAGGAGGTGAGGGGTGAAAGGATAATCATTCATACATACACTCATATTTTCTTTTCATGGTGCAACTGATGTTTGCAACTTTTAGCTTGTGGAGTAAGATCCCACAGGAACCCTAGCTTCGGTGGTGAAAGATCCAACCCTAGCTAGCAGGGCATTCTTTGGTAGTGAAAGATCTACCCTAGCTTGTCATTTGGAGTGGATTTTAGGGCTCTTTTACAGAGGTATTTTCAGGATTTGTAGAATTAGGGTTTGAAGGGTTTTGAGAGTTTTTGTGGAGATTTTCAACCGGTTTTCGGATCAGACCTACGACAGCCATAGAAGAAGGATTTGGCATCATCTACAGAGGGTTTC
Organism: Taxus chinensis; assembly: GCA_019776745.2. NCBI lineage: Eukaryota > Viridiplantae > Streptophyta > Pinopsida > Cupressales > Taxaceae > Taxus > Taxus chinensis. The sequence continues at coordinate 21,672,982 of CM034156.1, forward strand.
ACAAGGGTTCTGGCTGTTTTCCAAGGGGGGCGACTTGTTTGGGAATTTGTAGCCCTAATTTCTAGGGTTTCCAGCAGTCCTTTTTCAGATCTGAAGGTTGGAGAGTTATCTACTATTTTTATATATATTATTTCCAAAGTTTCATCTTTATTGCATTTGTATTCGAAAAGATATTAATTTTCGAAGTTTTCCGGCTATTCTAGGCATGCTGTAAATTTCTGAGCATTCTGTTATCTGAAAAATTCCAAAAATATTTCCCTTGTGTTCTACATATTATTATCTTGTTCCAGTTAAAATTTCAAGTATTTTGGACGGGTATTTTAAGAGTTATTCACATTTTTCTGTTCGCTGCCCTAGCTGTACTTTTCTGTGTAAAATCTGCAAAAATCAGATTTAGTATATTGCTGCAATTTTCTGTGTTTGTCATTTTTTGTGGTAAGATCCCAATAAGGGATATTTCAGTATAACACTTAACAGGACGAATAGGGGAATTAATACCCTTTGAATGTCTTCCATTACCTCCACTAGTGAAATCCATAGAACGGAGCATGTGAGAACCAAATCTAGTGGTATACTTCTCAAAAGAGCCAAGTATGTTAGTAGAAGGAGACGAAGTGGGATACATAGTGTGTGCTACTGCATTAGGTATATGTGTGGAAGTAGAACATGTCATAACAAGTGCAATAGGATTAAGATCATCAGAAGCATAAATAAGCTCAGAAAATGGAAAATCAAGGTCAGCATGTGCAGGAGTAATAATTGCAAGTGGAGTAGGACTAGGAGTAGGGTTATAAAATTCCACAATGTGAGGATGATTTTGTAAGCAAGAAAGTGACTATTGTAGGGAGTATATGAGGTCATCGTTGTAGTGAATGAGAGAATACATAAGACTGTTTTTCTTTTGAAGCAATCAATTTTCGTCCACAATTTTACTATGTCCTCTTGAATTCCACACACTTTGGAGAAAATCATCCTCATTTTCTAATGGGTAAGAATCCATAAGAGCAAATAGACACTCACAAACTATTGTAACACCACGTCGGGCTCAAAATGTGTTACGTGTGATTACAACACCCCCTGATTTTGGCACTTTATAAATTCATGTGTTTTAAAATTTAAATGGTACCAATGGATAAAGGAAAAAAAACATTCACTTTTGCAAAAAATAGAACTCAATTCTAAGTTACCAATTCAAAGATATGAAGGAAACAATTTCCCATCAATAATGGTCTAGTTAAATAAAAATGCATTGTTTTTTTAATTTACAAAAACTTGTCTGCTTTTGCAAAAAAAATAATGTTGGCCTTTTACTACAAAATAAAATATGGAATTTATTTTCAGCAAAATCTACCAAATACCCAGAAATCTTTTCACTTCTCTAGACAAAACCGATAAAACCCATAAATGGTTACAAATAGGTAAAAGAGGCATCTCTTCCTATGCACCATAAACGTTCTTCGTGCTGGTCCCTGCAACCTAAATAAAAACATAAAACTACCCAAAAAAGATTGGAAAACCATATAAAGGTTTTTTTTGGAATCTTTTAGCAAATTGTGTAGCTTCCCATACAGATCCCTACCAAAATATGTACTTGTCATCAACTCTGCAAAAGCCAAACAACTTCCAAACTACCTCTAGTCGCCATAGGTCGAGTTTACATTTGATCTAGGGGTTTTCGAACCTTCTGGATCTGATGGCACCCTCTGTTTCACACATAAATACATACTACAGTAGCATGCTAATAAATTCCAAATATATGAAAAGTATAAAAACATCACTTGCAAAAACACTTACAGATGGATGTCTACATCATTTACTACTTTATTACCATGAAAGGAATGATTTCTAGATTGTCCTCCAATGCTGCTGTGTAATGCCAACAACAGGGGATGCTAGTAGCTCAGTATAGGTCATCATATTTTCCAATCCAATTGGACATTCAGTTCACTCAATGACTATGTACATATAGGAGAAGAGAAGGGACCTTTAACAATCTTGGATAACATTATAATGAGCCCTCATCTAAATGCCAATAGCAGTTGAAGAGAGAAATCTACAAGGCTATTTTTCCGTTACCGCCACAGCATCCCAGTAGATGTAGAACAGACATGGTGTAAATATGATCAACTATAGGGATAACTCAAGTACAAGTGTTATGCTTGGCTAAAAGTCTGGACTCATAAGATGATAACCTGTGGTGGTCAGACCTCAAATATACGTCCACTTGGTGCCATATACAGATTCGTAAGGAGTTGTTCTTAGCTGGAATAGATATTAATACCTTGGCTTCCTAAGGGCAGTTCTATATGTACTCCCATGACCGTTCCATCATCCCAACTATTTTTTATTCCAAAATGTACTTTCTTGCTTCCTCCTAATGTTTGATCCCATGGTGCAATGCCCATATTTTCTTGATCGGCATGCAATGTATTGTCTTCAGGATCTGAATCTAGTTTCAAATAGTTGCAATGGATGTTCTATGTAACCTTGCACATGAAAAATGTGACATAATACCCCCATTTTTTGAATGCCAGATCATCTGATCCAGCTTGGTGTATCCTCTTGACTTGCATACTGAAATAGTCCCTTGTGTCTAGTATGCACGAGATAATATACCACTATGTTAATTCCCATATGCTGTTGCAACATTACTTTTTGCCATATGCCAATAGCATCGGAGGTTAACATTTTGTAAAAAAATATGCCTTCCAGACTATTTTCAGTGGCAATGATTTTAGAATATACCAGCGTGTCCTGGATTCACTGAAAATGAGAAGCTAAGCATCAAAATTGAATTTGAAATTTATATGGTTATGGGAGTCCTAAAATCCTTGGGCCAATATGAGATCACTCAAGTGCATGATCAACCATTTTTGGTGTAGTGCTTAGGATCCTTCACTTTTCTTGAACAAAAGTGGGAGTAAACTTGCTATGGCACATGTATGAGAACTGATAATGGTCTCTATTGAAATATCAAGGCTTAGAGATTTATGCAGTACAATACTGTGGACTGGGAAAACTGTATTAGCTAATTTAAACGGTTGTAACCATGTCAACCATCTTGCTATATCCATCTCTCTCATAATAGACTGATCTGGTACACACAATGAACATGTGTGACTATTCCATTCTCTTCGTTTCTTCCTTCTGCACATTTTTCATACAATGGTATCACTAAGCCCTATGGTGCTCGAAGGATAATGCAAACAGAGGGCACTGTAAAAAGAATCAATCGCATGAGGATCAATTAGGGAAAATAAAGAATAGAAAACGCCACTTACATTCAGTCAATTGTATTAGGACATTCAAATCTGCATAACCATTACTGTGCATCATTTCAAGCACGTGAAAGGTATAGAACCAGTCATAAGGGCACAGACACATTTACAGTCACGACATATACCAGAACGAACATGATGTTTCGAAGTGGTGTAGACCATAAAGGAGTCACAAAAGCTTCACTGAAAGGGCTACTTATATTACATAAAGTCATGAAAAGGGTTAGCAAAAGGGCACTACGAAAGCACGAGATCGCTCCAACCCCTATTCTACCTAGAGCGCCAGGGCTAACGGGAGTATTTTTTTAACCATTATACACCATTGAAAGCACATCAATTTACAGTCATGAATCTGAAGATAATACCCTAGCACGTGAGGAAGCAAGGAAAAATCACACCTCGTGGATTTCTAGTAAATAATATCTCTGATTTTTCTGCTATCACAATTGATGGAGATCACTTATTCAACTCACAAACCCTAGCTCAAACTGTTAGTGAAAAATCACAACACCCATCACAACACCCCCAAATGAATTTTATAGATTTTATTTTCTAAGGCAAATTCATTTGGTGTGATCCGCATAACATTGAACTTTTCCCAAGGTGTGGGACCTTGCAAATGGAAAAGCTCTCCAGATTAAAGGTTGGTTCTTATTCCTCTGTTTAGGTGCATACATGAGAACTTACAGAGGATCTATCTCTGTACCTAATATAAAATTTGCCAAGGAGACAGGGATAAAAAGGGATACAAGAAATAAGAAATGACTAAACTACAAGGTGATGCACCGAAGGAATGATGAACATTAGTTTTGCTGATAGAAATAAACCAACAAAATACATACAATAATCAAGCACAGATAGTCATATTTATAATGAAAGACTAGATGTGAGTAGAAGCCACAGAAAGGATATAGAATCGATCACAAACGTGTTTTATTGCTCTGTAGATTAATACAATGCATTACAAAACAACAAGGATGCAAGAACATACTGCAATTTTAATAGAAGGCCTGAAATCCATGAATTCGTCTGCTAGAAGGAAAAGGGAGCCTGCAAAACAAAATAATGTCCAACCCTTTACAACGAGTCCCAAGCTTGTATTTATAGATTCGATACAGACATAAGAAAAAGAAAGAATTGGGAAATAGCTCCAAGCTCAACCACCACTATTTAATGTCTCCCATAAAATCTATTCCAAATCTGTCTTGACTGCATCAAATCCTTATTCGGTGCCTCAAAGGAGGAAGAAGCGATGGAGCAAATCGAATCCAATCTGGTTGTTGAGGCAAGAAGATCCTGCATTAAATTCCCATAGATGTTTCTCCATTTTTCACCTACCAAGGCCTGAAAAAATGATTTTTTATCTTTCCATGGCGTAGAGGATGTTGAGACTCTTCCAATAGTGTAAGATTTGCAATATTTTCAGCCCTGAGTCAAAAGATATGCCCCTTCGAAGTTTGTATCAGGTATGTATAAATGGGTGGGAAAACAATTTGAAAAATGGATCTCCTTTTTAATACGAGGCACGTAGCAGCTAGATTAGGGAAAAATCAGGTTTGTGGGTTCGTGATTTATCTTTTTCCCCCTTTTTCACCAAAAAAATGCAAAACTCAGAGAACTCCCGCGGCCCCGATGCTCCGCTTGGACACATGGCACCCTTTGGTTGATTGGGGAGATGGGCTTCAATTTTTATCTTTGTGTCTTTTGACAAAAGGAAAATTTTCACCTTTTCCTCCGACTCCCCGCTTTGACCTTGACTCGGGCTCAAACGCTGACTTTTTTCTTTGGGCAAAGTTGCGGCCCATTTTGCAACTTTTACACCTTTGGAATAACAAGGGGAAAAAACCAACTTTCCCCCCGATGGCCTGCTTTAACACTGTTATTTTAGGCTTGCCACATGGCATTTCCTCCGCTACTTGCCTAATTTCTATATTTTGGTTAAGTCATTTGCTCAGCGGGGTCATATTTCTTGACTTGGGACACGTGACAGTATGGCGCTCATTTGGAAACCCTCTCTCAATTTGATCCTTGAATTAGCGTCATTCAGACACTTGGCACTCTCCGCCGGTCTGTGGACTTTTCAACGGTCCCTTTTATACTTTTGGACTCTTGGCCACGTGGAGAGCTCGCGCTCATTTTGGTCTCTGCCTTTGGACTAACTCTTGGAGATGCACCAAGCTGACACTTGGTGACCTCTGCTTGCACTTTATACTTAGCCAATTTTGGACTCTTTCCTGAATGATTTTGAGCCTGAAAAACTTTGAAACTTCACCATTTTTTTCCCTTCTTGCTCTTGGTTCCTTTGTGGCACTACCCCTTCTTTTCTGACTATGTTATTCCATTTTTGAGTCTACCTGCGACCTATTTACAAGATCTGAATGATTTTTCTCAGGTTCTTTCTATGCAGGGTCATGGCTGATCCAATATTTGCCTTGGGGGTGAAATATGGATAGCACAAACCTTAGGTCTTCAATCTTGTTTTATCTTTTTCTTCTTGATCTTGCTTTAGATCTAAAATATTGCACACATGCTCTAAATAATTCCTCCATATTTCTTGATCTTCCTCAACCTTCAAATCATGCACACATACCTGTAAATCATTCCCTTCTAAGTTGCACTTTTCCCTCCAAGAGCACTCTCTCTCCACTATTACAAAAATGACCCAAAACCTTGTTTTTATATACTTCTCTTGATTTTCAACTAAATGAGATAGGTCTCCCATGAATAATTTAACCCATTCATCTTAAAAACGTCACATACACTTCATTCCAATGGTCACATATGACCCATATATGTCGGCCTAGCCAAAATCCATCATCCATGTACCAAAAATCCTTAAAACCCTCGCATTGGAATGACAAAAATCTCCTAATCCCAAAACTATTAGTAATCATGGTCTAAAAATCACCACACACATTTAAAATAACATTTAAACATCATACATGGTCACAATTATCCTGGACCAATCAAATTATTTTGTTTAGTGGGCCCACTGGATCATTACCTTCACCAAACAACTACTATCAATAACTTGTTTTCACATTTGGGCCTCAAGCACACCTAAGAACACCTCAAATATGGCATGCGACCACTATATGGAAATTGAAACACCTTTATAACACTCTTAAACAAGTTATAGCTCATGATACAATCACCTACTCAAACTACAACCACTTTTATCTTCACTAAATCAAGTTACCCAAAAACTTATTTTCAAAACTCAGATGATAAACACTCTCGCTGACATTTCCAAGACCTCAAAATGGATTAAATAGGTTTTGAATTCACCCATATTAACTTTCCATGTGATATAAAGATTCAACTCAACCATCTCATTCATCAAACAATCCCATCTCTCAGCAAGAACCAACCCGTCCTTAAATAACATCTACTAACTTCTTCACAAAATGACCTGAAAGACACATCAAATAAACTCATCATGAGACAAGTCATACATTAATGGAAATTTATCTGAATTAATTTTTCATAAAATATAATAACTCCTTCCAACTCTAAGTGGAAGGCTTTCAAGCAAGCCCATTTATGTAAACTATTTTTTATGCCTACTTGGACTCAAGAACTAACAACTAGCCCAACATACTCCATCATACTAAATATCACTTCCAAACTAAACCAAATAATATAAAATAATTATACATGATTCCTAGGTCCTTAGTAACCGTCACTAATCATGAAGAAGTCAGATTCAAAACTTTACCTCATGTAGCCATTTGCACCATGCTAGAACAAGCATCCTTCAAACTTGACCCTCAAATAACTGCTCATAAATTTTGCATACCATATTCAATCTTCAATTTTGATACACCATTTGAAATGTATCTGAATCAAATTCACAAAAAAACTTTAATGGAGTCTTAAATCCCCCTGTATCTCCTACAATGTCAAATTTACTAAAGGCTACTCCAAACTGCTCCGAAAACCAGTCAACAAAGATAGGGCACACTTTGCACTTTTTCACTGTAACCATGATCTGAAACCTTCATGATCATCTAGAAAAACTCTAGGGTTTTCAAAATTTTCAATTTATTTCATACCTCATTTGGAAAATTTCTTCTCAAACTGTAACTCTTCATAAACAAGTAAATTTATATGGGGCCCACATATGACCACATGCTCTAACATACCTTTCTAAAAATATGGAAGAGTCCTATACAACATCCAATCATAAATTTTTAGAAACCAATAAAAAATGGTTTGATATACTCACTCTTCTACAAGTTTCTCCTAGCTAGGGTTTCAAACCACTTTAGCTTCTTAACAACCGTTCATAAAAACGTGACAATCAACCACCTCATTATTTTTGTGAAATCTTCATAACTAACCTAAGAATAAATTATAAATATCTCATGTCCCCATGAAAATCATACAATCTACGACAAGCATCAGAAGGTCCACATTTGCTTTTAAAAACACATTCAAACTTACCTGATTTTGCCAAAACTTACATAACTTCAAATTCTTTATTCAGAATGACTTGAAATTTGGCATGAAGAACCATGCAACCCTTCTCTACCTTTCCATATTCACCACATAGACAAAATATTTATAAAACTCTCCATATAATCTCATTTACCTTTGTTTTCTTGCATGTTTCCCACTTCTTGCTTCCCAAGGACCCTATAAATGCATCATACCTATGAATACAGACGTAAAAATCACCATATATGCCATGTATACCATCACCATGTTGCAACCATGCTTTTATAAGACTGATTCGGTTAAAATCTCACAACTCCATACCAATTTGCATGCTCCATGGTTAGAAACAAGACTGGAATGACCTGACTCAAAACTGAAACCACATGGTTGGCCATGTTGACCTCATACAGACCCACAAAAACTGTAACACACCTCATGGACCATGTATTACCTCATGAAAACACCCAAACAACTCAAGAGAGCTCAAACTATGACTTATCTCACTCAACCATGCTCTAGGACTACACTGAACTTCACCAAACCATATGAACTTCATACTTGACACCTGAACAACATCATAGGGAGACCCACATGACACCATGACACCCTTTTTCATCAATGGGGTTGACATCAATGACAACACTAACCCAAAATGGCCAACATATTTTTTCAAGAATATACTAACTTCCCACTATCCTATCCTCAATATATTTTTGTGACAACAACAAAGGTACTACATGATAAATACATATACTCTCTTTCACTATCAGTTGCAAGTATGTTCCTTAGGGAATATAAAATTCTTATATCAGTCTATTTTGTCCCACTTTAGAATAAATTTCCTTTGATTCCTTCTTCATTACATGAGGATGTCTCAATAACAATCATAATTCCCACTCTAGGGAAATTAAAGATGAATTAGACCTTGAAATATGCATAACCTACAAGGTTAGAGATATTAACAACTATAAAAGGAACTAAAATCAAAACTTCAAAAAAGTTATACTATATGTAATGTAGTGTTTAGTAAATTGTTTTGTTTTCTACCAAGGTTTTCATGTCAAGCCATGTGCATTTATCAATGCTAAATTTTTTCTCTCTCGCCTGACATCAAGAGCTTCTCATACCCTCACTTATAGGTCATTGGGTTGATAGATTGTGAATTTCATGGGTGTTTATGAAATTTATGTCTTGATTCAAAGGAGGGATTAAATCTTTTCATTATTGTATTTATGTCAGGTATTAATAGAGGAGGTCAATTTCCTTTAGGACATTTAAACATTTGTCTAAGGGAAGGCCTTTTGTCATGATCTAGGATGTTAAGGACCTTTAGGAAATTTATACACTGGTCTAAGAGAAGGCCTTGTGTTAGACTGGCTCAAGGTAATCTCTATGAATCAATAGTCTTCTATCATACTTAAATTGATAATATTATAAATAACTTAGTAAGCTAAGGTAGCCAAATTGGAAAGTATTCATGACAGAATCCCCTTAAGAAGGGGATATGGAAATTACTTCATGTCATTTCATCCCTACACCATTACCCAACTCTTCATGGATCTGATTCCCCCATTTTAACAAGTCGTTGTCCATTTTTTCACGTCCCTATTTAGCGTACTAACCACCTATCTTCTCATGTACATCCTCACCATAAGTTCTTATTTGTTTATTCTAGAAACCAAAAGTAGCTAGGTAAACTACTCTTTATTAGACTCTTGGTAACTGAAGTTTTTAGGTAAGCACACCGGTTGTACAGATAATATATCAGATCAAAGCATACATGCAAATAAAATCGGATATTCTACAAGAAGAAATATATAAAACAAGAGACATAAATCAACACTAGATTTAACTTGGTTCACCCAATGTGGGCTACGTCCACCAAGAAACAAGCCAATCTATTATCCAAAGCTTTAACAAGATATACAATGAAGATTTACAATCTTCCACACCTCTCAGATGTACATTACTTTCTTTCTCAAAATTTTTACTTCATCACCAAGAATTCTCTCTCTCACCAACTTTTGCAAGTTCTTAATTCTTGTTAATCATCTCTTTCTACTTCTAAACCCTAGCTTTTATGCTTATATAGTCGTTTATAGACTTAGGGCACTTAGCCATGCAATTACAATCAATAGATATACTTTAATGCTAAAAATAGATCTAATTCGCGAGAGTTAATTAAAACATCTTCACACAGGTAACTGACGTCGGTTCTCCCTAGCTGATGTCGGTTCTTCCGTACCTGATCAATGTCGGTCCTGGATGACCGATGTTGGTTCCCCCTAACCGATGACAGTTACTGTATTTTCTAGCATATTTCACATTGCATGCTAAACCGAAGTAATTGAGCTCCAAAACTCAACGATCTCTCACTTGGAGATTAATTACTGCACCATACATGTACAACATCATTCTTGGATCCTTCCTTTGCTTTGTTTCTTCATCTTCAAGTCTCAGACTCGAAGACCAACAAAACTGGAGTGTAGCTCCAACTTCTTCTTTGTTAATGGCTTCGTTAAAATATCCACAGGGTTCTCGCTCGTATGAATCTTTTCTAGATTCAATTGTTCCATCCTCCAATACTCTGCCGTATGAAGTGATACCTCAACTGAATGTGTTTCGTTTTATAAGGAAACACTAATTTTTTTTCCAAATGAATTACACTCTGACTGTCACTGAACAGTTTATAATCATCTTGCTCCTTTCCAAACTCTTCCATGAACCTACTCATCCATATCATTTCCTTGCTATCCTCTGTAGCTACAACATACTCTGCCTATGTAGTAAACAAAGCCACAACCTTCTGCAATCTTGAAATCCATCTAACTGCCATCTCACCTACTGTGAAAATATATCCAGTAGTGTTTCTTCTACTATCCAAATCTCCAGCCATATCTGAATCAACATAGCCACGTAATGAAATATCCGAACCTCCATATCATAACTACATACTAGATGTCCCTTTCAAATATCTGAGTATCCATTGGACTTCTTTACAATGCTCTTTACCTGAATTGGCCATATATCTACTCACAACTCTCGATGTCTGTGTAATGTTTGGTCTGATACAAACTATAACATACACAAGACTCCCAACTGTTGAAGCATATGACACTCATGTCATGTATTTGACCTCCTCTTATGATGATGGACACTGATCTTTGCTCAATTTGAAGTGTCCAACCATAGGTGTACTAACAAGTTTTCTATTCTGCATCTTGAACATTTCTAACACCCTATAGATATAATCCTCTTAAGGCAAATACAATTTCTTGTTTTTCATGTCTCTGTGTATTTGCATGCCAAAGATTCTTTTTTGCAGCTCCTAAATCTTTCATAGCAAATGTGTGAGCTAGTTTTCTCTTAAGCTCACCAATGTCCTACATACTAGATCCCGCAATAAGCATATCATCCACACACAGTAACAAAATAATATAACTCCCATTTTCAAGTTTCTTGAAATAAATGCAATGGTCATATTCACATCTTAAGTAACCATGCTCATGCATAAAACTATCAAACCTCATGTATCATTGCATTAGAGCTTTCTTGAGCCCATATAGACTATTTTTCAACCTACAAACTAATTTCTCCTTACCCTTGACTTCATACCCAAGCAACTACTGCATAGAAATCTCTTCATCCAAATCACCATGAAGGAAAGTCGGTTTCACATCTAGTTGCTCTAAATGTAAATCTTCTACTACAACTAAATTAAATACAATACGAATATAAATCATCTTAACATGAGAAAGTATTTCACCAAAGTCAATACCTGTTTTCTGTGCAAATCCCTTTACTACAAGTCTTGCCTTGTACTTTTTTTGTCCACCCTCTTCTTCTATGATCATGTAAACCCACTTGTTCTGTAATGTTCTCTTACATGTTGGCAACTTAACCAAATCTCATGTTTGGTTATGTTCCAAAGAGTCCATCTCCTCATCCATGCCATGATCCCACTAGATGTGAGTCTTATCCTGCATTGCTTCTTCAAAACTCTCTGGTTCACCATTATCAGTCAATAATACATAAAATAGAGAAGGTGTAAATCTTTCTGGAGGTTTACTTATCCTTTGTGACCTTCTCACAGGAGTTTGGGATACCAGAGGCACAAATTGGACCACCTAGACATTTGTATCGAAATCTGACAGTGACCAACGCGGGTCACCTCTAACTTACGTCGGTTCTGGTAACCGAGTATGGTTTGGATCTTTTGTAACCAATACCAATTCTACTAACCAATATCAGTCAGGAGTCAACCGACATCGGTTACTATGTAACCTTATCGGTAATACTTTTAAATCCGAGAGTTCAATTTCATTCACAAACTTCTCAACCGGTTCATCATAGGGTACCAAAATTTGATCTTTGTACATTCTTTTTTCATTCTATTCAACATCACGATTGTTAATAATTTTAGAATTATCTAAATCTCAAAAACAGAAACCAAAATCACCAGATCCATAACCAATGAAAGTGCATTTGTTAGATTTTGCATCCAACTTCTTTCTATTTTTCTTATCAACATGCATAAAAGCTTTTGAACCAAAAACTTTAAGAAAAAAAGTTCTACCTCTTTTCTGGTCTAAGCTTCCTCTAGTGTTCCTCCATCTAGTGAACTGTAAGGCCCACGGTTAATCAAATAAATTGTTGTATCAATTGCTTCTGCCCAAAACTGCAAAGGCAATCCCAAATCTATCCTCATACTTCTAGCATGTTCCATGATTGTCATGTTCATTCTTTCTACAACACCATTCTCCTGTGGTGTTCTTGGAACTGTTTTTCTCTACGTATCTCATTTACTGAACAATAATCATTGAAATTCTTGCAACAATATTCACCACCATTGTCAAATCTAAAGCACTTTAACTTAGAATTTGATTCATTCTCAACAAGAGCTTTCCATCTTTTAAAAGTCTCAAAAACATTAGATTTATGTTTAATACAATAAACTCATACCTTTCTTATAACATCACCAATGAAAGTAATATAATATTGAGATCCTCCATGAGAAGCTATTTGAGTTGGTCCCCACACATCTAAGTGTACAAGCTCCAATTTTTACTCCTTAGTTGCCCCAACTTTGAGAAATCTCACTCTTTTACTTTCCAAAGATACAATGCTCACAAAAATTAAGATCTAAATCTTTCAAATCTGATAACTTACGCTTAGCCTTTAAGATTTACATTCTTTTTTTACTCATATGGCCCAACCAATTATGTCACATGCATGCATCTGAATCTGAAGTAGATAATACAGAAAAGAATCAGTAATACAGGTAGATAAATATAAGTATCATTCCTACCTCTTGCCACAACAAAAACACCCTTAGTGACTTTCCAAGAGTCTCATGTAAAAGTAACCACTCAACCAAATTTACCTAATTGCCCTATAGAAATAAAATTCCTCCTAAGGCTTAGCACATGCCTCACATCATTCAATACCCATGTATTTTTATTCTGTAATTTTAAATGAATTTCCTTTTTACTAATAATACTGCAAGGTTCATCATCACCCAAATAAACATGCCCAAAATTACCATGAACATAATTTTTGAAATAACCCTTATTAGGGGTTGCATGGAAAGAAACTCCAAAATCTAAAACACATTATTCAATTCTATTATCTAAAGAAAGAATAAGAGCACCTCTTTTGCATTACCTCTGATGTAACAAGATTTGATTTAGATCTTACCTTTACTTTATTTCCCATTGACTTTGATTTCTACATTACATTCCCAGATGATGATTCTCTTTGTACTCTTCTTGCTTATTTCTTCATTCAGGATTATACTAACCACTTACTCTTAGATTTTTTTTCTATCATGCCCAATTATCTACTTTCTACATTCAAAACATTTCTAGATGAATAATTCAAATGACTAGATGCAGATCCACCTTCATGCATCTTAGAACTAAATAGTTTCTTCATCCAATAAAATTTATTTGAAGCACTAAATTTTTCATATAAATTAGCAAAAGATTTCATTAACTCTACTGTAGAAGCCACAGATGCTGTCAGGCTCAATCTTATAGATCATAAATCCTTTGTGTCAAGAATATTTTATTCTTCATTAGTCATATTCGTATGTCTAGAATTTTCATCCAGCGGTAAATATAAATATTCTTTGATACAGATAATCCTCAATTTGCATCTTCCATAATTGATAATTTTGGCCGTCAAATTTCTCTACCTTGTATTTGTTTTCTTCTGCAATTGTTGTAGCTCTCACTCAATCAGAAAACTCTGTGAATAAATTTGTCAACACACGAAACCCTCAAACAAAGCTCTAATACCAATTGTTAGGGTTAGCACAACGGTTGTAAGACAATATATCAGATCTAAGCATATATGCAAATAAAAATGAATATTCTACCAGAAGAAATATGCAAAACAAGAAATATAAATCAACACCAGATTTACGTGGTTCACCCAGTGTGGGCTATGTCCACCAAGAAACAAGCCAATATATTATCCAAAGTTTTGATAAGATATACAATGAAGATTTACAATCTTCCACACCTCTTACATGTACAATACTTTCTCTCTCAAGTTTTTGCTTCATCACCAAGAATTCTCTCTCTCACCAACTTTTGTAAGTTTTTCTTAATTCTTGTTAATCATCTCTCTCTACTTCTAAACCCTAGATTTTATGTTTATATATAGTCATTTATAGAATTAGGGCACTTAGTCATGCAATCACAATAAATAAATATACTTTAATGTTAAAAATAGATCTAATTCCTGAGAGTTAATTAAAACATTCTCAATTACACAGGTAAACTTTAATGTTAAAAATAATGCCGGTACCTCCCTGCCTGACCGATGCCGGTACCTTCGGTTCCCCTAACCGATGACGGTTACTACATTTTCCAGCAAGTTTCACATTACAAGCTAAATTGAAGTAATTGAGCTCCACAACTCAACAATTGAAGTTGTTGAGCCACTGGTGCAACTAATGGATTTGATAAAAGGAGCATGGTGAGAATGTGTGGATTTGATATGTGTGTAATAGTTAATACTAGCTTAAGGGGTGTTGGTTTAACTTGCAAACAAACTAAAATATATTTATTTTGAATTTAGCTTATTCATGGTGTAATAATGAATACTTTTTTTTTATAAATTCAACTGTGCAACATTTTGGATCTCATCACTTTATTGGATCCACTTTTGGAGGAATAAGGAATGAAGAATATTAAAACAAGATATTGTGTTTATATGTTGGCTGATGTGGATGATAGGAAGCACCATGCTAATACAACTATGTGGGTGAAATGTTGTAGGAATCTCTCTTCTAATGAAAAAAAGTCTATTTTTTTCCAATAAATGTCATTTATATTTTATCCAATCATATGGCTCAAAAGGCTCTCTCTATCTCTACCAATAACTTGGGTAGAGACCATTTCATTTTTGTTTAATACTAGTTTATATTGTTGGGTTTGTTATTTTAGTTTTGACCATTTATTTTCTATAATTTATTTTTTCCATAAAGATTAGGGTGATTTAATTTATAAAATAAAGATGCAAAAACTAATTTACCATTGCAGTTGCCTTAAAAAAACATCTTTATCATGAATTGCTTTGTCATTCTCCTCTATGAGATTAACACATCAATAAAGTCTTCCATTTCTCCCTTATTTTCTAATCCCTTCTCCTTATGCTTCTCTACAATACTCTACAAATATAAATATAATTTTTCCAACATCATCTTCATAACTTTCTGCTACCATTACAAATCAAACTACTACATTACAACTATTCAATCAAATGAGTAACTAAATATACGAAAATCACCAATTCCTCTCCAAAATATATGTAATCTATGATCATTTTCATTGTAAATATAAAAGTCAAATGGGAAAAAACACTTCTCATGTTAGCAATACTCTACAATTGTGTCCACTAAAATAGAAAATTCAGTGTATTAGAAATGTCTTTCATTCTCTTGGGTGTAAATATTCCAATAACAAATATTGTGCCACATTCTACCAAGAAAAATAGAAATCATGTAAGATGATATCCCCATAAGTACATCCATTGTTTGGGCCTCTTTGTTTTATGAATATTTTGTCAGGTTGTATGGTATTTCATGAAATTAGAAATAACAAACCACAAAAAATAGATTTTTAAAGAGGCAAAAGTAAAACATTTTTTGTCCACAATAAAGGAAGAAGAAAATAAATTATCTTCTCATAAAATATCTTCTACCACATCCGACTTCTAGAAAATTTATAGAAAAGATACTGGAAATCTCTTTCCATAAGGCTTGACACTTTTGGTAATGAGTCCCTTAAGAAGATATGCCTCGTGTGTAATTATACAATGAAGTTTGATTTATGGTTAGATCAATATGCTTACGCCATGTTTATTATTCTTCAGTTCATGGATCCAATAATATTATGCCACATGTATTATTATTTGTGTTTATTTGAGATGTTAAATTTGATGTCCATATGACAACCATTTAACTATTATTTTTCCTTAGAAAATTTGATTGAAACATCGTACTATCTCAACCATACAATGGACTTTGGAGCCCCGTTTTCTTAAAAATATTTCTTTGATCCAAATATAGTAGTGCATCTATATTAAATTTATCGAGTGGTGAATTTGCAAAAAACGTTGGAGTGTTTTCCCTATTCGAATTATAATATGGAGTGCAAGTCTAATTTGGTGGTTATACTAATATGTTTATGCCACATGTATTAAAATTTGGTAAGTGGATACAATAATGTTATGCCATTGTATTATTCTTTGTGTCAATTTGAGATGTTAAATTTGACTTCCGTGTGATCATCATTTGGAAATTTTTTTATCGTTTTCTTAGAGAAGTAGATAAAAACCATAATATCTTGGCCAAATAGTGGATTTTGAAGGCCCTTTTTTCCAAAATATTTATTCAAACCCAATATAGTGGTGCAACTAAATTGAAGCTATACATGTCACAAGGTAGTGTAAAATTCACAAATGAGAAAATGGAGTTATTAATGAATGTGGTATCTTATAAATTAAGAGGCTTCTCCTATTCTCTATCTATCCTATGTTATACATTCTACAATTTGTCTTCTATGAAAATATGCTTATACTAGAGGTTTGCGCAATCATACAAATTTTATCCATGTCGGATCTCTAAGTCGTTTTACATTCCAACACATGATGACCTCCTCCTTAAGTCGAATGACCATGCTTCTTTGGAAAAGGATCCACAATGACTTGATTTGGAAGGTGGAGCGGCATAGAGTGTTAGCCCGAGGGTTCATTGAGTCATAGTCACTAGGGTCAATCACAATGTAAAAGAGGACATTCTTGCCACCGATGGTGTTCTTCCCAAATCCAATGTCGTAGTCAACGAGCCTCTTTCAATTATGCTCCCAGTTGAGGTCGTACCGCTAACATTCATCAATATGATTTCAAGACATTCGTTATATGAGATTGTTGAAAAGGCCTTGGAAACTTTGAAACAAATGCAATTAGCGAGTGTAAAACCAGACTCCACAGCCTTTTCTGGCATACTCTTATTATGTGCCAAAAAGGGAGCTTTAGAGTACATTATTGACACACAATAATAATGGAAAGTGAATTTTTGCTAGATTCTAGATACATGTCTTACTATAGAAGTTGGATATACCTCTTCAGTGCATCTTGGAATTGTTTCAACGACTCTAAAAATCCTCCCATTGCTCTTAGTGTAACCATTGCACCTCCTTTCGGTGCTAGTGCTAATAATATTTACTAAAGATAAATTGTGACTAATTAATCATTAGGTTATTAGTTATAATTAGTGTGGTTTATAAATTTTAGACATGATAAATGGAATTTTTGAGAATAAGACTATTAAGAAATATTCCATTTTCTTTTAATGTTAAATTATGGAATTACTAAGACATAAAAATACTAAGTTAAAAACTTGAAATTATTGTTATATATACTTGGCAATATTAATAATAAAAAATAGAAGATATTATGAAGTTTAGATATAATTATTTATCATCAAATATTTGAGATTTAAACTCTAAAAAATACCCAATTCTATTTTTAATATTAAATTTCTAATAATGGAATTCATACTCTCAAGAACCTTTGGAATTCTTTCAAAATGAAATGGCTACTTTGGATAACAGTTAAGATTGTGGTTCTTCTTGTTGAAAAGGATAAGCCCATAATTGATTTTATCATCTCACTAGTCAAAGATGGATTTCTTATTAAGATGTCTATAGAAGCTCCTTGTAATTTTATCCAAGATCGGCAATGGTCGATTGCTGCTAGACTTAAAATCAATCTCCACTTAAAATATCTTATCTTTGCTACCTAATATTTCTTTTCCTGAAATATTGAACTTAAAATGGAATTGTAAGATGTCTGAAAAAAATTGGATTGAAATATGCATTAATGTATGGAAATCGACCGTTGAGTCTAGTGCCCAACTTTTACCTTGGAGAGTTATTCTTTACAAGTTGCTAGTTGTGGATAGACATGCATTTTTGCAAGAGTTTAAATTGCCTCGCCCCTTCTGTAATAAGCAAGAAATTATTATTCATGCCTTTTGGAAGTGCAATTCTACCAAATCTATCTGGAATCAAATATAGTTTGACACGCCAACATTATTTTTAGGCAAGTTGTCTTGGAAAAAGGCCCTTCTGGGATTGGAAATATCAAAGATTGTGATTCCTGAATCTTCTAGACAAATTACAATTCAGCATATTTAGAAAAATAGATATAATTCTCACTTCTATAACAACATTACTCCTCAGACAATTGTTATTCACATAATTTACTCTGACTTTTTGCTTAAGTTCTCCTCCATGAAACATGGTTTGCATTCAGCGTTTCTTCTTAATGAAAATCTATTGAAATAGATGAAGGATATCATAGCACAACTGAAGCACCTAGTGGACAATGATAAAGACTTAAATAAGAAAACTAAAAAATTAACTGAAATATGACAACATTTTGTAAGGCCTCTCAATGATTTGTCATGGAGCTTTGATTGTTGTTGCTCCTCTCATTTGCAACGGTTTGTTCCTTTTACGCTACCATATACCTTGATATTATAATCTTATTCATTTTTCAATATTAATTAATAAATAAAAAATATTAAATTTCTAAAATGTTTAACCTATAAACTAGAAGTATGTAATTAAAAAACAAAATTACACTTGTTATATGTAATAAATGATATACACTTATAACTAATAACAATATAAACTATTGAAAAAAAAAAGTGTAAATAATATTTGAATCAGCGTTTCAAATCACAGTCCATCATTACTTGAATTAAATATCTTTTCTATTTTTAAAAATTAAGAAAATTGTTCACGAAATGAAAATAATTTTGATAAACAATAATAAATTCAATAAAAATAGATTTGATTTCCAAATTCTTCTCGCAAATAAAATTTCCCACCTTCGAGTACATATTGTGATTGCCGATAAAAAGTACTGGAATGCCCCCGTAGCATCTACGTTTAAATTTATGGCTGATATCACATGGCATCTGCACCGTCCGATTTCCGGGTAAAACTCATATGAACCGTACGAATGGGAAGTAAGAAGTAGGAAGGGATCTTGCCTGTCAAATAAACAACAGACACCATATAAATTATTTTAATTTATGTGACGATAAGCCAAGTGGCAGTTTTTTTAAGGCCAGGATAACTCACACGTGTCCAAATCCGGTGCCTCCTATGAATCCAATAGTTTATATAGCCGATCCGGGTGAAGATTTTAACTCAAATCGAATTGGAATCATCACTAATATTCGACGCTCTGAAGCTCTTCGGCAACAGATACCATTCCCATTCTTATTGTGATTCCGGATTCCCAAGATACGCTATAGTTTTGTGCAAAATCTGTCTGATATTTTTTCGAGGGCTAAAAATTGATGTTGGGTATGTTCTACTGTCTATAAATTCTGTGTCTTGCTTAGATTGCGTTTTTATCAATCTACAACTTATTGATTGTCTTTGAGTGTATATAATTTCATCTGGGTGTTTTCAGATTGTGTTGTTATCAGTCCCTACCTTGTTGTGTGTCGTTCAGTGTAAGTAAATTTATCTGGGTGTTGTTTAGATTCAATTTTTAGCAATCGCCGTCTTGTTGGGTGTCTTCCAGTCTAATAAAATCATCTGGGTGTTCGGTCACATTTGGTTAATATCATTCCCCATTTTGTTGGGTATTGTCCAGTGTATACAATTTTATCAAGTTGTTTTCCAGATCTACTGTTTATCAATCACGTTTAGCATTTCATCAGATTAGGTGTTTTATTTTTCGGTGCTGGATTTAATCCCCAAATCCTTTAAAAAAAAAAAAACCCTAACTCGCTGTTTTAGAAACCATCTGGTCGTTCTCTCTTTTGTCACCATATTCTTGTGGGTCGATTCATTTGGTTGGTTGTCATCACAATCGTAGTTATGGCTCTTCAAATTGGGTCATTGGGAAATATTGTAGCTAACTGCAAATCATCAGCCCCTGAAACGTCTTCTGACGCATCATCATCTCTCATAACAGCTCAATGGAAGCCCTCCACAGGCCTGAATTGCAGAACTCATAGGCCTAAAACAGAATTCGATGCTTTACCATTGACAGCTGCTTCTCCTCCTCTAAGTCCATGCAGTCCTTCTCCTACTTCAGAGGACAGGTTTAGAAAGTTTTTCCAGCCCCAAAGTGGCCAAAATAGCTCAATTAGGGCAGATTTGTCTGTGGCCTGCCAGGCATTTGATGTCCAAACTCAGGCTCCTTCTACTACTGCTGATTGGCAGCCTGAATTAGGTCTCCAATTTGACAATAGTAATGAAGTAAAACAGCATGCTTTGCCTTCTAGTACTGCAAGAAAGCATGGCTCAGGAGGAGTCCCTGTGTTTGTTATGCTTCCTCTGGACAGTATAACTCACAATAATACTGTCAATAGACGGAAGGCTATGAATGCTAGTCTTCAGGCCTTGAAAAGTGCCGGTGTTGAGGGGATTATGATGGATGTTTGGTGGGGACTTGTTGAACGAGAGGCCCCCGGGCAATATAATTGGTCTGGCTACAGAGAGTTGCTTGAAATGGCCAAGAAACATGGATTGAAAGTGCAAGCTGTTATGTCATTTCATCAGTGTGGAGGAAATGTTGGGGATTCTGTAACGTAAGTATTGGTACTAAAATTTCTTTGGTTTTCCTATGTGGAATTTGAAGCTTTTTTTTTTAATTTCTGAAAAGAGTTCAGGGTTCTGACCCCTTTTTGAAATGCTTGGATTGAACAGTATTCCCCTCCCAAAGTGGGCTGTGGAAGAAATAGACCGTGATAATGATCTGGCCTACACGGACCAGTGGGGAAGGCGAAATTATGAGTATATCTCATTGGGGTGTGATGAGCTTCCTGTCCTAAAAGGGAGAACACCTGTTCAGTGCTATGCAGATTTCATGAGAAGCTTCAAGGAGAATTTCCAGGACCTTCTCGGGGAAACTATTGTGGTAAGTTCCTCCTGTAGAGTATGATTCTAGACTTTGATATCTACTTTTAGTATTTAACATTTTTGCTAGATTTTGATATTTTCTTGTTGGTTTTAACATGTGTGGTGGATCAATTTTCTGGTTTTCTAGCTTTGTTTGCATTTCATTGGTTTGTTTAGTTGTGGCATTGAAATTGAGAAACTCTAGTTCTGTTATTGAAACCTAGAAACTCGAGAGCTGATTTGTTATTTCAAACTGCCTTGTGATCATCGTCTGATACAAATTAGCCCTTATGGCATGGATTTTATAAGAACATACGTAAATAAATAATACCCTCCTTACCTCATTTGCACGAATCCAACTTGCTCCCGCTCTTTTTGTGCCTCAAGGCGACCTTTTATGCGTTTTGAATGCTGAAAATTTGATGTTTCGTATGTCTTCCTTGAGCTTAATCTTACTCTCAGATATCCATGAATCATTGAATTCCTCTAACCGAAGCTCAAGTTGTCGTCTGTGTAAAATTTGATGGAGACATGCTGTTTTTGATCGGTTACACTTGCTTTTATTTGCAATTTGTATATGTTCGTTCATACCTGCTAATGATTTTATGGTCTGCATGGTGAGCAGGAAGTTCAAGTGGGAATGGGTCCTGCAGGCGAGCTGAGGTATCCATCTTATCCAGAGGCTAATGGTACATGGAGATTCCCTGGGATTGGAGCATTTCAGTGCAATGATAAGGTATTTATACAGAACAAATTGTAAACTATATTCTTTTTTCTGGATCTACTCTCTAGGATTGGTTCCTCGTTTTTATTCAACCTACCCTGCCAACTTAGTCGATTCTTTTTAATTTAATTGCAGTATATGCTGGCTAAACTTAAAGCCGCAGCTGAAGCTGCAGGCAGAGAAAAATGGGGACATGGAGGTCCAAGTGATGCTGGTCATTACAACAATTGGCCAGAGGACACCCCCTTTTTCAAGCGTGAAGGTGGCTGGAACTCTGCTTATGGCGAGTTTTTCCTAGGATGGTACTCTGGTATGCTCCTTGAGCATGGAGAGAGAATACTAACAGCAGCTGAGGGTGTTTTCAAAGGTACTGGTGCAAAACTTTCTGGCAAAGTGGCTGGTATTCATTGGCATTATGGAACAAGATCACATGCCCCTGAGCTCACTGCTGGATATTACAATACCAGAAACAGAGATGGGTATTTTCCTGTAGCCAAAATGTTTGCAAGGCATGGAGTGGTTTTCAACTTCACTTGCATTGAGATGAAAGATTATGAACAGCCAGGAGATGCTCAATGTTCACCAGAGAAGCTGATCAAACAAGTCGTTCTCGCAACCCGAAAAGCCGGGGTTCCTCTTGCAGGGGAGAATGCTCTTCCAAGATATGATGAAGATGCACATACTCAGATTGTTAACAACGCCAGTCTTCGATTAGCCGAAGATGGTGGCAATGATATGGTTGAACCCATGTGTGCCTTCACGTATTTGAGGATGGGTCCACAGTTGTTCCAGAGTGATAACTGGAGAAGGTTTGTTTCATTTGTGAGGAAAATGGGTGAAGGAAAGTCTGCCTCAAAGTCATGGGAGCAAGAGCACAGAGATACAGAGCACTTTGTACATGCTACTGTCCCTCTAGTCCAGGAGGCTGCTGCATTGATGCATTAGTTAAGTTGAAAGTAAAACCCCTTAAAATGGTTCAAGGAGGTCTCGACTTGTATGGTTTTGTCTATTTTCGTAGAGGTCATGATATATAGATAAAAGCTCTCGTCCATTGAGCTGTTGCTGCCTCATTCTTCTATTTAGATGACGGAAGTTACGCTTCTATCCAGTCAATGGGCACTTTAGCTGGTATTAAGAATAACGATAATGTTTTTAAGTTCTCTCCTACCAGGGAGATTAGGATTGTAAACACCTTTTCTCATTGAAAGGCGTAATGAAAAAGGCTATGCTTATTTACTTTTTAAGCCTATGATGTTTGTTTTATGGAAACTTCCCTTTCCATAGTTTTTTGAAAGTTAATATTATGGCAATAATTTGTTATTTCAATTTACAGGTCGCATATAAAAAATAATACTATGACAACAAATTTCTTCAACAACATGTGCAAAACAAGTTTTCAAACTACTGTTCTCATATCAGTTGATGTGTTTTCAGAATCCTCCTGGCAGGGTGTTGGTGCACAGAGACCTCAGCTGCATCATAAGGATATGATAGTAATTGAGCTATTATTAAAATGACCTCACCTTGAACCAAAAGTTTAGGCAAATTTGAAAAAGCCAAGAGTTAAATCTGCTAGTTTATAATGGCAAAATCTCAAATTGTTTTCGGGCACAGGTGAATAAGAATTTCATTTTCTTAAATGCCTATCATGTGCAGTCTGGCAGGAAGGATCATTTTTCACACACCGTTCTGTAAGTTGTGCATGCTAGAAAAATTGGCGTAGTTCATCATCAAGATATAGGTTATAATCCCAATTTGGGGGTGTTTAACTTCAACCTAAAATATATGGGAAGTTCTTGTAGTCTTATGGCTAACATCTGAGATTGACTCGAGTGGTGATATGTCCTTGGATCTGAATAGTGGACTACAGCAAAACTTTTCTTGCAATTTATGTGTCCGTGGAAACCCATGCGGCAACCCAGTTACTCGTACTTATCAGAAAGCAAGTGGGAGAGTGGCTTTTAAACATTGATCTCACTAGAGCCTGTCAGTCTTGAAACTAGATGGGACTTGGCGTAGGCATGAGAACAGAATTTTTACTTGATTTTTTGAGATTTTCACATTTAACATTGTACACATATATTTGGAGATCTGTAGTCTAGTTTATTGAAGTATTAGAAGCAAGGTCAAATGAAGGGTTATGAGAGGCAATACTAGAGCTCTCGTCTGTTATAAATAAATAAAATTTATAGTAGAAAAAATAACTAACCAATTTAATATGTTATGCCTTCACCATCCTAGAAAAACTTTTCAATACTTTTTTTGTATTTATTGCTGCCTAAATTTCCTGGTGAATTCTCCAAAATATTATCTATCATGATCCTCTTTTTTTCATGTATTTCACTAACTATTTGTGTAGACACTCCAATTTCACATCTATCATAAATCAATTAATTTCCCTTCTTCATTTCCCACAAAAATACACTTCGAATTAATCAAATATTAATTATCCATTTCAAAATTTAAAAAATAATTTAATCTTCACTACATGTCATTATTCTCCATGTTTTTTTACTATTGAATTAAAAATTTAAATTCAAATTCTCACCCACCATTCGTGGTTCCCACTCACCTAAAATTTTCCACTTATGAATTAAAAATATAATTCAAATCTTCACCCATTTTTCATGGTCCCCGCTCACCTAATATTGCCCACATTTTCAAACCACTCACCTAATCTTTCCCACATTTTCAAACCACCCACCTAATCTTGTCCACATTTTCAAACCACCCACTTAATCTTGTCCACATTTTCAAACCATGATTATTTAAATTAATCTAAGTTAATCACTCACCCAGGTTATAAATACAACCTTACCCCTCCCCTTTAAAGACACGGAGAATAAACTTGCATGCCATATTTAATTTCTTCTATCATTTGAGCAAAGAACATCCTTTTGTCTCGTCCTAATGCCAAAATAGTCTCATAATCTTTTTTTCATCCAATGCAAAGTAAGAGGATCGTTGTTGCAGGAAGGCCTTGTTCCGTCTTGAAGAAAAGCACCTACATATCACAAAATCAGGGCTCAATCAAAGTTTCCTTAGCCCATTCTGAGGTTTGTTACGGAACGCGAAGGAGGAGGTATGATTATTGGTAGTTTATTTCCTTGTTAGTAGTGTATTTTTCTTAGCTTACATTCAGGCACGTCCGGTTACTTTCGATTTGCTACCATTAATTTCTCAATTAGTGGTTTTAACTGTGCTTTGTTTATTATTATTCATAATTATTTCATTTTCTGTTCCTTATGGTCTTCTTTGGTTAACCTTCACACTTTGGGTAGTGTTTTTGTTGTGTGGTGTCTTGTGGTGTATCTGCAGGTTATAGTAACAATGAAACTTTGAAGCTCATCCTGTCTTTGATCTTCTCGGTGCTTGGTGTTTAGTTCCCAGTTTTTATTTTGTTATTTACTCGTCATCTGTAGACACACATGAACTATCAATTAGTTTATCATCTTACTGTCATGGGACAACCAATCCGGAAAATGCATTTCTTTATTTACTTTTGCTAAAATAATTGCTTTGTAGGAAGTTAATCTTTTTTTTTTCTTTTTTTTTAATCAATCATTTTGCGATCTAACTCTTTCTTTCTGTTTAATGTTCTTTTTTAATCTTGCTGTCAGAATTTTAACTTCTCAGGTTAAGTATAGCAGTCAAAAATTTTAAAAAATTAGCTCCTGGGACGTTTTTCTCACGTTTAAAATTTTCATTCAGAGCGTTCTCGTAGCCCATCTTCCGGAAGTCATAACTTTTGCTCCCGAACTCGGAATGAATTCATTTTTTTAACGAAAATGTATTGAAAAGATCTATGCAATGAAAAAATAATTTTTAGATTTAGACTTACAAAAAAAAATTGGTTTCATTTCTTCTAACACCTATCTTTTTAACAAAAAAACAACAAAATTATAGTTTTATTTTTTTTATTTTTATTTCACGTAACAACCTCACACGTATGCTCTTTCCTCGCACTTCAAAAGTGATCTTGGAAATCAGAAACGTGAGGCCGCTCGAGCTCTGCACAACCTTTTTTTTAATTTTTTATTTTTTCCCTTACATTTCAATTTTTCACGACAATACTTCTAAGTAACGTTTTCACCCCTATTTTTTCATCGTTTTTCTTTTTTGTGAAAATAATCATTATCACTATTTCGCAATCATGATTAATTGCAATAATTATTAACATTTAAAAAAACTATTCATATTGTATCCGTGTATGCTCTTTTCTTGCGCCTTCAAGCAATCTGGAAAATAAAAAACGGTCACAATTTTTTAGTTTCTTGTTCTACCATTGTAGGATCCTCTAGCTTTGTTTTCCAACTGTCCTTTTAATAATTATTTTCCTTTGTCATATTCTTAATATTTGTTTGGTCGTTGGTTGTGTATGCTCTTTTCCTGTGCCTTTGAGCTATCTGAGAAATCAAAAACAACCACGATCACTTTTCTAACATTTCATTTGTAGGATACCTACTAATTTGTTTTCTGTAGAACCGCGTTGCTGGAATATTGTCAAAAACAAAAACAAAACAAAAACAACAAAATTTTCGCAAAAATACCACCATTCAAAGACAACTGCTGAAACCAAAAAAAAAAGTACGCTCAGGGACGCAATTATTTTCTGCTAGTGATTTATTTCAAGTTGGAAAGAACCATGCGTCTAATCACTTTATCATATTGTTTTTGCACGTAGACGAGGTGGATTTCATCACCCCCAAAGCTACACCGGTGACGTGGACTTGACTACCACGCACCAACAACATTTGCATCTGCATTGCACTTTGAGACCTAGTCTCATCACAACGTTCGGTATTTACCTCGCCGCTGTTCTTCACTTACAGGTAATGTTGTCGTACAGCACATGCGAGTCACGCCTAAATAGTTGTAACAATGAACCCTGAGCATCGTCCCTGTAAATCTTCGGGGAGTTATAAGGACACTATACACATTCATCCCTCCATCACCTTCCACTTTTTCACAAAACCTGTTCTGGACATGGTGATTCACTCCGAAATAGACAAGTAAGAATTGGTGAGTCTCCTCCAATGCTCTAAGGGTTCCCCGTACCAATTCTGTTCCCGTACAGAATTAAGTATATCAGGACTAGGGTATATCGGAGGACGCATCTTCTTGGAGTAATAAGACCTGCATCCACAATTTCACAGCATACTTGTATGATTGCATGAAACAATAATCATTCCTGAAGAAGTTACCTCATAAGCCAAAACAATTGAATCCACATGATTGTTTGCTGTTTGAAAACAAAATAGTTTAGCATTGTTTTATCATAAAACTTGGCTGATATCAATGTGTTCATTGTAAAAGTTCAGACCCTAGTTGTGTTCCACAAAAAAATCAGTTCTCGACCAATTCAATACCAAGTGAAAACATTCAAACAATCCAACAACACAGACCAAAACATCACACCAATTTCATTAGCTCACTTTAGCCAATAATACATCTGTCATAGCTTGTCTTCTGCTATATCCAATAGATATTGAGTGACTTGCGTTTACTCTTTATCTCATCAATTGTTAGAACATTATTTCTAGTTTGTTTCAAGCTATATCAAAATAACATTGGGTGACTTGTTTGAGTTCACTCATTATTTCATCAGCAGTCGAGTTTAACAAAATCTCATCCGACACAAATCCCTTCAAAACTCATTTTGAGTTCACAACTGTGTTGAGTCACTTGTTTGAGTTACGCTTCCTATCAAAAATCCAAAGCTTGTTAAAGTCAAACCAATCAACATATTCATCATAGCTTGTTTGTGCTACATCCCACTTGTATTGAGTACCTTGTTTGAGTGTACTCCTTACATTTTCGTCTGCTAAGCTTGTTTAATCTAAACCAATCAACATATTCGTCATAGCTTGTTTAAGTTATATCCCACTTGTATCCCGAGTAGCTTGTTTGAGCTTACTCCTTATAGCCTTGTTAAAACTTGATTGAGCGAAAACAAATATCATAATCAATAGGTTGAGTTCTTCATTGCACATTTCTTCATTCTCCCTCTCTTTCAAACATGATGAATTCATGAAAAATTTCATGCAATGAGCTATTAGAACAAATTAATAAGATGAAAACACAACTCTCTCATATGGCTACCCAAATTAGTGAACAATCACCAAAAAAGCCAATCATACAACCTAACGAAGACATCACTTCACGTAAAGTCGAACGTCAATTTACGCCCCTTGGAGAAACTCTCTCTAGTGTTTTTCATCAACTAAAAGAGGCTACACTGATAAGATATCCAATTACAAAACTCTTTGTCGAAGGGGAATCTAAGCCATGTTGGTACAAACCTAACACATACTGTGATTTTCATCGCATTGATGGTCATCACACAGATAAATGTGTGCGATTTAAGAATTACATCCAAGACTTAATTGACGACGATGTCATCTCTGTAGAGCTTGATGAAAATGCTCTTGCAACCAATGACACATCCAATACCACAACTTTCAATAAAGAGCTGACTACTGTCGAAACTCCTATATATACTGAAATTCCACGAGATCATGACGACAACAATCAAGACTCTCTAATTCCAAACAAATTCATATCTTCTTCAAATTTCCTTCCATTAGTTCAAACATACATTGAACCTGTTTTGGAAAACAACATTCTTCCAACATCTACTGAGCACTTGAACTTATTTCAAGACACTCTTTCAACCCAAATATACATTGAACTTGTTTTGGACAACAATATTCTTCCAACATCTATTGAGCACTTGAACTTATTCCAAAACACTCTTTCAAAAAAAACATACATTGAACTTGTTTTGGACAACAACGTTCTTGCAACATCTACTGAGCACTTGAACTTATTTCGAGACTCTCTTTCAACCCAAACATACATTGAACCTGTTTTGGATAACAACATTCTTCCAACATCTACTGAGCACTTGAACTTATTTCAAGACACTCTTTCAACCCAAACATACATTGAACTTGTTTTGGACAACAACATTTTTCCCACATTTACTGAGCACTTGAACTTATTTCAAGACTCTCTTTCAGCCCAAACATATATTGACCCTGTTTTGGGCGACAACATTCTTCCAACATCTAACGAGACCTTGATCCCATTTCAAGAATCCCTTTCAAACCTTGATATTACTTTAGACACTACAGAGGAGGTTCCATCAACAGGTACCATTAAGTTTGATTCTATTCTTCCAATATTGGCTCTTATGCCTAACATCTCTAGCCTTTTTGTCGAAACACAACCACATCGAGTTTGGACACTTGCGACAATACAACTCGTCATGCCCATCATGCTTTCAACTATCGATCTTGCAGGCATCTCATCACTATTAGTCTCCCCTGTCAAGACTTCTACGTGCATCTATTCTACAAGGTACTTATACCCAGGTATATCTTTACACAACCTTTTCCATCTTTAATTGTGAATTTGTCCTCAAAACAATCAATTAATGGACAAATAGAAGCAAAAAACTAAATAACACAAACCATCATTATTAACACACATGGAAGCTATTGGCTTAACCAAATCTATCCCACTCTTTGGGCTTACCGCACATCTTATCACACACCTACTGGAGCCACTCCCTTTTCCTTTGTTAATGGTTGGAAAACTATTTTACATGTTAAGGTTGAACTTCCATCCTTCATAATATCCTTCAAAGATGTAATCAATCAAGATTATTATCGACACTCACGCTTTAATGAACTCGAATTTTTTGATGAAAAACAACTTAATGCCCTAGATCATCTTCCATTCTATCAAAATCATCTATGGCATAGCTACCATAAAAATTAAAACTTAGAACATTTAAGGTCAATGATTTCATTCTCAAAGAAAATCAAAAGAATACACCCAAAGAACGAGACAAACAAGAATAATTTTAGGTTTGGAGCTTATGAATTGGCCATTGACATAGGCCAAGTCCTTGAAAAACCCATGAATACATTCCATTCAAAGAAATTCTATTCTTGAAAGCACTCTCTATTCCGGGAAACAACAACGTGTACATTGTTCCTTCTATCTTGCTTATCTCCGAATAATTCAAATTTATTCATTTCAATTGGCAGACATTTTCATTATCAAAACCACATCTTCATATTTATCATCATGAGACAAGTGCTAATATAAATCATATTAAGTTTGTGAGCATCATACTTCTTCCATTTTCAATCGCTTTCCTTTATGGTCATACCTAGAAGCTTACTGATGGTAATATATTCCCTTCAAATACATTCTCTCTTTCATAACAAAGCTCTAAACTTCGTTACCCAGTTTGTTTGGTCGTCCATCTCAGTCTTCGGTGTTGAACCCTCGCGTCCTACTAGTCGTGTGGGGCTGAGATTGGGGGTAGACGTTTCTTCCCAAATACAAAGCACTATTGTAAAAAAATCCATCAATTCAATAACTTATGAATAATTCATTGTCACATCTTTCGTCATTCATAGTCTTTGGTGTTGAGCGCACACTTCTTACTAGTAGTGTGAGACTGGGAATGGAGGAAGGTGCCCTTACTTGTCTACGTCTTGTCTTTGGTGATAAACCCTTGCCTCTTACAAGTGGCATGGGGCAAAGCGTAGAGGGTCATTCTCATACAAGCATAAAAACATTGCAAAATATTCAAAAAAAAAAACAAAAAAAAAAACAAAAAAAAGACAAAAAGGGAATTCACTCACCTATATTTTGCCTTCGGTGATGAGCCCTTGCTTCTCACTAATAGCATGGGGCAAGGCATAGGGAGTCATTTCAAAAATAAAAAATCTTATAATGCTTACAAATTATAGAATCCTCAAACATGTAATTTAGATGCCTAAGTGAAGAGAGAACTATCTCTTAACCTCATATCTTACCATCAGCAGGCCACATAACTGTCTAAGTCTAGCACGTGACTCATAAAGTGAAAGCCATTTTTGAAATTGGTTCAGTACCGTTATGAAGAATGGAGTCACAATTTCCCAAAGGGATTGTTAGCATTTGTCTCTATATTCATTATCTACCTCGTGCGTCCTTCTTGATTCTCTGTGATGAGCCCACACATCTTACTAGTTGTGTGGAGTCAAGAATGGAGTTGGAATTCTTTTCATCATATCATCACCACCATATCATGCCATGGAAAAAGAATGTGTTATTCTAAGCGTAAGTTACAACATGGAACACGGTACATATGGATAATATCTCTGTTTATTGCCTCTAAAAATAAGTCTTAACTTTGGTCCATAAATTGTCAATCACAATGGAAAAATCTAAAAACATTTGAAAATCATCAAAAATCTAAAAACAGTATAAAAATCTAAAAATCCAAAAATATTTGAAAATCGTCAAAAATCCAAAAATAATGAAAAATCTAAAAATCTCAAAACATTTGAAAATTGTCAAAAACCTAAAACATTAGAAACAATCATCCAAAATCCAACACAAACATTAGCAAGAATTGTCAAAAATCTAAAAATATTTGAAAATCGTCAAAAATCTAAAAACAATGTAAAAATCTAAAAATCTCAAAATATTTGAAAATTGTCAAAAACCCAAAAACATTAGAAACAATCATCCAAAATCTAACACAAAAATTAACAAGAATTGTCAAAAATCTAAAAACATTTGAAAATCGTCAAAAATCTAAAAAATTTGAAAATCGTCAAAAATCCAAAAAACATTAGAAAATATGTATATATATATATCATAAACAAAAATAAAAATTAAAAAAATCCACAAAATCGCTACCAAAAAAAAAAACTTTCAAATAATCAACACAATTTAACCTTTGAACTATTATCCCCAACGAATGATCCAATCACCTTATGACTACCAAATTCAAACCACTTCTCCTCGCGTGAATCCTCGTTTGCTCTCATTGTTTCCTTGTTTGAGGACAATGACCCAATGCTTTACTATGTCCTCGTACCCCTGCTTGGGGGCACATCCGATCAATCCTCACTGTGGAATACGTTAGAGATATGTTTATTGGTTATTGTGTTGCATTATTAGTTATAAATTATTAATTTATTTCTTGTATCTTGATATATTACAGGGGTCATCTTGATTTTATGTATCATGGTGTTCTCTCTAATATTCTTATGTTATCTGATTGCGTGTCGTACTGGGGCATCATACTTTTTTGATGGCCTCTGTCTATGCTCTCTTCCATTTGCATATCGTATTGGGGCATCAAACCTTTTGATGGCCCCTGTCTATGCTATCACGCATATTACAGTCTAGTCATTCTGATATTTTATATCATGATGCATCCTGTTATGTGCTATATTAAAATTAAGATGTTTTTCGTCACGTGAGTATCTTCCTGCATGATCAACATTTTACTTTGCACCCCATCCATTCACCCATACTAATGCATTTTCTAGTTTGCGAATCCTACTTGATCATCGTTGCAGTTTGCGAATCCTACTTGACGATCTTTCTCAAGTAGCATTCACTATCCAGCAGCTTCTTGTCCCCCACCATGATCACCATGTATTTGATCCATTCATTCTCACTCCTCATTTTTATTCCTCTGCCGCTTATACCCATATTACCATTCTCACCATTCCTGTCCTCTCTCACCCATTGGTATTCTTTCCTTTCACACTTTTTCTTCCCACTTGACAATCTTACTTACTAATCCCTTCTATATGGAATCCTCAGTGGAGGTTTACCCTCTCCCTAAGATCTTCCCACTGTAGAAGCTTCTTCACCACCTGCCCTCTCATCAAACAACCATCACCACCAAACATATCTTCCCACTCCACCTCTTCTACTTCTCATTCTCGCATCATTACTCTCACCACGCGGAAATCCCAATTAAGGATTCCCCTCACACTCTCTGCCCTCCACTACATATATTCCTTTATCCATTCATGTTACACTCCTTTGTGTCATTTTTTCTTATTATCACCTCATCTCATATCATATACCACTTAGGCATACCTCACTCACTCTTTTCTCATCCTTCCCCAAATCCACCTCATGCCTGGGCATCCTACTTACACGCTCTCGTAGTATGGCAAATTCACTTGAGGGTTCCCCTTCAGTCCATTTTTCATACCCTATTCCCACCAACTCTACCATCATCCTTCTTCTTCCTCAGTTTGGCGATCTTACTTGACCATTCCAACCGCATGGCAATCTTACTTAAGACTTCCACTTAAGGTTGATCTGCCCTGTGGCCTTCCCCCATCCCATCATATTTCCCCCATCTTATTTCTCCCACCTCTCATCACGATCATCTTTTTCACCCTACCATTCCACCCCTATCCCCAATTTCATTTTGTCTTTCTCTTTGCATATCATCCCTGTCGGTTGGGTGACCCTACAAAATCTCTCCAGCAGTATGACAATCTTACTTAGAGATTATCTTAAGCATGACATGTCATCTTACACTCGCCCATCACTCTCCAATCTCACCATCCATATTTCCTCTTCATTCCCATCATCACATCTTTTTACCACCACTATCACCCTCCTCTGCTTGGCAATCTTACTTAACCACTCACCCGGCATGGCGATCTCACTTAAGAGTCCCTCTTAAGGATGATATGTCTCCTTGCCTTTCCCATCACCACACACCCTTCACCCTTCATTTTTTCTCGGCATTCCCCATTATCACATCTTTTCACCTCCTTTTCGATTCTCGTAAACACCACTTCTCGCTTGACCATTTTTCATCTCCAGTTTTGCTCACATGACAATCTTACTTAACCACTTTTGTCACATGACAATTTTATGTCAGGGTCCTCCCTACACTTAACTTGTCATCGTGAACTTCTCTCCCGCCTCATTCTTCGTTCACTTTGTTGATCGTTTCTTCCACCTGGTATCTCCTATTACCCACTTTTCCCTCCTACTATTATCCTTTCTCCACATATCTTCTTACAACATACAACTCATCTCTTCCACCTACAATAACATTCTTTTCCCCCATTTTCCCCTTCTTGATCCATGACCTTTCATACCGTTTCTTCCCATTACATCATGTCTTGGTTCTTCATCCTCACCTCGTTCATCCTCATCACCCGCATCCTCTCCTCGCTTTCACTTAGTCGCAACTCATCCCTCCCATCTTCTTCACTCTTTCCACTTCATCTTCTCAAATTCCTCCCACATTTCTCCCACACACACATTCGTCATTATTGTTAACACTCCTATATTATTCTTTCATCATCATCTTCTCTTCCCGTGCTAATAATTGTCAACGCGTTTTCCCCAAAAACTATGAATCCTCATTCTGCACGACCTCATTCACTCCCTTGGACCTTCTAGAGTTTCCCTTCATTCCTTCCCTCCTCTAAGCCCACCACTCATTATCAAAGGGTTTTCCCTAACGTCCCTTTGTTGGCGTTACCCTTTCCAGTCCTCATTCGCTTTCTCCTTTCCTTCATTTTTTCTCTCACCCTTCCCCACCACTCATTGTCAAGGGGATTTCCCTAACGTCTCCCATTGGCATTACCTCTTCTATCCCCAGGTCTCTTTTCTCTCCTATTCTTTTCCTTCACTCCCACCCTTTCTTGTCGCTTTTTACCCATCTCTCCATCTCCTCTTTTCCCTCTTTAATATCTTTACTATCTTCATCATACATCTTTTTTTCTATTTTCCCATCATCCTAGTATCCTCATTTCATGCATCTCCACATCTTTTCCAATCGCTGTCATTCCTCCCCTCTTTCTTCTTTGAACATTCCTTATACCGTTTCCTTTCCACTTATTACCCCCTTTCTGTGTTCCCTTCCTTCTCCATCATTTTCTTTGTTATCCTCTTCTCTCTCCCACCCCTCGTCTTATTTCCCTTCCCCTGTATCATCTTCTTCCCCTTTTTCCATCATGTTTCCTCCTTTCTTCCCCATCGATACCCTGACTATTCCACATTGTCCTGTCTTTTTTATCATACCACCCTCTACATACATCTCCATACGCTCTGTTCCATATTCTTTGCCTTGGTCTTCCTCGCAATGACACAATTCCTTCAATCTTCTCCTTGTATTCATTTTATCTTCCTTTCCTCTCCCCTAATTTTCACGTTTCTTCTGACCACTTCTCCTTTTATTTACCACTCCTACCTTTTCGTTCATTCTGTATCTGTTTCTCTTCCTTTCTCTCCTTTTTTTCACACTTTCCTCGCCCCTCATAGTTTCTTTTTTTTCTCCGTTTTACTTCTTCTTTCGTCCTCTTTCCATTTTCCTCCATTTCACCCCCTACTCCACCTCATTTTCTCCTTCTTATTTATCCTTTTCTATTTCCTGCTTTTCTCAGCTCTATCATTTATTTCACTTCCACGCATCCCTCTTTACTATCTCTGTTGCTTCCTTCATTTTGCACATCTCTTTATTTCATCTCTTCACCCTCTACTCTGTCATTTTCCTATTTTTGCCTGTTTTTCCTTCATCATTCCCTTCTTCCCCTATCATCCCTCTCTCTTATTTCTACCTCTTTCATTCTTTTTTCCCCTCCCTTATCTCCATTACTTTCTCATAATTAACCCCCAATCCTATCCATTCCCTTTTCTCTTTCCCACACACCCTCACACCTAGCATTCAAGGTCGATTGAATCCTTTCTCCATTTGCGTCGTGCGGTCATTCCAGTCTCTTCCACTCCATTATCGTCTTCTTCTCTGCAATATCTATTTTCCTTATTTTCAAAAGTTCTATCGTATATTCCATTCTCGTCAGTCCTCTCGAGGGGGCATCGCCACATCTATCCATACTCACATCTTCTCATGACATTTTTGTCTTGGAGGATACTATGACATCCATCATTCATCACTTTCTATTCTCCCCAACAAACATTCGCTCTACCTTTTAAAAAGTAGATTGAATTCTTCCCCCATACCGTCTACTTTCTTTGAAAGGACACTACTTTCATAGTACCCTTCCAAAGAGGGGAAAATGTAGACACCCCAATTTCATATCTATCCTAAATCAATTAATTCCCCTTCCTCATTTCCCACAAAAATACACTTCGAATTAATCAAATATATAATTTGATTAATTATCCATTTCAAAATCTAAAAAATAACCTAATCATCACCACATGTCATTATTCTCCATGTTTTTCTACTATTGAATTAAAAATTCAAATTCAAATCCTCACCCACCATTCATGGTCCCCACTCACCTAAAATCCTCCACTTATGAATTAAAAATATAATTCAAATCCTCACCCATTCTTCGTGGTCCCCACTCACCTAATCTTGCCCACATTTTCAAACCACCCACCTAATCTTGCTCACATTTTCAAACCACCCTCTTAATCTTACCCACATTTTCAAACAATGATTACTTAAATTAATCTAAGTTAATCACTCCCCTAGGCTATAAATACAACCTTACCCCTCCCCTCTAAAAACACGGAGAATAAGCTTGCATGCTATATCTAAGTTCTTGCATCCTTTGAGCAAAGAACATCATTTTGCCTCGTCCTAATGCCAAGATAGCCTCATAATCCTTTTTTCCATCCAGTGCAAAGTAAGAGGATCGTTGTTGCAGGAAGGCCTTGCTCCGTCTTGAAGAAAAGCACCTACATATCATAAAATCAGGGCTCAATCAAAGTTTCCTAGCCCATTCTGAGGTTTTCTACGGAACGTGAAGGAGGAGGTACGATTATTGGTATTTTACTTCCTTGTTAGTAGTGTATTTTTCCTAGCTTACAATTTTTTCCTACATTCTTAACATATTCACCATCCCCATCTCTCATCAAAAAAACTTTTAAGCCTTCAAAACAATACAAAGTTTGAAAACTACATGAGTATGTATTAAATTTAAGAAGTTGCAACAAAATTACTTGCATAAATATTTGAGATCTTTTAAATATCATATTCTTAATACAATTATGTAATATTAATTTTATTTTGAATGAAGTGAATTGAATTGGTATATAAGATTGGACATTAAGTGCTACTAGCTTATATGGAACTAATAAATTGATCTACTCTTAATAAAAACAATAGTAAAATAAAATAAATTAATGTCCCCAAAATGTTAGTGCCATAGGCAGTAGCCTAGTTTGTCTAAGACTTAATCTCTGTTTGATTAAAAGATTAAAACATATACCTATGTTATGGAAGAGCAAAGGTATAGTAGATTTTAAAAGAAAACGTTGTAGTTAGGTAGACAATTTTAACTCGGGTATTTGTATTGACATGTTTAAATGACTTGATTTTAAACTAGATCGGACTTGGGGCCCGTGATGGAAGAATCCTCCCCCACTTTAAACCTACCCGATGATTGCTTATGGGAGTATAGAATGAATGAAAGGCGTGGAATTGTTGAGGCTGGTTAAAGTCATCGATTTAAATTTACATGTATAACAAAAAAAAGTATCAAGATAATCAAAATTAGCTCACTTTCAGTAGGCCTCAACATACGTCATAACGAAGACTTACTAAAAACAAGTTGGATGTGATCATAATCTAATAGCAGAAATCTAGGCGATTTGAATGAACTAGTTTGATGAGAATCCAAATTGTCTCTCACAACTAGTAGGTGCCAATTATAATGCAGGTAGATTGTGTAGTCCACACAAGCAAACCTCCAAACCGAAAGGGGTCATGGTAATATAATTATAAGAAATCTTTAGAGAACAAGAAGCGAACAACAGGGGCAAGGAGTTTCCAATACCAAACAAAAACAGACCAAGCTCTTTGTATATTAGCAATTGTATGTGAGTAGCATGTTACACCGGAAGGTATGCAAATGTGAAGTTATTTTGAAAATGTTTGTTGGTGTGATACCTTATTGAGCATTGCGGGTTTGACATGGCATTCCTTGTTATAGTGCCAACCTATGTCTACAATTTACTTCACATAACATTACCAATAACCTCTATAACGACATTGTCCTTTTTTGAACTAATGAAATTGCTTTACATCTTATGACAATTTGCTTTGTAACGATCTTTGATAAAAACTTAGTTGCAATGTGACAGTCAACACACAAAAGGCTGTTGAGAATGTCAAAATATGCTAGGTATGTTCCATGAGACATACATCTATTAGGGCGCTTGTAACTTTATCTGACAAAAAATTGTTACTGTTATGCTTTGATGGTTGCTCTCACAATGTCAAAGTTCTTGCATGGAAATGACTTTGTTATGGTACAATCACCTTCAAACACATTTTCATCCTTCATGGACCTAGGCAACCTTCTCTTACTTGTAACAACATTCATAAACCATATACAAACAAAATTTATTCACAATTTCACATTCATTCATCATCACATAGAATCCAAACTGAAGGTGCAAAATATGGGGAAATGATTAGAGAGAACCGTGTCATTGATTGTGGAAAGGTATGGAAAAAGAGAGAAGTGATTTAATAAAAGTACTAATATAGAACCGGTCGAGACTGCTAAGCCTCCTTTGATACCCACTTTGATTATTGGACCACATGAACCAGTTGTTTGATCATGTATTGGGGAAACCAAAAAGAGGGTCAAAGACTCCCAAGGAGTTATGACAGTGAAGCCAGGGTGAGAATTCCTTAGAGGCAAGAGGGGAAGATTGAGGCCATCTTCGGTCTCTCTTATGTTCAACCATCTTAAAATCACCTCCTAAAATCCACTCAGTCGTGGGTAGATTTAAACACATCCAATTTCATAAAATGACACGTTCCGTTGAGGTATTTGGAGCATAGATTGAGCAGAAGCTAATGATTCACTCTCCAACACATATAGTGGCCCAAACACATCTAAGTTCAGGATCTGTTGGAAATGACACTGAGAGGGGGGTGAATCAGTGTCTATTGAAACTTTAACAAACAATTCAATTCACTTAATTTGTGATAATAAAGCCAAACCAATATCCACAAACAATCAACATGAGAGTAAACATAGAGAGACAATATTTTATGTGGGAAACCCTTCAAGGGAGAAAACCCCACTGAAATCAAAGCACTAACTTGAACAAGAATGTCCTGTAAAGATTATAACGATCTCATAGTTGAGCATCAACTCAACATGGAGTTGCAACTCCAAAATTTAACCAAGCAACTACTTGATCTTTAGCAAGCTTCTACTTGTATGGAAGCTTCAACTCCCAAATTCAGTCAAGCACCTATTGACCTTCTATAAGCTTCAACTTACAAGGAAGCTTCGACTCCCCATTTTCTAAGCTGCTACTTTGACTTCTACAAGGATTTGATCACACTGAATTTGTTGTCTTACACAACAAATTGTGACCTCTAGATCAACTTATTCTTCTTCTCAATTCTCCTCCTAATTCACCTCTCTTTTGATCAACTAATCAGCTGTAGGGATCTAATATGCAAGGCTCATTTCACCCACACTTTCATATCATGCTTTCACTCATTGAATCACACAAACATGCACCTACTTTTCATGTGTTCAACTTGCTGTGATATTTAATTCATGAGGGCATTTCTAGTTCATCTTTGTCCTCTTATATTTCATGGTTTTAAGCTCCTTCAAAGCATGGTTACCAACACCTCATTCTTATGCAGGTTCCTCTTCACTCAAATGGCATTATTGATTCATTATAAGACTTATCTCTATCAAGATCTCTTCATTGCTTCAACAATCTTCTCATCTTCACTCCCCTCTCAAGGAACTTATCTGCTCTTTGTCTTACATTGAATCATGTTCACATCTTCACAAGGATGGACCTCTCATCTCTTATGTCTCTCTATACCAATTTCTTCTCACACTCTTCACCCAAAAATAAACTATCTCTGCAATATACTCATGTATCTTCAACATCCATCAACAAGCTCTCCAAAGCTTCAACAACTTACATACAAAGAATAGTCTATTTGTAAGCAACATAGACTTCTTTGCATGACCCTTTAACTTCAAATTCAAGGAATTTTCATATGACACCCTTGATAACTCATAGAAGGTGAGATGGAGAGACTTCAAATGTAACTCCCTTAGTATGTCATAATGACATCTGTCATGCTTCAGTTTTACCTTCATGGTCTATAGGTTCCTTCAAGATTCTTTGAGGACAAAATAATGATAAGTGGAAGCTTCTAAACACTATGTTTTCCTGACTTCTTCCATCAAGATTCGAAAAATGTCCCCTATGCTTCGATTTGTAACGGTTGGACAATCCTAACCTTATTCTTCAACAAATGAGCTCTGTCTTCTAGCACAACTCTAATGTCAGATGTAATTGGCATGTATTTATGTTATGAGAGCCTCTACACATTCTTCATAACCTTTGAAAAACTCCTTCGCCATTTTACCTTTCAAGTTCCATTTTGAGTTCATGAAAGCACACTAAGTGCAAGAATTGGTTGTTACAATCTTGAGCCTTGACAACAAAGGGAGTAATGTGATTATCTCAGATTCTACATTCATGATCATGAGGTGTACTTGAGGTTCATTTCAAACATGGGAACTTTGAACATTAGCTAAATAGGGTATGTAATTCTTTGTTCATTGTTTCTTCAATCCTTCAACTCATAGCCATGATGCACATGGTTACAGTCACAAAGAGAGCTTTCAGGGACTTATCTGGGCTTTGACAAGGTGTTTGAGGTTTTGTATTCACTTTTCAACTATCAAAGGAAGCAAAGTATCCTTACCCTCTTCATGGAGTATGTTCTTTAGCAAGATAATAACTGATTTGCATTCACAATACCGTGTCTTCAAGAATTGAACCAAGTTATGCCCCAAACTCATTTAGTCACAACTTTAAAAGCACATTATAGAGGAGTACTAATGTTGAGAAGCTTCCCTAGGTTCAATCAGGGTCAGATATGAAGGAAACTAGCTCAAACTTACTTAATCTCCAAGCTTTGATTAGCTAGGGTTAAAGGATTCAAACCCTAGCCATCCATTAGAGAGATTTCATCACTTTGTTATTCATTTTCACGTCATTTCACTTGAAGAGTGACTTCATCAGGACTTCTTAATACAATTTCAGTCCTTCTCTTGCATTGATTGATAGGATAAAGTTCATGTATTGAGATCAGATCCTCTTATCAATTAGACAGTCATAGGAAAGCAGACCCAACCATAAGAATTTGATGTTCTACTAATGAAAACCTTTTCCCAAATCATCTAAGATACATTTTTGAGATGTCATTAACCTTTTGTAACTTACCATATTGAGTGAAATATCAATTGAAAGAGTATAGTCATGAAAATTAGCCATTTCTAACACTTTGTGTAGTGTCTCTTAAGTCATCTCAAACCAGTCATGATATGAAGACTTATTGTTGACAAAAATCCATACATATGACCAACCTCTTTGTATGCTTACATTAATTGTTCCATGCTTATACATGTTTACATTACTTTTTGTATTCTCTTGTGTGTTCTTTTATATCATGTTGTGAGTCAATTGTGTAATAATATCCTTTTATCATCCTCATGACATGATTTTTTTGTATGAATCTTGAACATGTTGTTATTTATACCATGTTTAATATGATTCTATATACTCGTACTTTTTTACATACTTTTACTGCATTACTACTTGCTTGTGCTTAATCATATTATGTGTTATTATATGCTTGGAGTTGTGATTTATATCAAACATATTAGTTTTCTACTACTAATAATTATGTTGCCATGATATATCTCTAGCTGATTTTTCACATGAGGCTATCTTATATGCTTTTAAGAATCAATTAATGTTCGTTCTTTGGATTACATATTGTATATATCTGTACAATGACGGAATACCTTTGTACTAGCATATCCTATCATGTGTTTTATACACGTTTTTCATGGTTATATCTTACTTTTATCTAAATTATATGAAGTTTACACATGGCATGTTTAAATATTTTTTTCATGACGAATGATACAAATTCCACTTCCTTCCTTTCAAAAATGGTACATAGTTGGATTCTTTCATAAATTTAGACATTTTCAATAAGAGAATCCCACTTCTTCATATATTCGAAGCTAATTTTAAATGGTTCGAATTGGTTCAGATTTTGTTTTAATACAAAAGTATAAGAGAGACCATTCAAATTCAGGGATAGACGATCGCATTATATATGTGTTTCATCCATACTTATATATTCTACATGCTTATGAGAGGACATATTCATGATTTGAACTCAAAATATATTTTGGCTGTCTATTTCGATTTCGGGGCACTTGCTATTTGGACCTGGATCTCATTTATATTATTCTTGCGCGGTTAAATTCATCCATTGTTTTCTCCTCTTGGAGTGCTTCTTTGGTGGTGTCCCTTTCATTCGACTTCCGTCGATGTGCTAGGGTGATGCTAAGTGTGTCTCTTGTATGGTTCGTTTCGGCAGATAGAGATTGGTTGTAGGTCTCGCGGCGAAGGATTTGGGCCGTGCGGAGTTTTACGGTGACGGGCTTGTCTAGATCCTTATGTGTGTAGGGGTGTACTGTTGGTCGCGTCGGGTTGCGGACTTTGGGTAGCGAGTCTCGTTGTGTATGCCTGAGTGCTTTATAGAAGCATCCAATTCATAGTGTTATTCGTATATCCAAGGTACGCGAGGATTATGCCGGCCTCATAATGAAGCGGTGAGCTCGCTCATTAGAATCTGGTTGGTCACAGATGGATCTAGAAGCGTTCGAGGATGGCCTGGGCGTAGTGCTCTATGATTCGGCGATGCGCCATTTTACGAGCTTTTTGTAGGAGATGGATACGGTAGTGTCGATCCGCGCATTGCCAACCCGAAACACTAGTCTCCTTCCCCGCATGCGGGTGTGTGGGTGGCACGAATAGCGATGCAATGAGGCCGCTGACAGGCACCCCCGATCGTTGTACAGATACGACGACCCAATATCTGATACTCGCGTGCTTACTCCGGATAGCTGGTCAGTACGAGTGACCCGCCTGAGTGACGCGATAGGCGTCTGTTGAGCATGGAAGACGGCGCGGGGTGGAGCGGCTACCGATACGCAGTTACAGCACTGTAGCCGTCCTCCGTTCGCCGGCTCGTTCGGCAATCTCCCATACTGCTGTACGCGGTGCATTATACGGGTCGAACCTGAGCGACGAGCTTGCCAGCTCAACGGGACAGCCGGTCCCAGACTTCCGGCGCAGCATGCTCCTCCTCGGCGTTCACGCTGGTCGTCAGCGGCGGGGCGCGACGACCCCGGCAGGCCTTGAATCTCACCGACTCGCGGTGTTGCTTGTGGTGCAAGCACGCCAGCGGCAACGATGCCGGGGGCAGGGGCTCCGATACGCGAACGTTATGTATGTGCACCTTGTGTGTTAGTCACGTCTCTAGGACCTGGCCGATCTTCTTACACACCTTCGGGGGCTTTGGCGGGTCTTACGGTATGCCCCGATGATTTCCCTTCCACGTGTTACTCCTGTATCTACCATTGTCGTACACCTCGCAGGTTACTTGATGCTGATAGTCGATCATTGACCATTACCCGCCCCTGCGCTCAGGCGCTGCACTGATTCGCAGACAGCACTCCTCCTAGGCTACTGCGCCTCACGTCTTCTGCTCTCTGCCCTCTCTCCTTGCACATCTTTACTCTACGTCTCAACCCTTTTTCTCCAGGACAATACGCGACGAATTATTATTTTTTCTGTGACTCCCATCAGCGATAGTATGTACTCGATCTGCCTTCCGTAGATAGTCCCGACTCAAGCGATTTGCTCGACAAGTGGCACCTCGGTATATCTACCATGGTGTTCACCAGGCCTCCCCCCGTGGTGATCTAAGACTTAGGGGATGCAAGAGAGTGAGTGAGGAGAGGTGTAGTAAAGCATGTCGAAGAGCATTGAAGGAAGCGTAGGAAGGTGAGGACGCGATAGAGCAGAAGCCGCCGGTGACCTCAAGGAGCGGATGGCGATGCCTGTGTGTGTGGAGCGCACGCGTCTTGTGGAGCGCTTCGCACAGCGTTTTCCGAGGATCCTGATATGTATCGGATTCGGAGCCTGATTTCGCCTGGGGTGACTAGCTTCTCCACGTCGAACGACAGGGACCGTGGTATTCAGGCAGCGAGCATGCGGCAGACGCGCCGATTTGCTGATACATACGCGATTCATCTGCTCTTGAGTATTGTCCGGGTCGTAGGACAGCGGGAGTCGGCATGACGGCCTCACCCCTACTGCTGGCCTCCAGGTCGAACCTACCGTCTAAGGCGTACGGCGCAACAAAGGATGCCTCACCCACGCAGCCGTTGGCAGGCTTTAGGATGGCGAGGAACTATGAGAGACAGCGTAGACCCGAGTGCAGTGATCCGAGCCATAAAAAGATTGCCTATCGTGCACACCGCGCGCGGGCCGAGCGACGGCGCGTGGCAACCGGCACGCGGCTACTCAGCGGCTCAAGCGCGGATAAGTCACGAGACTTGGATATGGAGATCTGAGCGTATAGAAGTGG
Organism: Taxus chinensis; assembly: GCA_019776745.2. NCBI lineage: Eukaryota > Viridiplantae > Streptophyta > Pinopsida > Cupressales > Taxaceae > Taxus > Taxus chinensis. The sequence goes on from CM034156.1 coordinate 21,717,130, forward strand.
GTCTGATGTTGTAGTATGGAGGGAGAAGTAGCGGTGGAGGTCAAACCAGATAAACCGAAACAGAACAGACAATAGCAGGAACGACGAAGAGGAGGAAACAGACACCACAATAGAGCGCGAGAGACTGACGAGGAGACTCCGAGACCAGACAGACAGCGAAGAAGAAGAGAGCCGCGGTACACGAACGAGTCCAAATGGGGGGCAGTAAACGGAAGAGGGAAAGCTGGCGGGGCCTGTCGCCCAGCGATATGCGAGGAACAGATCAGTAATGTGAAGGCGTCATGCGTATATAATATATATCCCATATATAGAGATACACTTGGAGATTATATAGATCCAATAAGTATATATATACTTATATATATATATCTATACATAAATACATATAGATACATAATGTATATATATATAGATGTATATATAGACTTATTTTCTATAATAAACATGGCGACTGTGCACATGATCCATTATTTGAATAGCCGGTGGAATTAAAATATCCCCAAAAATATCAAAATGGGCACAATTTTTTGACTATTTGTCTTCAGTCCCCAAATTTTCTCTCCAAGATGACATCCATTTTTTTCATGGAGATGATATCAAAAATTAGATATAAACACTTTGATCTCGTCATATTCTTTTTTCTTGTCTTTTGCTCTGGAAACACTTTCTAATGTCTATATATGTAGAATGAGATAATACTATATATATATATATATATCTAGCTTGTATAATATACCTGATGTATGTATGTATGTATGTATGTAGTAGAAGTATGGACCATAAATACATACATACAACAACACATCAACACAACAACCACACACAACACACCACACATATATATACTTTGCTTCACTTGATAAGGACACTGCATTAGCACGATTCAACAGGACCAAATTTTTCGGCAATTCATGTGAATTTGTTCCTATTCCCTTTACCTTCTACTTTTTGGATTTTGGTAGTTCCTTTCTTAATAATTTATACAATAATTGATTCAATCCATTTCACTCATAGGAACATGGATTTATAGCCATGTGATCATGGATCACTACTACATATTATGTTAAAAGCATTGAAAATGGGGTTGATTTTGCGTCGAATCATGAATGAGTTTTTTTTTTTTTTTTTTTTAAATGGAAGGGATTTTCGACACAAACGGCCACCACTATATAGTGGCCACAACGGTGGGGGGAAAAAAACGCCACTTGACACTCACTCTGTTGTACATATTTATTGACCTGTGGACCACTTTATCATTTCGTTACACTTAGTTTTTACAGTTCAAAAGAAAGGTAAGTTCATGTGTTTGTATGTAGCTTTGATTTCATTTACTTTTTGTAAATAATGTGATTTCAAGTTCAAACATTTTATTAATTTTGTTTGTCTGAGTCACACCCATTATCATACAACCAAATTCCCGGGGCCCACATCTCCTTGGTAATTTGGTCCATAAATCCTTATTTTTCCGCCCTTTCTTCTCAGCGCCCCTGCCTCTAATTTCTCCCTCTTTTTACTGGGTTTCTTTCGCGCTTTTGCCTCGGCTTCACTTATGGTCCCCTTTTCTCCTCTTCTTCATTATTTTAACCGCTATTCGACACTGATGACTTAAACCCAGATGTTAGGGGTAATGACAAAATGTCAATGGGGTATACCGAAAAACCTCAATCGGTTGCTATCCCCTTTTCACCTTTACCCCAATTTTCACCCCACCCACATTGGGGCACCCCCGCTTAGTCGGCCTTGTAGAAAAATGTGTTCCATCCAACCCCATCCCTCTAGGGAGACAAGCTCAGCGTGGTAGTGGGGGCAGGCGCGAATAAATAACTATAACTAGTTCGATGATCCGTGTGCTCAAGAGGTAACGCCCACTTCATTCCACAGTGGGTTTCCACCACCAGAACAACCACAACGTTACATAACCCCATATACGTGTCATCGCTGTTTCGACGTCAGTCTAACATTCTCGAACTTGTCTTGAGATGCTAAAGCTGGCCCAGAAAAGCGGTTAACAATGCATAGAAACTAGAGTACAATAGGGTGTAAACGTCAACTCAACACATGGTGTATCAATGAGGAGAGTGTACGTCCTAAGATCCGTAGTGCCCACCCCAGCAACCTGTGCTGCATGCGGGATGCAATGTACTCGTCACAGAGCCATTGGGAGTAAAAACAGCCCTAACACGTGAGACAAAAAACCAATAGAACTCTGGCGGACAGCAAAATAACACCATGATAAAACCCCTTGTAAACTTAGGGCCGCTAGATACCTCTCGAGTCTTGCCCAAACTCGATTGCTATCCGTTAGATGGGAACTTAGACACACCTTTGAATATAAAGAGAGGGGATATGAAAGCCTCTCATCCCAGCTTGGTTGAGATAATACAAATTTGATTTTATATTTGCGAACACTTACATTAATGCCTGTCGAGTTCCTTTGACCTTGTTAGTACATTTCTACAGGGAAACCCTTCCCGTAATCTACGCAAATGACAAATTACGCAAATGTAAAAGTGTCGACGCCTAGACTTTGGCAAGTTTGCCAAAAATCATAGTATTGGGTGTCATTTTTTTTATCCATCTTTGGGTTTTCGGTGGAATGATTTTTTTCAAATAATTGTCGTTATCGTTATTCGTGTACACCTATGTATCCGTTTCGGAATAATTCGAATTCTTCTTCAATCCAATCTCGGAAGCACTCTCCTAACCGGTCCTCTGTCGGTCCCGCTCGTCGATTATGGGGGACATTGTCCAGGCTCCTAGTGGCTTCCCCAGACAGAACGTGGCGGAAAATGTTGGATACCATGTTGAAGAGGAAGAGGTTAAATCGCGCGCAGTTCTCCGTGGTGGGGTGTGTGAAAGAGAGACAAGAGGGTTTGATGTGAAACGACTATTGACAGAAATAATCGCCCGTGTACAATCGATCGGTTCCTGTAAATATCATATTAACCTTCTTGCAAGAAGAGTCCACAGCCTATTTTGGCACTGCCGGCCCAGAAGTAGAAAAGACAAATTATAAATATGTGATGTTTCACATTTTGGGGGACATTTATGGGCTTTACGCCAATGGACTAAACAAACGCTCACAGCAACACCTATTATGAAAGACTTCAACAGTTTGGACATGAAGCGCTACATGATTAGCCCTTCTTATGCTCCCATAAGCAAGACTTAGGGATATGGGCAATCGTGTACAGAGTTACAATTAATGTGATGTGGGTTTGCGTTCCATTACCCACTTCCAGTGTCAGTTGGTTTCGCGCTCAATCTCTATCTTTATCGCACATGACCATTTACCAGCTGTAGAATCGCGTGGGACGAGCTACAATATACCAGTTAGTATGTCCAAACAATATGGCATGAGTGTTGATATGCAAAATTCTAATGGAGCGAAGGAAGACCATAGTGCGTCATTAGCCCTAAAGATGCTTCTCTTACAAAAATAGGCAAATGTGTAGAACATCGCTTAATTAATGCAGCGTAGGGATAAATAAATGTGTAAGCAATCTGATGGAATAAACATATAGACACAATAATAACTAAAAATCCCCGACATTATGGGTAGCTCAGAATACCCACGCCCCAAATCGATAAAATATGCAAACCCCATAAGTGAAAAAGAGCAGGCCAGGTGATGGACGTAGCTTGATTCACTGCCCTCGTGCCGGAGACGTGATCGAGGGATTGGATAAAAACTTGCTACAAACAAGCGTACGCGGAACACAGGGCTTGGTCAAATGTGAGAATAGTACTAAAAGATTATGAGAAAATAGTAGAATGATGCCAGGGGACTAGGGTGCCTCTGGATTCAGGAGCAAGGGGCGTTCCCTAGCCATAACGGGTGCTGATTACGACCCGCTCACGAGGGTGCCGTGGACTAGTAGTAAGCTCGAATAGAGCTTAGATTATTTTCTTGGTGCCCTTGCTCCGACACGTCGCAAGGTTCATCCGATAGTCAGGTGGTCTCGAAAGTTTGTAAACGGCCAGAGAGTAGGAAGACGACTGACTTGACACAAATTAAACGAATCAATCCCAAAACGAAAACGATGACAATAATGGGAGAGTGGGAAAATGACCCAAGGGGGCCACGCAATCACTCGACAGAGTGAACTGTTACAAACTGAGTTGCTACACTAATCCTCAAACTCATGTAGTCTGGCTGTGTGGTTCAGAAAATGATGCCATAAAGAAGCCCTGTGCAAGTCGGCACTGATAGCGGGCGCAGTAGCTAGCTGTACTCAGTAATAGATTGAGTGATGGAAAAAATTAGACTTACCTTCCTATTGAAGGACATGTAGAAAGCCCAGGCCCTCTCTGTTCCCTTGATGATAGTAGATGGTGCTTGGAGGCTTCCTCTAGAATGCTCTTTTGATCAACCCTTAGGTGAGATAATTACAGCTTTAAAGGCTGTGGTCACCTTATTTGGTCGATGGATACTTTGTACTTTATATGATTCCTGGTTGAAATTGTAATTGAAAACTAAAGGCTGCACCCAAAGGGTCAGGGGCACCCAAAAGGATGAGAGTGACTGGGCATAAACGGTCCTATCTGGGATTTGGTGATTTGAACGCCGGTACAGATAAGACAAGAGAAGTGGCTAATGTACCCGAATGGGCAAAAAGTAGGGTGTGACCATGAAAGGACAAGAAAGAAAGACGAGACACCAGGAAAAGACACGCGCGAAGAATACTGTCAAGTCATAGTTTTCAGCATTAACGAAATTAAATGAGTAGTTAAATGTAGCTATACGTACTAGAAATGTACCACGCTGCCACTGATTTTGTGTCTACAAAGAAAACTCACCAATATATGATTGCATGTACCTTGATGGAAACCAATTGGGTAGTCTACAAATACTTGCAGGCACTTCATCCAATAGACCTACGGGTGTTGCCCCATCGCGTATCGTATCCAATTGCAACTTAGTATAACAGTGAGTAACTGGATCTGACAAATAAGATGAATGAAAGGGCCATATGATTACCAACTTGACTGTCATGACTGGCGGTAAATATAAAACATCAAATTGTTGAAGAGATTATAATCAAAATATGGTTTTTAAAAGGAAAAGAACACCCAAAGAGATTGAGGAAAAAAAAATAATGTTCTCACCAGAATAAGAGATGTATATGTAGCTGGTCTATTTGAAAGCCTTAAGTTTTGACATAGAATTCTTGTTATTGTTTTGAATCACATCTAATGAAGATATTTGAGTTATTATTGAATGGAACTCAGTTTTTATGTAGCAGCTATAGATCTATAAAAATAAACCAGAATTTGATGATATTGTCGAAGATTGTATATAAATTGATGCTGAAACAGGATGTAAATTTTTAATCACCAAGATACCATAGATTGTGTGGACAACCACTCCTTGTACAGTCAAATGAGGATCAGCATCCACCCATCTCAACTCACAATTGTCACCTCAAAGTCACTTCCACGGGCCCCTTAATGTTACTCAACATCACCTCATGTTGTAGTACAACATCGTATAAGATCCACTAGTACATAGGACCAATGTTCCAAACCCTCATATCACTAGGCACTTACGAGAAATTATTTTGCCAATTGGGTTTCCAATTATGTACCTTCTAACACTTAATAAATTATTCCAAGTATTCTAACGAATGTACCCCTAGAACAGTGATACAGAGTACCTAATCCCGGCCTACCACATTACCAGACAATCCAGTTTCTGGTAATATTATTTTGGAAGATGGTTGTGTCTTCATATGATTATAATATTTCCATAGTTAATGTGTTTGTGCTAATATATAATTATATATATAGGTATGTATGTATGTATGTATGTTTATGTATCATACACATATATATGTCCTTTTTTCTCTTTGTCAATATCATATGTTGTGATTGCTTTAACAAGTTGATAGTTCTACAAGAGCATGATCATATTGCTTTGATCTGTGGTATCCTTCTTAGACTGACATCTTATTAGAATGCTTATCAATTAACCAGTTTACACATAAATACCACTAAACCTAACACTCAAACACCATGCCTAACCACTAAGTGAGCCCCTAAACACTAATAATTACATCTTAATAAACACATTTCATAAACCGTAAACCAATATGTAACAACCTTAAACACTAATAGGCAAACTAAACACTCTTACGCCCCTAACATGATTGTGACACCTAAACACTAATGAGACAATCTTAATAATAAAAATTCGACACACTAAAAAAACGACTGGGATACCCTAGAGACTAAAAAACATATTAAACACTAATGGGGCCCCCTTAAGTAACTTATTTATAAACCTAAAAATTGATGGAAGCCCCTAACCACTCATACGACACACTAAACCTCAAATGATACATCCAACACTCACACAAACCACACCAAACACTAATTTGAACACTATAAGCATTATGGGTCACTTTAATAACACAATTTGGAATTCCTTTAATCACTAATGGACTCCCAAACACTCATACAAAGCACAATATGATACTCCCTAAAAACTTAGTACAAAAACTCACCATAATGAGGACTCTAAATATGTCATACAAAATGACTAAACATAATTGAACTTCCTCAACAGTAATCAAACACCCTAAGCACTAATAGGGGGAACCCTTATATCAGATTCGTCTCCTAAACACTGGTCCCAAACCCTTACAACTCACTTTAGAGTGACTAATAAGCACTCTAATAAACACACACCAAGGCCCAAAAAGTAATAAGACACAATAAAATACTAATTCGAACCCATTCGATAGTAATCAGTTTTCCTGAGTTCAACATAATTCAAACATCATAAACACAAATACACACACAAAAAATAATGATGGACACCCTAAAGACTAATAGTGTGGACACCTACACTAGTGTGTCAACATTAATAACATAATTTGAACACCTTAAACACTCATCACCAAACACTAATAAAATACCTTACATAAAGCTACGACAAATCATAACATAATAATAATTGGGGTGTTGTCTCTCTATAGAGCATCCACCTGAATGTTAAGATCAATAAGTGGGAACCCCTATCTCTCTAATCTTTGATGGATATAGGGGAAACAATGACCCCAACTTTTAAAAGGGGACCATCTAGACTCTTATATAATCTATATTTGTTTGGGTTTTTATGATTTTAGTTTGTTTTCTTAATATTAGGGTGTGGTGCAAATGTGGTGAAAATGTGCCCCGCATTTTGCACCACCCAAAAGCCACCTCTAACCTAAAAAACATAAGTGGTATGCCAAAAAATTATCTCAATTTGTATTTCAGTTTCTTTTTGCAGTGATGGGAGGAAAAGAAGAAAGCGGCAAATGGAGCGGAAAGAATAAACCCTAGTGAAAAAAAAAGGATAACAGTTAGTAAGAGAAAATACCAAAAAAAAAGTATAAAAAGAAGCAGGAGAAAGAACCAAGACATTACAAACAATACATAGCATAGACAAAAATGGGGACACAAATAGAGATCTGGCGCAAAAAGAAACCCGAAGGAAAGAAATACTCCTCCCATTGGAAGAACAAGAGAAGAGTATGGACAAATCCATAGATTACAAGTATGAATTAGTCTTTATTTTTTAATTTGATTAATAAGGTATGTCAATTCTAGGATGGTACAAATGCAAATATTAGGATAAATTGTGTAAACCTTATTAAATATTTAAAGGAAATCATGGAACTTAATTATATGTGAAAGGGAAATATGTTAAAACATATTGTTACATTGTGTAAAACCCCAGGGAAAAATTATGTAAACCCTAGGGAACTTGTTCTTGGTGTTTTCAGAACCCCATAGGGATCCCTTGGGCATACATGTGATTAATCTAGATTGCTTTCAGCATTGTGGACACATGTAGTGGGTTATATACATTAACGAGGGCGTCAATATCATGACTTATGATTTTAGAAGTTCAGTGTGGATTTCCATCGGCATAGTACGATATGGATGATATTAGTAAGTTTTACAGAGAAGTTAATTATAGGGTTAGTTTTTTGAAAATATATTTTTAAATAAAAATAAAAAATATATATAATTTAATCATATACTTGTATTCACAGAAAAAGAACACTCTAGAAGAGCTACAACAAGAAAAGGGGTTGTGACATTTAAAAAGATTGTGAGGAGTGGAACATAAAAAGCCTTTAATTGCAGGTTGAAGATAATCAGTTTTGTACCAATAGTCACATGTAGTGTTCAATGTTTTGCTACATACAACCTCTAAATTAAAATTTCACCTTTAACATTAATCATTAATTTTTTCAGGGCCCAAACAAATGGAAAGGATGAAGAAGAGTTTGGAGCACGGACGATGATAATCAAATTCAGCAGGAGAACGGAAATTGTGCAATGATGAGAAGATGGGGAGAGGAAACATGTGAAGAGGATGATGTGGATGAAGCAGGAAGATCAACTCAAAGAGAGAAAGAAGATTATGCAGGATCAAGGGGAGGTGTGATAGAGACCGATCACTGGGACATTAGGTGTAGTGGTACCCATCTATCTGTGTTGAATTAGGAAGGGACAACCTTAAATACTCCCTTGAAAGTAATTGTTTATATTATGTAAATCCCCCATTTTGAATTGAAGAAGAAAATGTTTCGTTTATAATAATAATGATTATTTGGTACTTTTAAAGGTCGTATAATTTCTCAATGATTTGTATCTAAGGCTAATGTTTCAAACCAAACAAAAAGCAAATTTAATTTATTCGTAATTAATACCATTTGCAATTCATGCATTAATATAAGTATTTTTTAAAAATTTAATGAAGAATTCTTACACCATCTTTGGGCCAACCTCACGGGTTACTATTGCAGAGTCGGGCCAATTTATGTGTGGGGCAAACAAAACACAAAAAGTGGCACAAAATGCGACACAATTAAAATTGGTTAGTCGTGCAATATTGGGTCACTTTTATTTGCATAAATAAATGTGAGTCCAAGCACACATCAAAAAACCCCAAAAAGGGTTCAATCTCGACACAAACGGACCCGAATTGTGGCAACTATTTGAACATTGTATGTAGTAGTGGATGATAAGAGGTGATTGTCCTATTATGTAGCACAGGATTGATGGTTTTACTATGAATGTTGGCATGAAGGACACATAAAATGGTCGCTTAGTGGAGAAATTACAACTTTTTGTACAGAAATAGTACTTACTATGGCTATTATGATATTAATGTTTTTATACATATTGTAAGATTGACAATTATGTTGTCAACACTTATTCATTGTAATGGTTTTATCAAGTTTGTTGTCTTTTCCACTCGTGCATGCGTTGATTGACACCAACAAAGGCCTAATTTGAATAATATAAAGCACAACTAGTGCCCACCACCACAAATATAACACAAAATTGAAGTTGTAATGAATTAATTTGTGATTTCTAAAGTATCCCTGACTAAAAGTCACTTTTTTCAAAGCATATAGATTCTACTTATTGTTGCAATTAAATAGTAAGGGTTGGGCCACTTCACTACACATATTGGCTTACTGAAAGTTTATACATGCTTGTTGTTTGACACATGTTCCCAATTCAGGGCACTTAATTAAAAAAAAAAAATTTCTCACGGCAGCTCATATCATTGGTTCTAGCTCTATGCCTCCATCATATTTGTTTTCCTAACACAATTATAGGACGTAGAAGGATAGATATGCGTTTTGCAGAAAGGAGATGAATTCTGATGATTGGCAATGATGATGACCAGAGGATCAAGTTATAATTTACAAATTAGCATATGAAGAATAAAAATTCATATGTAGGTCCAATATGTATATTATGGGAAATTGTAAAGATAATATGGATTTAACAAAGGAAAATTTGGGGAAATGTGTTGAAGAGGAAGAGGTTAAAAGCAATTTCAGTGGTGTAAAGAGAGACAAGAGGTTGTAAACGACTATGAAAAATCTACATGTAAAAAGGGTTCTGAAATATCATATTACACCTTATGAAGAAGAGTCCACAGATGATTTGGAACTTCTGCCCAATGTATTAAAGAAATATAAATATGATTTTCACAATTGGGGACATTATGGGGCTTAGCCAATGGATAAAAACTTCCAACACCTTATGAATAATTCACATTTTGGAAGTAGAGCTACATGATATGACCTTCTACTGTTCCCAAAGCAAGACTTGGGATATTCAATTTGATAGTAATTAATGTTGGGTCTACCACTCAATGTTCAGTTGGTATGCCAATATTACCTTTTTATGGCACAATGTACCATTTTACAGATTAGAATCGCGTGACGAGCTATAAATTTAGTATGTCCAAATATGGCATGTGTTATAATGAAAATTCAATGGAAGAACATATTCGTATAGCCCTAAAGATGATTTAAAAAATATGAAATTTGTGAAATCCTAATTACATAGCAGCGTAGGATAAATAAATGTTAAGCAATTGATGGAATAAATATGACACAATAAATAAATAAGATAAATATGAAACCCTAAGTGTAAAAGAGAGAGTGAAGGACTTAGTTGATTTACACTTGATATCAGGACTATGCGGATTGGATAAACTAATAAACAGGACGAGAAGATTGTCACAATTAAATACAAAAAATTATGGAACTGTTGAATGATCCAGGACTAGGGTGCCTGGAGTAGGACAGGGGCGCCTAGGTGCTAACGACCTCTACTGGGTGCCTGTGACTATGTAGAAGCTCGAAAACTGATCTTTCTGGTGTCGCAAGGTTATCACCGATAGTCGTTGTTGGTCTCCAAATTTTCCTGTAACCTGCAAAGAGAAGATGACCTGCACAACCATTAAACTACATCAAATCCCAAAAAGAAAAGATACAATATGGGGAGTTGGACTGACCCCAAAGGTCACTCGACAGAGTGAATTTACAACTGAGTGCTACACTACATCTCAAACTCCATGTAGTTCTGGTGTGTGTGTTCAAGAATGATGCCATAAGAAGCCCTTGTGCAAGCGCACTTGATAGCGGGCGAGTAGCTAGATGTACTAATGTAAATAGATGTGTGGATGGAAAAATTAACTTCCCTTCCTATGAAGTACATGTAGAAAATGCAGTCCCTTGTCCCTTGAATGATAGCTAGATGGATGCCTTTGATGCTCTTAGAATGCCTTTTGATCAACCTTAGGTGATGATAATATACATGCTTAAAGCTTGGTCCCTTATTTTGGTCAGATAACTTTGTATTTATATGATTCCCTTGGTTGAATTTCGTAATTGAAAACTAAAAGGCTGACCCAAAGGGTCAGGGGCACCCAAAAGGATGAGAGTGCCTGGGCACTCACGTCCTATCTGGGAGTTGGTGTTTGAAGCCGTAAAAGATAAGCAAGTGAATTACCGACTGGGCAGTAGGGTGTGAAAGACCAGAAAGAAGACAAGACACAGAAAAGAGGCTGAAGATAACTGTCAATTATTAGTTTTTTCGCTTAGAAATTAAATGAATAGTTACATGTGATTATGACCTAGAAATGTACCCAAGTGCATGATTTTGTGTCTACAAAAGAAAACTCACCATATATATGATTGCATGTACATTGATGGAAACCCTTGTGTATTTACAAATATTGCAGGATTCATCAATAGTACCTACGGGTGTTCCCATCTTGTATCTATCAATTGTCAATTTATAACGTGTACTGATGACAAATAAGATGAAATGAAAGGGCCAATATTACCACTTTATGTCATGATGGAGGTAATAAAAAATATCAAATATGGTGAAGAGATTATAATCAACTATGGTTTTAAAGGAAAAGCAACACCAACGAGATTGAGGAAAAAAAATAATGTTTCCACTAATAATTGATGTATATGTACTGGTTATTTGAAACCTTAATTTTGTCACAATAGAATTTCTTGTATTGTTTTGAATAACATCTAATGATATTATTTTTTATATTATGTAAACTATTTTTTTTTTTCGTAGTATATGATTTTATAAAAATAAAAGAATTTGATGATATTTGTCTAATGATTTGTATATAAATTGATGAAAAGGATGAAATTTTAAAAGAACATTATGTTGTGGGACACCACTACCTTTACATTCAAATGAGGATCATCCTCCACCCCTTCCACCACCTTCAATGTCACCTCCAAAGTCACTTCCACGGGCACCTTTAATGTTACCTCCACAATCACCTCATGTTGTAGTACAACCTCGTATAAGATCCACTAGTACATATGACAATGTTCAACCATCTATCACTAGTCCTTCGAGAAATTTATTTGCAAGGTGTTCATATGTACCTTCTACACTACATACATATATTCCAAATTATTTAACGAAATGTACCCCTAGAACAGGATACAGAATACCATCGCCTCCACCTTAACGAAATCCATTTTCTTGTAATATTATTTTGTAAGATGTTAGTTTTTACCTATGGATTATAATATTTCAATAATTAATGTTTGTGACTATATATATATATATATATATATGTATGTATGTATGTATGTATGTATATGTATATACACATATATATGTCCTTTTTTTTCTTTTTTCAATATCATATGTTGTGATTGCTTTAACAAGTTGATTAGTTTCTACAAGAGCATGATTATTGCATTGATTGTGGTATCCTTCTTAGACTGCATCCTTATTATTAATGTTATCAATTAAACATTCTACACATAAATACAATAACCTAAACACTCACACACCATGCTAAACACTAATGTGATGCCCTAAACACTAATAATACATCCTTAATAACACATTTCATAAACCGTAAACAATAATGTAACACCTTAAACACTAATAGGTCACACTAAACACTCTTACGACACCCTAAACATTGATGTGACACCTAAACACTAATGAGACAATCTTAATAATAAAATTTAGACACACTAAAAACTAATGGGATACCCTAGAGACTAAAAAACATCTAAACACTAATGGGCCACCCTTAATAACTTAATTTATAAACCCTAAAAAATGATGGAAGACCCTACACACTCATACGACACACTAAACACTCAAATGATACATCAAACACTCAAACAACACACCAAACACTAATTTGACACACTAAGCATTAATGGGTCACCTTTAATAACACAATTTGGATTCCTTTAATCACTAATGGGACTCCCTAAACACTCATACAACACAATATGTACTCCCTAAAAACTTATACAAAAACTAACCACTAATGAGACTCCCTAAATAGTCATACAAAATGCTAAACGATAATTGAACTTCCTAAACATTAATCAAACACCCTAAGCACTAATAGGGAACCCTTAATATCAGAATTTAGTCTCCCTAAACACTGGTACAAAACCATAAAAACTCATGTGACATAATAAGCACTCTAATAACACATCCAAGGGCCAAAATTAATACGACACACTAAATACTAATTCGACACCTTCGCTAGTAATCAGTTTTCCTTAGTTCAACATAATTCAAACATCATAAACACAAATACAACACACTAAAAAATAATGAGACACCCTAAAGACTAATATGACACCCTAAACACTAGTGTGTCACCCTTAATAACATAATTTGAACACCTTAAACACTCACACAAAACACTAATAAAATACCTTAAATTATAATACGACATCATAAATAATAATTGGGGTTTCTCTCTATAGATCCAACCTGAATGTTATAGATCAATAAGTGGGAACCCCTCTCTCAATCTTTGTATGGATATAGGGGAAAAATGACCCAACTTTAAATAGGGGACCTATCTAGACTCTTATATACTCTATATTTGTTTGGGTTTTCTAGTGATTTAGTTTTTTTTTTTAATATTAGGGTGTGGTGCAAATGTGGTGAAAAATTGTGCCGCATTTGCACCACAACCACCTCTAACCTAAAAAACATAAAGTGGTATGCCAAAAAATTATCTCAATTTATTTCATTTCTTTTTGACAGTGATGGGAGGAAAGAAGAAAGCGAAAATGGAGAGGAAAGAATAACCCTAGTGAAAAAAATAAGGATAACAAGTAGTAAGAGAAAATACCCAAAAAAAAAGTAAAAAAGAAGAGGAGAAAGGAACCAAGACATTACAAACAATAACATAGACATAAAATGGGGCACCAATAGAGATATGGAGCAAAAAGAACACCCAGAAGGAAAGAAAACCCTCCATTGGAAGAACAAGAAGAAGAGTATGGACAAATCCTAGATTACAAGTATGCATAGTTTTATTTTAATTTGATTAATAATGTATGTAAATTCTAGGATGTAAAATGCAAATCTTAGGATAAATTGTGTAAACCTTATAATATATTTGAAAGGAAATCATGTAAATAATATATTTGAAAGGAAATCATGTAAATCCTATTGTACATTGTGTAAACCCCAGGGAAAATTATGTAAACCCTAGGGAATGTTGTGTAAACCCTAGGGATTCCTTGGGGCATACATGTGATTTATCTAGATGCTTTCATGCATTGTGGAAACATAGTGGTTACTATACATTTAACGAGGTCAATATGACTTATGATTTTAGAAGTCATGTTGTTCCATCTTCATAGTACGATATGGATGATATAGTAAGTTTAAGATAAGTTAATTATAGGGTTATGTTTTTTGAAATATATTTTTAAATAAAAATAAAAATATATATAATTTAATCATATACTTGTATTCACAGAAAGAACACTATAAGAAGAGCACAACAAAGAAAGTGTGTGTGACATTAAAAGATTTGAGGATGGAACATAAAAGCCTTTTAATTTGCAGGTTGAAGATAATCAGTTTGTACCAATAGTACATGTAGTGTTCAATTTTTTCTACATACAACTATAAATTAAAATTTCACACTTTTAACATTTAATCATTAATTTTTTTCAGGGCAAAACAAATTGGAAGGATGAAGAAGATTTGGAGAAGGACGATGATAATCAAATTCAAGAAGAGAACGGAAATTGTGACAATTATGATGAAGATGGGGAGGAACATGATGAAGAGGATGATGTGGATGAAGAGGAAGATCAACTTCAAAGAGAGAAAGAAGATTATGAGGATCAAGGGGAGGGTGATGAGACCGATCACTTGGATATTTAGGATGTAGTGTACATCTATCTGTTTTGTAATTCGGAAGGGACACCTTAATACTCCCTTGAAAGTACATTGTTATATATTATTGTAAATCACATTTTGAATTGAAGAAATGTCTTCTTTTATTAATAATAATGATATTTGGTTACTTTTCAAATTCTAGTATAATTTCTCAATATTTAGTTATCTAATGGCTAATAGTTCTAAACAAACAAAAAATGCAATTTAATTATTCGTAATTATACCATTTGCAATTATGATTAATTATATTATTTTTTAAAAATTTAATGAATGAATTTTACACCATCTTTGTGCCACCCTACGTTGTTAATATTGCAGGTCTTGTGCCAATTTTGTGTGGGGCAAACAAAACACAAAAGTGGCACAAATGCGACACAATTAAAATTGTTTAGTCGTGTCAATATTGCGTCACTTTTACTTTGCATAAATAAATGTGATTTCCCCAAGCAACACATCAAAAAACACCCAAAAGGGTCAATCTTCGACACAAAAGTGACCCGAATTGTGGCACTATTTGCACATTGTGTAGTAGTGGATGATAAGAGTTGATTGTCTATTATGTATGCACATGATTGATTGTTTTACATTGATATGTTTGCATGAAGACACATAAAATGGTGCATTATGTGGAAACTTACAACTTTTGGTACAAGAATAGTTAATTACTATGGTATTATTATATTAATGTTTTTATACATCATTCGTAAGATTGCAATTTATTTTGTCAACACTTTTCATTGTAATTTGGTTTTCTCAAGTTTTTTGTCTTTCCCACTCGTCATGCGTTGATTTGCACACCAACAAAGGCCTAATTTGAATAAATATAAAGGCACACTAGTGCCACACAACAAATATAACACAAAAATTGAATTTGTAATGAATTAATTTTTTATTTCTAAAGAATCCATGTACTAAAAGTCATTTTTCAAGCATATAGATTCTACTTATTGTTGCATTTAAATAGATAAGGGTTGGGCCAATTGCACTACACATAATTGCTTACTGAAAGTATTATACATGCTTGTTGTTTGCCACATTGTTCTCCAATTAAGGGCCCTAATAAATATCAAGGCAGCTCAATATTTCCTTGGTTTAGCTCATGCTCCAATACATATTTGTTTTCCTAACACAATTATAGACTTAGAGGGTAGATTATGGTTTTGTAGAAGGAGATTGAATTTCTGATGATTTGCAAGAGACCAGATGAATCAAGTTATAATTTTACAAATTAGAATATGAAGAATACATTTCTATCATTTGATTTGCCTCAATCAATGAAATTGATCAAAACAATTTCCAACTCCAATTTTTTTTTATGAGTTGTACATCTCACTTTCAAAAAAATATTACTCATCACCACTAAAACTACTTCTAAAATCACATTAAATCAAATATTATCTTACAACTCCTAGTTCTCCTAGATACTTTAATTTTGTTTGTGATCTATATAGCCTATATAATAGAATTAATTGTATATTTATTGATTTAATTTAAATCAAGTGTGATTGCAATTTGTTGTGGTTAGTTTCATTCATTTTCTTTTACCTCCGGTTATAATAGTAGCGTTTCAATAAAAGTAAATAAATGGGGATCTTGACTATTATGCCTTGTTAGTGTTGTCTTATTGTGGGGTGACCCTGCCAAAAAGTGTGAAGCTTTTCTGGTGGGTTCTTTCTTGGGACCACACCTGCATGCATATGTACTTAGTTGGCTGATAAAGTGTTACTCTTTCCCTATGCAACACAGATGATGTCTTTACTTTCCTTATTCTCCTGCATGGCCATAGAAGCCTTCTGTTTATTTTATAAAAGGTTTGAAAAAGACATAATCACCTTGTGAAATAAAACATAAAAATGAATCTTATTGCCTTGTGTTCAGCGTATGTTTTGGGTATAATGAGGTGCATGTCCTTTTTGCTAATGCATGTATTAGAGTATTTCTTAGACAGTGGAATTGTAAGTAAATGAAACACGATTGCAATAGTAGCAACTAGCATATATTTAAGGTAACCTATAAATAATTGAGGATCAAACTTAGAAGACTAATCAATAGATGTAAACATTAGTCTCGAGTGTTGTGTGCTTAAAATCCAAATCATTACCCAAAAGACCATTCAGGATGAACTTTTTAAATAATAATCGTGTTATTTTCATTTTAATATTTAATTTTGTATAAATATATAAGGAGATATCTCAAATCTTAAGAATAAATTTGAAAATATTTTAGAATATGAGATTAACATTATATATAAGGTCTTAATCTTAATTTTTTCTATTTCTATCTTTTTTGTAAAGGCCCTTCAAGAAGATTAGATGATGTGAAGGTTGAAGATTTTTTTATATTCCATGGAAAATCATAACACATGAAGAGTATGTTTTTAAAATAACACACACACATATCAAGAGGTATTAAATTTTAAGTTTTTATTCAATATTTTTACATATCATAATTATTAATAATTTCATTAATTTATTCATGAAATTTTGTGTTTAGTGATGAATGGTATCAATCTAGTAATCTCAATGTCTCACATTCAAACTGATTCTTCATAAACTTTAAAAAAAAAAAATCTAAACTTCACTACATATATGTTAATCAAAATTTTAAAAAATACTAAAATATCATTTTTTTTTAATCTAAACAAAATAGACAATAACGATATAGAACTATGTGAACAAAAATGATTGGAGGATATTTAAGAACATATTATCATCTTTTAAATAGATAGTATAATTTTCAAGAAGCTTTGAAAGAACATAGTGGACACTGATGTGGTGAGCTCTATGGTGCTTCCCAGAGCTAGCAGAAAGGGTTTGAGCAGCAGCCGTGAGAATTAAATAAGCACAAGGTCTTTAAGGGACGATTATATAGAAGAGAAAAAAGTGGATTGAATTGCAACTTCTCTCATAAACACAATTAAAAGAGAGCCTAAAATACCTGAAAACTTATTTTTGTTGGAGTTAGATGTCCATTGTAATCACAAATTTGAATCTCTCTACAAACATGCATTAGAAAGTGAAATTAATTTTATCTCTCGAAAAATTAAACATTGACATATTTCTATTACAAAAGAACAAGACATTGACATCCTTATCACTGTGGACGTATATCTCAAAATCCACTCAAACACCCTCTAAAACGGGAACATCATGTAAAGGGTTCAAAAAAGACCTCACGGGTTTTCCATATGCATGACTTACAAGCCACCCGTCACCTTGAAAATATGTGATAATAAAAATGACTACGTGTGGAGCTTCTGCCCTCTTAAAATTGTCCTTTCTATCCCCATAAGTGATACAAAACAGTTTCTGAATGCGCATATTCTTTGAAAACTTGTCATCCTTCCGTAGATATTTTCCATGCTCTAAAAAGAATATACTCAAATCTGCTGGAAAATTTCCGGAGCTAACAAAGACCAATACACATGGCTCATTAGATGTTTGAGGGTGGCAGAAAATGCAGGTACGTTTCGCTGCATTTTACAGCCCATTCCTCTCACTGCAAGTTTCAATTTATTTATTGATTTTGTTGGTTTCTAGGATTTCTATCACTAAGTTATTTATTTATTTTGTTTGTTACGGAGATACATTACAGAGTCTCCCTTTGAGATTTGGCTAAGTCTTCGTCAGTGGACATGAAAATGGATGTACCTCAATAAAAAAGTATGCAGTGCATTGGTTGGTGTTTGGGCTTCTCAGAGATAGGTTGGGCTTGTCAGAGACAGGTTGCGGGTTTGAGTTTTACATCACCCACTACGAATTTGTATAATTGATATGTTCATGTGTAATGGTTTCATCCCATGAAAACTATGTGATGCACTAGAGGAATCTCTGGTTTGGATAGTGTTGGTTGTCAAAAAAACTTTGTTGAGAACAATAGTAAGGGGACTGAAAGTCCCTCCTCTTTAATGCGAGAGGTTCCCTTATTTAAAGACCAAGCTTATTTACATATGTACAACGCATAGTTTTAATGTGGAACTTGGATATCATGAAAGTGTTTTAAAATAGAATGGACCATCAATACAAAAGTACAGAGGAATGAAGTAGTGGAAATGAGCAGAAAGGCATTCTCCAGAACTATAGACAACAGAATAATTCCTTATGCATGCCAGAAAAAAATTATTTAGAATAAAACCATTTGCATTTGAATCAATAAGATGCTATTGCAAAGACACAAAGTTCCAGAAATAACACCCACAACAATACAAAGCTTCTTGACATAGACAAATGATTCAAAAGTATTCAACGAATAGCAATAAAAGAACAAGACCAGATAGACATAAGAGGGAAAAAAACTCTTGTATTGATTGCCTTTTTTGCTCTTTACACTTTAAAAAATAAGCCAAGTTCCAGCCCTCAAAATGGCAAAGAGAGACCAATATATAATTTTACAAATCAGTTACACTTGGTAACTACTTCTTTTAACTAAAATGTTTAGTTAAAGGGATGCTTGACGCAAAACCCCCAACTAATTACAATAAGCCCGAATTGAGAAAAAGAAGGAAGATAGAAGTTGGGAGGAGAAAACACATGCTTATGAATGGGAAGGGCCCACCGACTTGAGGATCCATTGTCTAAATTTTTTCAACGATTATGCTATGTCTCTGCCTCGTGGAACCGATGTGTTGGCAGTAGCCTGGGTCCAAGATCCCAGACATTTCTCCATCTCTTTATCAAACTTGGTGTGCGTATGATATTATTTATTAGCTTCCTCAATGGCAGATTGTAGAGAGCAGATTTCCTTTATCTTCTCTTTGGTCATTGAGTCCTCCTTGAACAAATTTTCCTTGACAAAAGCTCTGAATTGAGACTTAATTTCCTGGAGGGAGAAAGGCACACCTGAAGTCTCATCATGGAGGTGACAGTGAATATCCTTAAAAGCATATATCACCAAAGCTTTGAAGGCCTCTCCTTTCTTCCAACTATTCTTCAATTCTCCCAAAGCCTCCTCCAGCACTTTTATCTTTCATTCTACGCTGAAAACCCATGACTTTGACAAATTATCCCTTTGCATCCTCAAAAACCTTACTTGTCATCAATAGATTTTCATCAGTCTGTCCCATCAGGCGAAGGTCTACTATGCAGTTGCTCCAAAGCTTAAACTCTTTGTCCATATTTCTAATGGCGGAGGAGAGCTTTTGTTAAAAGTTAATTACCTTCTCACTAAGTTTGAAGGCTTCTCCAATAAAATTCAAACCTGCAATGACCATATCATCAACCATGTCTTCCATAGCCCTCCCATAGATGGAGTACCTGTGTATGTCCTTGATGCTCTGGACTTCATCTTGAATGAGGATCACAAGTGGTGTAAGGGCAGTCAGTGGGGTAGGGTCTAGAATTTTATCCTTAGACATCACTGACTTGATGAAACCAGAAAGTACTTGAGCCTGCTCTTCTAGCTGCTCTATAGTCTGCTTGCTTTTTTCTACCCTTCCAATAACCCTAGTCACTGTTTCCTGAAGGTTGTGGATTTCACTTTCAGGGGTAGACTCTCCCATTAAGATCCTAAAAATTTCCAGATCCGAGGCTTGCAAATCCTGTTCTGGCTTGTCAACTTTGGGCTTGGCTATCTCAAGGAATTGTTGACCTTGGGCATCAGTCACTATCCTTGAAGTTGTTCTAGCTTTCTTTGCAGGAGCAGAAGGAGTAGTGCCAAACAAGGCCACCACAGCATCAAAATTGGGCCCTGTCAGTCGAGAAGAAGACTTCCTCTTTCTACTATCAACAAAAGGTTACACCCATGCAAAAGTGGAGGAAGAGGAAGAGGGAGGAGCAAGAGACCCAAGAGTGAGAGAACTCATGGCACTTAGAGTGTTTACCACTGTTGCCTCCAATGGAGATGTGAGTGGAACATATGAGGCTTCTTGGACAGAGGAATACACGGTGCTTGGAGGCTCAGTGCTATGAATTTCCTGTTCCTTATCCATTGCAGCTTCTAGAACTCCTGCAAGAACTGACATTTCACTATCTTCACTTTCACTGAGAACAATGATGTTCTCTGGCCCAGAAGGCAGTTCTAAATGTTTTGGCAAAGGATCCTCCTCAACGGGATCCTTTTTGACTTCCTTCACCTTCTTCTAGTATACCTGAGTGGATGAAGAAGGGGTGGAGGATGCATGTTCTTTACTTGATGAAGGAGGAGGAGTTCGTATAGATACTTCTGAGATGGGTGTTTATGACTCCTTCCTCAGTGTGGAAGTGTCTTTGGAAGAAGACTCTCCTAAATTCTTCCTCAGCTCTCGGAACTTTCTGTCGATCCAAACTTTGGTTCTTACGAGGACAGGAGCTAGAATCTCAGCCAAATCATCTTTTTCTCTTTTAAACCAGTCCAAATATTCCAAGGGAGTATGCTTGATCACAATATGATACTCATATGACAATAGACCTGTGTTGTCATCTTGAAGCCATTCAGGAATCTGATACAGGTTAAGATCTTGTATTAACTGAAGGGGAAATCTGCCATAATGCCTCTGTCTTGCCTCAAATTCATCTGTGCAGTCAGCCCAATAATCCTCAGTATCTGCCCTATGATGGTAGTTGATTCTGAGATTCAGCTCAATGAATTTCTTCAAGTCGAAACAGGTTCTGGGCCTGAAGAAGTGGACAGTGATGGGAACAAGGGCTCTCTCTATGTTCTGGGCATCCAGAGTTGTTTTACATGTATAGTTCCCCAAAGATATGGGGAAATGTAGACCACTGATTTTTTTGTCTTTGCAGGTTTTGTGCAATTTGTCCAATTGCCTGCATACCTCAATCAGAGCCATCTTATCGTTACAAAATATGGGGAGCTTGAGAGGAGTGCTCTCATAACCGGCTAGCTTGATATAAGAGAACCTTCTGAATTGAATGAAGTAGGCTCCATACTTCGCTATCAGGCTCATGGCTTCATCAGAGAATCTACCTAGCAGTGTTACTTTCTAGAAGCCTTACAATGTACATGGTGAAAGCATCATTCACCCTCTTGAAATTGTGATTTCTAGTGTCAAGGGTGAACTGAGGGTAGTAAGTATAAATCGGATCACCCTTCTGAGCATCAATTTATGTGAAACCAAACCATTGCTTGGATGCTGCTAGGGTATACATAAGATAAGAAGTCATGTAGAACTTCTTAGTTTGTTGTACATTAGACAGTTGCTCTGTCAAATTCATGTATATAATCTCTGCCTAATTTATGTTTTGAGTACCCTCACAGACTATGTTGATGAGTGGGCACATCCAGAAGTGGAACTCGCTGGTAGAGGACAGGCCCATGACATGAGATAACATGATTATGAAGTCAGATAGCTCCTCGTTGAAATCAGCCCTAAAACAAAGCTTTTGATAGTAGAGATGCCCCCTTCTTAGGGTTCTTCAACCATGACTTGGCTACTCTCGCCTTGTATTTCCCATTGTCTTGATAACAAAAGAGCTTGTGCTTGATTTTGAGAAATTAGCACATAATTATTCATTTCAGGGATCCTTTAGGGTAGCAGCAATGGTTAGTAGCAGCAATGGCTGGTTAGCATCAATTTTAGCGATGATCTTCCCATGTACATTCTGTTAATTCACTCATATTGGGGTTGAAATGAGCTCCGCATGTGAGTATAGTATCAGCACATTGCACTGAGATTGGGAAACCAACAAAAAATGCCAAGCCGTTGTCATTAATGATTTGTGCCATAGGAGAGGGGTTTTGGATCTGACAACCTGGTCAAAAAATCACTTAAGTCCAAGTGACGAACTTCACTGTCCCCGATATCAGGAACGAAAGATTCAAGTGGAGAAACCTGCTCTTGGCCTTGAAACTTAATCTTCATACTGACAGTGTTTGGAAAATGACCTTACAGCTTGAATCTGCGATGAAAAATACAGGGGAAATGGTGACGCGAGCAGATGGTTTTAATTGCAAGGGTATTGAGCGAATGGCAATGAGAAAGTAGAGTGCAAAACGCTTAGGGGCAGTCAATTAAATAGTCGTTTTAGGAGAGAGAAGGTTATTAAATGCACATTAAATTCATATTCACCAACTCAAAAAGCAAGCATCGGGAAGAGCGGGGAAAAATTCAGCTCGGATGGCCTTTAGTACATTTGGGGCATGAGGGACGTGAAAGCGCGACTCGGACGATGCGGGAAAAGCGGGGATAGAATGCAAAAACTCTTTCGGGACAAGCAAGGAAAAAAGTACGTGATAGTGCATGATGTGGCTGACACAGGTTATTGGGGAACAGAGAGCCCAACTGAACTTGGGACAGTCGAAACAAAAAGTTCTGACGGGCCCAAAAGTTTAACAAATTTCAGAGAAAGCAGCCAATTGGGGAATAGTGAGCCCAAGTGAACTTGGGAGACATGGGACAAAAATTGTCCAACAGACTCGAAAATCACTCAAATGACTCAAAAAATGTAAAATTTCTCTAACTTCTCAAGTTTTCTCTTTACTAGAACATCATAAAAAGGGTGTCAACTCAAATTTTTCAATTTTTAGCTTTCGAAAGAGGGGAAATCTAGAGAGGACAACCGATAGTAAGCATGTATTTGGAGGAAATTTTATAGGCTTTTTTTGAAGCCACAAAAGTGGATGAGAGGAGGAGGGGGAATGGCTGAGCAAGCAAACATACTCATCCCATAATCAATCAACTATCATGTTAGTAAGAGGGTCACTTCTATTATGACACTACCCTATTGGTCTAAGGATCTTGGTATATTGGGGTTTATATGCTACTGTGGACCAAGCAAACCAACCAATGTGGAATTATTTTTTTGATTGAATGCCGATTTTTAGTGTCATAGAAGCAACTCCAAGATACATGTAGTAATACATATATTTAGAGGCAATTTTACATGATGTTTTTGAAGCCATGAAAGCAGGAAAGGTTGAGCAAAAAAACATATTCATCCCAAAACCAATCAACCATTATGTTAGTAATAAAGCCACTTCCATAGTGAAGTCACCCCTTTTGGCAAAAGGATCATGATAAATTCGAGGGTTTATATGGTATCAAAGACTAAGCCAACCAACCAATATAAGATTTTTTTTTGATTGAATAAGGATTTTTAGAGTTGTAGAAGCAATCCGAGATGCACTGAATGCATATCAGACTTGGGTAATGTTGGCGAGAAAATTTGTCGATGAGACAAATTAGTGGGTTTCCGCCAACGCTTTGGGATTAGGTCCCTTTATATGGTATCAAAGATTAAGCCAACCAACCAATATAAGATTATTTTTTTGATTGAATAAGGATTTTTAGAGTTGTAGAAGCAATCCGAGATGCACTGAATGCATATCAGACTTGGGTAATGTTGGCGAGAAAATTTGTCGATGAGACAAATTAGTGGGTTTCCGCCAACGCTTTGGGATTAGGTCCCTCTGCTTGAATGGGACACTCCATTATTGAATGGGCAGCTCCATTATTCAGAGGAAAATTTAGACTTTTTTGAAGCCACAAAAGAGGATGAGAGAAGAAGAGGGCATGGCCGAGCAAGCAAACAAACTCATCCCACAATCAATCAACCATCATGTTAGCAAGAGGGCCACTTCCATTGTGACACTACCCCTATTGGCCTAAGGATCTTGATATATATTGGGGTTTATATACTACCATGGACATGATGAACCAACCAATGTGGAATTATTTTTTAAATTGAATTAGGATTTTTAGAGTCGTAGAAGAAACTCCAAGATGTGGGTAGTAATGCATGTATTTAGACACAATTTTACAAGATTTTTTTGAACCCGTGAAAGAAGGGAAGGTCGAGCAAAAAATCATACTCATCCCAAGGCCAATCAACCATTATGTCAGTAATAAAGCCTCTTCCATAGTGAATTCACCCCTATTGGTATAAGAATCGTGATAAATTGAGGTTTATATGGTATTACAAACTAAGCCAACTAGCCAATATGAGCTCTTTTTTATTGAATAAGGATTTTTAGAGTTGTAGAAGCAATTCAAGATGCACTAAAGGCATATCAAACATGGCTAGTAAGGTATGTATTGAGAGACAATTTTACAAGATTTTATTTGAAGCCACAATGAAGGAGAAATGAAGGTCAATAAATAAGACATAATCATCTCATAACCAATCAACTATTATGTTAGTAAGAGGATCAATTCCATTATGGTGTCACCCCTATTGGCATAAAGATCATGATATATTAGACTTTATATGTTATTTTAGACCAAGCCAACCAATCTATGTGGGATTATTTTTGGGATGAAATGAGGATGTTTAGAGTCATAGAAACAATTATAAGATGTGTTAGGGTAAAATTATTTTGGGACATTGGAATGAATGATGATTAGAGATGCATTAAAGACATATAGTTGATTTCAATCATAACATTATGTAAAATTAGTAATAGATTGGAATTTTTCTTTTGTATTATGAAGTTATTTCGAAGATTGAGCAAGAAAGCATAATCTTTTCCCAATATTTTTTTTGTGTAGGAGGCTTATAAGTAAACATAATCATTTAAAACCAATCAACTATTATGTGTGTGGGAGGGCCACTTCCATTATATAACATCACATTATACTCAAAATAAATATCCATTATATGGGACAATTTTCTAGATAAGAATTGGTCTAAAGTATCTAATTTAATTTTCCCTTCTTTAGATCCAGGAGGATTTAAGACCTTCATTCAAGTTCACAATACCATGGCATTTCTCCACATCATGATCAAACTTCACTAGTGGATTCAACATCATACCACACACATGTGTGTATACCCTAAGGATATTACTTTGTTGTGATACTACCTAGATTAGCACAACTCTATAACATTGGCATCGTATTGTGTAGTTTTATAGAAATGTGAGCTAAAGACAATGGAATCGTGATTGACTATGAATTGGTTGTAATGGTTTACACAATGCTTCATCTTTGTTAAATGTATACTAAGGAATAATTATATTCTTGATAGTAAGTATTGCTACACTTGATAATATTGAGTACATAGAAAGATTATATTTGATCTCTAAGATCTTGTATAGGAACTTTCATAATATAAGTTTATATTAGTTTTCTACATATGGTGTCTCTTTTTCCTTTACGTTCTTCTCTATTTCTTAAGTAATATGATATATCCTTTGGCCTCTATCATTCACTTTTTTTTTTCATATAACACATCTAGATTCTCATTTAGAGTGTTATCCATCAAGTCTCCTCCAAGTCCTAAATCAACAGTATTAGAGCACATACTTCATCATATCCCAGTGATTAGAAGTTTCATATGAAATATATTTGTTGATATGCCCACTCACATGAGGTATAGATATTTACTGGGGTCTGAAAAGGATCGAATGGAATCACGTAATATAACAACATCCAACAGGGATACTATCCCACAAGACACTTGGAGGACCTCAAACAGATTCGTGTGATGTTGTGAATGAGTTCACCAACATTAGGACAAGAAAGTATAACTATTCACAAAATGTACATGCCTAGCAGAGGACGCAACACAATCTTGAAATGTTTAAAATTATTCCAAATCCAAGCTCTTTGCAAGATTCTGAGGTAACACAATGACCAATGCCTAAGCAGGAAAGCCTCAACCTTATGGCATTGACTCTAAATTTGACATGGTTCTTCCCTTTCCCATCACGCCCTCCATTAAAAGACAACATTACATCAAAAAAACTAGTTAACATTGTTTTTGGAGTTGTGGATGTCCAGGCCTTTGAGTTAGTGCTCTTATGCGGAGTATATACCATATTTTCTCATGTACACCTTGCACACAAACACTATTAAACAAAACAGTGTGATTACACTAATCTCTATAAGTTGCAAATCCAATAACAAGTACAAATTTTCAAGTTGGTGGCTTTTAAGAGGTCCACATATGACTTCAACTATAATTCCTTCAATGCCTTTTTATTGTTGTATTAAGTGTACAATTCGAGTGCGATTACTAAGTACAATAAAAATCAGACTTACCTTTTTCGATCATGGTAAATTAGAGCGGAATATGTTTCCGTGACATGAAATCCTTTACTGCTCACAAACTAAGGTCATCATAAACCATTATTTTTTTAATTGAAAAAGAATACCCAAAACAAGGAAACTTCATTTATGTTTTCTTCAAAAGCTTTTAACTGTGTACATCAAAATCAACTATAACACACTATGGTGGCTCACTCATTGCAATATTTTGGGGAGTTGTATTTTTT
This sequence comes from Taxus chinensis, assembly GCA_019776745.2. Lineage (NCBI taxonomy): Eukaryota > Viridiplantae > Streptophyta > Pinopsida > Cupressales > Taxaceae > Taxus > Taxus chinensis. Next base: position 21,744,304 of record CM034156.1, read on the forward strand.
TTAGAGGTTAAAATTGTAAAAAATATATTTTGACACATATCTATAAGATTTGATTAAAATATTTCGAGGAGAAAACAAGGAGAAAATAACACAAGCCAACTTAAACAAAAACAATATCAAGCTTAAGAATAACTATGTTGTGGTTTTTTTATTTTTTATTTTACCATATGAAGGGGTTGCCTATTCCCAGTTAGTGTCGATAACTTGTTAGAGTGTCAATAACTTGTTCGGGCGCTGACAACTAACCCTCACACAACTGAAAGAAATGAAAAATTATGAGAAAAATAGGTTTTGCTATTTTTTTTATTTTATATCTTATGGTGTTTACTATTATTCGACGTTTAAATGGTTTAATCAGTGGAGGTTTTTTTACTGTGGCACATTTGTCTGTTGAGCCTGACAAAGACTAAAACAATGGTTAGAAGGGTGGTTTCTAGTTTCAGTCATGGTTTGGGGTTCGTGATAGACGGTATCAATGCAAAATTGAGAAAAAAATATGTGGATGGAAGTAAACAACAAATATGCGAACGAAGCAGATGCAAACGTATTTTTAACGTTTGTCCAACTTCAATCTCAACCTTCTTTGCAGTGATCGATGTCAGACAACCTAACCCTCAATTCAATTGGGGTAACTCCTTAAACATAATTAACAAATAATCTGAGATAATTACAATAAAATGTCGTCGGAAAGAGTCATAATCCTAAAAATTTGGTGAGACATTCAAAACAATAAAAAAACTAAAAACAAAAATCACATTGAAATATGTCGAAAAAAGGAAAAAAGATTGAATGCCTCCTTACAATTCATATTGAATGAAATTAAATATAATAATATTTTATATTCAAAACAATCACTCTTATATAAAAACCTTACACCTAAATTTTTTTAAAATCAAATCAATTCCTCTTTTTGAAAAAAATTAATTCCAACTACAATATCTTTGACACGAATAAATCATGACATAACACATGTTTTCAAAGCGTAATTATTTGTCCTATGCAAACAATGTTGGCTGAAACAAACGATAAACCATTCAGATTGCCATTCAACGCGTTATCAATATATCAAAGGGCCCGGGCCCCACCAAACAGAAACGCGGATCTTAAAGTAGTTAATTAGTGCAACTGTATGCGAAATTTCCACGTGCCACCGTTTGCTTGGAAAATGTGACCACGTGTTAAGCTTCTGCCCACTCCATTCTCCTCCCAACTGAAAATTGTCTTTTCTAACCACTAAAGCGAAAAAAAGTATGGCACCTTTGTCGGTGCAATTTAATCTTCGTGACAAATAAAACAATCCATCCATTGAATCATACGAAGTATTTATTAATATAAAACAACAAACATACAAGTAAACTTGAGAAGTTTCAAAGATGTGTACATAGTCATATGATTGCTCTTTAGCCATAATCAAATTGTTTATGGCAAGAAAGTAGCTATTTCACTTACACATGTAACACAAGCAACCACCTCATGTCTATATGATCTTTAGATTGTTGGGATTCTTTATTTTTTATATAACATTTTTTTTTTTTTCAACCTAATCGGGGTTTCCCAGTGATATGCAAAGCCGTCCGCCTAAGCTAAACTTACAATACGAAGTTATGTAGATCGTAGTACATATTTTTTCAAGAAACTAATGCACACAAAAAATGAGTTCAAATTGAAGGGTGTAGATATCTTTTGATCTTAGTATAGATCACAAAGTGAATTTAACCAGGGTAATCGTAATTAGTATTATCTTGAATACCAATCAAATGTATAATCGCTAACATAAATGAATGATAAGGTCTAGAAAGTGAAATTTGAATTATTGTCTTTTAAATCGATATAAAAAATAATTTTCATTTAATCAAGACAAAGGCATAATCACTCAAATAAATGAATGATGACCCACAATGTGACTTTTAAATTATTTATTTGTAAATCAGTGAACAATTAGAATTCATTTAAGTAAGACAAAGAAGCTGGTATCAAAATATTGAAAAAAGAAAAAAGAAAAAACATGAAAAATTTGTGCACTGTCAAAACACATTGAACAATCTCTTGGGAGTAGTCTAACTGAGGTATTACTACTAGCAATACATGCTATACAAATATTAAACTTAAATTTAGTTCTTATGACTATGAGTAATCAATTAATCATTCTTATATGACATTGCTTTCAAATTCAATTATAATTTGAGATCTTTTACATAAACTGAAGAGTTATTAGCATTTGATTAAAGTTGCAAACTTTGAAATAATAAATTGGTTTCACATTCAAATATAGTTTGAGATCTTTCACATAAACTGAAGAGTTATTAGCATTTGATTAAGGTTTCAAACTTTGAAATAATAACCACAAACACATTACCTTATAAATGCCAAAACAATGGGACTTCACTTTCAACAACCAACATAGCATTTTTATCTAATATCATTGTTGATTTATTATGAATTGCATGTTTCTTTTCTTTTTGCTTCTTACGATCATATTTAATATAGCTTAAAATTACACAAAACAACACTATTAGATTAAAACCATAATGTTGTTTATATAATAACAAAAAGACTTGAATAAAATACAAGGTTTAATTGTATACCAAGTTGCTTAAGTGTAATAGTGGAGAAACATATAAAAAACATGTACCAATTTCATACAACACAATAATAAAAATAAAATAATAGAAACTCTACTTCTACACTCGACTGCAATGAACAACATGCCTAAACATATGTGAAGTTGATTTAAAATATGTATAAGTTCATTGCAAATCATTTTTATATTGTTTTTGAAGTAAAGCTAAGAGCTCAAGATAAAAGAAAAAAATTACTCTTCTAAACTATATATTCATTGGTGAATAACAAGTTTGGAAGTGACAATCTATACTTGTTTTAATTGTTTTAGAGAGTATAATGTGTAAATAAATGCATCTTAAAAAATGAGTATACCATATTGGAGTATGTCTATATAATTTGTTTATAATATACTCACAAGTTTCAAGCATGATGTTAATATTAAAGATAAAAACACAATCATTTGTTTGTGTAAGTATTACACCCCAGTAAATATGAAGTCTTTATATTTATGAAAAAGCCAAGACACAACTTTAGCCAATGAATTTAGTATTTGTGAAACTTTTTATAGAAGTAAATATTGTAATTTATAGATATACTTAAAAGAGTTAGCCCTCAACAAATTCCAGAGTGACATGAAGTTGAAATTCTATCTTACATGTGTACAACATTGTGTAATTCATTCTAGACAAACACAAAGATAAAGAACAATGAATTTGTTTGATTGCTAAAAAGGTTCTAGGCTTGAAAAAAGAGGAAAAGTATCTTCACACACATTATAAGTAATATCATCACTGACGTTGTGTTATCCACATTGCCTCTTCCAAAGGAAATAACATCCATAATCACACTAAAGGTAGAAAATATACCTTTAGAAACTAAATCAAATCTGACACATATTTAGGTGATGTCATATTGTAGATGTATAAATCGTGCATGATTGGTGTCACAACTTCTAAGTAAATGAGTTAAAGAGAACAAATATTAGTACTAAGTATAGTTCTAGATACCATACAAGAATTGGACCAAAACCAGAGCCTAACTTATACATAATAGAAGAAAGGAAAAACCAAAAAGCAGGCCCCCAAACTACTACCAAAGATGAAGAGAATGCCTTCAATGCCCTCCAACATGATACACAACAAGGTGAATGCTAATATTTGTTGATGGTACTAACATGAACTTTTATTTCCAAATAATGTCTATAATGTACTCTTTTTTTATTTTTAAGATCGATAAATTTATTCAAGTTTTTTTTAAGTCTCTAGGAAGTAGAGAATTGAATGAGTATTATCAGGTTTTATCTTTAAAATACAAAAATCACTTTTTTCTTTTGGCTTATGATCAGGAAAGGAATTACATCAAACCCCAGTAGAGATGTAATGAATTACTTTTGATCTTTGGTAACCTTGTGTACCTATAGGGAGTAGGGGAGAGATAAATTCTCTAGGAATCAAATAATACAATAATATGATCAATGAGCTTCTCATCCAAGGTATTCATCTTTCCACTTCCTCTTTTTTTAAAATATGTAATTTGCATTGTTATATTTATGATGTACAAGAGGTCTTCTGTAAGGATTAGGATGCCATCTTTGACAAGGATCCAACCATTTGTGATAATTTGTCTCTACGATGCTCCATGGATCTCGGAAAACCAATATGTGAATTGGATAAATTGATGCTTTGTGTAAGATTCTATGTCATGTCTTGCTTCTCTTTTGTGCAGTGAAAATTTTATGTTTTTGACTCATTCACAACAAAGAGTAATTTTATAACAAGTTGTTTAAGTGTAATCTTGGAGGAATGTCTACAAAATTGTAACACTTTTATACAACACAAGAATAACAACAAAATAATAGGAACCCTATTACTACACTTGGAAACAATGAAATGCACACCTGAACATATATGTAGTTGATTTTAAATAAATGTAATTTCACTGGAAATAATTTTAATATTGTTTCTAAAGTAAAGCTTAGTGCTCAAGATAATAAGAAAATAAATCTCTTCTAAACTATATACCCATTGGTGCATAATAGGTCTAGAATTGATATTCTATACTTGTTTTAATTGTTTTAGATTGTATAAGGTGTACATAAATGCATCCAAAAAAATGAGTATACCATATTAGAGTACATCTATATAATGGATATAATATACTCACTATTTTCAAGCATGATGCTTATTAAGGGTAAAAACACAATAATTTGTTTGAGTAACTATTGCTTTCCATGAAGGCTTAGTATTTATGAAAAATCCAAGAAAAAACTTTAGCCAATGAATTTAGTATTTGTGAAACTTTGTATAGAAATAAATATTGTATTTACATATATACCAAAAGAGTTGGCCCTTAACAAATTTTGAATAGACATGAAGTAAAAATTATAATCTACATGCATAAAATTTTGTCGTTCATTCCAAACGAACATGGACATACTTAAATAAATTATAATGAATTTGTTTGACTATTGAAAAGGTTCATGTCCTACGAAAGGAGGAAAAGTTTCTTCACACACACTATAAGCAATATAATCACTGACAGTGTGGTATCAACATTGCCTCTTACAAAGGAAATAACAATCATAATCATATTAAAGATAGAAAAATATACCTTTAGAAACTAAATAAACTCCGACACATATTAAGTGATGTCATATCATATTGCATAAATTGTGTCTGATTAGTGTCACATCTACAAATAAAATGAGTTAAAGAGAATACAAATTAGTACTAAGTACAATTCTAGACACCATACAGAAATTGAACCAAAATCATAGTTTAACTAATACATAATATACAAAAGATAAAACAATAAAGAGGTCTCCAAGATACTTCCAAAGATGAAGATAATACATCCAATGCCTTCCAAGCTAATAACTACCACCACACATCAAGCCCATTGCTAATATTTTTTGTTGGTAACAATAAGAACTTTTATGGAGATATAATATTTGTAATGTACTCTATTTTTGGTATTAAGATAGGAAAGTTTTAATGAAGGGTTTTTTTTGTCTCCTGGAAGAAGAAAATTAAAAGAACATTATTAGGTTTTTCTTTAAAATAGAGAAATGATATTTTTGTTTTATATTTGAGTCAAGAAAGGAATTGCATCAAAATTTGAGTGAAGTGTGAAGTGATTGCAAAGTGAATCATGGATATTAGGAAAATAAAATAAACCCTAGAGGTGAAGCGTATGCATAGTAGTGTGTCATTGGAGCTTTTGATTGCTGATGTGAGCTGCCTCTTGTTGCATATTAAGGAAGGACCTACAAAAGAAGAGCAAGATAGTAGTCAAAGTTCCATTTATGAGAAATTGAAGTAACATGTATATAAGTAAGTAAAAGTGTGAAAGTATGTAAAAGGAAAGTGTGTACTTGATCTATAGGAGTGTAAGTGATAGAGAAATGTCTTGATTTTCTTGCAGTTGATTTGAATGTTGATGGTAAGGTTTTTTGGAGATCTCACGCTAAGAGCGAGTTTTTTTGGCGATCTCACGCTAAGTGTGATTTTTTCGAGTGATCTCACGCTAAGTGTGTGTTTTTTTAATCTCATGCCAAGAGAAGAGTGTTAGGGAGAGAGGTATAGCTTTTATTTCCTTCCATGCGATCTGTAAACTCTTCAACTTTAGAATTATCCACATAATCACAAAATAAACGTTGTTGTTCTACTTTCTATTAGAAAATGATAGAGATAGCTAGTGAATGAATTATGCTTATGCTTAGAATCCACAATTATAGGAAAGGAAATAATTTTAAGCTCACAAACACCAACAAATTTTATCTTGGAAACCTCAAGAGGAGGAAAAACCAGTCGAGAGGGGCAATTTCTCTTTCTTCCCACTTTTATTGGCCAATTCAAAATAACAAGTACAAAATTTACAATAAGTATGAAAGAGAAGTAGATAATATCTCACACTTCCTCCCAAATACTTGCTTGCTCTATCTCAACACTCCTTTCTTCTACAAAACACAGTTCCAGCACTAAGAACTTCTTGCTCACTTGCTTTCATTCTTTGATGATCCTATTCTCTTATACAAACATGTATTTATAGCCTTTCTCATGTCCTCCCGTGCACTGGAGAATGGGAAAGGTCGTGGAGGTGAAGAGACACAAACAACCTTCCAAATTCTAGGTTGTTCGTTTCATATTTTTCCTGTCCAAAAGAGCCAAGACCGCCGCCCAAAGCAGACTAGTGGTCCCAAGACCGCCACCCTAGTTGGGGTGGCAGTTTTGTAACTGTCACTCTCCAGAGAGTGGTAGTCTTGTTACTAAAAATACATAACCTCAGTGTATTATTTTTCCTTCTTTCGTGCTGACTGATTTTATGAAATAGAGTCATTTTGGATCCCTATGGATCACACCTCCCCTGCTTAGGATGCTTTTGGTCCCACAAAAGCTTAGTGGGGGAGAAGATGAGGAAATAATTCCCTCACTTTCTCCTTGGAGTACCACCGGGACTGCCTTGGTGTCTTTCCTTTTAGTCCAATCTGCCAAGACTCCTGGGGACCTCTCCTAGTCTCTCTGACCTTCTACTGCAGCACTACATCCTCCTCCAATTTGCCTCATGAGTCTAAGACTCAATACTCAATGGAAGGTAGCAACTGTAGTTCTTCATCTTCATCTAGCATGGATGTCTCATGTAGGTGTAAGTTCTCACAGTTTACAACAGATTACATCCTCATAAATGATGGTAAATCAAGTCAAAAGGCATTTTCTCTAACCTGCTCCAATATGGTGAAGGGCCCATGTCGTAGTGGCTTGAGCTTCCATGCGTGACCTTGTAGTCTCTCCTTGCTCAAGTAAAGCCAAACTCTATCTCCAACATGAAGTTTATGTTCCCTCCTATGATGATCGTGCCTAGCTTTGTACTTGGCTTGAGATTTCTCTAGCTATTCTTTGACTTTGAGATGGATTTGTTGGATCCTCTCAATAAATTTTTTTTCTCTAGTCACCTCTGTGTCTCGTGTCTCTTATTCATCCTGCTTCCCAACTATTATGTCCAGCAGATTTATAGGTAGAGATCACAAGCATGCTTCAAAAGGTGACTTCATAGTGGATGTGTGTACTGTCCGGTTATAGGAATGTTGAATGTAGGCTAAGAAGTCATCCCAAGTCCTTGGATATTTGTTGTTATACCCTCTTATCAATTGTACAAAATTCTTGTTTACCACCTATGTCTGTCCATCTGTCTTTGGATGGAAATTTATGCTCCTTTGTAACCTGGTATCCATCTTGTCCCACAAAGTAGTCCAAAACTTCCCCAAGAACCTGGAATCCCTGTCAGAAATAATAGACTTTGGAAAACCAAAATGCACCCATACATTAGCAAAGAAAATATATGCTGCCTCATGTGCTTTTATTGTCTTTTTACATGCCATAAGAATACACATCTTACTGAATCTATCAACAATAACATATAGATAGTCATGGCCATGTTTAGACATAGGTAATCCTCCTACAAAATCCATAGAAATTTCCTCCCAAATACAAGTAGGTACTATCAAAGGCATATAAAAACCCTCCTTCCTAGTCTTAGGCTTGTTGGTACAATAGAGTTTACATCCCCGTAAAAATTTTGATACTTTTTCTTGCATATTTGGCCAATACACGTACCTTTGCAAGTGGGCTAGGGTCTTACCAACATCGAAATGTCCCGCTACTTTCGAGGTATGTGCTTCCCTCATCAATAGAATTATTTCTTCTTTGGCACGCAAAGCTTCCCCCATCAATAGAGCAACCCGTCCTTGAGATAACAATCTTCAATCCCTGTCCTTTCAGTCCCTTAGGACTGCAACTGCTGAAATGTCACCCCAAAGTCTTTGTCCTGGGCATATTCCTCTTTGTAAGCTTCCTTCATGAAGGGCTCGATCTAAGAGATAGTGGCCAAACAGGAAAAAAATCTCCTGTGTGGGTGGCATAGACAACATGTCTGCCACCAAGTTTGTACTACCCTTCATGTATTTGATCACCAAGTGGAATTGCTGAAGGAACCCCATCCATTTGTAGTGCCTTTCCTGCTACAATTTATACTGTGCTTGCAAATACTATAGAGGTTTGTGGTCAATGTGCACAATAGTTTCTTTACCCAAAAAATAATGCTTCCATTTTTTAATTACTTGAACTAGTGCATACATTTCCTTATCATATACTGAATATACTTTAACTTTTGAAGTGAAGTTTCATAATGATAACGTATGAGTTTACCTCCTTGAAGCAACACTACGCTCATGGCGTAATCATTGGCATTTGTCTCTACTTCAGAAGGCTTCTGCAAATTAGGAAGAGTAATTACTGGAGCATGACTAATCTTGTATTTCAATAACTTAAAGGATTTGTCTTGTTCCTTACCCCAGTCAAAACCTTCTCTTTGTGGCCACTGTGTGTAGAGGTGCTACAATCATAGAGAATCCCAGAATGAACTTCCGCATGTACTGTACAGCTCCCACAAAAATCCTTGTCTCTATGGCTCCCGTCGGTGCTGGCCAATTAGTGATGTATTCCACCTTCTTTGGATCCACTCATAGCTCTCCTCCTCTAACCACGTGCCCAAGATAGACAAGTGATTGTTTGGAAAACTCACATTTCTTCATATTACAAAGCAATTGTTTTTCCCTGAGAACTTGCAAGACTTATTGTAAATGAGTTAGATGTTATTCCCATGTGGCACTAAAAATCAAAATATCATCTAGATATACAATGACACACAAATATATGAAATCTTGCAATACATCATTCATCAATATCATAAATGTAGCAGGTGCATTGCATAACCCAAAAGGAAGTACTAACCATTCATACAAACCATGTTTTTTTTTGAAGGTAGTCTTCCATATATCCTCCTCATACATTTGGAATTGGTGATAACTAGACTTGAGATCCAACTTCGTGAAGAATTTGGCATGTTGAAGCTGGTCCAAGAGATCATCTATGTGGGGAAGTGGATATTTGTTCTTTATGGTGATCTTGTTCAAAGCATAGTAGTCAATGCACATTCTCCAAGAACCATCCTTCTTTGGCACCATCACAATAGGCGAACCACATGGTGAGGTGCTCGGATGTATCACCCCTTGGTCTAGTATTTCCTAGAGTTGTTTCTTTACTTCAGTACTCTCAAGCAAGGATTTCCTATACAACCTGATGTTTGGTAGAGGGGACTCTGGCAATATTTGAATCTCATGCTCTACTTCCCGTTTTGGTAGTAACCCACTGGGAGCCTAAAATACTTCCTGAAAAGAATGAATAATACTATCCAAATCATGCTTTCCCTAGTTAGAAATCTCTGAAACTTCTACCTCTTCTTGTTTATCCTTTAACAAAAGTAAACAAAATTGATTATGATTTGCATGAATAAGTTGTTTTGCTTGGTTAGGACTCGCCATAGTAACATGTGTCTTACGCTGGTGTGCCCAGATGTTGTATTTGATCCCATCCTTGACCCATTTGTACTTGTTTTCCCTTCTCATAAATATAGCATCCCTGATATACAATTAAGGACTCACAAATACAACATCAAAAGCATCAAGTGGAATAACATCAACTTCCAAAACATCAATATACTGGGAATTTATCCCAAACTTGACCTTACATCTTCTCGTTACCTGAATTTCAACACCCTTCTTCACCTAACCCAAAGGATAATGGTGTGGATGCTCGTAAGTCTCAAGACTAAGATTCTTTACAACTGCTTCAGAAATAAAGTTTGATTGAGAACCGGTATCAACCAAAGCATTTGCCTTAGTTCTTTGATTTGGATTTTGATCTGGAATAGTCTACTCATCTCCTCTTCTTGGTTGTCCATGTTGGTGGCCGTGCATCCAAGCCTTTCTTCTACATCAGAGTCATCTTCGATTTCCACCTCCCCTTTTGTTTTTATAGTTTTCATGGACTTCTTTGAGTCCTTGGTTCTAGATGTCTTTGGATGCAACTTCCAACATGTAGCGTTAGTATGACCATTGATATCATAATTCTTGAAAAAAATCTTGGGATCTTTACAAGTATTTAAAGTAGTGGCAGCTTGTTTACCTTTCCCTTTCCACTTACCCTTGTTACTTATTTTCCCATACTCTTTTTTCTGCTGATTTTTTCGAATGCTTTTCCCTTGGCTCTGCTTCTCCTTGCTTCTTTTCATCATCTATGTAGTATGCTTGCACACATGCCTCGTTGAGATCTTTGGGCTTGGTGGAGATGAATTTTCTTCGAAGGTGAGTGTGAATTCCTCCCAAGTACTTAGTCAAAATATCCTCATCCTCCAATTCCATATTTAGCAACATGGCCTGTCTCTGAAACTCGTAGTATAGTCCTGCACACTTTGACCACTGTGTTGTCTAAAATACTGCCATTTAATCATTTGGTCAGTCTTGTGGCCAATAAGATAGAAGTTAGCTCTAAGTAATTCTTTAAATTCTCCAAGATTTCACAATAGGACGCTTCTTCTTTTCACAAGTGGTTAGATGATTTTCCCACCAAAGTAGAGTGTGTCCCTCCATTTCAAGACGTGCAAAGGTGATCCTCTGTGCCTCAGTGACATTATGGATGCTAAAGTATACTTCTAATTGTTTTAACCATTTATCAAGCAACTTTACATCTACTTGTCCTTCAAAGCTTTTAATATCAACTTTCGTCTCAACTTTAAAAGGAGTATGATCAGATTTTACCTTTTCTCTTGTGTTTGAAGTCTCTTCTCCATGCTCTTCCCCATAATTTTCCTCATGGTGGCTCCTTCCTATGCCAAAATTTTCAGCTAAGCCCCAAACCACTTAGTCCATGGAGTCTTACTTGACAGAAGGTGTCTTCTACAAATCGGCAAGCTCTTCTTGCCTTCTAAACATCCTATCCATCATGGTCTCCAGCATCTCGATTCTATAGACCAAGTTCTCTTCCTCCATTTGTCCCCAAATTCTTTGTTTCCACTTCTTTGTAGAAATTTTTGGATCGCAAGGTAAATCCTCTTCGCCTTTAGATCTCGTCACTGTCATACAAATCCAAGAATGAATACCACATTCCTAGATCCTTGTTAGCTCTGGTACCAAAATGATCTATAAACTCTTCAACTTTGGAATTATCCACATAATCACAAAATACACATTTTTGTTCTACTTTCTATTAGAAAATGACATAGATAGCTAGTGAATGAATTATGCTTATGCTTAGAATCCACAATTACAGGAAAGGAAAGAATTTAAGCTCACAAACACCAACAGATTTTATCCTAGAAACCTCTAGAGGAGGAAAAATCCGTCACGAAGGGCAATTGCTCTTTCTTCCCACTTTTATTGGCCAATTCAAAATAACAAGTACAGAGTTTACAATAAGTATGAAAGAGAAGTAGATAATATCTCATACTTCCTCCCAAATACTTGTTTTCTCTGTCTCAACACTCCTTTCTTCTACAAAACACAGTTCCAGCACTAAGAACTTCTTGCTTTCATGCTTTGATGATCCTATTCTCTTCTAAAAACATGTTTTTATAGCCTTTCTCATGTCCTCCCATGCACTGGAGAATGGGAAAGGTCATGGAGGAGAAGAGACACGAACAACCTTCCAAATTTTGGGTTGTTCATTTCATATTTTTGTTTTCTTTCCAAAAGAGCCAGGACCACCACCCAAAGTACACTGGTGGTCCTAGGAACACCACCCTAGTTAGGCGGTGGTTCTGTAACCGCCACTCTGCAGAAAGCAGCGGTATTGTTACTAAAAAGATAGAACCTCCATGTATTATTTTTCCTTCTTCGTGCTGATTGATTTGATGAAGTAGAGTCATTTTGGATCCCTATTGATCACCATGACTCTTCCCAATAAGCACCACAACAAATGGTACATCCTTTATTTGTAACCTATTGTTCCTATTTTTCCTGATTATAACTGATTGTAACTAATTGAATGTATTAAGTAATTGGAGGTAATTTCCTGATATGGGAGAAGTGTACTATAAACTGATATAAATTTTGTTGAACTGAGATATTGATTTTTTTCCCCATGACACAAAGACCCAGGTGGGCACAAGTGCCCACCACTATTGTCCAGTACTGGGTGCTATTGTATGATATATATTTGTGATACAATTCTATTTCTGAACCATTCTAAAATTGTGTTATTGTGCCAATTATGTATTGTGTTGTGTTGTTCTAAAGATCTGAGTTGTTGTAAGGGTTCACCCAATAGATGTCCCCCTCATTTTGGGTGCATACGACAACTGTAGGAAAATGTGTCTCAAAGGAGAGGACCCTTGATAGGTATATCATGTACTAGATACCTGCAGGGGGTAGGGGTAGGGGGTAGGTATTGTAGAAACCAAGGCACATGTAAATAAGATTGGTTAGTAACAAGTGTTAGTTGTAAAATATCTAGCATGCAATAAATGATAATGTAACAAGTAATTAGGAAGACAAGTAATTTCACTAGACAATCAAGGCCGAAGTGGCCAAAATCATACAATGATTACACAAGACATAGGGGATAGCCCAAAAATAATAGACAACAAGAAGTAACAGATAGTCATGGTTGTATAAATATTACAAGGAAAATTCTACACATGAATCACCCATTATCATGTTAGAAAGATAAATAGTATGTAAAAGTGTGTATAGATTAGCGAAAATTAAATTGAGTGTAATGAGAAGTAGTAAATAATGTGACAATAGAACATGTGATGTATGAATTATAGAGTAGAAAAGGTACATGCCCCCATGAGCTTTGATGGGACTGGTAATGAGTTATGTCAAGCATCATGCATCATGTATGAATACGTGATAGGACCTGCATTCACATCAAGATACTAAGTGAATGTGTATGTGTATATAGAAAAATATAATGGCGTACTAAGAATCTAACTAGCAAAGTGCAACATATAAGTATAATAAGTTGACAAGAGAAAATGCAACGAAGATATGCAAATGTTATGTGAGTATGATGGTGTGATATGTAATGCGTGCATATGATAGGATTAGTATTTCCCCCATTAGATGTGTATGAGATGAGTTTTATTTTTAAATTCCCCCTCAACAGTCAAGAATGAACCATAGAACAAGAGTGCGTCATTAGGAAATGAGTGTATTGTGTGAGAGTAGATGATAGAAAGATATATCATAAAGCACAGAGCATGAAGTGTGTAGATAATGTGAGGTTCATTGATGAAGTGTTCCCTCAATATTCAAGTGTGAACCGTACTGGTAGAGTGTGTCATCAGGTAATGAATGTGTATATGCATAATAGTGTTTGAGGTGCATCACATTAAGTGGGTTCTTGATTGGTTTGTCAAAAGAGTGGAAGGACAATAGACATCGAGTTCACCAAATGATTTAATATAAATTGAATTAAATATAACTGTATAATAACTATTATAAAGAATGATATACACATGCTAATATACAGTAAGACACGAGTTAAAAAACATGTACAATATGAAAAATTGAGCAAGAGAGGGAGATAGAGAGATTTAGCTTATTTTCAAGCAGTCAGAAAGCGATATAGGCAGGTGAATAGTTGAAAGAGACTGGGGGAGTTTCATAACTATAAACTGGAGGTTCTAAAACTTGAAACGATGCAGGACGAGAGTGGCCACAGGAGGGAAGGAGTGCCTGGGAAATAGTGACTAGATCTGTGTGCTAGTGTCTAGATAGGTGCTCAGATTATGATATATTATGTGTAGGAGAATATTCGTTGTTGATCATTATTTTTTGTTCTAGAATCCCTCCTAGATCACTAAATGTACTTATAACCTGCAAAAAAAAGTTGTCTACCTGAATATGTCCACATAACACATCAAATCTAATAAAAAATATGCAAAATGTGGATTCGTACTGACCCCGGTAGTCACCTAAAGAGTGAACTTAGAACTAAGCATTGTACTACATTTTAGACTCTATGTATTTCTATGTGAAAGTGTGTGTATAATTCCCTAGGATGCCCTTGTGCAAGTTACACTAAGATAACGGGCTAGATCTAGAATGTTCCAATGATTCAAATGTATGCAATGGAATATAATAGATTTCCCCTCCTATGTTGTGTATACAGAAGTGAAGAAACTCTTGTCTCTTGATTGAATTGGCTAAATGGATGCTTTAAAGTGCTCTTGAGCCTTCGGATTCAAGCTTAAGTGATATTAGTTCTTGGTCCCTTATTTGAGAGTTATGATTGTGCATATATATAATTCCCTTATTTGAATTTCGTAATTGACAATTGGAATGTTGAACCAAAAGTATAAAATATGCCCAATAAGTAAAAGATACATAACAGAGTGAGAAAAGGGGAGAAAGGGGCAGGAGTGCCCAAGAGAGACAACATCGGCTGAGCGCTAGTGCCCTAACTGGGCGCTAATGCCTGAGGGAATAAAATATAAATTAGTCAAATAACCATAGGGTTGTAAGATGTGTAAGACCAAAAAGAGTGCAATATATAAAGCAAAAGGCCCAAAATATAGTGTCAATTACTAGTTTTCTTGCTTAGGAATTCTATATATATTAGTATGCTCTGGGACCTAGAAATGTACCCAAGTGCATAGATATTTTGTCTACACCTATTGAATTTGGTTGTAAACTTGATCCTAAACTTGCATGTGAATAATATAATCATGCTCTTTATAGGCAGCTTGTAAGTAGTTTGGTTTATCTTACAATCACTAGACCTAACATTGGATATGTAGTAGGTATTGCATCTAGATTCATGCAGGAGCCATATCAAGATCATTGAAAGTTAGCAAAAATAATATTAAAATATATTAAAGAAACAATTGATTTTGGTTTACATTATACTTCTTCTGATAATGCATGTTTATATGGCTATTGTGATTTTGACCATGTTGGTGATGTAATAGATAGAAAATCTATAACCAGATATGTGTTTAATTTTCGTACAGGTGTCATTACTTGGAGTTGCAAAAACCAGCCAACGCATCTTTTCTACTGAGGAAAATATAGAAGTCTAATAGAAGTAGTGAAAAAAGTCATGTGGCTAAAGCGATTTTTGGGATAAATTCACATGGAAATCAAAGGAAGTACTCATCTTTTATGTGATAGTCAGAATTGTATTTCTCTAGTTAATAATATAATTTAGCATCATAGAATGATGTATATAAATATACATATCCATTTCATCCGAGAGAAGGTACTTTTTGGTGATATAGATCTTTAGTTCTATCCTATTAAAGATCAAGTTAGAAACATATTTACAAATTCATTGTGTCATGAAGTTCTGTAAGTTTCTTGGAATGCTTGTCCTTTCAAAGTTACCATTGAGGGGAGTGTGGATCACAATTCCACCTTCTATTTTCTAGCCTTGTTTTTTCTTCTTCACCTCTATACTTTTTCTCCAATTAAAGCATTGTAAAAGATCTTTTATGATCTTTATTTATTTATCACTCTAAGTTTAATGTGTAGTCCATTAATTAAAAATCATGGTGTAAAGGAGGTCCTTACTTTATAAAAGGATCCTAGAGATTCTTGTATATATTTTCCATTAGAAACTATGAGATGTAATCAAACAAATCATTCTTAGCCTAAATCATAACTTCCGATTTATGGATTCCAAATCCTTTTATACCAAAAGGTAAGTTTAGCATGGTGAAAGTGTATTAATCCTTCAAATGTGATATATTATCCTAAACCCTTACTGTGGTTTAGGGATTGCAAATCATGTTGTATAAATAGGTCATGTTGGCATATAAACCCCACTTACTATTAAGGAGGATTGTTAGAACATTAATCTTAAGCAGGGTTTAACCCCATCTTAAGTCTTATTAAGCTATAAATGTTAGTTTATAATTAAATAAATAAAAAAATGTAATATTTTTATTTATTTAATATAAACTTTAGGTTATCCAACGGGTAGTGGTGTAACAGTTCTTAGGTCTCATAGTAATTGGGAGATCCAAGGTTCAAATCCCAGTTCCGTGTTAAGGCGGCCTAGTATCAATGGTTTGGATACCCTAGTGATAAGGTACCATGATAATGTGGTTTAACCTGTGGGCTAGACGAGAGCTTAAACTTTCATCCTTAGATGGTTCCACGACCAGTGTGGGCTAGTGATGCCACAAAGGGCTAGGTCCCTCTCCCTAGGTAACCTCAGCAAAAAAAAATATAAACTTTAGGCTATATGTTTAATTGATTATTAAAAACAATTTATTAAATTGGTGGGGTGCTTCACAAGAAGACACACCCATTAAAACCACTTATATAGGACTCTTGGGGCATGCTAAAATCAATGGATTTGATTTTTTGAAAAGGGAGGGAAGTAGTGAAGAAGGGTATTACTGGACTAGAAAATTTTTATGTTTCTCATAAATGGAAATCTAGTTTTGACCGTGGTTTTTTTACCTTGTAAGAGGTTTTCCATGGTAAATTTATATTCATTGTGTTATGGTTATGGTTATTTATTATTGTTTAGTTCGTAATATTTAATAAATATGTAATGTTTGATTAATTGCTCAGACCTTGACAAGGTTTTCTCCCCAAAATATCCAAAACAAGACACAAGACAGGTTCCCACTCATAAGTAATTTTGAAATCTCTTCTAGAATCCCTCTTATTCTTGAATTTGAAATCATGTGCATTAATGGCAGTTACCTACCTATGGCTTATTATTTGAGATAGAGTCCAATAGAAAATTACATGCCACAGTTGAGTTGACATTCTTTTTACACATGCCATTTGTCTTTTCTACATTCAAGTATTTTTCCGTGTGCACTCCAATTCTTCCTGCAATATATGTATGCCCCCTATTTTACTTAATGCCTTCCCAAAAAATTTCGTTCAATATTTTTAGGCTATTGTGATTCTATTCTCAAATGCCTTAGTTGTTTATATGATCTTCTTCAATTTCTATGTGTGCTCCACTTTGCTTAGTCAAAATTATATATAGTCCCTTGAGTCTCCTATGATTATCCTACATCAAACACCCGGGTAAAACAAAAGTGAGCTCCTCTGCACTTATCCATGTCGCATCTTCTTTTGTGTTCTCTTTCAACATCACTAGGTGTTCATTGTATTATTTCCCACATGTCTTCATTCTTATCCTTGATTCTTATATAACCTCAATTTCTTCAGCATTTTTCTCTAGTATATGTCTTCTCTAGTCTAGATTATTTTCAATTTCTAGTGCATCATATCCTAGCTCCTTTATATGATGTTCTTCCTCCTTTTGTTTACTGGAACCTCCTTTTTGAAACTCATATAAATCTGAAATGTTGAATATTGGTGAGATATATAATCCCTTGGACAATGTTATCTTGTACTCATTTGTCCCAATATTCTGCACTACTTTACATGGTCCAATTTTCTTCAACTTTAGCTTATTATAAGTTCCTTTGGGAAACCTTTCTTTCTAAAAATATGTCATTACTTGATCTCCTTCTTCAAATTATTTAGCTCGGTGTCCTCTATCCACATATTCTTTATAACCTTGATTATTTCTCTCCAACTTCCCAAACAATTCCTCATGTAGCTCGTGCATATTTTTTGCATATGCTTATTCTTTTACGTTGCAATTTTCCATTACCTCATGCAGCTCCATGACTCCCCTTGGACTTGTTCCATAGGGAATATAAAATGTGGTTCTCCCTATGATCCTAAAAACTAAACTATTATAGGCAAACTCCACTTGTGCCAATATTGTGTCCCATTGGCCTGGTCTACCTCCTATCATGTTGTGCAACAAATTGCGTAATATTTCATTCACTACTTCCATCTGCCCATCAGTGTGTGGATGGTAGGCTAAACTATAAGTTAATCTTGTTCCTAACTTCCTCCATAAAGTTCTCTAGAAATATCCTAGGAACTTAGTATCCATGTTTGACATTATACTCATTGGTAACCCATGTAACCGCACTTCTATGAAAAATAGTAGTGTGATGTCCGACGCATCACTAGTCTTTTTACATGCAATAAAATGCACCATCTTTGAAAATCTATCAGCTACCAAAAAAATGGACTCATTTCCTCTTTCAGTTCTGGGAAATCCTAGTATAAAATCCATGTTAATATCCTCCCATGGTCCCCTTGGTATAGGTAAAGGTTGATATAACTTTTTCTTTTATTTATGCACCTTGGCTAACCGGAAAACTATGTATCTTTTCACATACTTGTGCATATTCTAACTCATCTTCGGCCAATAGCATCACTCATGTAGTTGCACCAATTATTTTTCCCTCCAAAGTGTCCTCCAAGTCCTCCACTATGTTTTTCTCTGATCATATTCTCACCCATTAATCCTTTTCATATACATAACTGCACTCCTCAAAAAAACATTCCTTCCTAGAAAAAATAATATAACCAAGATTTCTTATCCATACAAGTTAGTTCCTTGCATGCTTCCCCAAAATCCTTTTCTAGTGCATATGGTTTCAAATCCCATAAATTTATTACAAAGTTAGTCAATAGTATCACTCTCCTTCTTAACGTGTTCATGACCTTGTTATATTTTCCACTACGGTGCTTCAATATAGATGAGTAACATTGTAGGAACTCTATCCTCTTCATGTGCCTTTGGTTTAACCTAGTTTGGTTATTGATAAACTATAGCGCCTAATGGTCAGTGTATAAGACAAACTCGTTTAGAAATAAATAATGTCTCCATTCCTTCAACACTTATATTATCATGTAGAACTCCTGATCATAGATCGATTATCTCCTTTTTGAATCATTTAACTTTTCATTGAAATAAGACATGGGTATCCCTTCTTGGATTAGTGTTGTTCCAATAGCTACTCCACTTACATCATAGTCCACCTAAAATACCTTCTCGAAACTCGGTAATGATAAATATTGGTTGTACCATAATCCTTTTCTTCAATTCCTATAAGTTATGTTTTGTTTCATTTTTCCACACAAACTCCTTGCGATCTCCCTCCATGGTCTTCGTGATCGTTCTGCATATCCCAATGAAAATCCTAATGAATCTCTTATAAAAAACTTTCCAAACCATAAAAAAATTGTCTCTCAGTCACTTTTCTTGATGAGGACAACTCTACAATTGCACGCACATTTTATAGATCCATTCACAAACCTTTTTAGGATATTAAGAAACCAAAATATAATAACTCCTTGCACATAAAACTACACTTCTTTATGTTTATTAAAATAAATTCTTCTTGCAAGCGCTTCATTGCCTTGAGTAGATGTTTAATGTGTTCTTCCTTTGTTTTTAAGAACACCAGTATATCATCCATATATACAATCACAATTTTTCACAAAAAATGGCTTCAATACCACGTTCATCAATCTCATGAAAGTAATTAGAGAATTAGTTAACCCCAAGGGCATGACTAGCCACTCATACAAACCCTCCTTTGTTTTAAATGTGATCTTCCACTCATCTCCTTGCCTGATGTGGATCTAGCAATAACCACTCTTCATATCGATGTTGGAAAAGTACCATGAGCCACTAAGGAAATCCATCAAGTCATCAATCCTGGGTAATGGGAACTTGTACTTAATAATAATCTTGTTGATGTCTCTGGAATCAACATACATGCATCATTCTCCTTTTTTTGGTGTTAGTATTATTGGCACTGCACATGGATTCAAACTTTCACGTGTTATCCCTCTATCAAGTAATTCTTGTACTTGTTTGTGCACTTATTCATTTTCTTCTACAGTCATCCTATATGGGGCCTTGTTTGGAAAAAAATTCTCCCCGTATCAATTCTATATGGTGACTAATGTTACGCACTGGAGGTAATCCTTGCGGTAATTCTGTTAGAATTTTTTAAATTCTTTCAACACCCTGACTACTTCTGTCATAACTTCTTCCTTTGTGTAATCTTCACATACTTCTTTAGGGACCAATGGATAAGATGCCTCCCATTTATCCACCCCTCACAAAAATTCATTTCCAGATACTAGTAAGACCCTTTCACAAACCCCAATGTATACATTTCCTTTCTCCCCATCCTTTAATGGTGACAAGTTAAACTTTTTCCCATCATTCTCAATGCAAATAATATTCGTGCACCCATCATGAATAGCCTTCTTATCATATTGTCAAGGCCTTCCCAATTTTAGGTGAAAAACATCCATGGGCATCACATCGCACAATACTTTGTCACAATAATTCCCAATGTGGAATTTGACGAGACTTTTCTCGTTTGCTAAAACATGGTGCCCCTTTTGCAGCCATGAAACTTTTTTAGGGTTTTGGGTACACAATATTCTTCATCCCCAACTTCTCCACCATTTTGTAGGAAACAATATTTTTTGAACTTTCACTATCTACAATTACTTTACATTATTTTCCTCCTAACCTGCAAATGGTTCTAAACAAATTTTTTCTTTGCGCAAGTTCATCTTCTCTCTTCAATGTCCTCAACAATACCTTCCTCATCATTAGGGATTCTTTTCACTCTAGTATCTTATATTTTTCTACAAATCCCATTGATTCTATATCCCCATGTGACAAATACGCTCCAGTTTTTGTGCGCCTAATCGTAACTTCATTTTTTGTATTTGTACATTCGAGTGCACGATATCCTACGAATCCACACTTGTAACATGTTCCAAATAATCCTCTTCCTCTTCCTCGACTAAATATTCTGCATCCTCTTGGAGATTTTTACGCTTCATTACTTCGCACACTATTTTGGGATATTGTCTATACACTACTATGCTCATCTTATTACAGTTTTTTATATCCTCAGCCTCTACCTCCTCTACTATGTACATTGCAAGTTCCTCTTCTAGCTACATTCTGAATTTTAAATGGTGTTTTCTCCTCCACCTTCAAGTCTAATTGTAAGCTTATTGCATTGTATGGATACACAATATGTTGAGTATTTCTTTAATTTCAAACATCAAGCCATTTATATATATACGACCTTATATTAGTCAACTTCTTCATGTCTGGAACTTATCATGATTCAGTGGAACTCCTTCGTTTTGTCCTTAACAGACATCTCTTTTTGCCTCAAGTTCTATCATTTCTTAAACAAGATCATTTGGTAATCAAATGGAATAAAATTACTCCTCATTTTCAAAACCATGTGATCTCAATGCACTATCTTATCCTTACCTCTTCATCATCATTCAGTCTGCACATCCTTCCACCACAACATTGCATGTTCCCTTAGATTGGTTTATGTTACTCTGACACATTGTAGGCCAAAAAATTCCATAAAATTGAAGTATTCCTCCATACATGTCATCCAATCCACAAATTCTTTCGGGTCCTACCTTCCATAAAATGACGGGACATCCATTCTAGGTCCATAACCCATTTTGGATATGACCTGTAGAAATCGTGCTTCTTCCACCCCTTTGGCCTCGGCATCTTCTTGTGCATCCTTAGCATCTTCCATGTTGTGTGTGTTTATTCATACTACTTCGCCTTCCTTGTCACTTTTTTCCTACGAGGCCGAAAATCCCCTTCATTTATCTGCATTAACTACTTTAAGCCTTGTTTTCACACCATGTAACTATGCCATCACTTGCTTTATTACTCCCATGATAGTTACATTAGTTACATTGATTACACCCATTGGCATCTCTTCTTGGTGGCATCCTCTCTTCTTGGACCATTTGCCTCATGGTCGGTGTTCTACTAGTCCTTTTGCAGGAAAGTAACATGTTATAATACCACACAATGGTGTTGATAAAGGTTTCTATTGGGTACTCCCCAAGCTTGTCGTTTCTAGAGTAAACACACCAAAAATTCACAACAAAACTTTGATTCTATTTAAAAAATCCATATGGCATCTACAATGTTCAATCCTTTATGGCATAATCACAAATCTACAGATAATAGGGGTGATAACTATAAAAACTTCTAAATTCACCAAAACGTTTCCTCCTTAAAAGCTCCTAAATGCAAAATAGATATTTATATAGCTTTGTTCCTTCTCATAAGGAATTTTGAAATCTCTTCTAGAATCCTCTCAGAATCTCACTTATTCTTGAATTTAAACTCTTGTGCATTAATAGTGACTACCTACCTCTGGCTTAGAAATTGAGAGAGATTCTAGCTGGCAATTCCATGTCACGGATGAGTTGAAATTATACGTATGCATGCCACTTGGCTTTTCTACCTTTAAGTATTTTCTTTTGCGCTCACTCCAATTCTTCGTATAGTATTTGTGTGCCCCTTATTTTACTTAATGCCTTCCCAAAAACTTACATTCGATCTTTGTGTGTTATTGTGCTTCTATTCTCCTACACCATAGTTTCTTAGTTGATCTTCTTTAATTCTTACGCACTCTCCACTTTTTTTAGTCAAAATTATATATAATCACCTGAGTCTCCCATGATGCCCTTGCATCACTATGCATGACCAATCAAACTATCAATTGAATCTAAATTAACATAAAGCAAATGAGATGTTGGAGAAACTTACCTTTTTGTAGACACCATTGGTACATTAACTTCCCCCATGATTAGCAACACCTTATGAAATATTTGATTTGGGGGGGTCATAAGTGAATAGAAAAAGACCTAGGAAAACATCTTATTGGTAACTTAAAAGAGTCCAAAAGTTGGGAAAACTAAGTGCGCCTCCTATGATAAAGATTCATAAGTACCATATTATTTAAGAGTATACTCCAAAAGGTAAACAATACTAACTAAAATACCTTTAAGACCTTAAGAACATATTTGAAAGCATAAACAAATTGAATAAAAAATGATGATATGGTGAGAAAAGAACTCAAATTATGAACATATACAGTATGTGTATATGTATTACAATTTTATCTAGCCCAAGGTTGATGTAGTCAATTGTCAAAAATGAAATCTAGATGGTATCGACCATAGTTGATGTCATCGGCTCTAGGTAATAACTCATCATGGGATCTAAGAATGAGGTCTTTAGAAATGGAGAAAGTCTCTAGATCTTCCCAAAGATGATATGACAGATGTATGAGTATGTTGTAAGTAGATATGGAGACAATCATAAGAGGATAACAGGGTGATGTTGTAGGGAGACTATAAAAGGGATTATTTTTAAGAGTATAAAAGGCATATGAGGTGTTGTAACATCAACTACACATCAAACCTCTCTCACAAGTACCACCACTAACCAACTGATATTAACTATTTATGGTTATACTCACTCCTGGAAATATCCTTGAGGAAATCACTCTGGGATGTCAATGTGCCTATAGTGCATACGAAGAGAAAAAAATATTAAGGATAAAAAATAAGGTTTATATATTATCCTTCCCGAGAAATGTGTATGAACATTATACTCTACACAACATTGTTTATTATCCTACTCTAGCATTTTTATACTCTCATTCAATGTGCACAACATGGTTTCTCCACCTACTCCAGTGTAGGCATCCTCTAAGGGTTCCCCATTCCAATACCTAGCCTCCAAAACCTTTTATCCACACCACATGTGGTCAAGGTACTCTTTTTCCCTCATGTAATGTTGGAACTTCCTGGGAGACCACCTAGATCTTGATACTAATTTAGTCCTTAAGTATGCACAAGTCTAAAGCCAAAAAAAATGATGCACTTCTGCATTGATGGACTCCCTAATATGGTTGGCCTACTTCTAAGTCCCCTTGAACAATCTCCTACCAAATTCCCAAGTTGCCAAGATCACCTTTGTTTTGTATGGCTAGGGTGTCCATACTTGGTTGTACTCCTAATTTTATTCTTAGGATCATTTTTTCCACTAACATCTCCCCTATGTCATTGAGTCCATTGTGACATTCAATTTCTTGAATGCCACATGTCCTACCAAACAATCCCTTATAAAGCCTTGTATCCCCTTGGATTGCTCATATCAAGATTTTCATCTCAAGGGATCCTTCGACTGCTTCCCTTCTTCTGTAAGAAGGCCTCCCAACATTTCGTATGTGTAACAACCAATAGATTAACTATCTATTTTTTGAACAAATTTACCAACTCAACTTCTCACTGTTTAACCCAAAAACTCACCCATATCAGTTTTGGAAGATATTTATTTCCTTAAAATGTTAGTAAAGATAATGTCTCAGGCTCAGGCTCAGTGACCACAACCTAGTACATTTAAACTAGGCCCCAAATGTCCAAGAGTACTCTCCTTAATTTATATGGCTAGGACTCTTCATCCCCTAGGGGGTACTCTACTTCACCCATTCGTATATTATTCCCACTCCCTCACTATGAAAGATATTAATCCCTCATATCTACCTTTACGTATTAAAATATACCTAATTAGGACCTTATCTACTCAAATTTTCTCCAATTATGAGATTTTATATCAAATTTACGACAATTTGTCCTCAAACATTTCTAATTCTCTCCAAATATATTAAATAATGACAAATGTACTTATACATAGGTTCTCCCCAAATATGACTACATGTACATGATAGCAAAATTATGACCTATATCATTCAATGTTTCTTAAATAACGATATTGGATGATGAAATCATAATTAGTGCTCAAACATGCATGATTTTCTCCAATTCTACCTTCCTATGCTTCATAACACCTAAGTAGTGCCTAATTTAGTATACCATTCTCAAATGATGACATGTCATCACGAAATAACTTAAAATAATGCTTATATGTCATATTTTACATGGATTTTTCTGCATATATCATAGTCAAGACCTAATTTAATCAAATTTGCTAGAATAAAGTCATTTGTTCACACATTACATAGTCTAAATGTATTAGGGGTTATCTATTAGGGTCCCTACCTAATTACACACACACACACACACACACACACACACACACACACACACACACACACACACATATTTGTTATTCATTCTACCAAATATTACCTATATATCTCATTTCTTTTAAGTAGAAGCCTTACAATATAGCTAAATGCATACACATTATTGTCAACCTTTCTCACCCATGTATAAACTACATGTGTCTCAGTAGGGTCAAAATTTCAGTTCTAAAAGTTTATAAATATATGTGTATTTAACATGCAATATTGACTGATAAGGAATTCATTTAATTTAAAAGCATCCCCATGCCAAAAGTAGATTTCAAAAAAATAGAGAAGAGCATATTGCATGCACTTGTTACATTGACTAGAGCCTACTATGTGTGTTATATCACATACACACTATTTTAAATAAAGTTTGAAAATCCAAGCATTGGGCTTGGAAATGGTTTGGATTCTTGAGCCTAAGGCCTAGAACTGCAACAACACACCAAACCCACATAAAGAACTATTTTACAAAAAACTCATCTTCTACCATGAATTCCATTATATATTACTTAAAATTTATATAAATGCATCGAGCTTTGTTTTTGCTTTTTTTAATTAAAAAATTGCCTTACATATCACTAAGTATTTATTCTTTATTCATAAACATGTTCTCACATAACCGAAGTTCATAGGAATTTCTTATTTACTGTAGTTTCCAATTCATTAAGAAACTTCTTATTTACTGTAAGTGAAGAGGCACATTGCTTCTCAAGTAGGCATAACTCACTTATATGGCAATTAGTGACAATGTTTCTAACATAGTGTTGGAAAACTGTGTTACATTGTCAAGTTGATAATTTCAAGACTTCAACATGAAATAATAGTATTAAAAATCATTGGAAGTCTTAGGACATGTAAAATCTAGTGAAAAAATGTGCCTTGAAAACCACTATTGAAAGACTAAAATATTGCAACATAAAAAATCTAGAATTTTTTGAAATTTTCAAGAAATTGAAGTTCCATATTTTAATGAGTTTCCTCTTGAAACCAATCCTTTCAACTTCTTGGGGAAATTTTTACCACATGAATTTATGAATTCCATGGTACAATGCTTCCCTTTCTATTTTTTAGGCTTTCATTTCTCACTAAAGATAACTAAAATGAATTTCCATCTAAATATAGAAATAAATTTATTGTTAAGTTCACATCTCTTCAACATAACCAAGAGAGGGGAGAAAGGGCGTGACTGTGAGGTTGTTAGGAGGACATGGTTGTTTCCTTCACCTTCCTCTCTACTCTCTACTTTTAGATATAAATATAGGAGAGACAAAAGGCGATTAGAGGATTGTTGGCTAAATTTTATGTTCGGCTAAAGCATAAAAACTTAGGCAGTCATGGGATGAATCCCCTTCATTTAACGATGAAGCTCCCATGTCAGGTATTTATTTATTCTAGTTATTTTCCCAGGGTATTACTTTAATCACAAATCTCATGAACCATAACTTGTAAATTTTGTCAGCAAGTAAGTAGCTATGTTTTGGGAATCGTGCAGGAAAGAAAAGGATAGACAACAATGCGAGAAAGAGATGATGCACTTCGTAATAAGTAGATCACAGAGCTTATTGCCGCCATACAAAATAAATTAACAATGGAGAAATGTCACAATTTAAGAAAATGAAAAATAAATTAATCCATATTTAGATTTTAAGTAACACAAAGTTTACCATAAAATCCTCACAGAATGCACAAGGAGACTTCTTAGAAACAAAGTTATCTAGAAATTTTCCTTTTTCTTATTCAATTGGACAAGCCAATTTACAAAATGAACATTCCATAATCTCAGCACAAAGTTTGAAATCCAATTCTTGCACAAAGTACAATAGTTGGTTGCCAAAAACTTTCCATCCTTTGGATTGTAGGCTTTCTCTCTTTATTTATAGCCTCTAGAAAGAAGATACAAATATGAGAAATTAATTGTGCCTCCCACAAGTGCTAACTACAAATCTACAAGGTAGTTGAGAATTTTCCTCCTCAAATCTCTCTTTTCTTCCACACATGATATTCAAATGTTCTATTTAAATCAAGAACACATATTTGTAAGGAATTGAATTTTTCAAACAACTTGAAGTAATGGATTTTAACCGGATTACTTAAGTTTTACAATTTCAGCTTTGATTAATTTATTACAACATCATGAAAGAAGAAGAAGAATAATAAGAAGAAAAAGATTCCATCTGTAAAGAACTTCATTCTTGCTTTTCCCTTTTTTCCGAAGAATAAATCTGCCCATAGTGTATTAAATTCCATAGCACTGATTTATGGAACTGTTCATTTCATGTTGGAAGTGTTTTTTCCATTTTTAACATCTACCCTTTCCAAAATTATATTTTTGGATTTCATGATGTAGATGAGGTCAAGATCTTTCCAGGAAGTCCAAGATCTCAAAAAACAAAGCACCTGAGCAAAATTTATGGCCAATCAAGTTTTTGACCATCTATTACTCTTTCCAGTGTATTGTGGGTTTCAAAAACTACATTATTATTTCCCACTGAACTGCAATTGCTAGTTTATGTTTTTACCATTTTTTCACCACTTACTCCCACCAAAAACTGATTTCATGATTCCATGGTTAGAGGAGATTGAGATCTTTACAGAAAGTTCCAAGATCTCGAAAAATGGAGCACCTGGAGAAAAGTTATGGCCAATCGGGTTTTTGGACCCCCCATTACTGATTTCCTTAGTGTATTTCTAGGTTTTAGCAACTGCATTACTTATTTCCCACTGAAGTAAAGTGCATTGGAATTTTTTTGTCATTTTTCTCTAACTTACTCCCACCTAAAACTAATTTTTATGATTCCAATGTACATGAGATCGAAACTTTCCCAAACGTCCAAGATCTGGGAAAAATAGAGCACCTGAGACTTGTTATTCAATGAAGCAATGAGTTTTTGACCCCCATTTACTATTTTCCAGTGTATTGTGGGTTTCAACAACTACATTATTGTTTCCCATTGAACTGCAAGTATTGGAGATGTTTTTTCCATTTTTCTCCACTTAATCCCACCAATAACTAAATTTTCATGATTAATCATGGTGTAGAGGACGATTGAGAGCTTTCTATAAAGTTTAAGATCTCAAAAAATGGAGTCCCTAAGAAAAACTTATGGTCAATAGGTTTTTGACCCCCATTGACTAATTCCAGTTATTGCGGGTTTCAGGATATTGCATTACTGATTCCCACTTAATGTGTTATGTTTTTTTTCCACCTTTCTCCAAGTTATCCTATCAAAAAATCAAATTCCTCGAGATCTTTCTAGAAAGCAAGATTTGAAAATTGGCCACTCATAAGTTACGGCCAAATTCATTGAAATTTCCCTTCATTGCGAGATTTCGACCCCCATTACTTATTACTTGTAGAAGTAAAGCAATTTTCTTCTTTTGGGATATTATGGGACTTTCTTGACCCCTTTGTTTTGGAGAAAGTTAGTTTGAGAATGCCTAAGCTAGAGACCTTAGTTAAAATTCAAACTTGCTTCTTTTCTAAGTAAAGTACTTTAGTTTAGTGCAAAGGGGGGCAGATTTCTAACCCAAAGAAGTAATTAGAGTTTCTCATTATTTGTTGGCTTGTAGAAGTAAGGCAACTTAGATTTTTCCCGATAAACTTACCTTTTATGTGGATTTTTGCAAGCATTACTTTACTTAGTTACTTTTACAAGTAAAGTAAATCCATTTTTAATGCAAATAAGGAAATTAAAGAAAATAATTGAGCTAGCATTGGGGGCTTAATTACTTTCAAATTTAGTAAAGTAAACTATGAAAACACACCAAATAAGGCAAGTATTGCAAATCCGGTTTTGGAGGATGAGTTACTACAACTTTGAAGTAAAGTAATTTGAGAAACTTGATTACTTAACAGAGTAAGTACTTAGCTTTTTAGGAACTTCAGGACATTTTGGGAAAATGGGTATTCCTCCAACTGCTTCCAAGCAACCTTTTATAAGCTTCTGGAGAATTCTAGAGCAAATTTACAAAGAAAATTTGAAAGGGGTATCCCAAGATTTCTAAATGAAATCTTTGGGGACACCAATTGGCTCCATCTATGGAACATCTTTATTTTCTACCAAAATAGAATAAATGGAGATGAGATCCTAACATATATGGTTTCAATTCTTGTCCATTGGGCTATGGAGTTGAGTTTAACCTTGAAGAAATTGATCTTTTTCTTTGAAAATTTACCTTCCTGAATTGTGATGAACTTGGCACCAAACTGAAACTTCCTAATGACTACTAGCTAGAAATTGATCTGTGGAGCTCTTAATAAAGCTCTAAAAATTATATCCAACTATCTGATTTGATCCTGAAGAGAACCAAGCATGAAAAAAAAACTTGCAAAAACTATATACAAACATGTAAAATCATACATGTACCAAGTGGAAACATGAAGAGTGTGAACAAGCACTTCTTTTGCTGAAAACAAAACTAACTACTCTACTTTAACCAGAGGAAAAGGAAGCTCAAAAAATCCTGCAATACATGAAAGGCAGGGAGAAATAACTACCTTTCCTCACAAACTTAGACCATATAATTGATTTTTCATTGAACATGGTCCTTAGCAAGAGATGAAAAACTATTCTGAAGTTGGTTCTCCACCCTTCTTACCAAAATATTAACAACAAATAAAATAAATACATGTTTTAGTTGTTATGAATTTGGATTTGAGAGGTATTGTGGTTGATCTTTGGTGTGTTATAGTTCATCTTCATGCTCTGAAATAAGCATGACTGTTTGCAACTCCTTTCTTGGCTCTAAACTAGCCAGATATCTTATTGGGCAAGGCCTAATCCTCATGATTTTCTCATTTCTTTGAAGCTTTTCCCCATGAATGGGTACATTCTATAGAATTTCCTTTCCATGAATAAAGTCACATGCAAGTCAATCTAATCCTTGTTCCACTTCCATAGAACAACTATGCAAAAGACTCTTCCTTTTCCAACATGACTTTTGGTTTTACAATTGATTCATCATTGTTCTCCTCATGTAGGACAATTTTGGGAGAAATCTCTTCTTTGACTATTTCCTCCATGGCTGATTTGTGGGAGTTTTCTGCAACAAGAGAATCTTGCTATGGGAAGATAGATGGTGAAAATGCATAAGAAATTGAATTCAATGGCTTCTTCTTCTTCAAGGAAATATTCTAGATCTGATAAGAAATCAACCTCATTTTCTGATTCATAGTCTAAGTAGCCAATGTTAGAGTCACCATCAGGGTCTACAAAATCATGGTCTTTAGGTGGATCACAGTCAGCAGCAGCTTGATCTTCTTCATTCACTCCTACATTGTTCCTTGGGGAAGCTTCAATTACCAGTCTTTGAGGAGCAACATTGTTACCTTACATCAGTTGCTTCTTTATCTACAACATATCATTTGTCAATCTTTGCAGTAACAGATCAGAAGTACTAGTTGAAGTAGAACCTTTAACCTTAGGAGTTGAATGCTTAATTTTACCATACCATGATAAGATCATCCTCTACTTTGATAGCAATGTTTTGATTTTCCAACAAGTTATCATGGACATTCTCTACGCAGTTGATAACCAACTTTAAGTGACAAATCATTAATGAAAAATACCTTCTGATTCTCATCACTAAGGGAAGAAGCAATAGAAATTTTACAAAGTATCTTTTAGAAACTTAACAATGAAATCCCTCATGTGTTCATGTGGTTATTTTTTCATCTAGGATGAGTTGTGCTAACAAAATCATGTGAATCATTCTGGGTTTAAATCTGGCTTCAAACTGTGTTCTCATGAGTAGCCCAGTTGGTGATACATGCATAGGTAGAAGGTAATAAAACCATTCCACTGCAGCGCCCTGAAGTTTCTCAATGAATAGTCAAACAAATAGATCTTCATGAGTGACTCTCAAAACTCCAAAATCTATAAAAATACAACTATATGATCATTCTAGTGTTGCCTCTCATCACCAATGAATTTTGGGAAATTCTTACGTGATCAGCACGGCAATTCATACATGGCTGAATCCAATGCAAGAGGGCCAATAGCTATACCCCAAGGAACTGGAGCTCATGGTTGTTTCACAACCATGAAATCTATTTGCAAAGTATTATTCTTTGAGTATACACCATTCTTGCCAGCTTGACCTTGGAAAGAAACATTATAACAAAGAGTTGCTTTTTTATTATGGAGTCGCCAATATATATATATATATATATATATATATATATAATATATATTTATATATATATATTTATATTAAATATATATTACAGGAAAGGCATAGGAAGGTCAGCTATTATTTGTGTCCCCAGCATGGAGTCACCAAAAATTGTTGGCTAGAATTTTATGGACACAAACCTAGGAAGTCATGGGATAAATCCCCTTCATTTAATGGTGAAGCTCACGTGTAAGGTATTTATTTATTCTAATTATTTACGGGGGTATTACTTTAATTACAAAGCCCATGAACTATGGCTTAAAAATTTTGTAGCAAGTAAGCAACTCTGTTTTGGGAATAGTACATGAAAGAAAATGATGTATAACAATGATGAGAAAATGAGAGGATGCAATTTTCAATAAGTAGATCCCAGAGCTTATTGCAGTTGTATAGAATAAATAAATACATTTCAAATGTCACAATCTAAGCAAATACAAAAGAAACTAATACAGATTTAGATTTTAAATAACAATTTTTTTAACACAAAATCCTCACGGACAACGAGACTTATAAGACACAAATTTCTCCAAAAATTCACCTTTTTCTTAATTACAACAAGTTTAAAAAATTAACATGAGATCATTCCAACACAAGTTTTGAAATCTCAATGCACAAAATGCAATAGTTGGTTGTGAAAAAGTTCCATCCTTTGGCCCATAGGCCTCCCTTTCTATTTTTAGCCTCCATAAGGAAAATATAAATAGAAAATATTGATTACACTTCCATAAGTGGTTAGCTAAAAAACTGTGAGGAGTTGAGCATTTTCCTCCTTGAAATTCTAGTTTCATGCCACATATAAATTTGGAATGTTATATTATTTAAAATGAGAACAACTAACTCACCACTATCATAAAGTAATTGAATTTGTAAAATGACATCAAGTAATGGATTTTACTCCACTTACTTGAAGCCTTGCAATTTGATTTGATTACACAAGTTACAATAAAATGAGAAAATGAAGAAGAGGAAGAAGAAGCAGAAAAGAAGAAGTATTTCCAACTATAGAACTTCATTCTTTCTTTTCCCCTTTTTTTCTAAGAAGAAATCAGCCCATACTGCCTTAAATTTTGTAGAACTGCTTCTTGGAACTATAAATTTCATGGTGCAAGTGTATTTTCCTCTTTTTCTCCTAGCTACCCTTTCAGAATTTTTTTTAGATTTCATGTTGTAGATGATGTCAAGATATTTCTGGAAATTCCAAGATCTCTAAGAATAGAGCACCAAAGAAAAATTTATGGCCAATCAATATTTTGACCCCCTTATTACTACTTTCCAGTATATTGCAGGTTTTAGAAGCTACTTTACTTATCACTTTAAATTAAATAGTAATTTGTTTAAAACTCGATTATTATTGGGATTATTTTTTACCATTTGTCACAAAATCACCCCCACCAATAACTTATTTTCATGATTCAAAGATGAAGAGGAGGTTAAGATATTTCAAGATATTCCAATAACTCAAAAAATAGAACATGTAGTAGAAATTTATGGCCAATTAAGTTTATGACCCCCCATTACTACTTTCCCGTGTATTTCGAGTTTTAAAAACTGCTTTATTTATTACCTTGATGATGTAATGAGTTGTTGAAATTTATTTTTTATCGAGGGATTTAGCAACTTCTTTACTCATTACTTCAATCAAGTAATGAGTTGTTAAAATTTCCTTTGTATTGTGGGATTTAGTAACTACTTTACTTATTACTTCAATGAAGTAATGAGTTGTTAAAATTTCCTTGTATTGTGGTGTTTTGACCCCAGCACTACTTATTACTTATCATTAATGTGCTGGAGATGTTTTTTCATTTTTTCTTTTACTTACTCAAACCAAAACTTATTTTCATGATTCAATTGCATAGAGGTTGTGTAGAAATTTCCGGAAAGTCCAATATCTCAAAAAATGAAGCACCAGAGAAAATGTTATGGCCAAAATAAGTTGTCAAAATTCCCTTCTTTGCATGAATTTGAACCCTCATTACTTATTACTTGTAAAAGTGAATAAATTTATCTTTGTATTGCAGAATTTCAACCCACCATTACTTATTTCTTATAAAAGTAAAGAATTTTTTTATTGTATTGTAGGATTTTGACTCCCCGTTACTTGCTTGTAAAAGTAAAGCAACTTGTATTTTTTTCCTTCTTTGTAGGATTCCACAATTTCTTTATTTAGTTACTTTTAGAATTAAAGTAACTCTATTTTAATGAAAATAAGGAAATCATAATTTTTTGGAAGAATTGCTTAATTACTTTAAGGAGTAAAGCAACTTTGAAAACCCATCAGACGTGAAGTAGTGCAGATCGGTTTTTGAAGGACGACTTACTGCAACTTTGAAGTAAATAATTTGAAAAACCTGATTACTTAATAGAGTAAATACTTAGCTTTTTAGGAACTTCAGGACATTTTGGGCAAATTGGTATTCCTCTAACTGCTTCCAAGCAACCTTTTGCAACCTTCTGGAGAATTCTAGAGCAAATCTGAAAAAAATATTGAAAGGAGTATCCCAAGATTTCTAAATGAAATATTTGGGGACACCAATGATGTAATTTTTGGCAGTGGGAGAAAGGTGGAGAGCGTCGATAAATTTGTTGTGAAACTTTGTACATATATTTTCATGGTCTTGGTGTGTCTATTATTAGAATTGGGCACAAGTTGTATGACGGCGATGGGCAACTTGTATGGCAAAGAAACCAAGATCTCTTCTTTCTTCCTCGATAGATCTACATCGATTCTTCTAAATTGTTATTTCATTCTAATATTTAAGACTTCTCTCTTCTTCCTTCTGTATTCTTCTCAGGATTACTCTTCTCAATTGATTTTTGCAACCTAAATATTTGATAATGATGTTTAGGGTTGATAAGGGTTTATTCCTTTACTTAGTTTTCCTTCATCGCTTGTCGGGTGTGTATTTTTTATTTGCATTTAGTTTTGATTGTAACCTATGAATTATCTTCAATATCTTGTTTTTGGACAGGGTTCACAATTATTGACCTTCCTTAGCTATTGTAGAGGGGCCGTCTAAGGGGAGTCCTAATCTATGTAAATAAAATATACTTAATATTCTAAATAAATCATATCTTTATTGTAAATTACTCACGTCCTTTATAAAACTTTCAGTTACATCAATATCAATTGCATGCATTTAATTCATTTTCTTTTGCTTCGATTAATTAATTACTTAATGCATTAACTTCCTTCAACTTATAACAATGTGCACTGTATGGGCAGTTAAATTTGTATCAAACTTACTTAAAACACTTTTGCAACACTTAACGTTGACTTTTCTCAATACATTCTAACAACATTTAACATATTATTCCAACACTTCTTTTCTTGTTATGATGACAACTAAATAAATCCCATGCATGCAGAACGTCCACAGTAGGCAAAACATAAAGCGCATAGACATGCAAAATAAAATTAAAAAGATTTGACAAGAAACATAGGGGAGAGGGGCTAGTAGTGCTACACCCTAAATTAAGGGTTCCACAAAATCAATTGTTTGTCATGTGAGATCACGATTTTTTCACCAATATATAGTTCAGATTTATCTCAACTTATATCTGTTCTTTGGGATGTTTAATTGGAGGGAAAGCGATATTTTGAATTGATTTAAAATAGTAAATTTGAGTTACACTACAACCGTGGTGGAAACCATTACTTGAACATGGGTGATAATGATTGAACATTAAATTTTTAATACTTGTACAAAGGTGAGAGGTCTTACATGTCATGATATGATTCGCTAATTTACATAATTATTATGTCAAAAATAAATAACCACTAGATAGTACTATGACAACTATGAAGTTGTACTATAACAACTATTGTGTATTGTGTGATCAAGACTTGTGTCAACCATTCGACTATGCTCACCTATTGGCCCCTCCCCTATCCAATAATGAGATTTTGTCAACCATAAGCCGTCATACCCACCTTCAAGAAAAATTGGCCCAATCAACGTTGAGACTAAAGATTGAATACAATCACTGATAATAACCCAAACGTGTGTGCACCAGTGCTAATCCAAACCAAAAAAATAATTGAATGTGTGCATAATGAGGAATTGAAACCAAAATTTTACACCTCCTCCACTCAAAAAAACCATTAATGATATATATATATATATATATATATATATATATATAGACATTCACCTTCAAGACAAACTACAAAACTTTGTATAGCCATCAGCATCTAGCAAAACACAGCAAAGGATTAGGCAAATTACGCAAGCCTCCCCTTGCCTTAAAAATGAAACTAAATACAACGAGGAACTAAAAAACATTTCAATTTTAGTCAATGCATATAAACCCAACAAGATCCATAACCCTAGTCATCCGCCTCCACAAAGTCTTGGGGACCTCCAACCCAACCATCATCTTCCTCCTCATCCAAGTAACCAAGCCGAGAGTTGACAATGCAATCATTCAAAAGCTCAGTACCCATCGAGCGAGCAATGAATTCCATACCCTTGCTTAGAAAACATAACTATAATAAATGTTGACGCTCACACCTCTCCAAACTCATGGCCTACAATAGAGATTCCAAATCCATGTGGTCTTCGTGGAGAGAAAAGGACCCTGCCACATTGGACAACATATTGGATATGCTTAGGGATTGGGCAACATTAAAGACATTTTGAATGCCAAATGGTCTAGATTGGTTCCAACAACTTTGCCTTCATGAGTTTGGCAATATCCATGTTCTCTACCTCATCAACCTTAAACCCAACTAAAATCATTCTTTGCACCCACACCTGCATGAAAGGGTTCTTCACTTGCTAGTTTATATCCACAAAACAATCCTCCAACCTAGCACCAAAGAATTAAACCATTGTTACCTTTGCCCTTACCCCATTCTACCTACACAACCGGTATTGTTCCAATTCTTATTTTTCTTGTACTATCTTCGTTTTAAAATGGTTCAATATATATATATATATATAGAGAGAGAGAGAGAGAGAGAGACTACCATGTATTTTTCAATTTCCAATTCAACACAAAAATCTTTGAGTGAATTTTTTTAAGTAATTATAACTAAGCTAGAACATTACTAAAAGTGCAAGAGTTTTTGTAAAATTTTGTATGTTTATTTATAAATATGTTTTCATAGTGATTATAATTCATGGATTGAAATATTTGAGTACAAAACCTGTTATGAAAATTAAAATAATTCTCTCTTTGTAAATTGTCTTTTTCAAACAAATTAAAGAAAGTAATTAATACTCACAAAAATATTTACCCAAATCGTGCATAATAACATATTGCAATCAAAAAATATCAATTGTCACATATCCATCTTGCATATATTATAATAACAAACTAAAAGTTCATCGACAAGAATAGTAGCAAATAATTACTCATGGAGATCACCTTGAAATGACTTCCAATACACGAAGGTAAAATTTTACAAAAATTACTAATCCGATTACATTTTTCATGGAAGTCTTCAATAGCTTAACACCAAAACATGATTGGATTTAATTGGGTTGACCTTACATTGGTAAGAATCATGACACAACGGTGACATATAAGACATCACATGCTTCAAAAACTTTACGGATAACAAAAGAGGCTAGAGTGTCAAAAGTTCATAATGATGGAACTCCTCATACTAACAAATGCTTACTGTGATTTTATACTAAGTGTATCCCCTCACCTTTTGATTATTTCAAAAAAAAAAGGATGGAGGTAATATCATTAGGACAATGACTACCCACAGAATTCATCTTGAGATGACTTAAGCATACTCAAGTAAAATTCTTCAAAAACTAATAATCCAATTAAATTAGTTATGGAAGCTTTCGATTACTTCAGCAAAAGACCTCGCGAGAAAATTTGACAATGCCTATTAAAACTGCATTTCTTTAAAGAGTATGTTAGCACTGACACGCACTCTCTGATCTTAACTTATCCAATCTTTTGTGATATTGAGTTTAAAAAATCTATGCATAATTTTGTTTTCATTTTTTTTTCTAAGCTTGTTTTCACAGTTTTTTTTTTCAACCTGCCGTATGTTTTTTGTACACACATATACTACGATGTTATACACTATAGAGTCCCTATAAACAAAGCCTCATTTGCATGGAGATACTGATAAGATGATATCAATAGATTTCAGAGTTCTGTGACTAAGCTCACTGGAAATCAACCCTGACAGTTTATTTGCCTGAAATTTTCCAGTCACTATAATTAAGGATATTGCATCTAAATTGCAAAATTCATGCAGAACAATTTGTTTGAAACCTGGCTGGTCATAGACAGCCATATCCCACGGTTGAGGTGGGCAGACTTCTTCAGCTTAGCAGCCAAGGACTGAGGGGTTTCCATTCCGCCAAATTCGACCGGGGCACGATCTCGACCTCATCCCTTATTACGGTATGTCCTAGCCTCACTTTCAGCGAGAATTGAACCCTAGCGGTCTCTTTAAAAGACAAGCATCTTTCACCATTGAGTCAAACGTCATTTGATGTGCATGCAGAACAATTTAGATTAAGATCAAAACAAAAATTAGGAACAATTCTACCCAGCATAACTAGCATAATAAAGGAATCGATTCCCATGGTTTCTACAAAATTCTAGGTTCAACAATTCTGAGAATCCAAACTATGAACTTCGACACAAAGCCAGGAATAGATAGTATTTCTTGTTATTGTTGGTCATCACTCGTCAACCGTATCCCTTTCCAAGATAACAGAAATTGAATGGCCCCAAGAGACTCTCTAAGTTTTTATGGTATAGCTTAAGTTTTTAGCAGTGATGAAATACTTTCAGCATTCATCAAACTAAAAGATAATTCCTAATTGAATAGAGGGCCTTGTATGAATAATCTCAAGGCACCTCGGTCCAGGTAGCTGGGAAATTTATAAAAACATATTGGACTGTTACAAAAGTAAAACTCTTTTAACTCGCAGCTTAAGTTGCTGCAACTGCAGGAAATTAATAACTTCATACCTGAATAGTGTTCCTCAAATGAAATTTGTGTCATACAACAGTAGAAGTTATAGATAAGCCGTACCTTGCAACTATGATACATGGCCTTACAGTAACAGTGTAAGGCCAAATTAAAATATCGACTTTAGAAAATAAATTTCAGAGTCTGCCACTAGAAAAAAATTAATAAGCAAAATGTATCTTTATACACCATACATACACAAATTAACTCTCCTTGCTGACTGCTTTTGTTGAATTTACATCAAAAAATAGTTGTCAATAGACTGACAGAAAACTGTGTATCCCACTTCATGCCAACCCTTGGATGTTGCTTCCACAAATTATATACGTAGTTCAACTTGCATCTGCCTCCCAATACTCGACATAGAACTACATCAAAGGCAAATTATGGATTGGTTGCAGTGTCATCTTCCGAGCTGTAAACCACAAGAAATAAACATCCATCCTCCTTGTGGCATTTAGTTCACAGTACACTATAGACAACATAACAGGCCTTGGTGGAATAAAATTAAGCAATTCTTCACATATCTTCTGCGCAGAAAGAATTGGCAGAACAAGAGAAGCTACAGGTAAGCTACACCAATGAATAGCACAAACAGAGGCGTCGGTACAGCTGTGTTAAGCCGTTTCTAGTGCACCTTCCCATGAAGAGACAATTGACAGAAGAAAAATGCTGTGCAGATTTGCAGAGCCGGGAGAAGCAAATACCTGTCCTTTTTGAGCAAAAACTGCAATCTGGTTTACTATGACTAATGTAGAACTGTAGCACACCGCCACATACAACAGACTGGGATCCGGTGCCAACATTAATGGCAATGAAATTTGGTCATCAGATCCATGCAAGAGAACCTCGATCATTTTGGGCCTGTGGACGGCCTCTTGTTGGCGTTGGCGGTCTATGAACATTGAGCTCCTGATCAAATAGCACAAGCAAATATTAACCAAAGTTGAAGATGAAGGCATGTGATGCTACATTGTGCTATATATGAACAACTAAGGCAGAAGCACTCAATATATCAAGAAGATTTATTACAGCTTTGTTAAATTTTCCATCTAACAAAGTGGGCAGTTACAACATCGAAAAAATAATCATGGAGAAAGAATGAAAAATATTTATATTAATGTCCATGAAAAATATTTATATTAATGTGACTCGAGAATAAATCCAATTACAATAGAAAGTGCTAGAGTAAAAGGAACATAGGATCAAAGACCAACTAATAAAAAAAGTACTGAAAATAAACAAGGGATAAATTCAAAAGAGTAAAGCCCCAATCCATGTGGGGGGTCTTTAAAGAGCATGGGCTGATGAAAGTTGGGCAGACTGGATGGAGAGATTTTGCATGGCTTCTAGCAACAACCTTGAAGCAAATGGCAGCTAAGCTGCAACATAAAATGGTGTAAAGTAAACTTTTATTCTTTTTTTCACCCTTAAATCCTATAGGGTCTCCGGTGGTTGTACTTGTAAATAAAAGTATTTCAATTTCAGTTGAACCTGATTAGAACTTGCAAAAACAATATAAAATATTAGGAATTGAGTTCTGTGAAAAAAAATACCTGCATCCATGTATCTTCTGCATGACCGTCAGGAGATCCTTCTGTTGACGTGAAGGCAGGAGGAAGAGGATGGATCAGTTTGGGAACCACCACAAGGTCCCTGCCTATTACTAGGATTGCGCCCGCATTATTTGCAGTTCCTGCAGGACGAAAAATGAATAATATTGTTTTTCAACTCTGAGCCAATTGTTTAAATTTTATATCCATAAAGGGCTACACGTACCACAATAATTGGTGGCTGAAAAAAGAGTGATCAAGTGTCCTTGAGCAAATCGTTCAAAACCATCCATAACGCATTCATGTGCTCGAATGATAAGCTGTAAGTCATTATTTTTGCAGAAATCCATCACTCGATCAGGCTGCAGGATACAAACCCCATAGCATAATTAGTGATTTGGTCCCTGTACAATGTACCAGTAAAAGCAACCAAATGATACCAACAGACGAATGATCTTATTAGCATTATGAAACAAATAATGTAGAAGTAGGATAGCCATATTTTTACTAAGCACAGTAGCTACTTCAATTGTAGGACTACACCTTTTCCTCTTC
Source organism: Taxus chinensis (assembly GCA_019776745.2). Classification (NCBI taxonomy): domain Eukaryota; kingdom Viridiplantae; phylum Streptophyta; class Pinopsida; order Cupressales; family Taxaceae; genus Taxus; species Taxus chinensis. The sequence continues at coordinate 21,784,744 of CM034156.1, forward strand.
TACCTTGAATCTTGTTCACTTAGCATTCATTCGAAGTTGTAACATGGTTTTTTGTTTTCTTATAATCAGGGACTTGTAGGGGCATTAAATTTCCTTCCAGGGGGTATACCACCCACCTTTGTTGACTTGGCATCTGTCGCGCATTTTTACATAGTATCCTGTCCTTTCTAACATCTTTTCTATACACATGCTTTTCAGCAGCTTTATCAAAAGTTATTACATAGTTTTTGGTTATCTTATAGTCAAGGACTAGTATGGCATTAAATTCCCTGCGGGGGTATTCTACCCCCTTTATTGACTTGGCAGTAGTCATGAATTGTTACTTTTCTCTTTTTCTAATGTCCTTCCAATACATGTGCTTTTCAGCAGCTTTATAGGTTTGATTTCTTCCCATGCGGCTTCAAATCAGGAAATTACAAAATCTGGTTATGGAAGCGCAAAAGGTGGGGATGTAGGCAGTTATCAGGAACCTTCGTGCGGTAATCAAAGACACTTTCCCTCCCGGACGGGAGTCTCAACCTGGGAGTTCCAAATGACAGGGAAGGTGGGAGAGGCGATTGAGCACAAGCATGTCTATTAGGTACTGGAACGGTAATGGCCCTTTTTGGTCTTCGCTTGACCTTATACACAATGCTCTTGGATCCGCATGCATCCTTTTCATCACAGAGACCCACGAGAGTCATGTGCGGCCTCTCCCTGGTATCACAAGATGTCAGTGGTACTCTGCTTGTAGGCAAGAGACTAGGAGTTCAAGTGGTGTCAGAGATATCGGAGGTGTAGCTTGTTTGTATAGAGACTCCCTCCAGAGCAGGATTTCTTTAGTCGCCAAAGATGGGTTTGCCAAGTTCATATGGGTCCATGTTCAAGGTGTTGCACATCAATCCAGGGATATTTACATTGCAATCTGTTACTTCCCTTCAGTCTCCTACCTATATGCCACCCATAGTGGTGTTGACAATGATCCTTTTATCGACTTGTACGACAACATTGCTCAGTACTCAATGGTTGGGGAAGTCAATCTTCTCGGTGATTTTAACACCCGCACCAGAACCCTTCAAGTTCCTCTCCGCGACTACTCAGAGGATATGTTTTGTGCTCAGGTAGTGGATCCACAGACAGTTGGCCTACATAGGACTTCGGAGGACGATTCAGGGCCACTCACACCTTTTGGCTGGCACCTTCTGCAACTTGTTGAATCACATGAGTTATTGATCCTTAACGGGATTGCCTGCTTCCTTGACTCTCATTTCTTCACTTTCCAACCTCGTGGTGGGGGTGCGAGTGTAGTGGATTATGTCCTTTCTAGCCAAAACTCCTTGTCACTCGTCGGTCATTTCTCTGTTTCCCCCATTCCCCTTGCCGCTCATGCTCTTCTCTCTTTATCCCTCTGTGTTGGCATTCCTCTCCTATCATCATTCCCCTTCATGGCCTCCCTCACACCACGTTTCAATTTGATGAAGGGGATCCTGACACCTTTTCCTCCCACATTCGTCAAATACTCCCATCTGAGTCCATCATTTGGGAAGCTACCCTCATGTCCTTCCCTAGCTCCACCCGGTCTTCCTTCGCTTCCCAACAACAAAAAGTTTGCCCTCTGAACAAGTGGTATGATGACAAGTGCAAATCCCTACACCGCCAATTACGACATGCTTTTATCCAAGCCCATCCCTCATATCCCACCTTGAAAACATCCTATTGTTGTCTCCTTCACCGCAAAAAACACCTCTTTATCTCCCAACGTAGACGGGCTTTATGTGGCGTCTCTCTGGCGCTCTCCTACGCATTTTTGGCATACCATTTTCCCTCGCCATTCTCCTCTTCCCTTAGAGCATATCCCCAGATCCATGTTCTCTCACACTTCCAATCTTTATGATATTCGTGGATAGCCACATATCCAAGTTGATAATCCACCATCTTCCTGCCACTTATTCACATACACAAATATCAGAGAGGCAGTTAGAGTGATGAATAGTAGCAGGGCAACGAATGAGGTGGGTTCCAGGCAGAATTCTTCAAGTATGGTTTTGGGGTGCTTGGTAGCTATTTGACTGACCTCTTCAACCATGCAGTATGCTCTGGTTTTCCACTGACTTGGTCGCATCATACCATCCACCCAATCCACAAATCGTGCCCCAACTTGAATCCCAACTACATGACAATTATGGTGGGTCATACATTCTCCAAACTTTATGCTACAGTCCTCCATATGCAAATTTCCAAAGAGTTGGAGCATAGGCACCTCAAAGCCAAGGGGCAAGCAGGTTTTCGTCTTGCTCACCAAACTATTGATCAGATCTTTACTCTATGGACTATCATTGAGGAGGCACGCCATTGCTCGTCTAAAGTCTACAGTTGCTTTGTAGACTTTCTAGAGTTGAGTGATGGTCTCATTATCCATCCTCAGTATTCTTTTCGTCACTGGATACATGCCCTTCGCATCCCCCTTGGTCAGCTCAGAGTAGGTTCTCACAAACTCCAGTGTGAGATAGATCACCACCTTGATCATTCGGACAGGATTTGTCAACTATGTAGTCTCCAAGAGACCGAGACAGAGACACACTTCATCTTCCGCTGCCCCATTTACTATGAGATCAAAGGGAGGTTCCACTACCTATTTAGGAAGGCACATGCTCTTTCTAACTTCTTCAAATATGAGGATCAGAAGTGCTTGGATTTATACATACAAGAGGCTCTAAGACTTTGTGAGCACACTCCTCGTCCACATTCCAGACCAAATTCTACCGGGCGAATCACTTCCTTCTTCACAATGCTACCTTGACTGAGAGGCAATAAGCGCCACGGTGACAGCTCCGCTTCTTACTGCAGATTTGTTCAACCCAGGGAAACCATCCACAATTCCCCGAGCCATCTTAGACAGGCTCAGACTAGATCCTGTACCAGGAAACAAAATAGATCTACCAGGCCTTTGAGATATAGTACGGCGTCCAAACAATAGCATAATAGGCAGCCCCTGCACTCTACTGCCTCTTCGTCATTCCATCCAAAGTTTCTTCCAGTCGGCCTCGAATGTTAGGAGAGTTTGATCTACCATTCCCTGATAGACTTTCCCCATTGCTTCTCCTTGGTCGTCTTCCCTTCCTTCTTCTTGTTTGCATTTCCACCCCCGGTTTTGGGTTCGTGGGATTGCTCTTTCCGATTTTGCCAGCTTCTTTGGCTTTGTACTTTTCTTTATTGGTAAACTTTTGGTTCTCCTGCTTTGTATTTGCACACGGTGTTATCTACAGTCCCTTTGACCTACTTTTGTGGTCACTCGTTGGACATTAATATATTTTATCTTTATCTTTTATAAGATTTTGTATTTATGAGGGTCAGAGGGTCATTGTTTGTCACCACGATTGTGTTATTATAATCAGAACCTTTCCTCTAACCTATATGCAAGTACATAGTTGTTTTTCCTTCAAAAAAATAATGATGTTTTTGCATTCTTCATCATTTGTTTTCATCCTCGCCATTTCTTCCGCTAGGTTTCCTTGAAGTTTTCTTTTGCTTTGTCGGGCATGTCTAAGATGGATCAAACTCTATATTGAACCATATAATTTACTAATGAGTTATTTATTAATTGTTAGTTGAGGCAGGACAATGAGTACACCTTGGATAAAGTCCTAGATTAGTAAAACCTCATAGAGATAAACGATAAGGGGTGCCCATCTTCAAACAGTGTGTGGTAATCATAGAATAGATTATCAGATAGTATTACAATGAGAAACTCCCACGGGGTAATCACATTTGGAAAAAGAAAACCAATTCATTGATTCGCAAGCTTAGAACATGCAAAGGCAAGTCCATACATTGACAAACGTTTAACACAAGGTAAGCTACAAGTACCTTCCTATTATTCATTGGTATTAGAAGATCTAGCTGCAACCTCCAATCTATAATTAAATTGACTCTAGAAATGGATGTATTAAGCGTAACAGTGATTAGAAGAAATGTCTGGGTAAATCTTTACCCTAATATAAATAATTAATGCATGAATTTTAAATGATATATATGAAAATAATCAGTAAGCAACACAGAAAACTCATTTCGGAAACATACCCCAAAGGTCACTAGACCAGGACCTCGAGCATTTGGCCGCAAACCCTCAACACTGTCATTTTCCGTTGGATCAGACCTACAAGGCAGAAATGTCATATTATTCTTCAGGGTTTCAAAGTTGTTTTATTTGTCTTCTCCCTCTGTTAAAACCTCCCTTTCAAGACCAAATACTTAGCCATTAGCAGGTCCATCAGATCAACAGATCCCTATCGGTTGAATTAGCATGTTGAGGAACATAAGGAACTGTTCCTTTGTTCCTTACATTCCCCGCTTCCTACATTCCACTGCTTGGAAACTTTGCAAAATTCACTAACTCTTTGGTCGAGTACAGCTGCAAAGGCAACCGATGAAGCATAGTTGGAACAATTCGCTGCTATTTCCCTTTATTCCCCTCTTTCTCGCCCATTCCCGACAATATCTGAAAATGCCTGTATACCGAATCTCGCCGCTAAACTCCCCACCCAAGGCCGATACACTTAGTCAATCGAAAGAATATGGCCAGGTTTACCAATCGTTCAATGCACTCAATCCGGAAACCAAATAGTGCATTTACTGTTCCTAGCTTTGCCATGTTCTCCAGTATCTCGGATTCCCCGATTCGCCGCTCCTGTCTCCGTCGATTAAATCGGGCCTCGAGGGAACCCGGGGAACTATTCCCCGGTTCCCTCTGTTCTCCAGATCCCTGCATTCCCTGATTCATCGCTCACTAGATCTCCATATAAGAGTTAAGTCTAGCCCCGATTGGAATTCATATGAACTATTCAACTAAGTGGTAAACAAACCTCTGTCTACCCGATAACCCATGCTTCACCATCATTAGATAGCCATTGAGGGCAAGTAAAATCGGACCCCGAATTGGCACTAAAGGGAACGTTGTCGTCTGTTCCACCATAATTCCTCAGGAAAAGATAATGCCAATTTACCTGAGACAGACCAATACAGGATGACACGTGGCACTATTATCAAAATTACAGTATTGCTTCCTAGTATCAAAGGCCTGAAAATGCATGGTTATGACAGCATTTCATAGATGTCAAAACTATGTCCCAGAGACATCCGACATTTTCACAAAATTTGTTGCGTTGGGATCCTAATGACAAGGGCTTTCCACAGAAGTCAAATTTGGGGGAAATGGTGCAATATTTCTAGATATTTTAGCTGCATAAGTTTGGGCGGGAAGAACATCCTTTTCATGAATACAATGGAAAATTTAAACTGGAGATGCTTTTTGAGAAACCCATACACAGAACCCTAGATGCATATCTAGAAGTGGAATATAGAAGGCCTCCCAAAGTGACCCCACCAAATGAAGCCAATGGATGATCTATGTATTGTGGAGTGGACATTTGGCACTTAGTTTCATTCTTTCATCTCCCTAGATTGCACTGTGGTGGCTCCATTGATCTTCCCTAAAGATTCACATACTGATCACCATGCCTTCGGGACCCTTGATTCAGCCACATCCCCAGCTACAGCGGGGTATGGGTAAAATTTGCCGATAAAAACAATATAAACTTTTGCTCTATATCACCAAGTCCAGGGCCTCTCCTCACAAATATCAAATTTTCTTTGAGCTGGATTATTGAGGGCTTTTTATGCTCTAGTGAGAGCTAAGTCTTATAATATACTACTTCCTTGGGTTGAGTTTTGCAAAGTATTGGTTCATTCTTGTGTTCCATCTTAGCCCATTTACAGCTAAGGTGGTTGCAACTATCACAAAGCCATTAGCATTTTTATGAGAGCATTCCTTAGTATCAACCTAAAGTGATTTTCTTATCCCTATTCAAACAAACAAACAAACCAAGAAAGAAATTGTATTAACATCCGCAATTGATCAACGTAGATCAACAGAACTCAAGAATATGATGACTTACAATAGAAAATTACAGGGTTATAAGTAATCTTGTGTTTATCATGAAGGAAAAAAACTATAGGGAAGCATTTTGCAATGGTTGCTTTGTTTGGGTATTGAAGGAATGTTGTTTTGTAGTGCATACTTTGCAGCATTTGCTTCAGTTATAAATTCCTTTCTGCAATTTTCTGGGAATGAGCATCTTCTATCTTAGGGTGTCCTTTGGTTTTAGGGCTTTGACATGATCAACACTGGACTGAGAAATTCTTTTCTCAAGTGTTTATGCTAGGGTAAATAAGAATAGAACCACTGCATTGATCTACAGATATTACATTTGAGTGGCATCCATGAAGGCACATTGTGTAACCTTAGGAGGATGAGTTTCTTTTGATTTCAGGTTTGGATGCAGCAGCAGTATCAAACCAAGATGGTTAATGCAATTAGTTTCTCCCTTTAGTCCCCCATTCTCCCATTTCCATCCATCTCCATCTCCCCTTTCATTCTATGACACTAAACCCTTTTTGTCCTACCCCACTAGTTAGAAATCATCACCATTGACATAAGGCCATACATGTTATCCGGATCCTGGCAAATCAGCACAACCCTTGCATATTTTGAGGCAAAAGTATTTGCTCCTGATTCATCAAAGCTTAGCATCCCAAGCATCATGCTAGAACAGCCAAGTTGATCAACAATTTCTTTGGAAGTGGTTTTTGCTGATCACATTTTATCTGGAATCTTTAGTCAGCATGTGACAATAACAATGCAGTTCCTCTAAGGTGAGTTGCAGTGCTTTTGTGACCACTCTCTCGAGTGGGCACTGCATTCAAAGTTATAGGCTAAAGAACATCTTGGTCATGCAAATTGACCTCGTCCAATGCAAGTTTATGGGTTTAGCAGGCTCCACAAGCCTCACACTTAAATTGATCTTTCATGTTACTATATAAGGATAAATTCTGTCAATCCTTGGTTCAGGCAGATGCCAAAAGATCAGTCAGGTGGTACAGCCAGTCACCCTCATTGTCAAGTGCCTCCCTGTCATTCAACAAAAGGCTTGGTCAAGTGAGAGAGATAGACCCATCCTTGGTTAATTCACGAGCGTACAAATCAAATCTATGTTCTAATCCTTCCTACCTGATGCCCCCTCAGGTCTATTTTATGTCCCTTTGTTTGGGGTGTTAGATCACTAGGGAAGACCTTAACGCCTTCCTTCTTCATGGGACTAAGGACTTGGAGCTAGAGGAAAGTTGTCCGGATTAATTTTAGGAAATATTGCACTATTTTATGTTGTATTCCTATTGGATGCCTAATGCTCCAATAGATGAAATAAATTACTTAGTTAATTAGTTGTTGGTAAGCATATATGTTCAAATTAGAAATAGACTTTAATATTATAAAATCGGCCATAAGTTATGATGTAGCACCCCTTATGTTATAAAAGGAGGTTGCTTGGCCATTATTGTGATATGTTGAATCTTATTATTTCTTCTTGGTAAAGGTTGTGCCTTTCCTATCTCTCTCATCAAGGACGAAAACGCTTGTTTCAGATCCCTTCAAGGACGAAAACCCTTGATGGTGGAACTTACCTTGGGGACGAAAACCCTCAAGGAAGGATATTTGGAATCATTAAATATCTTAAGGTATTTGGAGCTGATATCTTTCTATCTAGTCAGCCCTAAGTGACTTGCATCATGAGCATTTTGGTGGTATTTTGATTGATGTATGGTTTGATTCTTGCATGGATAGACTTGTACTAATTTCTAAAGGTGAAAGCAATTATTTCTTTGCATGTTGAGTCAATAATTCAGCCTTTCCAAGTGGGGTGAATTGCATAGGAGTGAGGTTTGCATTGATTTGAGGGTTTTTCCATGTTTGTTTTGCATCGTTCAATTCCTTATAATTTATAAGGCTGAAATCTACAATTTGGTGATCTTAGGAGTTGTCTAAGAGTTATTTCCAGCCCTTGGTTGTGGCTGCACTGGTGTTGTCATAAAATTAATTGCAGTTGGGTGTAGTCACTTGTTTTCTCCATTTCTTTGATGTAAATTGAATTGATAAATGTTGTCGTGATTGGACTTAATATTTAGAAGCATTTTCAACGGTTATTACATAGTTGTATAATGAGTTGAAGCCCCTATATAGTTCGTTGCTAGGGTTTTCTGATATTTTTAGATCTGTTGTTATTAAAATCAAATTACTCTCAAGTGGGATTGGTGTTGTTTCCTATTTTTCAGTTTCAGCCCTAGGAAGGGACAATACAGTCTCATTCATTATTCCCTATGAGCAGCGTTTTGCGAGAACTAATCATGGAGTTCTAATTTCTCAAATGAAGCAATTTGTAAGAGGATTTTTTTACGATTGACCATAAACAAATTTCTACTCTTGTAGAGATTGTTCTGAAATTATTAACCAACAGTGATTCAAAACAGGCCGAATCACACTTACTGAAATTGGTGGGTAGCATGATATATCTTTCAGTCACAAGACTTGACTTTGGCTTTTTCTGTAAGCTACATCTCTAGGTTCATGAGCAAACCTAAGCTTGATCACTAGAAGGTAGCAAAATGAGTTTTGAGGTACGTGCAAGATATAGTTGATTGTGAGATTTGGTATAGCACTAGTGCTCACTTTCAGCTTGTTGGTTATGCTAATGCTAATTGGTCAGGATCCAAAGATAGAAAGTCAACAGGATATAGTTTTAGTTTGGGAATAGGTGTTTTGTGCCGTGGACTAGCACAAAGCAGCAAACAGCTTCTATTTCTTCGACTGAAGCAAAGTAAAGATCTGTTTGTTTTTGCAGTTTGTGAAGCAGTTTGGTTAGGGCGACCACTTGCAGATTTCCAAGTGGCTCAAGAAAAATTATTCTTCATCGTGATGATTAAAATGCACTTTAAATCATTCATTCCATGCACTCACAAAGTCTAGACCATCATGTTAATATTGTCGTTGTTATCAGCGTATAGGTAAATAAACGTTTGGTAGCCTACTTAGTTATGTTGTTAATTATTTGCTTGTCAGCTTTGGTAGTGTATTAATGAGTCTTTAGTAATGGACAATTGTGCCAGTGGTTGTGTTTAAACCTAAGTCATAGGGTTCGGCGATTTTTGGACATGGAAGTTCGAAAATCGCCGAACCTCATCTAACCCAAAAAAAAAGGGCGAATATTCGTTGATATTCGTCATTAAAGAAAACTTAAAAAACGCTCTTTAAAAAGCCCTAAAAACCTCTAAAACAACAGTCCCATAGTTTATAAAAGGAGCCGTCGGAGTATGGGTTTTATCATTCTGAGCAGTTCTGAGTTTTAGCAATATTCTGAGCATTTGACGGTGTGGAGTGCGAGTTCTAAGTAGCTTTGACAACGGTGTTTCTTTGAGCGGTTCTCGAGTTTTGATGGTTCGTGAGCATTTCAACCGAGTGGACTGAGTTCAGTGACCTTTTTTGGCGGTTTTGAGATGTTGACGTTTGTGAGCATTTCGTGAGTGGACTGAGCATTTCGAGTGTGGACTCTGGAGTTGTGAGAACCTGTGAGCTCTGAGTTGTGAGTTCTATGAGCTTCCGTGGTTCTGCGGGAAAGTTCTGTGGCTCTCACTAGCAACTTTGAGTTCGTGAGCTTCTGTGTCTTTGTGATTGTGACTTTGACCTGTGACCTGTGACTTCGGCTACAACGTCTTTCGGCTGTGGTTTCCAGTTTCCAAAACACATTACCAGCGCCGCCAAGTATTTCTACCAAGTATTTGTTTTGCCTAAAAGCTAAAAAAATATTTAGGTATACCGTAGATTCAAATGGCTCGATTAGGTTTAGGTTTTTAATTTTGAATATAAACTTTAGAATAATAATTTATAAATTATTGACTTATATTTTATAGTTTATTATTGATTTATATTTTGTAGTTTATAATTGATTTATATTTTGTAGTTTATAATTTATAATTTATAATTGTATTCTAAAATATATTTTATTATTTATATTTAATATTCTATCTTTTATTTTATATATTAAATATTTTATTATTACATTTTGATTTATAATTGTTTTTAATTTTATTAATGTTTTAATTTTAATAAAATAATTAAACATATAATTGTGTATATATTTTTTAATTTTTTAAATATATATAAATAATATTCATTTAAAAGTAAATTTTAAATATTAAACATGTATAGTTTTTTTTTTATTTTTTCAGTTTTATTTAACATTTAAATTTTAAAATTTTAAACTATGAAATATAACATTAACATTATTCATATTTTAACTGTATAATATTAGTGAAAATATTTAACATTTTTAGTATTTTAAAATTTAAATGAATTATAAAGACATTTATTTGTAAAATATATTATTTTTACATATTTATAAATTTATAATGCATTTTGATTTAACTATTTAAAAATATATATTTACAATAATTCAATTGAATTTTTGTAATCATATATTTAAATTAAAAAAATTAAACTTGCTTATAATGTATTTAAGTTTGTTGTAAATTTGTAATATCATTTAATATTGTGTTATTTGAATGCAGATTGTAATTCAATGGGACCCCTAAAATCAACTGCCGAGGGATGGAAACATGTGAGCCGCGACGGTAACAACCTCAAATGCCGTTTGTGTGGTTATGCTTTTACAGGGACTTTAACAAGGGTAATGGACCACTTGGGAATTTAGGGGGTCGAGGAGGAGGGGTTGCACCATGTGGAGCAGTGACTCCACAAATTAGAATTGCTCTAGAGAAAGAGCAATCCTCTTCAATTGTAGGAAAGATGCAATCGGCCCAAAAGAAACAAGAGAATCCAAGAGAACATGTCTAAGTTCACGACATCTGTTGTGTCTTCTTCTACTAGTATGCCCAACACTTCAATAGGTGGATCAATGGGGAGTGCAATATTGAAAAATTTGTGGAAACCATTAGAAAAACAACATGTGGATGATGCATTGGCTGATTTATTTTATTCAAGTGCCATTCCATTCAATGTAGCTAGGAATCCACATTTTCGAAATGCCAATTCAGAAAGCTGCAGAGTTTGGCAAAGGCTACACACTTCCCTCTTTAAAGGCTTTGAGAACAACTCTTTTACAGAGGTCAAAAGATAGGGTGACTGAGAAATTATCTGAGGTCAAAGCCTCTTAGAGGGCAACAGGGTGCACAATATTGAGTGATGGATGGTTAGATATATGTTAGAGACCACTGATTAATGTTTTGGTGGCTTGCCCTCAAGGTGTTGTGTTCTTGAAGGTGATAGACACCATGAATCATAAGAAAACTTCAAAGTATATTTTTGAAATATTAGAGGAAGCCATTATTGAAATAGGTGTGGAAAATGTGATTCAAATGGTTACTGATAGTGCCACAAATTGTGTGGGAGTTGGGAAGCTGATTTTAGAAAATTACCTACAAATATATTGGAGCCTATGGGCAACACATTATCGATTTATTGTTCATGACTTGGCTAAATTTCCATGGGTACATGAAACAATTCACAGAGGGAGAGCAATTGCAAATTTTGATCAGAAATCATCGCCTCACATTGAATCTCTACAGGCAACATGCATCGAGGGAGTTGTTAAGGCCATGTGAAACAAGGTTTGCTTCATTTTATATCACTTTGAAAAGAGTGGTTGAAGAGAAAACAACTCTAAGATTTGTTATTTGTTCTAATGAGTGGGAAAATTCAGTGCTTTCTAAAGGTCCTAAGGGGAAGAACATAGAACAAATTATTTTAAATAACAATTTTTGGGAAAGTGCAACAAAGGTTCTAAATGTGTGTGAACCAATTGTTGATGTGCTTCGCATGGTTGATGGTGACACCCCTTGTCTTGGTATGCTTTATGAGAGCATGGACCGTTGCAAGGAAGCTATTCAAAAAGCACTAAATAATGTGGAAGGAGACTACATGGAGATATGGAATACAGTTGATTCTAGATGGAAAATGATGCACACACCTTTACATGCAGCAGTGTGCTATTTGGAGCCTAAGCTATTTCAGATAGATAGAGAAAGTGATCTTGAGGTTATGGCAGGGCTTTATGAAGCCATTGAGAAGTTCGAACCAGATCCAACAACTGCAATTCTAATTAGAAATCAGTGTTGGAAATACAAGGCAGGAGAAGGGGTGTTTGGAATGTCAACAACCAAATATGACATGTCACAAGTTGACATGGTTGGGTACAAATGGTGGAAGTCCTATGGAGCACAAACACCTGAATCGCAATGCTCTGCCATTCGAATATTGAGTCAAGGAGCAAGTTCATCAGCTTGTGAGAGGAACTGGAGTTGCTTTGACCACATCCATTCTAAAAAGAGGAACAAGTTGTTGTCTGGAAAGTTGGGAGATCTTGTTTATATTCGTAGGAATTTACAATTGTGTATGAACAAAGCAACAAAAGACTCCACCTCTTCTTCACAACATCCAAATTCCAGATAGACACAACGGATGTAGATGAGCTTGACTTTTTGGATGATGAATTGAGTGTTGCATCTAGTGATGATGATATTGCATCAACTCAACCAAGTGCTCTTGATGACTTGGAACTTTTTTAAATTTGAGTCTTGACTCTTAATTGTAACTTTTTGACGATTTCATATGTTCCTCATAGTTTAACTTTGATAAGCATGGTTTTAAATATAACAGTGACATCTTTTTATATAGATTTCAAGTTTATATAGTAATGTTTTAGCTATTTTGAAAAATTTAGTGCATTTATATCTTTTTTTTTTTTAAATGAAAATTATAATAGCTGAATTTAATCATGAATTTTTTTCCCGAATTTTATCATTGCCGAACTTAATCCGAATTTAATCTTGGCTGAACTCAAACAAGAACATCGAACCTGGTGAATTAGGTTTAGAGACAGCAATTGTTGGGTTATCTTATCTGCATAAATAGCAACAACGTTAGATGGTAGACTCAGATTGGAAGAAACTAAGTTTGAGAGAAGACAAAGGCTGCAAGAGACAACCAATTCTAAACTCCATCAAGAGAAGTACAGAGAAATGTGGAAGCCAAAACATGAGTAGAAGACAAAAGTGAGAATTATTGTAAACCGCATTTTGAATACGGTTATCAAGAATTGAAGGTAAATCTATGGCAAATCTGCAAGGTTTTGAAGGAGTTTGTATCCTCTAGTATCTACAAAAATTCAGGAAAACAAGTTTTGTTGGAAACTGTCTGTGAAAGAATAAAGCGAAGGCTCCACAGAGTCCCCTCATTCAGAAGGAATGAGAATGACCCAGATATGTATGTTTCTTTGATTGACATATTGGGAGGAGAGATTTGCCTCCAGAATCAAGATGTTCTCCGCATTAATGATGTATTAATTAGACTAGGTCGATGTCCATTTAACACCGAGTCGACCAATAGGTTGAAGTTTTGAGTGAGAACATGAATGACAAGCAAAACTATGCCTTTTGATCCAAACTGGTATGACTGCTGCAAGGGTACAGATTTGACCATGACCTGTCAAGAGGTACTAAGTGAACAGCCAAGATGGACCTGTCCCAAGTTGTATTTTGTTCACTGTTGCGCAAGTATCCAGGTACGAGTAAATTCCATAACAAATTCCTGATTAAATACGAATAAAAAAAACTAGTATCATTTTTTTATTAAAACCTCTGAAAATAATTAAAATGGAACTGAAACAATCAGGTCAATAATTAAATACTGAAATTCCCTCCATTTGCAACCCACAATCACATGTAAGTCCACCCTTCACCATCCTAATTAAATAGCTAGACAATTCCTAATACGATGTCCTTAAGATGCTACGAGTAGCATACAGAATTGCATAAGTACTTACAATAATCACAGTAACATGTGCTGAATATCAACCTCTTGAGATCTAAATTACTAGCCTCTAAAATACCTTTTTAAATCCTAAGCTAAATGCTAACTAATTGAATGTTTATGGAGCAAGTCCAAAAACAAAACTTCAACCTTTTGCCTATTCTTCCTACTAAACAATTAGACACATGAACAGAACTCTAATTTTGTCCAATTATACCAAAGGATGACACAGCTTCTGATTGTGTCCTAATTGTCTTGAAATGCTACTATCATTATGATTGTTTCAAAACAGCAGATCTTGTCGACGACAGCAATACATAGCATGTGGCACACAAGCAGGTTTTGATGGCGCCTTTATTGTACAAACCCCCAAGAAGTAACCATCATGGCAAATGTAACAGCCAACAACAAGAAGGTTGATTTTTTTGTTGAAACATGGGTCTGCTAGGAACAAGACATGTCGTGAACATTGAGAACTGTATATCAAATGATCGCCAGCAGGACATTTGAAGATGAACCGTGCAGTGGTCTAAGAATTGCCTCACCTGTAAGCACAAGAGACAGTGACAGATTGGAAGCCAAGAGTGGCTGACTGGAGACAAGTGGATCAGTTTGGCGCTACACAACTCAACGAGGAGAGCATTTCTCCAGGCGTAAGGCATGAGGCAAAATTGACGAGTAAAATACTGGAGAATTCATAAATTGTGCATATTTATCAAGACCTCTCGAATACCCTAGATGCATGTGTCATTCCAGTTCTTCGCTCATTTACCAGGGATTCTAATGGCTTTACAAAACTACAAAAAAAATACCGAATTTTTTGATCAAATGGGCATCGCATTTTGTGTAGTTTTCATCAAATTCAAGATATTTCAGAAGTATGTGTTCTATAATTGGTTGAAGCAAATTAAGTTACAGAGATCATAACTACAGCCCACATGTATACATGCATGTGTATAAATCATAATGTTCTTATATCCATGAATTCTAATATATGAGTTTTTGACCATAACAATTGAATGCCTTGATATCAATCATACAAGATGTGAATTCAGTTTCTAACATATCCAAAGTTAAAAGTTAATATGACATATCTTAGATAAAGAGGCTCTACATATTGTTGTAGCTTTCATTTTTTCAGACCTATAGCTTTCTATTTAAATAAATCAGAATCAAAGTACGAGCAATAACCTTGATACCAAGTCTCAAGTGCCCAAACAACTTCGGCTACAAGTCTTTCACATTCTGCCATCCAGATGGCCTCTAGCTGCATAAGAGATTTGAATTCTAAAATCTTGTGCACAGACATTTGAGACCAAAGCTGGAACAGACAAACCTGCTCCAACAACGAGCACTCGAAGAATTAAATATTTTGGATAGGGTCGATGCACTAGATTCCCAGATGTTGCCCTAGGGCAAGAGCTTCAGATATGCCGAGCCATACTGATTGCCATATTTGCTAGATTGTTGCCAGATAATTTGCCGCCTGGAATAAAGGTCCATGTAAAAATACTAGATGTAGTATTTAGCAGCTTGTACACCCAGGAGTACTATACACCTTTGCCACGAGCATGTAGTTTTCATCTCTAAAAGTTGGCACTTGTATAATAAACTCCTATGGGGGTCAAGCAGCATCTACAGAATAACGGGGGTCTTGAAAAATAGCACAAAAATGATTTAAAATACAAACTTAGATCCCTAATTTTCTGGACATATAGACATGTGGTTTATGATCTAAACAGTGTATATGGAAAAAAGTTGCAAATCAAAAGGCGCCCCCTGTTTTATGGGGAAAGCTAAATAAAGCTTAGACTAAAAAAATAAGCACAGATTGTATTGCTAAAATCGATTTGAAAACTTCATATTGAATTGCTTACATATAGCCATGGACAAGCAATAAACAAAATGTCATTTATTTTCCGAGAGTGGTGATTATGGTAAACGGTTCAGTTAATTGCAATACAGAGAAATACATTTACTGCAAGTGGCATGTAACCCTGGCAGTTCTAAAATATGGCTCATAGACATAGTATCAGGATCTAATGAGGAGAGCGAACTTTAGGAGTTCTCTTCAAAAAATGCTTGGAGGTGATGATACTAACTTAGCTTTATAGAATGCTTACGCTATCGATTCATTATGAATAAATTAATAATGAATATTTACCAAGATAAATCTTATGCTATCTATGTCCATGGTACTTTTAACAAAACTTGAAGAGGAATAAAAGTGATCAGGTTCTGTACTACAATGCAAAGCGTATCTCGTTGAGTCCTGACCTACATTAAGGCCTGCTTAAATTTTACATGTCAATATGGCTGCAGCAAGCACTCTTAGTTTATCCTTTCAACAAGAGGAACAACCATTTTGTTTGTTTTGTACTGATAACATGCATATTGGGCACTTGGATAAACCTGGTTAAGCTCCATCTGTGAGCATCCAGTATTACCATTACAATCTACAATCCTATGTAATGTACATCAAAGTTTCAAACTATTTAGCCTCTGTTATTTTAGAGGTATTTCTATTTGGATAAATTTTCATTACTTTGACAATAATGTGACAAGATCTCAGATATGCATCAAATGAATAATAATAAAATGCGAGAAATGAAACAGAATTCTAGCAAGGAATAACTCCAGCTTACGTTAAAAGCTCCTGCAGACTGATGAAGAACCATGGTCAAAACATATACTTACAGCACCATTTCCAGATTTTCCACAGTAGATGCATGTAAGTTTTCCCATGGCATCTTCAACAGGATGGTTGTGCTGCATGCAAAAGCATTCTGTGGACCTCCTACCTGAAAATACGTTCCGCACTATAAGCAAGAGCTCTGCAATTTCCCCATAATTCTAGGAAGCAAATTTAAGATTCCTACTGGAGGTTTAATAAAAACGAGGTGTAAATAGATCTAGCTATGACCTTTTCAGAGGTAGGAAATTGATATCAATGTAGGTATGCTTGCCTGCAAGCAACTAAAACGTCAAATAAAAGGACCACATTGTAATTACATATGCATTGTCAAGATACAATATTCTTAGCTTCCATAATGAGGCATCTTGCCTATGCCATACAAATGACATTTGCCTATCGAATAACTTTCTTGCAGCAACAGTACTTTCAGGAGTCCCATAGCTCACTCGTCGGAGAACATTTTCAAACTCACCAATAGAAAGCTGTCTTACAATACCAGGCTAATGCTCCCCCAGTTTCGATGCATGATTACACAAAACCTGCAGGTGTAGTACAGTATAGAAGTTATAAACTCGTTTATTTGGTGATTATGATAGGGTATCAAGCTTTTTCCTTTGTATTGCACATCTGCAATGGTCATTGTACTCTCAATGTAACTTCTCAGATATGATTCCCCTTGCACAATAAACTATGGGAACAAGTTTCCCTTTTTCTCCATCACTCAATTCATTTTCACCAGATTTTCTCAATCAACACTATCAGACAATACGAAACATACCATAGACATCATTACAGTGTACTGAGCCTCTGCGCAACAAGGACCCCCCCAGATACTCCTGTGCATCTAGCATCACAGCGAGTTGCCATGAGATTCTTGTTGAACATATCACATGCGAGTGAGAGATGACGAGTTGTGTATACAAACCACCAAACACTATGATGAAGTTTAACAGCAGACAGTGAAGCGTCATTTAGCAAAACTTAATGAAAGCCTTACTGAAATTATGCAGCTAAACCATTTGGTAAATGCATCTGGCCCTTGATCTCGATCAGGATATTCCGAAACATCTCCATTGCTCTGCCTTGCTTTCTCTAATACTTTGCTTATGGCTTCCGCTTCTGCAGCTGAGGCTTTCACCAGAGACTCTTCACTCCTAATCAATCTCCAGTCGTCGCGTATTTGCTAAATCTATCTAGTAAGCCAAATGAAGTGGAAAACAACCTTATAGGAGACTATGAGAACAGACTTTATCAGTATTTGCCCATTTATTTGTCTTAAGACAATCTTGAGGAATCTACAAACATCCATTTGCTCCATACTATTGCAGAAGCAAGTTTATATGCAACTAACCTCTGCCTTTGTACAACTGCATTTTCTGTACTTATATCCATGGACATGTGGCCATTGAGAGAAGGTGCAAAATGGTTATCCATCACAATTGTACCATCAGAGACATTATTTGACAGTGGATGTTTAGATGTCCCTGTAGGAGAATCCCCAGGATATCCACTAGATGTTTCTGAAGCTGCAAAATCGTCTGCTACAAGCAAATCATCTAGAAGAGCCCCTGCAAAGTGTAAAAAATATCATCATATTTTAGCACAACAATGATTTTATAAAATTAGGAGTCGTAGATACAAATAAACAATAAATAGATGCAAAAGCTTGCTAAAATCATCCAAATAACAAGCCAGTAATGGTGTCCAAACAGGTAAGTAATTTTTCAAGCACTGTACTGAAAGCTAGAATCGAAACCAACTGCTTCAAATTGTATTAATACTGTGAAGGCACAGAGACTCCCCTGTAATGTATCAAAAGGCCATCATCAATGTAATGACCTGTTCTTTGAAAGATGTTTCAAGCTAGTAGATTTTAATGAATAAAGTTTAAAGATCTTTCGATCCTCAGATCATTATAAATAGTGAAAATATTTAAAGAAAAAATGCATCTGTACAAATGATAATGATATATTACTTAGCCAAAATGCCATAATGCATCTTCAAAATGATAAATGACATAATCATGTACTTCAGAATATATTTGAAAAAAAAAAACAAAGCTTCATGGACCTAATACCAAAGCAGACACTTTGTTAGAAGTTTACAATGAAAAACAGAGACTTAATCCATTAATGTCATTTTCAAATACTACTAGCACTTGCACCTTCATGGGGTGCAATGGATATGCTGATTAGAAAGTTAAGAGGTTCTATTTATAAGACAATCTTTGGTTGCTGCAAAATTGTTCTACCGCATTGATATATCTTGTTCGTGCTGCAATATCTCTATACAGGGCTATAATTTGATTTAATGCAATAAAAATTCCATTACACAGAAACACAATGTTTCGTATTCTTGTGCCCATAAATATTTGCATTTCGATGTGGTTGACAAATATACAATTGCTTCTATGAATCTTTAACTTTTCATGTTACCGTGTTAATTTGAGGAAATAGTTTTAAAAACATGATAGATTTTAAATTGAATCCCTTAATATTGATGAATTAACCTTTTATATGGTTAATCAAAAAATCTTTTTAAAAACATGTCACTGATCAAATGGTATCCATTAGGGGTACCAAAAGTGTACATTACATATGTCGTATACTACTTTTTTCTAGATCGGAGACCACATCACATTCATCCTATGCACTTGACTGTAAAATTTAAACTTCCATATCTTTTATTTATACCACATTTATTGCTATCAATCATTTTAACATGTCATTAAATATAAATTGTATTGTTCCTTGTCAGGGAGCATTTAAGTGGGCAGCGTGCATTTATGATTCTTAATGCAATATCTTCCAGTTGATGGTATCATATTTTTTAATACCTACCTTAAAGTTTAAAATATTTATCGCATACAATGTAACAGAGCAAAGGGGAAAACTAAAGTGCTAGATCATTTTCAAGTAAAGAATTTGTTTAACAGCTGTCCTGGCTATTTTATTGATCACGTGCCACGCATGAAGAGATGGTTTGAATTAGTAACAGTGTGACGATGCCCCTTTCTTGTTCTTCAACAAGAATAAGATCGCAGTAGTTCATTGTGGTTGATAATAATTTGTGTTTTGTATTTGTATGCAAAAACATTTACTACTCTTATAACATTATATCAAGAAAAAATCTGTTATTGAGTTTAATGTTGAAAATCTAATCTTTCACTCTTGTTTTTATTACTTTAATGCCTAATACATATGTTTGTACATGCCAACCTTATACTATCACATTTTGTGCTTTTTGTAGCAGACACATTTACCAGTTCAGCCCTGGCATCAGATAAAATAGGTTTCAAAAAAACTCAAAATGAAAGGAAAGTGTACCTTTTTATAGTTGCAGCCTATGTTTCCAGATTTCTTCACATAGAATTACCAATAATCTCTAGAAGAACATTGTCCTTTTCTGAAATGATGGGACTGACTTGCATCTCTCACAACAATTTATCTTGTAACAATATTGGAGATAAACTTGGCTGCACTGTGGCAGTCAACACATACCCTAAGAAGCATATTTGACTTGGCAAGCAAATTCAAAGAGGCATATTCGACTTGGTAAAGTATGTATGCATATTGAAAACTCCTTATCTTGCATTAAAAAGAAAAAGGTGTAATGTCCCCTTTTCCATGCTAGTCACTATGAAGGCCTTGGGCCCATTCCACCTTTTGTGGGCTTCAAGGAAGAAGAGCAAGGGAGGTGAACATTGTCATAATTGTAAGTGATTGTATTTTCTTTATTTATTTGATTATGAATTATGGCTTGGAGTGATTCGATTAGGTGATAGGTGAATGATAAAGCAAAAATAAACTTCTGTCTTCTCCTTCATTAAGGTCGCGTCGACCATGAGAGCATTACAATGGAGATTGAAATCAAAAATACATATTTCGCATGCCAAGCCTGAAAACTAGTCTAGTCTTAAGCTTGAGCAGATATAAAAGTAAAGTTGAAGATCATTAATCATGACAAATAATCAAGATTTATAATATATCTAATGTCCTCTTGGAGCTTGTTGGACCACCATGTAAGAGGCATGCCGTAGCTTAAGAAGATATTTATTATGCAAGGCCTAGTTTGCCAAACCATTAGCAACTTTATTTTTTTCACAAGGAATGTGGTATAATTGAACTTCTTGAAATAGTTTCTCTGCAATGCTCATTGATCTTCCAAACCTCTTCCTAGCAATTCGCCAATTGAGTGGTGAAAGTTCGCTTCTATAGGATCACAATAACAAATTCATAATGATTGGAGAGTTTGATTCAATTTTAATTTTTTGCCACCCAATATTTGAAGCCTCTTGCATGCCTTTATGGATTTCTTTCATCTCCACAAGATTATTGGTAGTAGTACCCAAATTCTTTGCAAAAAAGAACTGCACATCACCTTCCTGGCTTCTACCAATGCCCCCCATAGCAGCTCTTCTTGGATTTCCTCTGGAAGCTCCATCTGTATTCAATTTTTCATAACCCAAAGGAGGGTCCTTTTCCGTTAGCTTTCTCTTATGACATTCTTTTTAATTTGTGTCGAGAGGTATAATGGAGAAAAAATACTCTTTCCCTTTTTATGAGGTTGGTCTCCTTAACTGTAGATTAAAAGTGCACTTCCCACTTCATTAAGAGATTCGGTCATGTAGATTGATCTTATAATTCATCCTTGGCGCCAAAGAAAGGTTCTTAAGCAGGAGGGATATCATTATCATTCATCATTTTGACATTTATTTGGATTTGGAGCTAGTGTAGCTTCTCTTCTTGGTGTTGAAGCAAAAAAGCCCTTCCTTGTTTACCTATTGAGGACAAAAACCTTCAATAGGATCACACTTGGGGATGAAAACCCTCTTGTGTGCATTGGTGGCTTCGTTCGGGAGTCAAAAGTGAACTTCATTGGAAAAAATTTCGAACAAGGTGTTATCCCTACATAGGGCACTTCTACTCCAACTAGGGAACTTTCAAGAGTGTTGGCACCCTTCCTCCACATTGAGCTACCCACCTGGGAAGTTCGGGATTACTTTTGAAGGGGCTTTCGTGGTTGGAAAATTACGATTTCACTTTTATTTGATAGCCTGTCTCTCCGAGATCATTTTGAGCATTTGTTTGTGTTGAAACTCCAAGTATTGAGGGAGTTATGAATTTTCGAAGTTTCAGCTGTGTTTGCACTTGAATTAAAATTATAAAATATATATTTTCTCTAGATTTCATCTTGCTGGACTTATGAAGCGTTTGGGATATTTCTATATTGATTTTCAGTCTATATTTTTATGAGAATATTGTCTTGAAAATTCCATACAGTCCGCTGCCCTAGGAAATAGAAAATCAGGTTCATTGCGAGGGCTTGGTGGTGATATTGTTGGTTGCCATATGAATTCTTTTTCTGTCATAAATATTCAAATTTTTCTTTGTTTCTAATTTCATTTTCAATTTGTTCCTCTAGTGTTAAAATGATTGATTGGTGGATGTAATAAAAATTAGAAGTTGTCATTTGGGTTTGAGCCAAAACCCTTATTTTCAGTTTCAGCCCTAGAAAGGGGTTCACATTTGATGAACAAAGGTTCATATCGGATGAAGGGTTCAGACCGAGGTTGTTGGTCAGCCTTTGTAAGACCATTTGTGTACCAAGATCATGAGCACGCAGGGGCAGCAAGGTGCATAAGAAGTGCAACTATGTTTTCTCCCATGTTTGCACTAGGGGGGAATGTTAGGAAATTAGTGCTCACTGGTTTTACAGTGTGGTAAATAGTTATTAGGTGGTTAAATATTTTATATTAGTTAGATTGTATTTGTGAGTGACCTATTAATAGTGTTATAACAACTCACGGGAATAGTATTTGGTTTGAGTGATAATAGGGTGAGGAATTTAGTGGCTAAACTTGCTTCCTATATTGTAGGAGTAACTTAGCCTATATAATTGTAATAACCCATATGATTTCATATAGAAGTAGTAACAGTAGCTTCTCCCCTCACTATAGACTCCAGAGTCCCTCCATATGCCTAGGATTGACCTTTGATGGTCATACTTCCGTATCCCTTCTTTTAAATCAAACCATTTTAAACAGCCCGTCAAACATTCTTAACAATCATGACTGAAAATATACACTATATCTACACTTTGTACTGAAAGAGATTGCATCTGGGAAATTTTGAGCAGGACGTCAAAAATACTTGAAAACACTAACATATATTCAGGTTTTTTGCATGTTTAGCCATAAACTAATTTTTTTTTGGCATTTCCGTCTTTTCAGGCTTTGCAGATTCAAAATATGGCCTTCACCTTTTCTCTAGACTTTAAATATATATGAAAAGATGTTTGTAAAAAAAATTCCTTTTTTGTTGTTATATATTATTCTAATAGCGTTGTTGGACATGGGCAACACTAAAAATTTCACAGCACCCATGAAGATCGTCAAGCTTAACGCAATTTGCACAACAAACTAACCAATGACAACAATGCCCACAAGTTTCCTCGATAATTTTCACCCAAAGAGAACTTGGAGCAAAGCAAACGATATTAAATTCTATATATATTTTTTACAAAAATTAAAAATTCCAATAAAAATTTATGAAAACACCACAAGAAGGAAAAATTCTTTCAGAATGAGATAAAAAATATCAAAACATCGATACAAAAAAAAAACTTAATATAAGGTTTTCTTTTTTGTTTCAAATGAATTTTCTCTGCTTTAACATATGCAATTTACAGTGAACACAAAAGCAAAAGAACAAATTCTGGAAAATAATTTCATAAATGGACTATGGGAAGTCTGAGCCATCCATAAAAAATTGCAAAATGTGGTAATAGAACAGATCTTACACTAATGTACTGCCACCAGCCGTAGTTTCATCTGTCCAGATGTCGTAAAATACAGTGGACCAAAAATTTAACAGTATCATGTCGAGGCAATTCTTATGCACAGATGTTTTGGCAAACATCAATTTGATTTCCGGAGGACTGGACAACACAAGATGTCCAAAAATGTGCGCATAGCTCATGTCCACCACATCTCCGCAGCTTTGCAATTTCGAGCATTGCCTGTAATTATTTGGACAAATTTTTGAGCCCCCACCATCTCAATTGGGCATCCTTTATATGCCCATCACAATCAACGACTTTCAAAAACATGATGGCGCCTGTATTATGCCAAGTGCAACCTCAATGGATTAAAGGCTGATTTCTTGCATGGGGCAATTCGATCCATTAGAAATGAAGGACTTATCCCCGTTTCGGAAAGATGAATGCTATTTACTGCGTGCAGGGTCAGCCACAGAAATCAGGCAGAAAAAATGGTGATAAAGTAGCTGCCGAATAAGATGATAGCAGTCAGTTATTCAACTGTCAAGGGTAGAAAGAACTAAGCATACTTTTGTAGCCTTGACTACCATTCTAGTTGATCGGCATATGGCCCTTGTGTATAAAGATAACACCATTACCAATTCTACAGTTTAAAGCTATGATAGTGTGCTTTGCTAAACTAGGTAGCATTTATTATGGAATCATTTGTCTGTATCTACACCACTTTATCTCAAGATGCATTGAAGAACTTTTGTTTACTCCTTGATAAAGAGACTTTCCATCAGTCCCTATGCAATTAGACAAGGATGCATGCAGTAGGTGTTTCACCACACTAGCAAGCAGAGGTACATCAGTATGCACCATCACCATTGATTTGCTGTCTCTTGATGCTCATCAAGTATTCCGATAGCTAGGACTTGAGTTGCACTAATCAGGGACTTTAACCAACTTTTTCATATCTAACATTCGGCTTTTTATTGTACAATATCTGGAGACCACTTAATTGGACATTCATGTCCAGTTACTCAAAGTAGGTGAGGTCTAGCTTATAGAGTTACATAGTGTAATGTCCCCTTTCCTACGCCTAAGGCCTAAGGGCCAATTCGAGTCCAGGCCTTGGTCATACCCAAAGAGGCTATGGACGCTGGGAGCTATTGGGTATGAATATCTAGTCCATTTTGTTATAATTCTTCGTTGACATGAGCGTAAAGTGTTTTGGAGGGACTAGATATTATGTTTTGTCGTTAGGAAGGGGCCACATGACACTTAATGTTTTAATTTTGTGTTGGGGGTCACTTATGGACCATGGCGACTTAAAAATGGAAAAATGACTTAAGTTACTTTTATTTTATTGGTCCTTCCTAAGGGAAAATGCGACTTGGGCTATTTTGGGGCTCTTTTGCCTTGGGGAAAATTATATCAAGGAGTTGGGAGGAAAGAGTGAAGGTCATTCTTGCATACATAATTATTTTCCTTTATGTGCAACTGCTGCTTGCAAATTTCCAGCTTGTGGAGTGAAGATCCTGCAAAGGGACCCTAGCTTCGGTGGTGAAAGATCACATCCCTAGCTACCAGGGCACTCTTCGGTGGTGAAGAGATCCATCCTAGTTTGTCATTTTGGAGCTGTTTTGCAGAGATATTTTTCAGAGGTTTTCAGAGGAAGGGTTTTGGTGACATTTTGTGGAGAAAATCAAAGGGTTTTCAGATCAGATTTACGGCAGCGATAAGAACAGGTTTTGGCATAATTTCTTGAGACTCTCCAAAGGGTTTTGATCATTTTCCAAGGGGGGTGACTTGTTTGGGAGATTGCAGCCATTAGTTGGAGGGTTTCCATTGGTACAAATTTAGATCTGAAGGTTGGAATATCATTCCTTATATTTATAAATATTATTTCCGAAGTTTCATAATTTTTGCACTTGTATTTGGAGATAGATAAATTTTTGAAGTTTTCCAACTGCCTAAGGCACGCTATAATTTTCTAGCAGCAATTTATTATCTGAAAAATTCCAAAAATAATTTTCTACTACTTGTTATTGCATTAGCAAGCTCACTATAAATTTTACAGTGATTCGGGTAAGTATTTTGTGAGTTATAGATTTATTTCTATTCGCTGCCCTAGTTTTAATTTCTGCAAAAATCATATTTCTATTTGGCTGCAAATTATGCGTATTTTGCATATTTTTTAAGGGGTATCCCACTAGGGATATTCCAGAACATAAAAAATCTTCAAGAAGGTGCATAGTTCTATGTGACTAGCATCAAAGTTTCCAAAGAGTGCGTACAAAGAATCCAAGAATAAACCAAATAAACAGGGCTTATACGATAAATGATTTTTTAGCTAGCTAAGTATTAGTGGTACGAATGGTGTTAGTCCAGTCTTAAAGGAACTTCATAATATTTGAACTTCCATCACACATTTTGCATATAATTCCAGGAAGCTCAAAATTCCTTCCACATTTAAAATGTAGCATTCAAACTCCGAAATAGAAGTTTATGGTACTAGATAGTCATGGTTTGAATGGTACAAAATCTTGATCTTCGGAACATAGAAAACCATTATTTTATTTTTCAACAAGTTACTTTCTCTACATACCACATATGTAAGAATACTCTTAGATATTGTGAATCACAAATTCCATGGAGCCATAGTCTACCAAAAGCATGCTTTAAAATACAGTGAATTCAGTAGTTCAACCAGCGGAGCTATTGCTCAAATTGTTTAATTGCACTATGATATACCTAATTTTTTCCAGTGGTCAAAATAGGTATCCTATCAATCATGTCTATTCAAAATGTCCCATGATCTCCCAAATTTGTAAATGAGCAGTATCTTTTCTAATGTTATCTTGATCGGGGTTTTATTTAAGTTCCATTCTTTTATCTAATGATTGGTGTTCACATGGTCTTTCTTTGTAGTAGGATCATGCTAAGTTGTTCAGTGCTTTAGCTGATGTGCAGCAGTAGTTTTCAATTTCTTTCTCCGTCGAATTCATCCCACATTCATTACCAGAAAGAAATCCTTGAGAATTGTTATTTCCAAAGGATATGTCAAAAAAGTGGAAACATTGGGTTGCTTTACGAGTAATAAGACTATAGGTGGGCCCACGATAATTCCATTATTTTGAAGAAAATTGGAAATTTTGAGGCAGCAAAGAAGGTGAAAGTTGAATTGAGCCTCCAAACCTCACTTGCAAGAAATTACTTGCCACTGGGGGAAGTGGCGAATTTTGGAAAATGTGAAAAGAAGAAAAGTCAAAAGAACCTACGGTGCCCCAACACAGAAAATTTCATGTGTTCTTCGAGGGTCATCCCAAAACTTGGAAAATCTAGAATGCCCCTAGAGCCCCACAACTTCAAATAAAAAATGGCGTTCCGGGAACTAAAAGGAAAGTTGCAAGGGACACATTCACGTTTCCAAAGTTTGACTTGAGCCTCGAGCCCCAGGTACCCATTCTGAAATATCAATAGGATCTGGGAGGTATGGGCAAGATAAAGTCGTGACCAAAAAGATAGAAGAGTGGAATCTGCACTAACCCTTGATGTTGTAATGCTATAGAATTATTTGCTTCATAACTCAGGGTAGTGGTTGAAATGTCAAAGATGATAAGATGAACAAACCAAGGAATATCTAAATGCTCTACAGACCCAGTCCCCGAAACACATAAAATGACTCAAGCGTATGGATCAGGGGGGAAGAGTGAGTCTTCAACAAAACTAAAGATCAAAAATTGGCATGCATCCTCAATGCACAAAAATTGACAAGGATCGGAACTATCTAGCATGCAAGGTACACTTATCAAGGCCATCAATGCCCTCACCTACCACCTCCTACAGCCAATCTCCTCCATCTAGCAGTTAATGTGCTTAAACCCTAATATCACCTCTTATAAACTGCCCTAATTAGCTCATGTTGTTCATGTTTTCCGCTAATCTCACCCACAAATTCTCTTGAATATTTGAAGTCCACGTACCATGAGGTATAAATTAAAGGCAAGGTGCCCACCACTAGAGCCTGTCATGAAGATGACGGAGATGCAAACATGACTTTAATAAACATTGGAAGCTTTAACTAAAGAGGTAGGGGAAAAGGAAGCACCTCTGCTCGACTCCTGTTTGGTTTCAGCCATTTCTTTTTCCCAGCATCACCCTTTGTCCGAATTTGGTCTTCGAGTGTGCATAGTACTATGAACTTGACAGCAACTTAGCTAAAACTAGAAATGGAGAAACCCAAGCACATCTCAGCCCTAAATTCTTTGACATAATGATAAGGAAACTCGAAGCATACCAGTCTCTCACCAATTTGTAAAGCAAGATCAACAAAGTTACAAGCAGTATATGAATAAGAAGTGGCCGAAGGATTCTAAAAACTACTAATGCAAAATTGATTTAAATAAAAGAGAAAAAGTTGCAAATAAAATTTCCCACGCCATAATGATTCTAGTTAGTGGGTGGTGAGTCTGAAATTGCCACATTCTACCCTTGAATTTTTGCTTTCTTCAGAGCATTATGTAAAATTAAAATCTGATACAAATGGCTGGATCTCATTAATAATGCCAATTACAACAGTTGATGATGGTTTAAACACAAATTTTGCATGACCTCCTATCTGGTGTATGCCCTATAAAGACTGAGAACCGGTTAACCATAAAAGGGAATATTGACAATATCTAGTTGAAGAAAATAGTGTACGAACTTTACTGTCAAATTTATAGGGCCAACACAAACAATGCCTATGAGATGATTGTGATTGTGGAGCTAAGAGATGATTTCAATTTCAGACCCTTAAGGGAAGGAATGCAATCCATTTGTTATTGGGAAGACTGGTACATCCATCATAGTTCATATTCATACATAAGTTTTTTTGAGTTTACAAGAAAGCCATACAAATTACCATGGCATGTGGACAATGAGCTGTAGTGAATAGAGTTTAGCATAAAACTTCTACCTGTCCGCAAAGAATTTGATGATCCAAAGAAGTTCACTACCAAGTAAACCATGCTGATAAGGCAATACACTTGTAAGGAAAAGAATTGTGCTGCAGAACTTGCCACTAAAATTCTAAATAGTGATTCAGGTACAGTAAAAATTGAGCCTTTCTATGACAAAATGGGATAGTTAAAATCTGTGTCTCTGAAGGAATGTGAAAAATACTTTGAGCATGTGGAGTGCAGACAAGACTTCTGGGCCAGTTGCAAGCATGACAATTATGTTAAAGGAAAGATGCAACAGTGAGAAATCAGTAATCACAGAGCAGCACGAATGAAGCTGATGATAAGGGGAATCATGAGTACCAAAGCTCTGGAGAAAGATATGATGCTCCTCATGCTCCGTACAACCCCAGAGGAAACGATGGCTCTGTTTTGTAATGGGTGATTGTTATGCTAACTTAGGGGTACCCTAAACTAAGTTTTGACTTCAACTAAAATACTGATGAACCAAACACATAAGATAAATAAGCAAAAATTGTAGAATGACTTTTGCCAAATGTACAAAAAATTAAGTTTTTGTAAAGTTTACTCCCATTTAGTATTTATTTAATAGTTCTAGTCTTGGTATTAAAACTTTGAGTTAAAAAGTGGAAAGAGGAACTTTGTATTAGAATATAAGGCTTGTAAATTAGCATTGAGTTAATATTAGTTAAGAGGAACTTTGTATTAGAATATAAGGCTTATAAAATAGCATTAAGTTAATATTAGTTACGTGTTAACTAATAAACAGTTGTAACCACTTCAACCATTTTGTAACCATCTCTCACATAATAAAATGACATACACACAATGAATAATGTTGCATTCCTATTTCACTTCATTAGTTCTTTGTACATTCTAATCTTTCTTTATTCTTTCTTCCTCCACATATTCTAATTTCTAACATTGCTATCAGAGCCCTGGGTACTTGGAGGGATCTGCAAACTGAGGAGAAAGAGTAGGAAGACACATTCAGTGTTTCTTCAAATGAATCTAGGGCACGTGACAAAAGTTTCATGTTTTGGCAAAATACAAAATACATCAGTTAGGGCTGGAAACTCGATCGAATCAAAACTCCATTTCCACCATTAATAGTCGTTACAGTCCTGTGAGGAACGAAGCGACAAAAGGTGTCACATGCAGAGCAAAGCGACAAAGGGTTATTTACAGTCGCTCACGATTTAGTTTGAGAGTTTCAGACTGAAGAAAGTCACATGAGGGCCTGGAACAAGTGGTCGCAAAAGCATAAAATACAGTAACAAAAAACAGCCGCGAAAAGGGTCGCAAAAGGCCATGAAAAGAATGTGTAGGATGATTTTGAAAATATATAAGGGCACGGTTTTAATCATTAAACGCCATTAAAAAATCATAAATACAAGTCGCTCAGCCAGTCGCAGAAAGGCAGAAAACCCAATCTTGTTTTTAGGGCACGCTCTAATCAAAGGTAGTATATTTTGCATATTTCAAACGCTAAAAGGAGGACATGTTTTTAGTGGTATTTTATCTTGCAACATATTTTTGTAGAGGGCTGTGACATTCCTTTACTCAACAAATTTAGACATTAAAAAAAATTGCATTAATTTCCAAAGACAAAATCAAGAATATAGAATTATATAGAATATTTTTGTAGAGGGCTGTGACATTCCTTTACTCAACAAATTTAGACATTAAAAAAAATTGCATTAATTTCCAAGACAAAATCAAGAATATAGAATTATATTTCTCTGTTGACTTTATTTCCGTACCTGAAGTATAGACTATCACTTTCATTTTGCTGGATTAATTTGCGGTTCAGAAATTAAATTTGTTGTGAAAAATGGATAACGAAGTCACTATTTCTAGCCTCATATACAATCTGAGGTCTCTCATCGAATAGCCAGCAGAAATCATTTGTAATGTCCCCAATTCCGAGCAGTTGGCCTAACGGCCCTATTTTGGTCTTAGATTCCCAAGGGACTAACGACTTTGGAGGTTATTGGGGATGGTTGTCTGATTTCCTACTAGGTTTTTGTTATATTTTGGTCGTTGGGATCACTTAAGTGGACACTTCTGGCATTTAATGTTATGTTTCTTCGTTGGGGCCACTTAAAGTACCTTTTTGGTGACTTGAGGGATATGTATTGCATTTAATGTTATATTTCTTTGTTGGGGCGCCTTTTTGGGCCAAGGCGCCTAGGAGGAAAAAGTAAAATATTTATTAATAAGGCCCTCTTTTTGGGAAAGGTGCGCCTTGAGTGATTTAGGGTTTCTTTGGCATGAAAAGGTTATAAAAGGAGGTGAGGGGTGAAAGGATAGTCATTCATACATACACTTATATTTTCTTTTCATGGTGCAACTGCTGTTTGCAACTTTTAGCTTGTGGAGTAAGATCCCACAGGAACCCTAGCTTCGGTGGTGGAAGATCCAACCCTAGCTAGCAGGGCATTCTTCGGTAGTGAAAGATCTACCCTAGCTTGTCATTTGGAGCAGATTTCAGGGCTGATTTTACAGAGATATTTTCAGCATTTGCAGAATTAGGGTTTGAGGATTTTTGGGAGTTTGGTGGAGATTTTTCAGCTGGTTTTCGGATCAGACCTACGGCAGCCATAGAAGAAGGATTCGGCATCATCCACAGAGGTTTTCACAAGGGTTTTGGCTGTTTTCCAAGGGGGGCGACTTGTTTGGGAATTTGCAGCCCTAATTTCTAGGGTTTCCAGCAGTCCTTTTTCAGATCTGAAGGTTGGAGGGTTATCTACTATTTTTATATATATTATTTCCAAAGTTTCATCTTCATTGCATTTGTATTTGAAAAGATATTAATTTTTGAAGTTTTCCGGCTATTTTAGGTTCGCTGTAAATTTCTGGCAGCATTCTGTTATCTGAAAAATCCCAAAAATATTTTCCTTGTGTTCTACATATTATTATCTTGTTCCAGTTAAAATTTCAAGTATTTCGGACGGATATTTTAAGAGTTATTCACATTTTTCTGTTCGCTGCCCTAGCTGTACTTTTTCTGTATAAAATCTGCAAAAATCAGATTTAGTATTTTGCTGCAAATTTCTGTGTTTCGTCATTTTTGTGGTAAGATCCCAACAAGGGATATTTCATCATTGCTACAATAGATGACGAAGATGCCAAAGCTATTTTATTGAACACTTTGCCTTCTACATACAACAAGGGAAAGTTAAAAAACAAACAAAATGGGTGAGAAAAACGCTAACGAAGACCACATATTTTAAATAAGCCCAACACTTTTGAAGACAGGAACAAATCCAGTGTAGGTAGAACTCGGCATGGATGGTTGCCCAGATAGTTCAGGATTGTGGATCTCAGGAATTTACCCTTACAAGGGTTATGAGACAACTCGATGGAGCACTGTGAGAATAGCTCAATATGAATGGTTGTCCAAAAATTCGGGAGATTTTGTAACTCGGGACTTCTGAGAGATGGAATCCAAGAGCTCAAGAATTCAGCTCGGGAACTACACCTTTACGAGGATCTGGGAGGCATCTTGATGGAAGTCCACCTCGTCAAAGCACTATGTTCAAAGGGGAAGCTTTTGAAGAATGCATGACTTTGATGAGCTCTATTATTTTAATCTTTCGTCGGAATGTTCTATAGTGTAAGACTTATAAGGGGGTATTAGAATATAAGGCTTATATATTAGCGTTAACAACTAATAAATGGTTGTAACCACTTCAACCATTTTGTAACCATCTCTCACATAATAAAATGATGGAAACACAATAAATAATGTGTGCATTCCGGTTGCTCTTCCTTCGCTCTTTGTACATTCTAATCTTTCTTTATTCTCTCTCTCCACATATTCTAACACTATGTGCCCAATCTATTTGAGAGACCCGGTCACTTAATGAAAGTTTCCTCGTACTTTATTCAAATTTTGGCTTTTCATTTTGTGCATGTATGAGATATTTTCAGTTTACAACTATCGTTTATACATTTCACAAAGTTGAGATGTATACTCTCTTCTCTTTGTTCGGAAAATTATGGACTAGATATCATTTTTCACCATAATAATTTTATATGCATGTGTGCCCCACTTATGATTAAGCAATCTTTTCTTTATTGTTCACATGTGATATATTTTGAACCCTTTATCACGTAGTGAAATAGGTTTTTATTGGAAATTGCAATAAAATATGAAAACCCCCAAAATCCACAATGTAAGTTTAAAATATGTGCATGTATGTTTAATTTTTTATATGTTTATAGTTCTGTTGCAAAATTTCTAGTTATGTTATTCTCTCCTTGCAATATAGAAGGCATTTATAATCCTGCATACGTCCCCAAACCTGTGTTCACAACAAAGCCATAGTAGGGCCGCGGGCAAGAAGGTGGAAGGCGATTTAAACAATAGAGTGAACTGAAGAGGATGGAAAGTAAGCTGAAGCAATTACAAATTTTGGTACAAGGATCTCCGAAGGCAATTGCTTCTTTGATGTTAGTTCTTGAGTGTTGGCAAATAAGTCAACCAGTTTTGATAGCAGGTAGATGCAGGCATCATAATTTATTAGTTATTTTATATTTTGAATTAATTTACTTGGCCTGTTCAGTATTGTTGATCAACTACGTGTAATGTACAACCATGAGTTGATAATGTATGACCTTGTCTTGCCCCCTGGTCTAAATGCTTATCTCAAGAAGTCACTAGGATTGATATTGTGTTTGGTTATATTTTTAATGAAAAAAAAATCCGCTTTTTCTTATGAAGTTTTGGCTTGTTTTTGTGGTTTATTTAGAAACAAAACAATGATGACTTGTTTCAAGGAAAGGGCAGGGGGCTTACTGACTTCACTAGTGAGGTCATACTCTGTATCCTTCATGTGCAGGTGTTCCTCCAGCTCAAAGTACCACAGAATGAATTGGAAAAGTTTCTGCATAGGGGAATGATGAAAAGTTCCTCTAATTACCTCATTGATATGGGAGGCTTCCCTCATATTAGCCAGTCTCCAGATTGGCAGGTGAGGCACTCCAATGCTGCTGAGGTTGATCTAACTGATTTTGGAACCGGCAATCATTCTGAACTCATATTTTCAGCAAGCTGATTACCCAGATCATGTGCTAGTGGGAATATTGGAAGGTGATACTGGGAAGAATTTTCAGGCAACTCAGAGTAAGGAAGCTACCTTTAATGCATTGAACTTGTCACATCAGAAAATTGAAGAGGCTTCGTCTTATAATAGTGTCCCAAATAGTATTGGCTCTTAAGGCAGCAAACATATTGAGGATGATAGGAAACTATGCTTCCTTGTCTGCAGGCACCCCTCTCTTGAAGAGATGCTATGATGGTATCCTTTCTTCTTGGGTGGAGACGTTTATTGAAGACAATCTAAATAGCTTGGTAATTAAGTTGCAGGAGCTTTGATAATAATGACCTGGTCTGTAGAAATACCTTGCTCAATCAAATTCTTGGGCTCGGAATGGGACCTGTCATTGAGACTACCTGAGGAAACTGGAAACCTTGGTATGAGGGCTGAAGTTGCCACTGGGTTTTTAAGGGACCTGTAGATGAAAACTGTACTCTGGGACCTGTGGTTGATAAGATAGGGACCAATAAGGATAAAGGACCTGTGAGATATTTTGGTTTCTCTCTTTGAGAATTGATACTGTCTACTTGGTGATAACTGCTATGTCCATTTAGTGGACATATATTGTTTTTTTGTAGACGTTTTTCAATATTAAAAAAATTTGTATGACCTATTTTTGAATTTCAGTTAGTGATGCTCAGTACCATCAGGTGGTCCGGGTGGTTGTTCAACTGACATTTTCCATGGCCAACTTCAACTATTTATGGTCAAAACTATTTTATAGACAGGTAACTCTCACTGGCTATTCTCCCAGGTATTACTGCAATTGAATTATAAAGAATATGTGCATGCTGCATATTGATATATGACTAATTACCAAGTGTTCTATTTACTTGGAAGAGTTCCTTCTAAGTTGTTCTCGTATATACATTTCTGCATTTGTTCTTTGTTCTATTTCTTGTATTACAAAGATTATATATGAACTCCTGGAAGTGGCATTGTCTGTTAAACGTTGATGGGAGTCATATTGCCACGATCATGACCTTGATGCTGAATCAGTGTTGACCTGGTCTAGTTTTATACCCCGTGTGAAATTTCAAATTATTGGAACCTGTATATCAAATCGCAATATTTGTTGTACTATAAAGATTACATTTGAACTCCTAAAAGTGGCATTACCTGTAAAACATTGATGGGAGTCATATTGCCTCAATCATGACCTCGATGCTGAATCAGTGTCGACCTGGTATGATCGTTTGCTGATCTTAAGGAATAGATTTATCCCATATGAAATTATTGTGACCAGTACAAAAAATGGCAATTGTTTCACCAAGGATGCAACCAGTCAGCCCAAAAATATGCCAACATTTTTCACAGTATGCCTGCAAAGCTTGGCATGTGTGATACAGAG
This sequence comes from Taxus chinensis, assembly GCA_019776745.2. NCBI lineage: Eukaryota > Viridiplantae > Streptophyta > Pinopsida > Cupressales > Taxaceae > Taxus > Taxus chinensis. Next base: position 21,819,317 of record CM034156.1, read on the forward strand.
AGAAACAGAGACCTCAAGGACAGAATCGGCATGCATCCCTACATTCATACAAAGATGAAGTTCGTGCAAATCTCAACACTGGTAGACACCTACAGTTGTGTTGTTTAAATTGAAGAAAAACTCAAAACACAAAGTTAAGACAGTTTTCAACTTGTGTTACCAGATTGTTAAGATCCCAACCTCCTATACCTGAACTGGTTCAATTCAAGTCTTCATCCTGAGTCTGATTCTCCTTGGAAATTGCCTGCGTAATTTATAACCCCCCGCCACCCCTCCCAAAAACACCCCAGAAGGATACAAGAGAATAGGAAAAAGAATAAGCAACATGACCTATAATTAGTGAATAAACAGTAAAAAATTAATATTTATAGTTGATTCATTTACGATCTACAGAACACTCATGACACAATGTTTGGCAAAAATTCTAAACAGGAACGAATTTATACCTCCACGCAAGCCACCGTACATAAAAATTAGTTCGCCTACAGCTGCGGCAGCATGACGACAGCGCCTTGTGAGCTCTGCTTCACCACCAGCAACATCTGCACTGTATCTTCCTGTTCGAGCAGTTGTGACCACTGACTTCCTGTCACACCAAACTCCAGCTGCAGTATCCAAGACTAGAAACAAGCAATGCAAATAGTAATTATTAAAAATGCAAGCAATGTCAGAAATTTATCAAAATGTTTGACAAAATGAAACATAAATGGACTAGAAAAATAAATGTTTATAGCTAGAAATGAAGTCTAAAGATACCTGCAACACTAGAAGCATCCTCTACCATACGACCACCTCCAAGAGCTCCACCAGAAACATGCAGCCTTGCATTGACAAAAACCTGATAAGAAAGGAAATAAGGTACAGAAAATAAATTATCATATACGAGACTGCAATTATTAATGTACGATGAGAAATCTATTGAATAATGGAACTTACAGCAGCATGCTGATATCTAGGAGAAGGGGATTCGCCAAGTGCAATTGCCCATTCCCAACGTCCATCTCTGTGCTTTGCCAGACCATATGCACCAGCCAAAGGCTAAGGACACAGGTAAACAACAAGACAGAAGGATGAATACAAACGTATTGTTAAGGCCACAGTAATCACCACATGCAAAAAGCATCCTCCAATATCATTAGAGGACTAGTATAAATCTAGAAATGTCGTAGACTGTATTACACACTAGAGAGGTCATATTTCATGCTATTGAAGGTACATCTTCCATCATTTACCAAACTCGGAAATAAAATTATCATGCTTCCTGAAACTCAGTGCAATGCTACTTCCCTCTGTTCTTGCTGAGTATTGCATATGACAAACTTCCCTACAAACAGACAGGAAAGACGCGAGACATTCACATGCACTGGAGATAGATCTGCCACATTTTCCATTTCACATTGAGGATGAGCTCATTTGGTAAAGAAGCTCATGTAGGACAGCAAAGCCACTGATGTAGGCTATATTGAAATAAACAAGGGCATAAAGAAATCAGAAAGATACGCCTAACCTAAATTCATTCCATATTACTAGGTTTCCAAACGGGTACGGGTTCGGGTTCGAAACGCAGAAACGCCAATTTTCAGAAAACCTTTGGATACGAAACGGCATGGAAATGTCCGTACAATAGATTATTAAAAAAATATAAATACATATAAAAACTGCATAATACTCATTTTTTGTGCATGAATGATAAAACACTTAAAATACTTTGTATTCATGAAAGTTCAAAACATTCAACATGCTTAAATTTTCATATGTTCATGATTATAATCTAGATTCTAAATATATCATCTAGATTTTTCTCAAGTACCACCGAAACAAAAGTATATAGAGTTTTATTTTATTTTTTTGCATTTAAAACACAGAAGCAACACTGAAACGATACAAAAACATCCCAGGTACGGCTCAAGCACTGCTGAAATGGTACAGAAATGTCCTGGGTATGGCAGAGCCATATCCGAGACTGTTTTGGAGTTTCAGAAAAGTTTTAGGCCAGTACCAGAGCAGTACCACTACCCAGTACATCAGTATGCGGGTATGCTGCCCTGGTTGGTATTTCCGGGTATCCACATTGAGCTCTATGCCACCTATGTTACTAACCTTGAAGAGATGTGAGCATGCATGTCAGAATCTATTCATCACTTGTCCCACTAAGGCTTCATTCAAGGATGGTGCCTGGGTCTAACTAGCAAAGTCTTTCAGAGTGGATGTACAAAGGATGCCTCAAGATACAAAGGATTTATCTGATAAAGAGAGACATGCTGCTGCTATTGCCCACATTTGAACAAGTATTAAGGTGTGAGAGATACTGCAGTGCAATATCAAATATGCTGCTAATCTATTTGGAAATCAAGGGTCTCTTTTAAACAAAAGGTCTTGGGATGACTAATCCATCACCAAGGATTGGCAGCAAAAATAAGGCTGGCATGTCAGATTCTTCTTGCATTCTCTTTGGAAGAGAGAAGCCAGTCAAACATGTTTTCTGTACCGTTGCCAAGAATTTTAGTCATGGTTACAAGTTGAAACCAAATGCTTATTTATTGCCCCCACTCTCTTGGTGACAAATCATGTGATGAGACATAGCCACATGGGCTAGTGTATTTTATTAAATATAGTCACATGGACTGGTGTATATAATGGTTTAACTTTACATAGTCGCATGGGCTTATTGTATATTCTTAAATGTTGTGCATCTTTATTTTCATAGAATTTTACTCCATCTAGAAGTTTCCTTCCTCTAGAACCTTCCTTTTCTCTTTCTTCTATTAGAAGCTTTCTTTGTCTAGAAGCTTCTATGTAAAGAAAATTGTATACAAAAGTTACCCTAGGCTTTGTGGCTTATCACAGAGCATGATTAGGAGATGATCAACAACGGCATCACCAACCAAGTGACTGCAGAGTTGTGAGGTGATTTTCATTTCAAATATCCGGGGAAGAGATAGTGGTCATTTGGAATTGGTATTATGTTTATTGATATGTCCATCAGGAGACCTGTATACTCAATAGAGTTTTCTGTTTCACTAGTCAGTCCGACAAATTCCAGCTGGGAGGACAACTTATAGTTATTAATGGAGTTTACCTTCCCAGCACATAAAGATTCAAATGACCTAAAAAGAAATTACCTATCAAGTACCCGGCAATGACAGAACATTATACCCTGACACCAAAATTCAGAACTAGAATTTACGCACAATTTTCTGTGAAAGAAAGGGAAATTTGTAATCTGAATCCATCAAAGAGCTCACAAAGTACTTTGATCGGGTATTGCATGGGAAGGCTTCTAAGTTCTGAGTAAATTGCAAGCATGATGGTTATGTCAGAGGCAGGCTGCAAGAGTGGGAAAGCTTAAATAAAACACGCAGCTCTCATAGGTCATAAAAAAACAAAAACTAAAGATAATTAGAGGGATCATGAATGTCAAAGCTCCAAATGGGGACATAAGGCTAGTCATACTCCACAGAATCATGCAGGGAAAATGTAATGTCCCCAATGGGACTATTTTTGCCCCCAATTGGATTTTAGGCAAATCCCAAACGCCAAATGCAAAATAATAAATTATTCAACAAATTAAACTATGCAAATCTGAATTTATTGTGCAAAATGCGACTAAGCCAGATCTGAATCTCGTGAAAATCAGCAAGAAACCAAACCCTTTTCACTCCAGACAAAAATGCAGATTTTTCACGGCCAAAATCAGACTTTAATATGATGTATAAGACCATACAAATTCAGTTTTGACTGCTGCAATAAATAAACCATAATGGTGACTAGGCTTTGATTATAAACTCCATGCAAACAGCAACCAAATAAATCTGTTTCTAGTCTAAACTGATCGCTGCATTTTTAACAGCCAAAGCATGGAACAAATCTGATTTTTAAGGAATATATAATGGCTGAAAATTAACTCAGAAATTTGCATACAAGGAGCTGAAACTGGCTCTTTAAAACCCTCTAAAAACATTCTGAAAATACTTTGCTTTGATTCCCAAAAATCAGTGCAATATATGGCTATGATGTTCAGCCCTGAAATGTCTCAAATACACTGCAAACCAACCAAAAGATGGGTCACTCCAGCTGGTACAAAGAACATACAACTTGTGCAATTTTATTCTTCAACAACACTTCTGGAAAAAGTAGAAACTTTGCAAGCTCAATGGAAAAACCTGTGTAGAAATTCCTCCAAAGATCTAAGAGGGTTTTCGTCCTCTAAAAGTATAAACTAAGGGTTTTTCGTCCTTAGAACATTTATGAAAAAGCTCAAGGCTTGAGACATAATTTAGAAAATTATCAAACGATCATAGAATGCTCTCCTTCAAGTCAACTTCTCCTTATATAGGAAGAGACCCAAAACATCCTCCAAAATATCCAATCAACATTCATGATCCTTTCGATGCAATTTCTACCCTCCATTTTCCTTCCTAGGACAAGTTGCATTTTTCCATAGGGAGGATACAAAAATACAATGTTTTTTATCTTTTCTAAGTTCTCATGGTCCCTCCTCAATGCAAGTCGCTAGTCTCCTTACGGAGAATACAAAATGAATTTGGACCACTAATAATTGCCCCCAAGGCTTGTAACACCCTTCTATAGGGATTACAAATTTTATAAGTGCTTTTTCTACATTTATATAATTAAGTTAAATAAATTAATATAAATTCTTTATTATTATTTTGTTTTTTCTTTTCTTTTGGCACTTTACAATAATTTATTGTAAGTTAAGCCACCCTTGTAATCACCCTTTGGCCGTCGGGTTGACAAAATAGGCCAATGGTCTTCAATTGGGAAGGGGATATCACAGAAAGCTGACTATGGTTTTGTATTGCATGATAGAGAGGCTCGTGTGGATGTACCCACAAAAGAAACTTCAGCCAAGTGAAATATCCCTTGTGGGATAATTTTGAAATTTGACAAAATTTAATAAAATTTTGCAACAAATGATATTCTGAAATTTCTAGAAATGAACCAACTAGGGCAGCGAACTAAAATTTATAGATATCTTGCAAAATACTTAGCCAAATCACATGAAATTTTATAAAGATCTTAATAAGGTGAAAACAAAGACTAGAATAATATTTTTTTATTTTTCTGAGTAATAACTGCCAATAATTTTCAGAAAGCCCTAAACTGCTGAAAACTTCCAAAATTCATAACTATGTGAATACAACTAATAAACATCTGATTTTCTAGAAATAACATTTACTAAATATATAGAAATGATCCCAACCTCCAGATCTGAAAATGGACACCTAGAAACCCTAAAAAACATTGCTCCAAATCTGGAACTGAGTAGATAAAACCCTATAAAATAGTTGTTCCAAATTTGAATTGAAACCCTTGATGAAAAAGGGTTGTCCTCTTACTCTAAAATTGAATTTCTAATTACTCTCCAAATCTGATCCAAAAATCTGAATAAAGTTCCAAAATAGTAAACTAGGGAGGATCTTTCACCACCGAAGTGTGCTTTGCTAGCTAAGTGTAGATCTTTCACCACCGAAGCTAGGATTCCTGTGGTATCTTACTCCACAAGCAAAGAAAGTGCAAACAGCAGTTGCTCCAATATCAAAATAGGTGAGTCAATGAATGAATGAATAACTCTCCCCGAGCACTCCTTTTATAACTTCACCATGCAACAAGAGGCCCAAAAAACACCCCAATCAACCCCCTTGGGAAAATCACATAAATATAATATGATTTTAAGTCACCTTTTCCTCCCTATGCACCAAAAGTAACTTAGGTGATCCCCAATGAAGAAATAGAATAATAAAGTGTCATATAGTCACCCAACGACAAAATATAACAATTATTACCACCAAGTCGCTCAACTTAATGTCAACGACAAAATATAACAAAAAGCAAGGTGGTAATCATGTATCCATACCCAATAGCCTGTAGCGTCATTAGCCCCTCGGGTATGACCAAGGCTAAGACTAAAAAATGGTCGTCAAGCCCTCGGTGAAGGAATGGGGACATTACAGTCCTCCCTTCCCGAAATTTGCTCGTCCCCAAGCAAATGCAAACCCATCTACCTTAGTGCCATGTGCAATAGAGAGAACATGATGTAGTGCTCCCAAAGTCTTGATCCGGTGCCAGTCAAATGATGAAGCCTATGGGAGAATATGCCAACCTTACTTTACTTCCATCAAGTCAATACAAGTATGAGTGTAATCAAATATGAAAAACATGCTCCAATCTGTTATACCTTCCCCGGTGTATGAGGAATCTGTAGCAAGACAAACCTTTCTAAGCTCCAAGGCTGCCCACTCAAGAATACCATCATGTAGTATTTAGGACGGCGGTCCCTCTTCACCTTCCCTACTTATCTTCAACCCTGCACATTAAGCCAACATATTAGAAGAAACAAGATCTCTCATTAGCCCTTCTTCTAGCCCGATGATTAGCTGATATGTGTTCACCCATTTGATGATTGTCCCAAACTTCTACGGTACTATCTTGATATCATAGTATCCCTGTAATTTCCCCTTAAAAAACAGATTGGGAAATGTCTCATCAAGTAGAAAAATTAGTTTCCTTTATGACATAAATCAGTTGAAAATGACAAGAATGGATCATAAGAGTGATGAATCTATAATGTGGGCTGATCTGAAGTGACTGAAATTGAAGGATTAGACCCTCAAAGAGTGCCCAATTGCATTCTACCATAAGAATTTCCTCAACAATTGTCAAACACCTTACTAAACTCATATTTCTAGCAGATAATAAAGTAATATAGAGGCTGGAAAAAGGATAATCAGCTGATAAATGAATAAAAGCAGAACCTTCTCCAAATGTAATTGTGATTTCTCCTTCTCGATCAGCTGATGAACTGCAAAAATGCAACCTCCTTTGTATACCATGAAGTTTGATTATTTGTTTTCCTCAAAAAAATCCATTTTATCGATATGAGGAATGAATGCAAGTTTCCCAAAAGATGGCAGCCAATTTGTCCAATAAATGATTCCAACTTTAAGTAACCCAAATGTACAAACACGTTCAAGTACTTCAAACCTCTTAATGAAAATAAAGAAATGAGTTATCTTCTTTGTGCAAGACATGTCTTTCCATGGACATAACTCACCAATTTCTTCTATGTTGGAAATATACATGGCTGCTCCTTCATCATATATTCTCTTTCCCCATATTTTCATTTTATCGCAAATGCAACAGAAAGGGAAATCAAAATTAGAACCCATGAATCCATAGACTTCATCATAAGGAACTTCATACCTTTTGTTATACCCATTGATCCTCTTCATGAGAGAAGACAACACATCTGAAATAGTATAATTGGGGCTGCTCATCACACTTTTACAACTTATAATTTCTGATATAGGATCAGCATCTTCATTCTCCTTCGATATTTCAACCCATGCATCGTCTTCTTCCTTAATATAATGCAGCCATTGCATCCCAAAAACCGTCTTACCTCTAGCAAACTCACCCACAATAAATATACGACATACCTCATGTCCTTTCAATATCATGGATTGTTTCATTATTTTCTTTGCCAACATATGCTCATTAGTTGAATCAAGAGCAATGTGAAAGGAGGATGTGTTTATCCCATCTAGCATACCTTAAGACTTGATTATGAAATAGTCTTCTTCAATCATCCAAGCATGTGCACGCTATCCCAAATGATAGAAACATGGCAACAACATAGGAGAACTCAACGAACTAGGAAAATGGTAACCATTCTCATACCTTAGATGCCAAATTCATGAATACCCCTTGAATTCAAATCAGCAAATTGCACCTTGATTCTTTGAGCACTTTGAGAACCAAATGCCCCCACTAACTCTTTCAAGGGTGACCATGTAGCTGATATAAAAATCAATCATGGGTTCTATTAAAAAAGGTTTTTCTCCTCTCTTTATGATTGTTGTTATGCACGGTCCAGCAAGTTGAAGATGATTAAAAAATACTCTCTTACCCTTTTTAGCAATCAAAAAATCAGTGCTAGTACCTTGAGAGGTACTCTCTCTCTTCTTGCACCGGAATCTCCAATGAAGAAACCATGCTTGCCAACACTTGTAATCCCAAAAGACACATTTGAATTCCTTCTTTTCCTTATGTGAAATTAATCACAAAGTTTTCAAAATCAGAATTGATAGTTTTGGACAATTGCATCATATTACCAAGATCCCATACCTTATAATGCCCATGAACCCTTGTATCATGCAAGATCTTCTATCTTTGCTTCTCTTGTATCTCCTCATAAAGAAGATCATCACTCTTTGTCTTCATGATTACTTGACTTTGATGTACCAAATCCTTAGCATTCTTCTCCACAACAGGTTGAATACCATCATGATAAAACTGTTGTAATAATATAAGATGAAGATGATGAAATAAATCCATACTACTACTAACCTCCTTATAAAGAATATCATCAAAAGGTTCACCTTCTATTGCTGATTTAGAAACCTCCAAAACAGCACCATCCCTATTGTGAATCACGATTTTAGATGGAGAACAAGTGGAACAAGAATCAACACCTTTCACAAATTTATGCTCATTACAACTTGGTAAATCCATCCCATATGATAATGACTTATTCTTTTGAGGATTGATAGGTACCTTTTGAACTAAAATATCTTTTTCAATTTTGTAACCAACCAACCATGTTTGTTCCTCTTTGTCACGAATATTTTGCTAATCAAAAGTCATACCTTTATCTCTAGAAGCTTCTTCTTCATTTGGTTGTAGATCTGATTTGTCCTCCTTCGTGGGTATACACTCCATGGCTTCATTTCCTTGCTTACCCTTGCCATCTTGCACATCAAATTTTTCTAGAAAATTTTGTGTGAAATCTTCAATGGATTCAACTCCTTGAGTCTTCAACAATTGATGTCACCACTTATGGGTTGCTCCATCCATGTATCTAGGGATGAGCCTGAGGGCATCATCCTGACACCTAGGATTTCATAACAAATATCTCTTAAATTCCTTTAACCAAAATCTAACAGATATTTTGTTAGTACCATCAAAAAACGAAATCTGGGTCCCCTTCATTTTTCTTGTTGCATTCAGATCAAATTTCTCTTTTCTTTCCCAACAGGCTGAAGGAAAGCCGACTCTAATACCACTGAAACATCCCTTGTGGAATAATTTTGAAATTTGACAAAATTTAATTAAAATTTGCAGCAAATGATATTCTGAAATTTCTGGAAATGAACCAACTACGGCAGCGAACTGAAATTTATAGATATCTTGCAAAATACTTACCCAAATCACACGAATTTATGGAGAGCTTGCTAAGGTGAAAACAAAGACTAGCAAAATATTTTTTGATTTTTCTGAGTAATATATAGCTGCCAGTAATTTTCAAAAAGCCATAAACTGCTGATAACTTCCAAAAACTTCCAAAATTCATAACTATGAGAATACAACTGATAAAAATCTGTTTTTTTGGAAATGACATCTACTAAATATTTAGAAATGATCCCAACCTCCAGATCTGAAAATAGACACCTGGAACCCTAAAAAACACTGCTGTAAATCTAGAACTGAGTAGATAAACCCCTATAAAATAGTTGTTCCAAATTTGAACTGAAACCCTCGATGAAAAAGGGTTGTCCTCTTACTCTAAAACTAAATTTCTAATTACTCTCCAAATCTTATCCAAAAATCTAAGTAAAGCCCCAAAATAGCGAACTAGGGAGGATCTTTCACCACCGAAGCTAGGATTCCTGTAAGATCTTACTCCACAAACAAAGAAAGTGCAAACAGCAGTTGCTCCAATATCAGAATAGGTGAGTGTATTTATGAATGAATAACTCTCCCCATGCAACAAGAGGCCCAAAAAACACCCCAATCGACCTCCTTGGCAAAATCACATAAATATAATATGATTTTAAGTTACCTTCTCCCCCCCATGCGTCAAAAGTAACTTAGGTGACCCCCAACGAAGAAATAGAATAATAAAGTGCCATATAGTCACCCATCGAAAAAATATAACAATTATCACGACCAAGTTGCTCAACTTAATGTCAACAACAAAATATAACATAAAGCAAGGTGGTAATCATGTATCCATACCCAATAGCCTGCAGTGTCATTAGCCCCTCGGATATGACAAAGGCAAGACTGAAAAATGGCCGTTAGGCCCTCAAAGAAGGAATGGGGACATTACACTGAGGTACCACACGAAACAAATATTTCAGATGATGTGCCTGAAAAAATAATGGACAATCAACCATTGCAGCAGGCAACAGAATGCTGCACGGAGAGTTAGCTCTGGTTTTGAATCGCATAATAGTGAGACTAATGTGGGGGTACCCACACTTGAATCAGAAGCTTTAGCTGAGGTAACCCATTAAAATTAAAATCAGATAATGTGCCCGAACTAAAACTGGACAATCCATGATTACAGAAAGCACCTACAGTGAGAAATCCACATCCGCTACTCCCCACAACACCAAATCATAACCATCAGACAGGAAGAAATAACTAGAAGCAGCAGCAGTTGTAGCAAGGTCTGGCCTCACCAAGGGGAGTGATCGAGCTGGTTCAGGAAATGATGATGATGATCATAAGAGAAAGAGGAAAATCACAGACTATTAGCCAACCAAAGAATCCCACAAGAGTCGAAAAAGGTCATCTGTAAGACTCAACAGACAAGAAGAAGAAATTAGAAGCCAAGGAATAGCACAACAATCCAGCAGTAGAGGAAAAAATCTCTACAGATCATAAAGCTGCTCAAGAAGAAGAGAAATTTAGTGAAAAATAACACATCGCAGAAAGACTGAAGACCCCAGGGAGACTCATTATGAGAAGCCTAAAGGATAAAAAATTGTAGCAGGAAGTTCAGTGAAGAAAAATAAAGAAAGAATAACCTGGTGGCTCCAGTCAGGAAGACAAGGAGGTTGATAGACAAAATGCAGATGGTGTTGCATGAATGTGTAGAAGATGATTTTTTCCAGACAGCAATCAGAAAGCAAAATACGATCAAGAAATATGTGCCCAATATGGCAGCCTTGACCAAAGAGCGAGACAACCATTTCTAAAGAGGGAGAAAAATAAGAGTGAGATGGCTGCTGAGAGTTTGAGGTCAAAGCATGGCTTTTTCCCAAAAATGACAGCTGCAGTGTAAGACGTTGCTTGCAGCAAGCCGTTGTCATAAATGAGACAAATTGGGATGAAAGAAATGTAGAAAAGGTGGAGCTCAAAATTGAAAATGATGCTTGCAGGGATTCTGTCATATTTCTAATCCAAGTGCCGCACAACCAATTTTAAGGCAAATCCTTGTAGGACGAATGAAGAATAAGGTATATTGACTCAGACAAGAGACTTGGTAGCCCACATCAGAGCCTTTAAGGACTGCACCAAGAAAACTTATGAAAGTCAATGAAATTTTCCAGTTTGCATAGAATTTTGAGCAAAACGATCAATGCTTGGGAATAATTACTAAAGATTAATGAAGACCATTGGAAACCAAAAAAGTGCATTGAGCTCAAAGGTGTCAAAGATGAAATTGTTACAATGTGGTACCCTAAGGAGGTTGTGCAAGCTCAGATCACTGAGGAAGTAGAATCCATTGCTGAGAGGAATTATCCTTTCCAGGTGGGATGTTCTCAATAAATCATGTAAGGATTTTGAGAACACCTAATAGGAGAAGTGAATCAACAACATAGGGAAGTGCCTTCAGTCATACAGATCCCGAGTGTATGACCCAAATTCAAGCACAAGGTGCGAGGAAGAAATGGCCCCTTACTTAATCCTAATAAAACTCCATGGCTAAAAGCATTGCTAGAATTCTCTATAGATGCTTTCTACAAAATTTTGTTTCCAGTTTAATGGAATAACCATACATCTAAATGAACGTCTTAAAATTTGCAAGGTGGTTGAATAGGGGAATATCATTTTGTGGTTAATTAAGTACTACATTCTAGACTGCATAGTAGCATACATTGTTTTGTTGTTTTTTTAAGGGGGTATTCATAGCATTGGGGAGTTGAAATTCTAGAGAATTTGTACCCTGTGAACCTAGGTATCTTCAAAACAATTATTACCATATTTTCACCTTTTCTTCCGGGCGGAAATTTGATTGCATGACATCACTAAAGGAGGTTTGATTATTTTTCCCTTGAGTGTGAGCAAAAAGCGAAAAAATGTTCAAGTCTTTCAACATGGAGTTGATGCAAGCAGTTGAATCTAGCAGGTCCACCAACTGGGTAAAGAGCTGGCAATTGAAAAGCCAATATATGTCAGCAGCCATGTCCTCAATGTGGAAACATCTTGTGGCAATGAACAAGTAGGGAACTCCAAGGATGATGATGAAGCCCAATCTCATGAAGAAGAGAAATGAACAAGAGGCAGTTATCCCACTCTAGAGTCCAGATTAGTTAAATTACTGTTTTTTGGTTTAAGTAATGGTATTAAGTATTAACCATTTTTGTAAAAGTTGTATATATTAAGAACCCCTGGAAAGGACTTTTTTCCAGAATTCCAAAATTACTGTGATTGTAAGCTTCCTCCTAGTTTATAATACTATCGACTTGTTAAAGCTCCTTTAAAGGTGGGAGGAATTTTGCATCCGAACTGCTTGTAGAACTCAAAGAACTCATAAACTTCAATGTTTGCAAAGCTTTGCACATGTTGGAACCCATTTTTATATTATTTCCACCATACCGTGAGATGATACCAGCTTGTTAGGCGGAGCTCTAAATCCTTAGAGCTGTCGTGCTGATTACTTCCTTCTTTCAGGCCACCACAAGCATCAGAGGTGTTAAGCACTCACGGAATACAAATGATTCGCACCCAAAGGGAGACAGGGCAGTGATACTGCATTCATCTTCCCATATTCATATTAGAGTGCCCTAGCCCCATCAGTACCACTCTAGGCTTAATGGATCTAGTTCGTTTTGGCATCGAGAGCCTTTCTCTTGCCTACAGCCTGGGTCATGGGGACAGGCACACATTGCTAGGTTTTTCTATGCCACTGAGGTTCATTGACCTTTGACATTAGGAGAGGGCCAAGGCTCTACGGAACATACTCAATTTCCTCCTAGGATGGTCCAGCCTGGCCCTCTCTGCCTTGGACATTTTCCTATGAGAATCCTCTGAAACTAATTGGGTCCATTCAAGGATGATGATTTTCTTGGTTCTTCCTATCCAAGCCTTATTGCAGACATGTGACAACACTGGTCCCATGCTTGGTCTTCATTAATTCCATGATTCTTTTAGGGATCCTTCCTTGCAAGGTTGTTTATGCTTGTGCTATGTCAAATGGTTCAGGGTTAAACCACTTTTACGCTACCCAACTTGCTTTGTTAACCTTTTATTATGTACTTTGTGATCAGTTACTTTTTATAGCATAGGGCCTTTACACCCTAATACAACTCTTTTATAACTAATTGTACTTCATGAGTCCCTCTGACCTATTTGGGTTATTTGTGACCAAGACAGCCCAAAAGCAACTGTCTGAAGTCCTGGATCAGTTGTGAATGTTGGGAAGCGGGAAGGGAATCAAAGGTTCAGCAAGAAGCAAGTAAAATTGGGGGATGTATCTGCTAGAATAAACAGGATTCCAATTGGTAATCAGAGAGAACTCAAGAACAGGAGAGACCAAGAGTGGATTCGTACAAACCTCTCCACCATAGGGCCCCTCCTGAAGCCAGGAAATGATCAAAACCAGCAAACACTTCAAGCAATGGATAAAATCCCGTCAATTAACATTTATGAAGACAGATTGGAAGAAGAAAGGAAAATTCTATCAAATCAAGCCCTAATCGAGAGAATTAAGGGAATAAAACCAGCAAGGGTATCCCTAGTGGAATGGATTAAAAAAACTAGAAAAAGGAAGAGCCAATCCAAACCCGCTATCTCCCTAACGGCTACTTCATTCGCCAGTTAAAATGCCAAGAGGTAACAGAAAATACTCTTAAGAAAGGCTCATGGATTCCAGGGACCAAGATTCAGAAATCATGTTGAGACCATGCAGCCACAACATTAAAATTAAAAATTGCAAGGGTCAAAGAAGTGTGGCGAAGATTGTATGCCTTGCCAGTGGAATATCAGTGTACTAAAACCGCGTAAGTTGCCCAAAACAATATGGGAAAGCTGTAAGAAGTTGATCCGGTAACTAGTCTTATTGTCTTCATATGCCAGGATTAAAAACAGCATTACATATCTCTAAACCCCTCCCAACAAAGGTAAGCCTCACAACATCTAGAAATTTTATATAAAATATAAATTATAAATATATCAGATGTTACGCTTCTCATATGATTGGGCATATTGCTAAGCAATGTCATAAGCAGATCGAAAGAAAGGAACACATGTACAGAAGAAAACATCAATGGTTCCACTCCGTGGATGAGCAACCCCCCAGATGACAGCACTTACATCAATCATGGTAGAGACCAACCCAAGACATGCAGCCAACACCAGAGGGGCAACATGTACAGAGCTTCCTCAATCCTATAAGTGAGAAAGGAAAAATAAAGGGCAGAACGCTGCAGGAAAGGACTGCAATGAAAATTGATGTTCGGCAGGAATTAGTATGAAAAGTTTGGATGATGAATCAGAAGAGAGAGCAATGTCGAATGTCACAAACCAAACTTATCCAAACCCAATCAGAGTACAACCAAGAAAAAAAATGGGGCCGACGGGAAGAATTGGAAAGGCCACAGGAAGAAACATATAAACCAATTGGTGCAGCCACACAAAGGACAGTAGCTGACATGTTCTACAGGTGGAGGGGGAAGGGCCCTCCAATAAATCAATGAAAATACTCTTTCGGAAAGTAAGAGGCTTGATTACCACCAAAAAATGGGATTGGTTAGGCACCAATTGCAGTATAGAAGACCAGATTTTGTTCTACAAGAAACCAAGATCACAAAAGAAGAGCTGGCTAATTTCTTGAACAATCAATGGAAAGCATGGTCGGGATGCTCTAGCAGAGTTGTCGACGCTTCAAGATGACAAAGTAGTCTATGAAACCACTCAAAATAAAGATAAAAATCATTGGTAAAGGAAGCAGCCGGTCGGCATGTGACAAAGAAAGTTTCAAGGAGGAGCCTACCCTCCCGGACTTGATAAAGAATTGGATTATCAAGTGTAATTGGAGGAAATATACCGGAAACGGGAATCTGGGGAATCATGAACAAAGGAATGGGACAAGAATAACAAATTCTTTCATCAGTCAACCATGGCCAGAAAATACACCAACATATTCAGTAACATCGTCGACAGAGATAGAACAATGCTGATAAAACCCAAAAACTGATTTCAGAGCCATTACTTGAGCGAGAATATGACACTTCCCGGATCTTAGATTTTGTTCCCAAGGTAATCACCAACAATCAAAATGAAACATTGATGAAGCCATTCTCGGAAGAAGAGGTAAAAGGAATTCTCAATCAGATGAAAAAGAAGACAAGGCACCAAGCAAGATGGCTTCCTGATGGAGATATTTTGGAAAATATTGGGTTATGAACTGATGGAGTAATAAAGAAATCAAAAAAGTCCAGGAAAATACTGAAATAGCTCAATTTCACCTTTATTGCTCTCATCCCAAAGAAACCGAATCCTCGTTCATTTGCTGATTTTCATTCTACCTCATTATGCAACACAACTTATAAACTAATGGCCAAAGCCATTGTGGAGAGGCTTAAGTATATTTTGCCGGACATCAAATCCCCTAGACAAGGAGGATTTGTTAAAGACCTGTAGATATCGGACGGAATCATCATGACTTGCGAAATTTTTCGTTCATTCAAATCAAGCAAAGATAAAGGGATGATCTTAAAACTAGACATATAATAGGCATATGACAAGGTTAACTTGGAATCTCTAAGGAGGGACTTCATGGCCTTGGGATTCTCCAAGGAGCAGACATAATGGGTAATGAATTGTGTATTAAGCTCCTCTTTCTCAATTTTGGTCAATGGAAGCCTTGTGGGTTTTTTCCTAAATTTTCAGGGAATCATACGAGGGGGTTCGTTATCCCCTTACTTTTCCATCATTTTGGCTGAATCCTTAAGGCCTAGACTGCACTGAAACGTCCAGTACTGGCCTGTACTAGGTCTGAAATGCACATAGTACAGAAACTAGTACTGGTACTCTGTGGGTACGTACCCATAGGCCCTGGGTACGTACCAGGTACAGAAAACCGAACCCGAAATGTACCCAGGGCCTGTGGGTACGTACCCCCACAGTTTTTTTGGTAGATGCAAAAAAAAAAAAACTTGAGGGCTTTGACTGGAATTGAACCTTGGAAAGTTCGTGCGAGATTCAATATTGCCAATAGGCTCCCAAGAGTCAAGAAAGATGAAAAGGACTTCATTTGGTTGACTTACTATTTGGGGGCTTTCTTGTTGCTCCTCGAGAGTCAAGAAAGATGAAAAGGACTTCATTTGGTTGACTTACTATTTGGGGGCTTTCTTGTTGCTCCTTGAGGATCCTTTATTCTTCAGTCAAATTAAAAGGCATGGGAACAAGTGAAGCACTTTGTGGTTGGGCAGCCTATCTTCTCATCCTTTGACACTAGTGCCAAGCCTACGAATCGATTTGGTGGAATCTGAAATATAATGACAACATCCTTGCCTTGACAAGAGGCTGCTCTACCCTCCTTTGGTTTGAAAAAGGAATTAAATATTTCATGACTTGTACAGATTTGGGAAGTGGATGGAATTCAGTTGGAAAGAAACAACATAATCTTTCAAGAGAAATGATCTACCTGGGAAAGGTGCTGGCTTAAAAACAGAGGCTGCAATTTCAATAAAAGTCTCCTACAGGTTTGAAATATCCCTTGTGGGATATCACTTGAAATTCACAAAATATATAAAATAACAACAAATTGAATTCTGGTTTTTCTGATTTTTATGACAGCAGTTTGCAGAAATAAAGAATTTTTTGTATTTTGTAAACTAATCACTTCCAGCACTACCCAGAAACTTCAAACAACTCAAAAACAAAATATAGAACAATAAACAAGACAAATAATTTTTTATCTCTCAGATCTGATTTTATTTATTTATTTTAGGGCAGAAAATGAGAGAAAAATACAGTTGACCGTAATTTCAAGAATAACAATGGAAAAATGATGGAAACGAATTCTAAGGCATCTTCATGATGATAACAATCTCCAGCTCCAAAATCTCCAAAATCGGACCACAGAAACCCCTCCAAAACTGCTCCTCAAATCTGGAACTGAGTACATAAAACCCTAGAAAATAGTTGTTCCAAATCTGAACTGAAACCCTTGATGAAGAATGGTTGTCCTCTTTCTCTAAATCTGAATTTCTGATTACTCTCCATATCTGATCCAAAAATCTGAATAAAGCTCCAAAATAGCAAAGCTAGGGATGGATCTTTCACCACCAAAGAATGCTTTGCTAGCTAGGGTTGGATTTCTCACCACCGAAGCTAGGGTTCCTATAGGATCTTACTCCACAAGCAAAAAGTATGCAACCAGCAATGGCTTCAATATCATAAAAGAGTGAGTGTATGAATGAATGCCCTTTTCTCCTCCAAGCACTTCCTTTTATAATTTTTCATTGCAACAAAGGGCCCAAAAGAACCCTAATTGACCTTCTCAGGGAAAATCCACAAAATAATAAAATAGCTCAAGTTACTTTATCACCATTATGCTAGAAGTACACTTACGTTACCCCCAACGAAGAAATAGAAAATAAAGTACCATATATTCACCCATCACTTAAGTCATCAACAAAATTTAACATAAAGTACCTTAGAGGAGGCATCACGCAACCTTATTTCACTTAAGTCGCCTCAAAGTATGTGTCCAACATCAAAACATAATATATAAGTGAAATGAAGGTGCAAACCATGCCCAATAACTATCAACGTCACTAGCACCTTGGGTGACCAAGGCTAAGACAGATGGAAGGCCTCCTACGCCACCTGCTCTGAAATGGGGACATTACAAGGTTCCTCTAGGAAAATGGCCTAAAAATACCTTCACCCCTGTTAAAGGGTCAAGCAATATTTTGGAGAAAAGGAAATTGGAAAAATGGATTTCTCCCCTCGATAAAGTCAAACTCAACTTTGATGGTGCATCCGGAGGTAATACAAGGTAAGAGAAGTTGAATGCTTACTTTGGGAATGCAACGAGATCTTTACATGGGGAGAACCTTTCTTCATTCCAAGATCCACAAACAGAGGCCATTGCCTTATACAAGGTAAGAGAAGTTGAATGCTTACTTTGCGAATGCAACGAGATCTTCACATGGGGAGAACCTTTCTTCATTCCAAGATCCACAAACAAAGGCCATTGCCTTGGTGGGAGGACTAAAATTGGCCTTAGAAAAGGGCAACAAAGGTATAATTGTCAAAGGGGACTATATGATCATAAATTCATAATCAACACAAAGAAGGGAAGGACTCCTAATTAAAAGCTTGAATGCATTCTAAGAAAAGCCCATGAAATGGCTCATTCCTTCGACTCAATATCATTCAGTCATTGTTTCGGAGAATGTGACAGTTCAGCAAATCTTTTACTGAATATTGAGGCTAATCAAGATCCAATATCTTCAACATACAACACTATCTAGGAAGATTAGCAAAGTCCCCCTTCCATGGTAATCCTATCTAGCTATCTAGGATTCAAGAAAATTCAAATTACCCGTTTTTTAATTTTATCCTTAGCTTTGATTTTCAAAATTGAATCAATGAATTTGATGGGTTAATGGTAAGCATGCCATATCTATCAATGAATCCAATTCCTCAGCCATACACTGTCATCATTGGGATTACTCGAGGTAAAAAATCATTATTCCTACCCCCTCAATATTGATGATGTAGCTTCACCAACATTTCATCCCAAAAGAGTCATATCCTCTATCTCTCACACATTTTTCCATTGGCTTCTTCTATTATTGTTGTGGAGGAAGTTGTACAGGTAAAACTTGTGGAAGAAAGAAACAGACGAGCAAGAGAGCTCAATCTCTAAGTAAGAGGGCTGCCTACACCTCCTCCTTCTAATCCTCCAGCCATTGCATCGGATTTCATCACAAACAAGTCGGGGCTGCCGGAGGTGCGGATTGATAAAGCATGGCTTGGTCTTGATTCTACCCTCTTCCTTCACTTTAAATCAGCAGAAGACAGGCTTCGGGCTCTTAGGGCTAAACGGAAACTATTCTCACTTCCGAATAAGATCTTCCTTGATGAAGATCTTACTAGAGCCTAGATGGTGAAGCTCAAAAAGTCTCGGGAGTTAGTCATGGCAGCCAAGAAGGCAGGTAAATGGGCGGTGATTCGAAACCTCAGACCAATGATTCGAGACACTTTCCCCCTTGGTTGGGCTCACAGGTCCAAATGACAGTCCCGCTGGGAGAGGCATCGTAACAGGGGCATTTCCATTTCGTGTTGGAATGGAAACAGGTCTTACTTGTCCTCACCCAGTCTCTTACAAGATGCATTGGGTGACTCAGATCTCCTTTTTGTAATAGAAACACATGAGAGCCCTGGTCGTCCTCTCCCAAACATCAGGGGGTACTACCGGTTCTCTGTTTGTTGGCAAGATACTAGGATCTCCGATGGAGTTAGGGAATCTGGCGAAGTATCTTGTTTGGTCAAAGACACTCTTTGGAGCAGGATTTTTTTGGCGGCTAGGGACGAATTTGCCCATTTTCTATGGATCAAAGTTAGGCAGACCCCCCACCTTATCCAGGACATTTACATTGCAGTTTGTTACTTCCCCCTGTCTCTTCTTCTTTTGCCATTGAGAATGGCCCGGATGGGGACCCCTACTTTGACCTTTATACTAGCATCTCTCAGTTCTCCGCAGTTTGTGAGGTTATCCTTTTGGATGATTTCAATGCTCGAACCAAAAATTCTCAAGTTCCCTTGCACAACAAGATTGTTGATGCTCTTTGTACTTAAGAGGTGGACCAGGGTTCAATTGGTCTTCAGAGGGAATCTGACGATGTGGCAAGGCCATTAACGACATATGGTCAACACCTTTTACAGATGGGGGAATCTCATGACCTGTTGATCCTTAATGGCATATCTTGTTTCCCAGATTCCCAGTTATTCACCTACAGGTCTCACTGTGGCGACGCTAGTGTAGTTGATTACGTCGTGACTACCCCTGACCTTCTTCCCTTTATTCATCACTTTGTCGTTTCCCCCATTCCCCTTTGCTGACCATGTTGCTCTCTCCTTCTCCTTGGAAACTAACCCACCAGACCCCTAGCCCCCCTCACTGCCCTCCACGTACCATTCTGAGACTAGATGAGGGTGACCCCATAACATTCTCCTTTCATCTTCGTTAGCTTCTCCCCCCCTTGTCCCAATTCACTATGCTCCCTACTGACAGGATGTACAACCTTCTTGCCAATGCTATCCACGAGGGACCCTGGCTTTCCTACCCCCATTCCACCTCCATGCCCCTTGGAACGAGGACATGCCCCATGAACCAATGGTATGATGACGACTACAAAACCCTTACCGCCAGCTCCACATGGCCTTTACCCATGACCTCCCATCCTTCCCCTCCCTTAAAATTGCCTATCGTAATCTCCTTCACCACAAGAAGCGTACCTTTATTGCCCATAGAAGAAGGGATCTTCGTACTTCACTCTTGCACTCCCCCAAACGCTTTTGTCGTACCATCATTCCCCGGCGCTCCCCCTTACCCCTAGACCTTGATCCCCACACTATGTTCACCCACACCTCCACCCTTTACGATATCCCTGGTCAACCCCAGTCCCGAGTTATGTCCCCCTTCCACCTGCCACATCTTCACCTACGCAAATGTTAAGAAGGCCATTTCGGTGATGAATTACAACAAAGCAACAGATGAGGAAGGCTTTCAGGAAGAGTTTTTCAAGCATGGGATCAGCACCATCAACAGTCATTTGGTTGACATTTTTAATCGGGTGTTGTGCACGAGCTTCCCACAACCTTGGTCCCACCATATTATCCATCCCATTCACAAATCCGGTCCTACTTCTGATCCCAACAATTACTGAACAATTATGATGGGTCACACTTTCTCCAAGTTGTACGCCAATGATCTCCACTTGCAACAATCTGAATTTCTAGAGCAGTACCAGTGTAGATCCAGGGGACAAGCAAGCTTCAGGACAAGGTACCAGACTATTGATCACATTCTCACCCTTCATGTTATTATTGAGGAAACGCATCACCATTCATCCAAAATCTTCTACTGCTTTGTGGACTTTTGGACGGCCTTTGACTCTATTCTACGGGAAGCCCTTTTCCACAAACTTATAGACATTGGTATTTCCGAAACCCTTCTTTCCGCCATCACTCAGTTGTATGAGGAGGTCTTGGGTCGCCTTCGTACTGCTGCTGGGTTTTCAGACTTCATGAGTGATCCATAGGGATCCAAAATGACTCTACTTTATCAAATCAGCCAACACGAAGAAGAAAGAAATGATACACGGAGGTTCTGTCTTTTAAGTAACAGGACCACCGCCCTGTGCAAGACGACGGTTACAGAACCGCTGCCCAACCAGGGTGGCGGTCCTAGGACCGCCGGTCTGCATAGGGCGGCGGTCCTAGCTCTCTCGGACAGAAAACAAAATCCGAAAACGAACAGCCTCAGAATTTGAAAGGTTGTTCGTTTCCTTTCTCCTCCATGACCTTTCCCATTCTCCAGTGCACGGGAGGACATGAGAAAGGCTATAAATGCATGTTATGGAAGAGAACAAAGATCATCGAAGCATGAAGCAAGTGAGTAAGAAGCTCTTAGTGTTGGAATTGTGATTTGTAGAAGCAAGGAGTAATTGAGTCAGAGCAAGCAAGTAACTGGGAGGAAGTGTGAGATATTATCTACTTCTCTTTCATACTTATTGTAATTTTTGTACTTATTATTGAATTGGCCAGTAAAAGTGGGAAGAAAGAGCAATTTCCCTTCCCAACTAGTTTTTCCTCCTTTGGAGGTTTTCCAGGATAAAATTATTGGTGTATGAGTCTATATTCTTTCCCTTTCTGCAAATTGTTGATTCTAAGCACAAGTATAATTCATTCACTAGCTATCTTTGTTATTTTCTAAGCGTAAGTAGAACAGCAGCGATTAATTGTGATCTCTGATTCAAAAATCGCCAAAAATCACCGATAAATCACATTCTGCCTGCAAAACGATTAAACTTACAAAAAATCGCGATTTTCAAAATCTGATAAATCGCGGTCAAAAACCCTCGAAAATCGTTGAAAATCGCGGCTAAAATCGGCGAAAATCAGGGAAAAAAATGCGACTAGGGTATAAGACGAAAATAAAGTAAATCGATTTGTTTTTTATGTTGTTTTCTCTTTCCACGGGCTCGTTTTTTATGCTGCGACTTTCTTCGTGTACAGTCGACGCGTGAGGGCAAACAAATACAGCTCGCATTTTTTACCAATTCGTGCGCATTTTTTACCAGTTCATGCGCGTTTTTTACCAGTTCGTGCGCGTTTTTTACCTGTTCATGCGCGTTTTTTACCTGTTCGTGCACGTTTTTTACCTGTTCGTGGCGATTTAGTTCGTGGGGATTGCATTTTCTTGCTCATTTCCAGTTCGTGGCAGCCTGCAGGTATGAATACTGTATATTTATTATTAATGTATGTTAATATTAATATTGTTACACTATATAATATATATTATAAATAGTAAATATTGTAAGTGTAAAACTGTAAGTATATACTGTACAATGTACACTGGTGACTGTATACATATTACAGTGTATAGTGTATACAACTGTTTATTAATATTAATAAATACTATAAGTATTAATATTAATATTATGTATTATACTGCTAAGTTCTAACTATCAAGTATAAATACTGTATATTCTGTATATTAAATTATTAATAATAGTATATTCAAGAATCAATATTGTATAACGATTTTAAAAATATTATCTATGAAATTATCATGATTCATAATTTACTGATGTCTTCATTTTCAATATCGTTTTTTCGTAATTTTTTCTTCATGCAATAGCAATTTTATTCTTAATTTCGTCATGGTCATACAATTTAATTTCTCCAAGGCCTGTAAATCTAAAACAATTGTTTTTTGTTTTGTTTTGTAGAATGGCATCGGGATCCGGTTCCCGTTCAGCTGCTCGTAGTAAGCCTAAATCAAATGACCCCTCTTGGAAGCATTGTGAACCAACAGAGGGCATTTGTGTTATATGCAATTATTGTGGCATGAAGATGAGTGGAGGTGTTTATCGCCTTAAGTTCCACATTGCATGGATATTAGGGAATGAAGTGGCATTGTGCACACAAGCACCACCTGAGGCTCAAAGAGAGTTGTCTGCTTTTCTTGCAGCTTATGCAGAGAAAAAAGATGAAACAAGAGGAAAGATGATGCACTTGTAACCCTAGTACATAGGAGGGCAGCGAGGGAAGATTTTGACATTGGGGCATCTTCTATTTCCCCAACTCCATGAGATCAGACACTGGAACGGGTCTCATCCACTGAAAGTAGTTCAGAGACGTTTTTTGTTCCTCGAAGTAGTCCTGGTTCACAACCTTCACTCAAAGGTACCGCTTGGAATAAAAAAATGCACAATGAAGCAAAAATAGTTGCGGAAAACTTTTGGTACTACAACATTCCTTTCAATGTGGCAAAAAGTCCATATTGGGAGAATTTGGTCACTGCATTGACTGTTGTCAGGAAGGGGTTCAAGGCTCCTACTCTCCATGATTTGAGTGGTCCATTGTTGAAGGATTCCGTCGTACATACCAAAACTCTTGTAGAAGAGCAAAAAAGGTATGGCAAAAAAAAAAGACGCCCCATTTTGTCTGATGGGTGGACAAATGGAAAAAACCATACATTGATTAACTTCCTAATGGCATCTAGTGGGTAGTTGGTCTTCTTGAAATCAATTGATGTCTCCCACCAAGTGAAAACTGCAAGCACTTTGTGTGATATGTTAGATGAGGTGGTAAAGGAGATGGGCATAGAGAATTTCGTCCAAGTTGTGATAGACAATGTGGTGGCATATGTAGCAGCAAGGAGACTTCTTGAGAAGAGGCACCCTACACTTTTTTTGACCCCTTGTGCAACCCATTGCTTGGATCTCTTATTGGAGGACATAGGAAAACTCTCATGGGTGAAAAATGCGGTTGAAGACGCAAGAAATATTACGAAGTTCATCTACAATCACACTTGGGTGCTAAACTTGATGAGAGAGCACACCAATGGAAAGGATCTTGTACAATCAAGGGTCACATGATTTGCCATAGACTTCATCCCTTAAGCAGATGTTTGTGAGCATGCGATGGTTGGAATCTCCCTATGCTAGAAAGACTGAAGGCGAAAGGGTCGTGAAGACCATTTTTTATGATATGTTTGCAAAGCAAATGGAAGAAATCATGAAGGTAACCTAAACTTGAATATTTGTTTATTTATCATTTATTTGTTATATAATTTTTTATTAATTTTGATTTTAATTTTATATATTATTTTGTTTTAGGTGTTAGAGCCTTTAGTTCGAGTTCTACGGATGGTGGATGGGGAGAGAAACCCAATGGGTTATTTGTATGAGGATATGGATGTGGCCAAGGAGGCCACAGCTAAATATTATGGGTGCAATCAGCAAAAATATGAACCCATTTGGTGCATAATTGATCGGAGATGGAACAAGACACTCCAACATATACATGCAGCGGCGTACTACCTAAACCCAAAGTTTTTCTATTCCCCATCATTTAAGGCCAATAAGGAGGTTATGGATGGCCTTAATACATGCATAGAAAGGATGGTATTTAACGAAGATATTAGAGATGCAATTGTTGACGAGCAGCAAATTTATAAGACTACAGAGGGGAGGCTCTTTTCTTTGACTCTATGTGTGAAAAGAAGAAACACAACTCAGCCAGGTAAAAATAAATTGAGTCATTTGAGTTTATTCTCATTACACATAGAACTAGATACTAGAAGTATAGAATTCTTTTATTTATTCAAGCCTAGTTAACTTACAAAATTATAAATGTTTTATTTGTCAATTTGTGGTGGGAAGATTATGGTGCAAAAACACCAAATCTTCAGGAGCTAGCCATCCTTATTTTGTGTCAACCATGCAGTGCTTCTAGATGCAAACGTAATTGGAGCATGTTCGAATGTGTTCACACAAAGAAGTGCAACAGGTTGACAACACAATGACTCAATGACCTTGTCTTCGTCTTCGTGTGAGACAAGTGGAGGGGGCACAAAGTTACGATGTAATTGACTTGGTTGATGACTAGATTGCTTATGATGTGGAGCCTGTGTTTACTACGAAAGAGATAGCAACTTTGAAGAGGGAGGTTGAAGAAGCAATAACATCAGGGACATTAGGAGTTGGTGATGATCCAGATGATATGTTTATAGATGACAATGTTGGTGTTTGCAGAGGAGGAATCTTTACCTTCCAATTCCACGAGGTAGTCGCAACAGACTTATTTTTGGCGTGCTTTATGAAATGGAATATTATTGATACTTCAAAAGTCACATGACTCTATGAGCATTATAATTTGCAAACTTTGTGCTTTTTTTTGGTCAAAACTTAATCAAAAATATACATATGGGCCTATGGCATTCTATACAGACACTTCTCGCATCATTTAACAATGTTTTTACATTTAATTTAAGTTTATTTTATGAATTTAAAAGTTTTTTGAAGTAGCAATAAAGTTGACGATTAATGTCGATAAATTGTTGAGAAATTGCCGATTCCCGATTTTCGAGTCAAATTTTTGTCTGTCGAGTAATTTCCGATAACAATTTTTTAAACCATGGTTCGCAGCAATCCTAGACGCCCATATAGTCGCCACCAACTCACTGGTTTGTCATGTGTCAATGTTGCCTTGTTCATCTTTGTTGAAGTTTTGTACCCATGACGTTCAGTGAAGTCAAGCCACTCCAACCTAATGCATGAAGCCTCCTATGGACTATACATTGTTTTAAAGGCCTTCATAAGGCCCTTCTTCACCTCATCGTCATCCAAAGGGATAACTCTTCCTAGCCTCTACACATACCATTTGCGATTCAGTGCATATGTAGCCATATGAAGTGGGGTGTTCAACTTCTCCCATCTATGTTGAATGATGGGCTGAATATCCTCATGGTAGAACTCCAAAGTAGGGTCCCTCACCCGAATGGTTGCCTTCATTTTCCCAAGCATGTTGTCAATGCACTCATAGATCTCATCAAGATTGGGGCTGTTAGAATCCCCAAAAATGATGACACTAAAATCTGGAGTTATAATTGATGTGATGTATTTCACATCAACCCAAAATGTTTCCCTCAACACCACTTCACTCTCTCCCCTTGCTCTGTCTTGGACTCATGCCACCTAGTCCAATCATGTGTCATAATCATAATTTGCAGGGGCTCTTGCAACTCAAGCATCCTCTCCAACAAAATAAAATAGGATACAAAGCAGGTGTCAACTGATTTCAAGAATCCTTTCTTTGAAAGAGTGTCAATGATGTGTGATGATCACATATGAACTTTTGCATGTCCCTAGCCTCATTCATTATTCATGGCACGCACTAAATCTTCCCTATGTCTTTTAGTGCATTGTTCATAGCACACACGCAACACGGGGTCCAATAAATATGATTATAGGCACACTCCACTAGCTTGCCTACTGCTTTGCACACATACGTTGCATCTGTGATGACTTGTACAACATTTGAAGGTCCAACCTCCTCAATGGCATCCTTCAAGAATCATGACGATACATGGAGACAATTCATCCATCTTTACTTGGACCAGAACAATCAGGATTAGCTACGCCCAAAGATGGCCTTCTTTGCCAAGACACTTCCTCGAAGTCAACAGTGGACTCATCATTTGGCACACCTATATCTCCCGTCATTGGATGCATGCTCTTCGCATATTCCTGGGCCAATTCAGAGTTGGCTCCCACAGACTTCGGGTTGAGAGCGATCACCAGTTGGACTGGTCCGAGAGGATCTACCAACTTTGCTCCCTCCAGGAGATTGCGACAGAGGAACACTTCATTTTAATGCCCCATCTACTATGAGATCAGAGGGAGGTTTCACTATAGAAAAATTCCATGAACGCCCAACGTTCACGCCTTCTTCAGGTGCCTATGAATCAGAGGTGTCTTGCTCTCTAGATTACAGGAAGCCCTTAAGCTCTCGAGACTTTGCATTCTCCATCCCCCTTCCAGGAAGACTACTACTCGACGGATCACATCTTTCTTTGCTATGCTCCCGGGTGAGAGGGGCACCAAGCGAGGTCCTGATCCTAGTGGGGATCCTCAGATTAGATTTGTCAGGACTACAAGAACTTCTTCCCAGACCAGAGGTATCCGAACTCAGACACGGCCAAGGACCCCCTCTCATAGACGGTAGTCCACCAGGCTCACTCAAAGAGCTCGACTTTACACGGATTATAGGCATCCCAGACACCTTCCAGTTCCTGACATCAGACATTAGTACATCACCAGATTCTTTCCGGTTGGCCTTGGATGACAGTCGTGAGGGTTGGTGTCGAGGCCTTTCCCTCCACCTCCTCTCCTTCTTTGTACTTCTTTCTTCTTCTTTTGTTGTTCTCGGGACCTTTTTGGGTTTCAATCCGCTGCTTCTGCTTTGCTTTGTATGGTGCACTCCCATTGACCTATTTTTGTGGTCACTTGTTCCATTTCCCCCAATTATCTTATCTTATCTTATCAAATATTAATAACTAGACTCCACGGAAACGCCCTAGGGCCTCCTCTGATTCATAACAAAACTGGAGAAGAATAACTCGTGGTGACTGATTGTACGAGGCTGCAACGCTGTGGGTACGGCTGGAAACGTACCGTAACTATATGGTAATGAATTAGGTACGACAGATAACCCGAATCGTATAGGCAATGATTATGGGTACGTTTCCAGCCATGATGTTATTGTTTCTAAAACTGTGTATCATACTATCAAGAAAGTTAAACCTTGGCAAATTTCCTTTCAATGGATTTTTGGTGAACAATCGAAGTTTTATGACAGAAAAAAATCTGTCATTTTAACAAACAAAAACACGGGAAGATGTAGCAGCAAAAACTTGCATGTGTCATAACTTTCATTCTGCAAACTACTCCATGATTAGGTGTCGTTGTCTCAAAAACTGTAATTTTCTCGAGCTCTACCATTGATGCAATATTTTTCTTATTTTAACATAAAATACGAGACATTGAATTTCTCACAACATTGTAAGACCATAGCAACTTATGCAATACCTGAAAGAATCATGAGCTCTTGATCGCCTTCTTAGACAAATTTTTCTTAAAAATACTAGATAGCTTTGCTCAACTGTGAATATTTCTCGTGCTCGGATATAGAATGCCAGGCCATGAGTTCCATATTTTATCCTGCTTAGAATGTCACTTTTCAAGTTAGGAAATGTTGTCAGACAATACTTCATGCTTAGTGGATCAATTTCCAATAAATAAAAAATCAAAACTCCTTGTCTTTCACAGTCACTAAGATAAATATTTTTGATAGAGAAATAATAACATTCAATACGTATGCAATGTCCCTGAGAACGTCCCTCGACAATAAGTATCCAAATCTTCTTCAAGTCCTAAATTTCTATACATATTTATTATTTATGTACATGATATATAAACCTTATTATATAACCAATGAACACAGCAAGGGGATGTACCCATGTCTACCCAAGATTTTAGAACAATTTGTCCCATCGGCGTACACGTACTCGTCCCGTACTTTTTACCGTAGCTCATATCCGTGCTAGTCTAGATTAATAATTTGCTTAAATGCACATGTAGGTGGATTGATTAAGTGCTTGTTGGGCCCACTTGTTTTTTTTTGGCCTCATCTTAATTGTGTATGCTCTTCCCAGGCCACCGCAAGGTGATTTGAGGAATCAAAAACAATTAGACAAGTTTGTTTTTTGTGTTGGATTTGAATGGTTGTGGCTTGCTTTCAGGAACTGAGTCCCTATTTGTGTACCTATAGTTTCATAGCCAATATATAAACATTAACTGATCAAAAGAATAATTCAAAAAAAATTTTTGGGTAAGCAAGAGTTCGCTTTTTTGACAAACTGTGAATGAGGGGTGCATTTTCCTCCGATACATTGGAAATACGCAAACTCGAACCCTTATTTCGAAACGACAACCGATTGCTTGTATCATAGCCTCCACTACGCAAACAATTTGTTAAAATGCAGGAAACGATTTAGATTTGTCCAGGGTTTGCAAAACGACCATTTGTATATATGCAAGTTACAACTTTCACAAACTCGACTGTTGTAGGTCTCCAAAGGCGTATAACACTTAAAATGTGTTCAAAACATTGATGCCTTGTTAGCAAGTTTGAAAAAAACTAGCATATTGTGTTTGTTGACACCCCCCTAAATCTTCATGCTCAAAATTTAACATCATTACTCATAATAGCAGAAAAACAAAACCTAACGGATGTCAGACAAACTGCCCAAGGTGAAACTTTGTCTGAATCCCAATGTTTTATGACTTAAAACATGAAGTTGAATCACTTGTTTTTAACAAATATCAGGACCTAAAACGTTACAATCCCCTTATCAAACATTTTTTGGTGGCAAACAATTTATAAACCCAAAGCCACACGTCCAATTCAACTCACCAACCTTGTTTTGAATCAAAGCTTCATTTTAGCGATACTCATATCAAAACAAACAACCTAAAACTCTAAATTTTAGTCAACACTTTTTAATGGTATTTTAAATTAAACCAATTCAAACTCATAATATGAAATCTATGATTATTATGAACAAAATAATTTGATATATGATTGAATTCACTGAATTTCGAATTTTTTCAATGGAATTCAATGAATTATGTTACTTAGGTAGGGACAACTGAAGGACGGACAAGGAATGAAAAATAGTATAAATATAAAATATAAATTAGAAATTTTCAACAAAAATCATATACAGAATTTATAGCTTTTTAGTTTTTAGTTGCAATATTAAACATCATTAAACATTCCAAAACCAAAATTGCAAATATAAACAAAGCATACATGACAATGAACAATGAAAATTAAGTGTGACAAAGATGAATATAAAATATCTAGTTGTTATATTATCATGAAATAACTATAGCAAGAATCTAAGTATCAAATCACAAAATGAAAATCTATAATATTACCAAACCCATATATCATGGCTTGTCACAATGATACGGTTAAGTGTGCAATGCATAGTGCAGAATAGCTCAATAACCAAAGTGGATCATCAAACAGCATCTGCAAGAAGCCTGGAATAGCTCCTCACCAGGCTACTCCTTGACTCTAAATCAATTACCTCCACCAGGACAAGATCTCTTAGTCATTGCATGTGTCTCAGTCATCTGTCATGGCAACCTGATTCGGCTTCTATGTGACATCAACATCCCATCATGTTCTTGGCACCTTAGAGGTTAACTCCATCTTACAGTCCCTAAGGTGAGGAGCAGGGTGTACAACTATCTTCTTCATTCATAGAGAAAAGCATGCTCATCCTTGACAGAGAGAATCCACTGGCTATTAATGGGACATTTATTTGTACTCTTAAACAATATAGGAACTTTAGTAAACCTATGTGAAGGAATGACTACACAGTGTATGCCTTAGCATCTATCGTCGAACCCATAGACTGCTAGTTGGCCAACATGGACATAATAAAAGCTCCTCCCATGCTAGAGTCCTATACATCCAAAATAATTCCTGGAGCTGTTGTACCTCGGTATGAATCACGCACATATGGTGGACGTAGGTCGAATGTTTGCAACCTCCTCTCTAGTATACATTTTCATTATGGGCTTTCACAAAGCCCTGTTTCACCTAGTTCATCACTAGAAGTTATTCACGTGCATGAGCCTCTCCATTAAACCATTTCAGAATTAACAACATATGTTAACCATTGTGTAATGGTGTGTTCTTAACTTTGCCCACCTCCATTGAACATATTAAGCCAAACTTGCTCGAATATCCTAGCCCTGTCTCGATGAGGTGACTTGCAATCATAATTAGCTGACTTCCAATTAAGATGATACCCTAATACCATAGCAACAATATGACCATTCATACACAGTTCCTACTAGAAACCATGAGCCATCACATTGCCCATGCACACATATTAAGTAAAACAACAAATGGGCTATTCTTTATTTCAAGTGTTCAATGAGGAACATTCCCAGACCC